>SRSE01000465.1:12612500-13812500 GCA_005024645.1 Planiliza haematocheilus
AGAAACCATGAATGAAGATGAGAGTAATGGACTTCAACGTTTGTCTGGCAGGTCACCAATAACGCATCAACGCTTTCAAACACAGCTTGTTGATTTTACTAAGCAGTTGTTTAACCTGTTCATTGTAGATGGAGCTGTATTTGGAGAGGTGCTTGTCTTTGCAGCCAGCCCAGCCCAGCAGTATCACAACCGGCTCCTTTGTCCCCTGCCAGTGTCTCTCTGAAAACAAGGGAGACGACACAAGACGAGTTAGCAGAGCACTCACGGCGAGCTAAGCTAAGCTACACTAACTCAACGAGCTAAGCTAACAGTTAGCGGAACAACATTTTCGAGGGCGTCTTTGTAAGACGGGAGTTAGCACGCGGGCTAAGCTAGCCGAGGCATGAACGTTCAGTACAATGAAATGATGCTCACCAGATATCCCTGCATCTGGAAACACGATGTTGTAGTCTATTTCCTCGGCTGCCATTTCTGAACGCAAAGAGTATCAGCTGTCGTTGTCTGCCGTTAAAGTCTGACACATTTGGCCGTTGTTAAAAAAAAAAACGGAAGAACCCCAGCAGCAGAGGTCTGAATGAGATGAACACTGTATGATGTCTCAACTGTCACTGGTACAACACCGCCCCCCTGCCGAAGGAGTTCTTCTTCTTTGCCTCAAGATATGTTTCATTATCGCCCCCTGGTGTATGATAGTAGACATTGTTTCTTTTAACTTGGCCTTTTGACTTCTTGGCATACTAAACAGATTTTTAAAAAATATCCCTTGTCTTTAAAAAAATGCCTACATCAAAAAAAAAAAAAAAAAAAACGTTAGATAAAACAAAAAATAAACAGTTTTTTACCAAGTTTACCAAGATGTGTCTTCAGTGTGCTGGTGGTAACTTCATAGTAACTAACACAAGTTACCTTGGAGTTTTCATACAAGATAAATAACTTTCAGAAAATGCTCAAAGCTGTCGTTTTCTGATCAAATCTGGTTAACTGAGGGATGTGTTTTGAAAGTAAAGAGTGAATATTCAGAAGAACCAGGCAGTGTTTCTCTCTGGCCTTTCCAAAGATGAGCTGCTAGCACTAATAGAAAGCCTTTGTCGGAGTCCACCAAGTGTGGCGTACAATTAGGGAAAATAATTTACATAATAAAAGAGATGCTGGCCAGAGCTTGTGAGCAAACAGGTCTGAATGGTTTGAAGTCCTACCCTTGCTATTATATAACATCAAGAAGGCTCCAAACAGAACTGTTGGATTGTCACCACGTGTGATATTACAGGGACAGT
This sequence comes from Planiliza haematocheilus, assembly GCA_005024645.1. NCBI lineage: Eukaryota > Metazoa > Chordata > Actinopteri > Mugiliformes > Mugilidae > Planiliza > Planiliza haematocheilus. The sequence goes on from SRSE01000465.1 coordinate 12,613,775, forward strand.
TTGGTTTCTGTGAAGGGGAGTTGAATGAGGTACTTATGCATCAGAGTAGATGGAGGTCAACACGACATCAGTTTGGAGAATTAGACAGGAGTACTGACAGACAAACTAAAATAAGGTCTGCTCAAAATCGACATCAGATTAGTGTATGCATTATTCAGAATATTATTACTGTGTTACCATCAGACTTCCTGTTCCATTCATTCATTCATCTTCTGTAACCACTTGTCCTGTGAAGGGTCACGAGAGGTGCTGGAGCCTATAACAGCTGTCAGTGGGCGGGGGTGGGGGGGGGGGGGTGGGGGTGGAAGTGGAAAAAAATCATCAGATGCCACTGACAAAATGAGTCATTTTATTCTGCAGAACATGGGAGTTGCTGGTATACCAATGTGTGTCTTTGGCGTTTTGACAACCTAACTTATATCTGAACAAACTTGGTAACACACCAATATTACAAACTGACAGACCACTTTAGACCATCATCGTTCCAGCTCATTTCATACAGGGGTCCACAGTAGGTGCTGAAAGACAATGTCCCATTGTCTCCTGTGTGTTTGGGTTCAAGCTACACCAAAAGACTTGCTTCTGTCTGATTAAATTCCTGTGACTCTGCAAAAGGTGGATTATCAAAAGCTAAATCCAAGCTAACTAAGCTAAACTAAGCTGTAAACATCATGCAAACAATATAACATGAGGTCTGTGATATCCTCGACCCTGTTAATTAACCTGAATTGTCACATATATTTAACAATATAACGTTCTTGCACCACCGTTATGTCTGTTTGTAATTAAGCATCACTTTCACTTTTGTTATTTTAAAATAACGCTGGCTTCATCACACACATCTAACATTGCTAAAAGACAAAATGTTGGATGAACGAAAAATTGCAGTTTTAAAATACAAGTCGGTAAAAAAAAGTTCACTTTAGTTACCATGAATGTTGGTTTATGTGTCTACATCCCCAAAGGGTTCAATAAAAATCTGTTTAGTGATAAATATTTGGTCTATTGATAAATTTTAGATCAGAATTTCAATTTGCTGAATACTTTTGTTAAATTCTAAATATCTGCAAGACACACTGCACACTGATCGACATACCATCGTGCAAAAGTAGCTTCATAAAGCTTCAAGCATGTCTGCACTCTTACTATAACGGGATGGTTGATACTGCATTAGTAGGCATTACATATATGACTGGGTCCTTTAGATTTAATGAATGACTATGTAAAATATTTTCCCATGTCTGAACAGTCATTCTATGTGGCATCATACTTTGGACTGTCTAATCACATTGTATTGTGTTATTGTTACGTGTGTGTGTATTTCACTGATTAAATGAAGGTATAGTTCCTATTGTTTCAAAGTCAGATGGTAAAATAAAGACAAAAGATTTCATTTGTAAAGAGCTTTTTAATTTTCCACCAGAATCAGTGCATAACACAAAATTCCAGATATGATGTAAAATGATACCAAACATGATCTCAGTGTAATAATTGCTATTCAAAAGTGTTGTCTCTGCATTGCTGGTTTTATTTCCGTTATTCATTTTTACAGTTTAATTAACGTGGTCAAAACTCCTCAGAGGACTGCCAAACACATAAAAATAACCTTATGTAATGATAGATTTAAAAAAACAAACACCTTATCATATGTTCATCCCATACTGTTAACACATTCAGTTTTCTTGGAAGTAGGGTTGCATAGTTTTTCATTATCAAATAGTTTGTTTCTTCTTTCTTAATTAAACCATATGAACAGTTTACTTCTTAAAACAATTTTTCAAAATGACCAAATGTTGGGCAAGTATTATATCAATAATTAACACAATGTAAAATAGCTGCCAATTAATTTTCTTTTAATGAACTAATGGCATCAGGCTGCTTCATCTCCCTTAAACAAAAGTCCCTCAGACTCCAAGAATGTCAACAACCATGCTGATCACCTAAACACCGCAGAGTTTTTGTGTTTGGTTTCTGGATTGCTGCGAATTTACAGTAATCCAGCTGATGGTTATTAAGATGTATCACAAAAAAACACAAATGTGAAGCCAGTAGGTCACCAGACGAAAGGTCAGTAGGTTTTAGGAAAGTCAAACAGAACAATCCATCTCAAAGTCAGGTTAACTGCTGCCCATAGAGACAGGTTGCTGCCACTGACAAAAAATAACTCGTGAAACTGCTCTTGAATTTGTTTACTCTGCTGAGTGCAAGGGTGCACACTAGTTTCTTCCACCCCACACCATCTCCATCTTCTGCATGTGGGCCTTTGACGACTTGGAGAAAGTGCTTTTAACCACATTGAGAGGAGCTGCCTTGCCACTGAGATAGACTTTATTAAGACAGGTGGGAAGCCATGACGGCTCCTCCTTCTTGTCCTCTACCTCCTCTACTGCTGATTCAACCTCTTTCTTGACCAGGGTGCATGAGTAGGCAAAGATGTACCCTGTCATAAAGGCATCAAACCCAGCCCGATGTGTTCCTGCATCAGGCTTCTTCTTTTGAGCATCAGTGTCAGCTGACTGAACACTGACTGTTTCTCTGCCTCCTCCTCCCGTACTACTTTCTACACCATCATTTATGTTTGTGTCATCGTTTATAGAGTTTCTGGAGTCTGCGTTGTCTTCACACATTCCATTACCCTCAGTTTTCAAGCTCTCATTTTGTTGGGAGTTTCCATCCCTGTCTTTTGGTGGCCCACTCTCTGGGCATACCTCAGCAGTTGTCGTTTGCTGGTCGCTTGGTGTTTCTTCTAGATCCACTTCCATGTAGACTTTTTTGTTTTCTGGGGCACCATCTAAGAGAGGGGAGGGATCTGCTACTCCCCCTTTACCTGTCTTCTTCTCCCTCTGTCTTTTCCTCTTTTTCCTCTTGTCCACTTTGCCTTTCTCATCCTGGAGGATGATATGGTCTGTGTCATGGGACAGTGGACACTGGGTGCCATTTGGACACCAACCAAATGCCTGTCAGACAAAAGAACAAACACAGTTTAGGCAACAATACTTTATTTCAGGAAAGTTTCCAAAAAACGTCCGACTGACACTTACAGAGAAGCGCTGGCAGATGTCAGTCTGTCCCTCAGCAGAGGTTACAGCTGGACACACTTTATAGTCCACATAGGTGGACATGTGACCAGCGTACTGACAGAACTCTATGTGAACATGAGGTCCGGGTGCTTCAGAGGTCACATTGCGACTGTTATCCAGCTTACTGAAAGGAAGAGAACATGATATGACGAAACAGAAATGGCCTTTCTGACTGGTTACAACACCGCCATATCATTTTAAAGCTTGGTTGATTTTCCTGCAGTAGCCTGTTGAGTGTGGGTCTGGTAAAATTCCATTTGGATTTCATTACGGGGCGTGTTTTCAACTGATACAGAGAAAAAAAAATTCTGGATAGTCCTACAGTCAGTCAGATCAATAAAGTATGGCACATTAAGGTGTCTTGATAAATGCCTTGATCTGTGTCAACAGTTTATAACTTTATACCGTTATTACAGCGTTGTTGCACCGTCAATATATTTTACAACAGACATTTGGTTGTAAATAAACTCTAGTACGGTGATCATGTGTTTAACTACGCTGCTGTGACTGTTCTGTCTATCACCACATAAAGCCCGCCCAGAATCATTTGACTGGCCCGGACGATCTTTGCTGGAGAATGAATAGTTCCCAACAGAGCGGTGGACCTATGTTGTTGCCTACCAAGATGGCCACCATTGTTGGCGTGTGCATTCAAACAACTTTATTTGTGACTTGGAGAAATACTTTAAGTTTCTTACACAAGAAAATACCAGTCAAAGAACAAGTGGAGACAAAAAAACAAAACAGAAACGCTGAACGTTTCCCAGCCACAGAGATCGCCTCACAAAGACTACAGCCTAAAAAATGATATAGAAACAACTGTCCATACCAGCAGGTGATAGTATGCTGTAGATGTCGTTCAAAAAGGGAAACCAGACTGCAGACTGGCAAACCACTGTCTAAAAGCAGCACTAGTGAATAATCCAGCACTTACCATTTTTTATAGGCGTACTCTAGATAGGAGGCAGTGAGTCTGAGCTCAAATTCAGTGACATATTTGGTGTCATAAATGCCAGCAGGGAACATCTCAGACAGGTCCGCTGTGAAGGTGGCCAGGCGCTCGGGCAGATGAGCGTAAAAACTCTGGTAGAAAAAGAGACGAAATCAACTCCCATACAAACATAGTCAATAAAAATCATGCAGCTTGCCATGACAAAAGCACAAAGCCAATAGAAAACTTCAATTATAAAGCGTGTTGACCCCATGAACACGCTTATGTTTTTACCACAGCTGATAATAAACACTTGAATCCAAGAATCAACAAACTAAAGTCCATTTTGGTTTGATATTAACATGCTAGATCACTATATATGGTTAAATTATACAACTTTGAAGGTTCATTATTTAACACATGTAAAACAATATTTAGTGCTGTAACTCAATATGAGAAAAAACATGTAATTAGGCTCAGTAATGAAAGTGGAAGTATTGGATAATACCTGGTAAAGGAAGGCCATGTCGATGAGTCCATTGTGTAGCACCAGCGGTTTCCTGGCACGCAGCAGTTCGGTGAACAACGCCCGGATGTGGACACCACGGTCATCTGATCCACCCTTTCAAAATAAGGAGAGAGGATGAACAGTCAGAAATCTAATAGCAGCTGAGGAAGGCCTATTGAACCTTGCAGTAGTCTGATTTATGTTACAACTGGTCCTGGAACATAGCATGTTGTAATGGTGGTCACCATTTTAACATGCTATGTTCCAGGTACGAGAGAATAACAAACAGTCAACGGCAGGTAGTGAAGACAGTGGGACAACTCAGAACACAATGTAGAACACACAAAGCATCCTCACCTTATTATTACCCTTGCAGTAAGGGATCCCATGGCCGTACTGTTTGTTAAAGTCAAACCCGTGCTGCACCAGGAACTGGACGGACTGGGGCTCTATGATGTACTCCTCTGAACACAGCAGGGTGAGGTTATACACCTGGACCAGGTATGTGTCTGCAGTCTGGGTAAGAGATGACTACATGACAAACCTCACCTAACATCCAAATATGTGTGAGACCTTCCAAATATGCAACCCTGTACACAAAACAAGCGTTGCGCAAGTGTTAAATATGTGTCTTGCTGTACCTTGTTGTCCAGTTTCTTGTAACACGCAATTCCCAGAGAGAGGATGGAACGAGAGCGTGCAGCATGGCATATAGCTTTATATCTGTCCTCTATAGATCTGAAATAAGACAACATGCGTCAGAGGACTAGAGAAGGCATGTCACTGACTCTAAAGCACATGTATTGATCCACAGTATCTTGCACAACAAACTGTTAACACTATTTCAGCTTAATATGGGTTACTCACTCGGCCAACAAGGACTTCCTGTTTCCAAGACCACTCAGCTCCTAAAACACGGGATTGTGACTCTTTATCAGACTATTAAAACATTAGATCCTAAAATACGTTTTCAATAAGACTATGCCTTGAAAAGCCTGACAGTTTAAGCCATGCACACTCTGGGCAGACAGACAGAAACACAAATACTTATATACTGCACTTACAGTGTCAAGTGCAATGAAGGATGATGTCTTAATAGCCACGACCATAGCAGGCCAAAGCTCTTTAAAATTCTCATTTTGGACATCAATGACGGGAACCACCAGTGAAGCTGTCATTTTACTTCTGAATTTCGCGGCTAAAGGGTATTCTGCAGTTATACCGACAGCTAACTTGAAAGTTAGCTACCTCGGCTAACTAAATTGTTCCTATAATATGCTAATTAAAGCGAAAACCTTGCTTATTGTTAACTTGTTATTGAGACTTTAACAATCCCTTAAAAATAAGAATGAGATGTTTCGACTATTTAGCCGTGTAAGCAGTTAGCAGCGACTCGACCGTAAACATTTCAACGTGCTTATGGGTCCTGAGACAGAAAAAAAGCTATAGCAGTTTGGGTGCTGCATGATTGAAAATAAAGAGAGTTATCTGATAAAGCCTTTTAAAAATGGTAATGACTGAATACATGAATATATGTAATCATAATGTGCTTTTTATGCTGCGGTATATTTTTTGACCGTTTGGAGGTTTCAAAATAAACATTTCAAACAGGCGTTTATGACAGACACATCTAAACTGTACGTCACTATCCTTAACCACCGAGAAGAGGTGCGCCATTTTGGCTCAAACAAAGTCAGAAATAGCTTATCCGTGATGAAGTGTTACAAGTTGTTTTCATAATATTGTGTGTCAAAAATCCGAAGGACAAAACTGTGGTTTCCACGGGTTAACATTTGATGTCAGTGTAACTTTTTCTTGCTTTTACACTCTCGTAAGTAGTTGGCTAATAATAATGAGCCAACGCTCTAGCTGAGCTCCATTGCCAGCCAAGCTAACTTAACGTTTGCTAAATTTAGCATTACTGCTTGTTTTAACTGTGTGAAATGGGCGGCTGCTCCGCTCCAAACTGCTCTAATTCAACGAGTATAGGCAAGCAGCTGTTCAGGTTCCCCAAAGACCCTGTACGGAAGAAGAAATGGGTCGTGAACTGTCGACGTGACTTTGAGCCAACTCCTCACTCCAGACTCTGTCAGGTAAGTTCGAAAACAGGGTAGCGGTTTCATCTATTCCAACACTAATTTATTAAAGCACAAATACGAAGACAACGAATTGATCCGACAGGATTGCACCTAAAAATGAAATGTAGTTCATGATCTCTTAATTACGAGTCAACTTCCGTGTTATGTCACATCCCCCCGGGATTAATAAAGTATCTATCTATCTATCATCCAAAGTTAGTCTGTTCATGATTTTGTCTACATTGCACTTTTCAGGACCATTTTGAGCAGAGTCAGTTTGAGGAAATTGCTAGGTCTCCAGCAGGAGGAAAGAAGCTGAAGCCCAATGCCATCCCGACTCTCTTCAGTTTTGGAGACCCTCTTTACCCTGCAGTCACCACCCCATACACCCTGCTACCACTGAAACCTGAACCAGGTATTTGAATGTAGAGCTTAATTTGTATTTTCAGCCATAAGAACCCTGGTCAAATTTTTGTTTCTGTTTCTCTGAACAAGGTTGTTGTTCATTGAGATGCAAGCTGGCACATGTCTCTGCTTACATTTCACATTAAAAATTGATGGGCTTGTTCTGGGACATGTGAGGCGGGCTACATATTTACCAAAAGACTGAGCCTTCATCAACCCTTTGTAGGGAGCCAGTGCCAACAAAAAAAGAACAGTTGAAACGGCTCACCACTGAATGAAGAAAAGTAAAAGAAGAAGAGCAAACTATCTAAAATGTATTAAGGCAAAGGAGATTTCCTTTTGTGTCTAGTGGAGAAGGAGCTGAATTTTGGGGACCATGGCTATGCTCGACGCAACCCTCTGCCCGGCATGGAGGAGGAGGATGCAGACAGAACAGCTGATGACCAGCCGCCCTGCTCGCAATGTTATCTCCTCAAGAAACAATTGGAGCAGGAGATACAGCACACTACAAGGCTACAGAAGGAGGTATATCAGCTGCTGCTGGTGCACACCTGGTTATTTGAATGCGTCCTGAGTAATCAGATCTCGAGTGGTCAGCTTAAAGTACAGGCGTGAACAGACCCAGGACGCATTTCAGATGTGATTACTCAGACGCCTCGGCTGCATATGATGACATTTTTTCAGCCGTATGAACACGCGGTGCTTCCTGAGTCATCTTAAGGAGCACGCACTCAGTCGAGTTTTGCCTTTTTCATTCAGAAGAAAAACACACAGCCATTGCTTTGCATGACAGCCTGAAAAGGAAAGCACTGGAAGGGATGCATGTTCTTTAGTGCTAAGAACCTTTTCTAATATTTAGTCCTTGTAGCAGTTAAAACTAAACCATTAACAAAATCTAAGCAAGGATTAGCAAATTACATTATTGTTGATTATAACCATGTATTTTTTGAAACCTCAGTAGTGGGCTAGCCCTGCGTATAGAAGTTTCCAGGGTTCAACTATTAAACTGAGCTTTGTGCATGTCTCTAAAATAATGGACGGCAGGACAGAGATCAATAAATAAATAATAATAACTTAATGTATGTGCATACTTTCAGAGTACTTTACAACTGCTTGCGTCTCCACTTCTTTGTGGTTCTAATACAGCAGTAGGTAGCCTTCCATCAGAGACAGCAGCTTACAATATTCTGGCTGTGCTCTAAAAGATACTGGTATAGATTTGCATACAGAGCTATAATCTGATCTAATCTGAAGCTATTGTACATATGTTGAGATGCTTTTGAATGCACAGGTACTTTAAAGCTGAATACTTGTGATTAAAACGGGGTCTGAATAGAACCTTGGTTTTGTGTAGTGGGCTTTTAAAATCCCTATAACTGTATTTGCTCTATTGATAATATGATCTAATAACACTTAAAAAGGAAATCATCATAACGGAATAGAAAAAAAAATATAGCCCTGGCAAACAATCTTCTTTTCTGACTCTATCAGGCTGAGGAGATGAAGAAGCGTCTGTATCGGCTCGACCGGATTGAGAAGGGCCTCCAGAACTTCCTGTACGAGGACCAGATCAGGGCCCTGTCCCTCACCAAGCGCTCCCGTCGTGCTGTCTGGTCTCCAGAGACAATCCTGAAGGCCCGAAAAATCCGCTGTGCAGTCGGCACCAAGGGCTACGAGTACCTGAGAGAGATCGGATACCCGTTGCCCTCTTACAGGACTCTTTGTAACCGCTTGGAGACTAAGATTATGGTGACGACTGACATGAGCTGTGAGGAGCTTGCAGAGCTCGGCCTGGGACTCATGGCCACATGTGACAGTCCGGCAGAAGGTACTCGAGAAAACGATGAGGAAGAACTGATTGGTGTTTTGTCTTCATCCTAGCGGTTTGCAGGAACTGCTAACTCTTACCAAAGGAAGGACAGAAGGGAGAATTTGCTCTGTCACACATGCGGTTACTTAACTTGGTCACACATTCTGCTTCTCCTTTCATCTATGAAGTACTTGCACATCAATTAAATGTCACCTGGTTGGGCTTGTAATGCAGACTGTTAGACAGCCAGTGCGTGATGCTCAGGCCTGCTTTTAGGCTAGATTTATGCTTATGGTGGTTCTTGTTGAGCTTGAGCAATGTGTACCACAAAGCCTGTGACAATGCAGTCTGTAATTGACAGTAAAATTGTAACATCAATATATTACAGCATATATTATAATGTGGAGCCAAAGCATGGTCTTCTTGACAAAGCGTCTGACGACACCATCTCTGAATTACCCAGAGCTGTTTTTTTCTTCATAATTTCTGTGAAGAAAAAGATTTTCACATATCAGACAACATGCTCAACGTCCACACAAATGCACCAGCCCGGCTGTACAAATGCTTTGCTCAAAACCTGGCAAATCTGTTGCCCGTGTTTAAGCTCCCACAGCAGAGCTTTAGTAAGAATTTCACAGACACAATAAAAGGTAGTGTTTAGGATTTGAACATCTCCCTGCACCTTGCAAGCTTTATTATTTTTTTATAACGTACAACCAAAATATTTGTCATCCGATGGGGTGGTGTGTGCAGATCGGATAAAAGTGAATGTCTGAAATGTTGTTTGCATTTAAATGTTATCTGTGTGTTTTGCTTTCAGTCCATATCATTTTAAAAAAAACCTGTTCTGTTATACAGTAAATCCTTTTATTGCTATCAACAATATTGGGATGTCTGTTGCCCATTTAGGTCATTATTTGCACAAAGAAAATATTGGTTGTAAAAGAGGATTCCAAATTCCTCCACTGCTTAACTAGTGTAATTGTACACTAAATGCATTGGTCATTTTGTGTTGTTGACAGTTTGACCTTTAGCTCTGGCTTCAAAGTGTTCAGATTTGCAGTGTAGTTTTAGTTACAAGAAAAGGTATGAAGAAATTCTGAGACCGGTCACGGTAAACCACATGACGCTTGAAAATAAAACGAAAGAAATACCTGCATTATTTTCCTCGTGTGTGTGTGAATTTGTAGAGTAAAGGCGAGATATAAATATACAGTTCATTTAACTGCATCTAAAGGCACTGTATAGTTTCCCCCTGCGTATCCACTACTTACACTTGTCATTATTGCATTGTAACAATAAAGAAATTCCATTTATACTCAAGCGATAAACACCCAAAATAAAACACTTCAAATATCAATCCAGTAACTGAACACTATTATGCAATGTGTGTCGTTTTGTCAGCATTATCTTTACCCCACTTAAAGCAGATCACCACATTTTACTTTGACCCAGGTTGAACTTTGATCTCGTCACTCACATGAAAGATTAGATGTTTGTTCTGCAGAAGCCTTGCTAGTTTTACTGTAAGGGAAAGCATTATGGTTGACAGATGGTTGCCTGGATACTGTGACTTCTAGAGGCGGTTATACAATACTGTTTTCTTTGACTGGTAATTAATGTAACTCTTATCACTTTCATTCATCTTTGGCTTCTTGCCTCTTTAAAAATAAATAATGGAATGACAGTTTGGTTTGTCGTGGTGTCATTCACCTCTAGTCCTGGCACAGATAGTAAAGTAAATATTGCTCAACAACAACATCACACATAAAGCCACCACGCATAGTAAGTTGCTGATTCTCAGCAGGTATAATATTTACAGCTTGCCTACAGTATTGGATATTGGCATGCTACGTTTGGATGTTTAGTTTTTATTTTGAAGATCTTTGCTATAAATATTGGGCTCAGAAAAATGTGGATCTGATGCTAGATGAAAACTCTAGCCTTAATCCTGAACACAACATCAATGTCAGTACTGAATCTCTTGTTAATCCACTAAAGAGCTGTTCAGAATCTTCAAAAAAAAAAAGGTCAGATACTCATAAACGATTCATCCTCAGGGAATCACAAATGTAAGTCATACATTTACGATCGTAATCCACTGAGTCGTTGAGGGAAACTGTTTAAATCCTAAATGGTTCGATTGAGATTTAAATAGTTTCCAAAGCATCCAAAGGAAAATGAGATGGTGGCTACCAAATGACTAAGGGGTCATCCTCATGTAAATGCCTTTATCCAGCTCCACCAGTAAATGTTAAGACACTTCAGACAAAGTTACTGGTAATAAATTATTAAAGAACACAGGACCACCGAAGTTACCAAACAGGACATTTTTTCTGAGCCGTATTTGAACTGGTGATTTGGACACTTTCCTTTGACAACAAGAATCTCTCTCTCTCCAAATCAGTGTCCAAATCACCAGTTCAAATCACTTTCCTTTGAAAACAAGAATCCCTCTCTCACTCCCCCTCTCTCTTTCTCTGTTTGATCAGACTGGGGGATGTGCTTCAGTCTCAAAGGCTTTAAAAACAACAGGGGTTTACTGTCTGTTTGTGAGGGTAACAGGACAGAGGGAGGACAAAGGTAAGAGCTTCTTTTTGGGGGAAAATACTTGGTTTCACCTTAATGAGTAGCATTTTATTTTGAAGGTTGAATACCTTAAGTTATTGTATTTATTCATTTAAAAAATGTATCTGAAAATACTTTTTGCACTTTTAATTCTTTAATATCATTCTGGATGCAGTAGGCAACTGCTGCTTACGGAGGCCTTCTTTCATGCTGGAAAGACGAGCCTCAAGGTTGTCCTTCAGACACTGGCATCCTGGTGGAGACTGATTTTGCAAATCTAAAGCGAAACATGAAGTCATTTTGAATAGATAACCAATCAACCAAATGTGATCCAGAGCCAGTTAGTCCAGATAGTACGCTTTGTGGCTGTAAACGTCTCTGTCCCAGCCTTTCTTTGTCTTTCTGTCTGCCTCCGTGTCTGCCAGCCTGCCTGTCCATTTGCCCCTGTCTTTTGGCAGTTTACCCCGCAATAAATTCTTTTTGCAGATTATCTCTGCATGTGATGAGAGAGACAATGAGGGTTTACTCTTGTAATTATTCTGGGATCAGACTGACTGGCTATTTGGTGCAGGGTGGGGGAAAACTGTTGCCTGACATTACTGTCCACAGAATTATGTCATTGGGATTGCAAACACAAAATAAGTTTAGTAATTTGTTTTCTTTGATTTTCCAAAATGTCTTTGGTCAAAATAACATGCATTATTACTTTCTCATCAGGTAGATTCAGTCCAGGCAGCCAGGGAGGGACAATGCGCTCTCTATCTAAGCTGTGGCTGTTCGGGGCCATGCTGCCCTGTCTGCTGTGGGCTGCACATGTCACTCTACTTGTGGAGGGGGACAATGATGCCTCCAGGATTTGCAAACCTGCCCCCAACTGGACGATAAAGGGGCACGCACCCATGCAGAGGCTTCTGGGAAATGTGGTTGTGGTGGCGCTGCTGAAGGCCAGCTGACAATTCTGCCTCACTCAGGCATCCAAGTAAGAAAATGGTTACATAGGCATGTATCATGTTATTCATGTAGCTGGGCAGGACATGCTAGCTGTAGTCTATATGCAGAGGTAGAGCTCTGAGAGTGTGGATCTCTTCTTGGCTTAATTTAAAACACAACATGGACACAGTCAGTGTTGTATAAAGACACCCACACGTAGCATTAATGCTAACATTTCCTCTCACATGCCTCTTAACCATGTAGCTGTGCATATTTGGCGCAGGTTGGACTTTGATAGTGATTTATTGTGCAAGTCATCAGTTTCTGGCACTTATTTTCCTTTAGTGTGTGAAGATTGTCAGTAATTCCAGGTCATGGTATATCTAAAACACACAGTACAAAGTAACGAACACTAAAGATCTTTGAGTTGTAAGTGCACTCGTACCCTTGCACCCCACTGCCTGCACACACCGTAAATAATATACAGACAAATGAATCTTAATATGTCTGCTCACGCCACATGTTTGTGCAAACTGATTGATTAAATAGTAGTAGTAGGTAGATGATATTGCTTTGTTGTGCGTGGTTCTTCAATGGGCCTTTTCTTGCCGTCTGGATTAACCGTGAGGTTGGATTACTCCCAGCTTTCTCTCTTTCTCCATCTGTTCATGTTCTGTTTAGAATCGGACGCCTGCGTGACAAGCTGGACCGCAGCAACCTGACAGAGGTGTCTTTCATGATCGTCAACGAGCGTGATGCTCATTCCAGAGCCATGTACTGGGAGCTGAAGAGAAGAGCGCCCCCAGGAGTTCCTGTATATCAGCAAGCTCCTTTTCAGAATGACGTGTGGGAGGCTCTGGACGGTGACAAAGATGACTTTCTGGTCTATGATAGGTAAGGCCTGCCTCAGAATCAGACACACTTTAGACTTTTAATGTCAAACCACCACAGTCCCAGGGTTAATATCAAATATCAGACGTGTTTCCAACGGCCTTTAAACTAGTTTAAAGTAAGCAATAAAACCACAATGATTCTATCTACATTTTGATTCTCCCTCTTCCTCCTTTTCTTCCAGGTGTGGTCTCCTCACCTTCCATGTAGTACTGCCTTACAGCATCCTACGTTACCCCTATGTAGAGGCTGCAATAAGAGCCACTTATGCTAAAAATATCTGCAACTGCACTGTGAGTAATCGCACAAACATACACACACACACACACACACACACGTGGTTGTAAACGGTGTGTAAACGTATATATAACTGATATAATACAATTATTACAGTCAAGAATATGAGGTATGGATATGTTTCTCTTTCCCTGCCTAATTGTCTTTCTCAACAATTCAGTCCACCGCCACACCAACTATAGTACCAGAGGAGGAGTTGGACACTGGTGCCACAGAGATACCGGACATGGGAACAACTCACCTACACAGCCACCATCATCATCATCATCATTCGGACCCTCAGCCACACACCATTCACCAGAATCAGTCAGATCATCAGCATAATTCCAGTCAGCATGCACCTCATCATCATCATCATCATCATCATCATCACCACCACTAACACCACCACAATTACACACATCCTCTGTAGTGCTTGGTTCTCTAGAATCTGATTGCTTATGTTTTTCATAAAATGTGTTAAATGCTCCTTTGTTTTGGATTTAGAATTTTCGGGCAAACAGCAGCTGACTCCGTTCAAAGCAATGATCTGAATGTGGTTTCTCTGCGGGCATTTCCACACCTCACTCTTCTGTGTGGATGAGGTAGCCAGGTCTCCCTCCTGTTTTGTCGCATTAATGAAGTCCGCAGTGAAAAACCTGCCTGCAGGAGGCTGTGGATGGATGTGTGTGGAGGAATGGGACGAGGCGAAAGTTACCGTCACCCAGGTACAGACAGGGGACGGTGTGCATTGCTGCTGAGCAAACCCCAGTCAGGTTACTGTTTGAAGTGGACTACTGCTGGAAAATACCAGTAGTTGTGTACATGCAGGGAACTCAAAAGGTGTTTTACTGCCACTTTGTGTATGGAAGAATAAAGTTTCAAAGGATTTGTTTTGCATCAGTGAAAAAGCTGTACTACAGATATTAACTAAATCGTACATGTTTTCTGTGTTGCGCACGTTTCTTCTCATGTACTCCCTAAAATTAGAATAAACCTCCAAATTGTCATTTTGTTTTAAAAGCAGACTTCAGCTGTAAAAACATTAAAACTGAAAATAACTCAGCGTCTGTACTGAGTCTTCGTCTAATATAGGAGATTATGGGTTTAATGAATGTGTGTAATGTTTGCCAGTCTTAGTGACAGACCTACTGGGACAAAGTAGTTCTTTAATTGTGTTGGGAGGTTATGTTATGCTGCCAACATTCTTTAAACACTTTTTATATTTAATAAATGTTTTACCTCCGCTTTCCTCCTCAAGCTACTATAATCAGGATCTGAGAGTATCACCATCTGCTTGATGAAATCAGTACATTATTATATTCTATATGGATATCCTGTATTTACAATTGTTTGTACTCTTTATTGGATGGGATTTATCTGGCAAGTAAGTGCTCCCATATGTCAAGCCAAACACACAACGCAGACACACACACAGACACACACACATGGATAACAGGCCGATTACCTCAGTGCTGCTTAAGACATGGCTGAGATGCGACATGCTCTGACTGAGGAGATAGCTGAAGAGAAACAAAACAACTATCCAGAATCAGAATGATGGTATGGACACACTTGATTATTAATAATAATGATTACCAATGCAGCTGAAAGATTACAATATGTCACAGCTAGTACGTGTAGTACATGTGTGTACAGAATGGTTTCTTCCTTCAGATTCATTTGGTTGATGGCATTATGGGGACAACTGTTGTATTAACGGATGATTTTATATATTTCTCTCATTATCAACACTGTCCTCTTTCTACTTTTTAAAACATTTTCATATGGATTTCCGTTTAGTATTACTCACATTAGAAGGTTATGTGAGTATTGCCGTGTCAGGGATTTTACTCTGTAAATCCTTCAGGTGAAGCTTAACTGCTTAGCGCTGTCCACACAGCATGTCAGTTCTACAACACAGTAAATGGTGCTTTCACTAACATTTAGAGGTGAACAGTAGTAAGGCACTAGAATTGCTCACTGTTAAAACAGGCTGTATGCAAAGAGATAAAGTTGACACTGAGATCAGGAGAGAAATATTTATACGCAGCCCTTTAGTAAACAATGTGGACCAAAGAAACCAAGAGAAGGGACAAGCCAAAGGCATTGTAACACTTCCTTTGCAGTGCCAGTTATGTTTGGTTTTGGTAATTATTGAAATACAAAGGCAGTATCCAAAAAAACAGGAACAAAAGTAATGTTTGGATGATTTTATTTTCAAGGAGAACTGCACCTGTTTGATGAAATTATTATATTTCTACCCAGCCAGGTAAATGATCAACACCAAATGGAGGAGTTCAAGTCCTAACAGAGACAGCCATACACTTGCAAACCCAGCTCTATTCGAAACTAGTGTATAAAGGAAGATGAATGAGAGGAAGGTCTGTTGTGTTCATCCTCAGACACTAGATGGCAGCACTGCTATATTTTATTCCTACTTGGAGCTCGTTCACCCTGTCGTCCACATCAGGCAGCCATTCATCAAGAGGATTATTAGTTATTATCCATTAATAAGAGATACGTTTGGATTAGTGAACATAATCCTTGAATTATAATCCAGATCATCTCTGAGTGCCTTAATCAAATTTGCAGCGGGAAGTTCCTTATGTAAGACCTTTGAGGAGAGAACAATTTGTGAACACACAAAATACCTTATGCTGCAAAAAACAAACAAACAAACAAAAAAACTGTTATGTTAAATGCACACTGTTCTCTGCATACAAACACTACAAACCTATCTGTTAGAGGACTTTTGTTGTTGTTTTTGCACTTAAATGTTTGTGCAGTATAAAACAATACAACATAAAAAAAACAAAGGACCAAACGGACGTAATGTAGAATTAGATAAAATAAAATAATAACATTAAAAGCTAGACCAATAAACAGTAAATCTACTAGTATTAGTGTGTAGGTTTCACTCCTTCTGCTGAAACATACTGTACTCTGTGGCGCCATTAAAAACTGCAAAGCCTAAAGCTAATCCTGAGCCCTGGTTTAATGACAGAACTCAAGCAGCTAGACAGGAGTGCCGCAGAGCTGAACGCAGGTGGAAGAAGTATGAGCTTTCCAGACACTAAAAGACTGTTGGCGCTGTTACCAGAACACTGTTTAAAGAGGCCAAAAGGAACACTTGGCAAAAGTGTCCATCCGTCACAACCCACATGTGTTATTTAAAATCAGTGGCAATGTTCTTAATAGCCTGAGACATCCCTTGAAATGTGCAATAGCTTCCTGACCTTTTTTGTTTACAAGTTTGCTACTGCATTTGCTCTCATCTCAGCTCCTGCATCTGACCCTTCTGATCGCGTTCCTTGCTTTGCTGTGTTTGATAAGTTTGAGCCAGTGTCTCAGTTGTTTTTAGAAGATGTGGTTGCCCATATTAAGCCACCAGGCTCTCCCTGTTACACCGTCCTTCCCCACTATTTCTTAAGAGGTCTTTCCAAGTATAGGGCAGTCATTTCTGGCCATTGGTGTTCTTCTTGTTAGTTTTATGCGGTGGTTCAACCTCTGCTTGAGAAACCCGGCCTCGATTGCAGCGTGCTGGCCAATTTCAGACCCCTCTCCAAGCTGCTTTTTATTTAAAACATCTTGGAGAAAGTTGTTCATGTTCAGTTAAAATATTTTCTTGATGAGCATGATGTCCTGGAGGCCTTTCAGTCTGATTTTACAACACTGCATAGCGGTCAGCTTTATCAAGAGTTTTTAATGACATCCTCCTGGCAAATGACTCTGGTGAATTTGTTGTTCTTAACAGCAGCCTTTGACACAGTGGACCATAACATTTTAGTGGCTCAGTTACGGCATTTGCGGCAGACAGCACTATGTGTGTAACCCTCGGTAGTCCTGAGTCCTGCTCTGCTCCGCTGTCATATGGGGTTCCACAGGGTTCAATTTTAGGACCTCTGCTTTTTTCATTGTTTTTTTTTATTGAACTTTTTTCACCTTAGGCCACTGGGTGAAGCACTTTCATACACATCAGCACTTTGAAACAGTAATAAATGCCTTCATCACATCTTGGCTGGATTACTGTAACGCACTTTAATTTGGGGTCAGCCAGGCCCTGGTTCCCTGGTCCCTCGCACGTCTCCAGTTGGTTCAGAATGTGTCTGCTCGTCTCTTAACTGGAGCATGTAAGAGGGAACACATAACTCCGATTCCGGCCTCCCTCCGCTGCCTGCGCATTTTAGAGTCCATTTTTATTTCTTCTTATTCTTTTTCTTTCTTTTATTTGCCTTTAAACCTTTAAATGGTCTTGCCTGCCTTACCTCTCTGAGCTGCTTCATTCTTACACTTCTTTACTCTTCTGTCTCAGGTCAGCTGATCAGCTGCTCCTAGAGGTACCGAGGTCTAAGCGGAAGCTCACTGTCCATTTTTAAAACTTGTTTTTTTCCTTTAATCCTTGGCTTTCAACTCAGCTGTTTATAGGTTTTAATTTTTTTTTTATTGTTTATTGTTTTATTGTTTTTATTGTTTTTATTGTTTTTAATGTTTTTATTGTTTTATTGTTTTTAATTGTTTTTCTTATGTTTTTATTCTTACCTATGTACAGCACTTTTGTTTCGACAGTGGTTGTTTTTAAAGTGCTCTATAAATAAAGTTGAGTTAAGTTGAATATGTTGCTAATGATCAATAAACTGAATAGTACTAAGGCATCATTGACCGTGATGGAACCTCCAGTCAACAATTACATTTCCCCCATGTTCAGGACAGTACAGTGCCTCCCGTCTTCATACACATGAAAGAAAGTATGCGCCATGATGATTTTAACAACTAGTGCAGTATTGAGAGCGGACATCTAACCTTTGGACATAGTGGTTTTGAATCCCCTGTAGCCACTGGAGTGCACAGTGATATTTCTTCAGGACAGACTTTACCGTCCACTTGATTACAAAACAATTTTTCCCCACTTTAGAGCACATTTTTCTGTGGAATGAAGCTTTCAACAGAGGAAAATGACCAGCCGTATCTTTGCATTCAAGTACTTCAGCAGGAGTGGTCCTACGCTCCCTCCACAGCCATGCAGTGTGAAATCACTGGGTGAAGTCAGGACCATATAGAGTCACTTTTGATGGATGGCTTAAAGTTACTGGAGAGCCTGGCATGGCTCTTGATTCACGTGACCTTATTTGTTGCTGAAGCTTTTGGTTGGTTAAATGTGGAGACACATTTACTGTACCACTCCAATAATCCCTCAATAGCATGGGTTCCTTCTTGGCTGGGGACACCAAATCTGCATGAACTGCTTATATGCTGAGGATTGACTAGTCCATGTCCAACAACAAATCACAGGGACACCACCTTCCTCTGTGCCAAAATACACTAGTAAGAACTGCTGACGAGGGTAGCTGATTTGATCAAGTTGTCCACGGTACGCCACAGCTCTGTCACCTCCATCAAATTCTGGTCTACGAGTTGCTGGAATGTGTGGTCCTCGGTGCCCTCTGGAGACCGGCCAATTCCAGCAGATTAATTCCAAGAGGTGTTCGGCTGTCAGCTCCTCTGTCCCCGGTGTGGTGATAAACTGGCATCTCCCCACTTGCAGGGTATTGGAACTTGAGATAAATTCATTCATTGGCAATTCAATCCTAGCTCCAACATCAGCTCTTTCTCTATATTGAGTTGTGACACCAGATGCACATGGAGTCTGTGGAACTTCCTGTGGGGTGGAGTATCGTCTCTCAGGTGCTGTTCCAGTGGTGTGAGATTGGGTTTTTCTTGGAACAATCAATGGATCAAGGACAGAATTTATTTTATTTTAAAAGCTGGAGGCTGAATTGTTTGCCAGGACTGGATGTTACAAAGCCTTTGTCCTCTACCACAGAAATTGCCTGTAAATCCAGAACAATATGGCCTTAAACATGGGCTGATCCAGTTCAGGCTGCCATACATTAACCAACATATTTATTTCAAATACATGTATAGAACATTATTTTGAGTATATTTTAAACATGGCTGTGAAGCTGGATTTTGAAGCAATTCACATGCTAGTGTTCAATAGAGGCCTGCAGAGCTGTCCAATAGCTTGACAATCAGCACGAGTAGCTGGACTCGATGAAGTCTAAGTGTGTCTTAAACCAAGGTGGCTAGGCATTGAAGAGGTATTGTTGTTGAAGGCCAGCTCTTGAGATCAGACACTTGACCCTTTTCAGATTGAATAGGTCAGAGTGCTCCCACATAGAGGAACATTCTTGTTTTGATGGCACCGCCTCCGTTCTCCCTCTCACTCTCACTATCTCTCCCCCTGTCTCATTCTTTCCCTTACATGGCCTTTCACACAAACTGTTTCCATGATCCAAAAATATTTAATGAATTCACTTAAGATTCAAAAATCCCAATACATGTAACTGTAACTGTTCATTTAACATTGAGCCATATAAACTTATCTCAGTTTTGCTCTTTCTGTCTAATGAAAGTTTCTCCTCCTCTTATGTTTCCATCTCAGGGTTTACAGGCCCTTACAATGTGGCAGAAAGTCCAGTTATTCTACCAAGGGGTCCTGGAAAACGGAGGCAAGTCTTTTATTTTCAGCTCATTATTGTAATTATTATGGTATTTAAACTGTAAAATGTTAGATTATCATGTCAGAAATCTGCACAGTGTTTGATATAACCTCTGCTTTTCTCTCACCTATTCTCTCTAGACAAAAGGACAGACAAATGGCTGCTGGTCTATTCCCCTGTGCCAATTAGCTGCATCTTCCTGAGCTACCTAATCATTATATGGGTGGGGCCAAAGCTGATGGCGAAGAGGCAGCCGGTCAACCTCAAGCCTGTCCTGATAGTTTACAACTTTGCCATGGTCTGTCTTTCTGCCTACATGTTCTATGAGGTAACTGCATGACTGTTTAACCTTTATAAGAAGAAGCAAACAGATTCTACTGCACATGAAAAAAAATTCAGTAGTATGATATAAGTTAGTTTTAGGCATATGGAATGCAGACGTGCCAATGACTACAGTTTTTTGAACGGCCAATTGAGGCTGTCTGCAAAAGCAAGTCAGCCCCAAATACTCAAATTTACTCAAGAAAAATATAACATGTCTACAGCCAGGTACAAAAACCTCTACAGATACGTAATTTCCCCATTCATGACAATTGTGTGAAAATGATCTACACAATAATGTTATACATAAATAAAGGGTTAAGGTTATTCATAATTTAGAGATCTTTGCCCCTTTTTGGATTCAAAGTTGGTCTCTGTCAAGACCCCACCACACTGAGCTTCAAAACTGCTCATCAGAAACCCAGTGGGTGACGTCAAGGAAGGTTTATACAAAGTACACAGTGAACATGCTTTAAAACCTTCTGCACACTACATACTTCTTGAATATGATGTGGGCGCCAAACAAAGTGAATTATGCTTTTTTTGTGTTGCCCCACAGTGGCCAAAGAATAAGAGATAGAAGCGATAGATAGCAGAAATAAAAGCGGCTCTTGTCTTTCCAGTTCACAGCCTCTTCCTGGTTGGCCAGGTACAGTCTGCTGTGCCAGCCAGTCGACTACAGCGACAGCCCACTGGCCATGAGGGTAAATCTTTTTTCCACTGTATGTTTCCTGATGCAACACTGTCTTAATATGTCCTCTCTCAGAAATTTCATTTAGTAGTCCACGCACGAAGATTTTTGTGAATAAGGCTCCTTCAGAGTATCAGTTCAAATGTTTGTGTTTGCTAAAATGACAGACATGCCAGATTTGATTTCCTACCTACAACTGTGAAACTAATGTTCCACTGAACTGTGGAGATTGCACTCTGTGAATTTTAATGTGTATGTGTGAAGAACGTCTTTCTGAACCGTGGAACAGAGAGGCTTATAACATATGTTTTTATCATGTTGGACAGATGGCCAAAGTCTGCTGGTGGTTTTACTTCTCCAAAGTTATAGAGCTCAGCGACACCGTGAGTACAAAAGGAGTCTAAGGGAGCACTCTATCAACACATTTGATATGTAAAAGTGGAATAAAGTATAAACAGTGTAGCAACTCCAAAATAAACTGATGTGCTCGTACAGTATGTGGCTGTATTTCTATACCCACAGTGCTTCCTTAATGTAAACACATGGCTGCATGTTTTGTGTGGTTCAGATATTTTTCATCCTGAGGAAGAAGAACAGTCAGCTGACATTCCTCCATGTCTACCATCACGCCACCATGATCTTCAACTGGTGGGCCGGGGTTAAATATGTGGCTGGGGGCCAGTGTGAGTACAACCCACCCGCCCAGTCTTACGAAATGTCCTGAAAATAACAAATTCCGCTAATGATGTCTTCCAGAGGAGCACACTTATGGAAAGTTTGAGAAGTCAGTATGTGGTACTCATCTTGTATATCTGCTCCTAGCTTTTCTGATCGGACTTATCAACTCCCTGGTCCATGTAGTGATGTATTTGTACTACGGCCTGGCAGCTCTGGGACCGAGCGTGACCAAATACCTGTGGTGGAAACGCTACCTCACCTCCCTGCAGCTGGTCAGTATTTACAGCTGCATGTATGTTTTACACAGCGTGTTATCAACATGTCTTACTCCGGCAAAACCTCTCCTTGCAGTCAAATAATTTTAGTTTGCAAAGAACGTGTGGAAGACGATGGTGAACTTTCATCTTCAGCTTGAGCATTTTTCCTTTTCTTGTTGTCAAATGGCTGGTCTTTTCTGCCTGGTACAAGTCCAAAAATTTGCTGAGTACTCAGCTGTGAGGGGCTTAACATGGAGGCCTTCTGGTTGGGTTGTCATTGTTCTGCCTGCCTGCTGGCATAACTAGATGGATTAACAGCGCTGATGTTCCTCAGCTAGCTATTAGGCCATCTGTTTTCAACTTATAGAGTTGACTAAGAGACAATGACCCTGTAGTGGGTTTTTTTTGTCCAGCATATATAGGTCATTATAGTGTATGACTGCCATTCTGTAACAATAATTGTACTGACCTTAGTGTTGACCCCCAAGCCTTCATTAACAGTTGGCTCTGTGGTTTAGTTAACTGAAGCTGACATAGTTCCGTTGATCTGGGAGATTGTGGAGCCATTGTTCTGGGCCCCACAATGTCCTGAGGGTTAAAAACGGTTAAGAGTTGATTTTAAAGTTAAGGTTACAGTTAGGGTAAAGGTTACTTGAGAAGGTGGGGGTTAGGGTAAGGGGGAGCTGGATGCAGTGAAACGGCCAATTAAGTGTAATTTATAGACATGTTAATGGCGTAGGTACGTCAACGTCGTGCATTAGTGTGTCCGGGGTAGGTTCCAGACCTATGATGTCAACATGCTGCTGTACTGTCAACATCCTGCTTTGATACCATTGTTGTGAGTAAGTAACTTCTGCCTTATAAGTTCTAAGAGCGACAGCTTTACAAATAAGGCTGTGCAAAGCTTACAATGAAAATGTAACTATTATTAGAGAAAGTAATAAAAAGAGATCGTAAATGAATAGCATACACAGTATACAATACTACACATCATACAAGGGATTATGAGAGGAGAGAAATTTTGCACTGGACTCATCTTAACTGTTTCCAAATGACAACAAAAAAGTCTGTAAAAAGACCCTGATGTCTGTCTGTCTCCTCCACAATGTGCCATTTGAAAGAAGATCATCACAAAAATATTGATATGGGAACATATCGTATTACTTCCTTTTGTGACAATACACTGGCGCCCAGTAGGGATTTAACTGAGTCCCTACTTAAAATCAGAAAACATAAGTTGCGGGGAGAAAGAAGAAACATATAGCATATAGCATACAGCATGATACTCAGTGCTTCAAATCCTGGTTCAGGCTTCAATATATCAAGTATTGTTTTTTAATGTCCAGGCTGAGGTCTTCCTCATTATTACCCACACTTGAATTTCCCAGATAATCTTCCACTTCCTCTTCTTTCTCTTTTTCTCTCCAGCTCCAGTTTTTCATAGTGACCATCCACACCACCTGCAACCTGTTTGCCGACTGCGACTTCCCTGACTCAATGAACATGGTTGTGTTGGCCTATTCTCTCAGCCTCATCGTTCTCTTCAGCAACTTCTACTACCGTAGCTACCTTGTCAACAAGAAGGCCAAGAAACCCTAGACCGCCAGAGGAGAGAGAAGCGAAGCAAAAGGGATGTGAGGGGAAAAAAGAGAAGGGGTGAGGAAAACCAGGAAGGTAGAACAAACAAGGGAAGAAGACGGATGACAGCGGGGATATTGTTAGTTGTGTTAATTACTTTATGTTAATGGTCTACTAATTAATGCACTTTTCCTATGTACAAAAACATTACCATATAAATTAAAACCTGTACAATGACATCTGAAAACAGAAAATAAAACAAAACATTTCTGTGTGTATATCTGTGCGTTGGACCCAGCTTTATTACACCTACGCTGCATTCAATAGCTCCTCATAGCAAGACCCCGAACACACTCAGCACATATTAACTGTGTCATGAGTCCCACGCCCCATCTGGCACTCCCAGCCAGTCATGTGTGGGCTGCCATTAGCTCTGTACGCCGCACTCTACATATATCCCTCCTACTTTTGTAGAGCAGTCTCCCCATTTTTTATCACTTAATTCCTCTTAGCAATGGGGAGAAAGCTCCCTCCACCCCACCCCCACCCCATCTGTCATGGTGTAGAAATATATATAATTAGGCAGACTAGTCAGTTCTATTAATTCCCCCTTGTGGACAGAAAGGCAATAACTATTAAAAGGAGTGAATATGTTAAACATATATGCCACTCTTTCATTATATTCTAGGCCTTATTGGGTAAAGTCAGCATTCCAAAGTATATACATAAAAAAAGGACTGAAAATGAATAAAAGTTGAATAAATGAGAGTATTTTAATACAAACTGGGAGTCTTCCCTTTTCACATGCATTACGCAAAGCGACATGCGACAACTTACAAAGAAAAGACCATACAACAAAATGTTCTTGCCGGATGTAGCTGAACGGAATACGAGAATGTTTGAAAGCTATTCATGCTCTGCTGAAGTTTGACAGCAAAATTCCATTTTGCAATCAGCCCATCAAAACTCTGCTGAAACATTTTGGGAAGTACTGTAGATAACCCCTTGATCCTTCAAAGAACTACAGACTTTTCCTCCCACACTCTCTCTCTCACACACAGAGATGTACACTCATTTCAACACAGCCAGACCAGAAGGATTTAAAAAAAAAACTTGAAACTGGTGCAATGTCAGTGTTCTTGGAAAGGGCCTGTATTGACCAATCATACACACACGCAAGCATGCACACTCATTACACTACTTTCTAACACAATTTCCGAGTTTTTATCTTGCAACTGTGTACACTTTCCAGACCTGTAAAATTCTGATGGTAGCGCTGACAAGGACGGTGGAGTTTTGTGACATCAAATATACTTTCAAATGAATGGATCTACAACTCAGACCAGACTTCTTGGTCATATTTCACCATCTCCCTGGTAATTATTTGTTTTAGTTTAACTTTGTGTGTTTTTTATTTTATTTTATTTTTTTATTGCAGTGCTGCTTTCAGTGTGATTAAAAACAAAACAAAACAGAAAGTTAGATGCTGAAACCACAATCTAAACTATTAACGTACACCTGGTATTAACATGGGTGATCAGCTCATTCTGTAAGTGGACAGTGCTTAAGATAATTTACACTAGGCATTAAATGCGTCTGCACATATATCTCGAGTGACCACTCGTGACGATGACTCAGTTCCATGCTCATGCTTAGGAAAATATCCATCTACACACAATAAGGTCACTGCTTCAAACAGGCACCTGTGAGGCAGTGAAACAAAACAAAGAGATGAATGTAATACTGCAGGTATCTAATACACTTAGAGCAGACTTGTTGAGTTTGCAAAATGTTGTTTTATTTCTGCATTATGACAGAATGACAGCAGCTCAATTTAAGTAATTTCATTTGTTAATTTATTCTTGCTAGGAAGGAGCAATATTACTTTAATGTGTCCTCAGTGTGTGTTTTTGAGATGATTTAACACCTGTGCACCAATACACCAGCCACAACATTAAAACCACTGACAAGAGAAGTAACTAACATTGACCCAAAGGACCCAAAGAACCCCACTAACAACATTCTGTTGCCAGACAGCCTCAGAAGGCCTTTCTGTGATGAGTCACAACTGTTCTGGAGGCACAAGGGAGACCTACACAATATTAGGAAGGTGGTCATAATGTTACGTCTGATTGGTGGAAGTCTGAGACTCCGAAGCACTGTACAATCATCTAGAAATGTTTAAATGAAAGTGAAGCAATGTATGTTTCTGGTGCAGATGCATGACACTGCCTGCTGCACTGCTTGACGTCAGAAAGAAGATGACGTCAAGATAGCAGCTTGAATTCAAACCAAGTCTCCAACTCTGTTATCACCATCATCATGTTGCACACATCAGTGACTTCAGACATGCACTTATTGCACTTTGGTGAGAAACACTGAATGTAAAGATAACTGGGCTGAGCAACATGAATACATTCTTCTTCTTCTTTTTTTCTTACAGGTTAATTTGTTGCTCTTTTGAAGGCTGTGTGATGTGTGACTTCAGGCTGTAATCATTTTGTAGATTGTGTATGTACGTGTGAGTATCACTGAGTGTAAAGAGCACTTATTGCCCAGTACTAAAGTAACACAGCAGTGTTATAAGACATATTTTTCTGCTGGCAAGTACTTAATCTGCTCTCCATCTCAACACAAGTGCGCAACAAGCACACACACACACACACAGGCACACACAGCTGATTGCCAGAAGCCCATTTAAAGACTGATGTCCCTCAGCCTCGCCGCAGGCACAGCTCCAGGTTGATTACTGCTGAGTGCGCTGCAGCTCAGGCATGACTGACTTTCTGGCACACAGTCGCTTTGATCAACTTAGAGTTTTGTAACCAGATCACGGGTTTCATCTTGAGTGTTTAGTGAGTTACGGGGCTTTTGGGGGTGATGCTAAACTAGTAAGAGATGTCAACTAGACATTAACATATTTCACAAATACGCAACACGAGTCAACAACCTTGATGGGCAATGTGTTAATTAATTAAACACTTTGAACGCCACGGCTGCTGCAGACTCCGGAAAACTGAACAACGGCTGTGCTGTGAATGAGCCGAAATCAGTTTTAGCTGAATCTTATTTGTGAATGACTTTGAGTCGGTCTCCTTGGTAACTGTGCCAGACAGTGTTTGGGCTGCGGTCAGCTCGAGGCAGACAGTAATTAATAATCAGGTTAGAACAAGAGGATATTGAAGCGCTCTCTGAGCCGCTGCTAGCTTCCTGGCTAGTGAGAGGGACAGAGATACGCACGAGGACACACACACGCGCACGGACGTAATTGTTGACACTGAGAGAGGTTTGGGAAGGAGAGGCTGGTAAGTGCGCTTGAAGGTGAGCCACTGGGCTGTTTCGTACAATGAGGGTTAACAAGAGGCTGCGGCAATCTCAGCATGATGGGAACACACTCAACCACAGGCAGGCTAGTGTTAATCAGCCAGCCAACCAGCCAGTAGCTCCCTGTGAAGTATGAGTGTAATTAACAAGCATGCAGCTCTAGGAAGTTGACTCACCATTTCAAACCTCCCGTCTTTTAAAAAGAGCCCACCAGTTACTTTGTCATCAATTGTGTATCCCTGCGCCCATGTGTGTCTTTGTTCTCAACAAGAGAAACCCCATCTGTTGGTGTCACTGTCCCCATTTATGGACAATGGGATGAACCCAGCGCCACCTGTATCTGTGTTATCAATGTTATATGGGGGGTGTGCCATTTATCTCGACAGGCAGATACCCTGATTTATGGATTATATTGTTTGTTGCGAGTCAGGCAGTCTGGAAGATAAATAGATTTGATTCCGAGGGACACAGGCCCAAAGGGTGTTATGTGATTTGATTTGGTTCATATTTGCATGAATCTGATTTTGTAAATTTGCCTTGTCAGTGCAAACTGATTTCTGGTAACAGAAATGTGGGGAAAAGGCACCATTTATAAGAACGTCTGTTTGGCTCATTGCATAGTAAAATTGTCTCTTTTGCACAACTTCTAGAGTATTTTGTATCAAGAAAAGGATGCCATAAGAGATGTGTGCTGTGTTGAAATTCAAACTGATTTGAGGACATTTGTTCAAGGGGAAGTGAGAGAACTAAACTTAACAGCAAAATAAATCAGTAAAAATGATAAAATATGTTGACCTTCATTTCAAAAACAGTGAAATCTGGGATTACAGCAGTCCTAGTCAACATGCACCAGTTGTATTTTTAGGTTTTCCATACTGGCACTACTTGTCACCAACGTCATCAAATGAAAAACGGATTCCAACCTTACGCTATGACATCAGTGACCGGAATATTGCATCTTTCATATATATATATATATTTTTGTGATCAAAAGTCCTTTCTTTGTGTATTTTCAGCAAATAACAGCCTTCAAAATGGAAATTACCGCCTGTGCCGTCACACACCAGACATTACAAGACACTTGAAAGCTTTCAGCCAATCACCGAACCAATTACAGCGCCTAAATTGTGTTTCTCTTCTCTAATCACATCTATTCACATTCACAACTAAAAAGGTACATGATTTTCTCCTATTTCATTCACTAAATTTTAAGCAGTTATGTAAGGCTACAGGAGGGTGTCATGCGATATCAGAAACAAAAAGGCAATGTTAGTTATGAAAGTAGCTCTGCTTCACCCTGGTCCCTAGTCAGTTAATGCAAAATGGTTTATGTCTTGCCTCTGAAACCTCTTGCTGTAAACTTAATTTAGATGCTTCATTTAGTCTGATTGCTGCTGTAGGCTAATAGCTAGGTTAAGCTACGGTACGGCACAGAGCATACACACAGCCTGTGCAAACTCTAGCACCACAACTGATGTGCACCTTCCCAAAAATGGAACTATGCCGTGGCGACGCAGACCACAAGAGATGTGATTGGTCCACTTGGTAGTAGTGTGTTTCTGCTTTAGTATTTTACGGCAGCTTCTCCGTCTCCACAATTTTCAGATTTTCAGTTTTCATATGACTCATGTTCAGCGAACGTTTCAGTCGCCACTGTTGAAGGTGAAGCAGGAAATGGAAACAAAGATAAACCCGACTGGCAAAAAAGACACAGCGCAGGCTAACATTTGGGTGATGTTGTTACAGAGCGAGTCAGACTGATGGGTGCACAAGGATAAACGGCTCGCACCAGGATAGGCTACGTGTATAAATTACGGGGACAAGGTCCCACAATACTCGAGAAAAAAACTTGAAACTGGTGCAATGTCTTCTTAAGAGCCTTAAGAACTACCTAATGGCTTGATGCAGCTACTAGCAACTAGCATCTCAGATCGATAGGAGGTTACACACCACCGCCATGCGTCATGGTATTTTGCAGTGTGAACTTGTGAAGAGATATTTAAGGCCAGTTGAAGGTCTGTGTGATAACTTTGTGGCCCCCCTTACTAAAGGGACTCTGCTGCGTAGGTGTCAGTCGTCAGAGACTCTTGGTGAGTTGTGTGACAAAAGCATGACATGTGATATTTTTTTTTTTTTTAAAAAGTGATCTTCCCTTTCATTTTTTTTAATTTATTCATTGTATAATTATTATTTGTTTTCCTTGCTTTTAATACTATTTTTGCAAGACACTGTACTTTTTTTTAAATTCATCCCATCTGCATTTGACCCATCCATTCATTCACAGTATTGTGTACAGTCTGAGCAGTGGGCTACTGCCTCCAAGGTGCCGTGCCAGGGGAGCAAATTGTCTCCACTACTCCACAGTTCCTCCGCTTCTTGTGTAGAAGTTACTGCAGTTAGCATTTGTTAACTCCAAAACCCAACATGGTTTTCTCACTCGTCATTGAGACGAGTGACAGGTACCGTAACAGGTAGCAGAGAGGTAGGCCCCAAATGCAGGACATACACGAGGAAGCAAAGCAAGACGAACAAATAAAGTTCAGTTCAATGAGACTTTTAACAAAGGTAACAAAAAGCACAGCAGAATGAGGCAGGGTTGTAGAAATAATCCAAATACCAAAAAGACATCAAAGCCCAGAAGAACAAGGAAACACACAGAAGTAGCCATGAGGGGAAAAACACAGGTAACAGCTAACAAAGGGAGGCAGGACTATATATACACTGAGAACTAATGAGAGAACAAGACTCAGGTGAGACCTGTTAGGGAGGAGCAAACCATCAAGAGGATGGAACGCAGACAAAGACAGGAAGTACAACTACTTTAAAGACACAGGGTAAGGGAAGTTTTCGAAATAAAACAGGAACCAAGGAAAACCAAACAGAAAGTCCAAAACTCAATAGCATTACAAGCACACAGAGAAACTCAACACAGCGGCGCAGAAATCACACTGATGACTACTGCTGTGGACAAATTACAGAGCAATGGCAACGCACAAGCATGTAAATGCTCTTAGCAGCGCACAGCAAGAGTATTGAGGAAACATCTGTAAACATCTCCTTTACTAAACTGCACCTCTGCATGCATATTGGTCACATGCCTCACCTCCCATCAAGTCAATTCTGAAACAGAATGATTTAGTTTTCATTGTTTGTAGCAGAGATTCTGTTGAATTATAGTCACTTGCTATAAAGGATACTGTAAGTCTGCTGATAATGACAAATTCCACGTTTTTAGCTCTGATCAATCTACAAGATTCTTAACCTGACAGTCATCCTTGCGTATCTTTTATTTTTTACACATATAAACAAAATATACAGCATGTTTTATGCAAATAGTGTAAACTGTTTGGTCCAAATGCAGGCACTTCCTGCAGTTTTTGTGATGAACTGGTCTAGACATGTCTTAATACAGTTAAACATATTCATTTTTGAGGATTGCAGTTTAGAAAAAATAATAAAAGAAGAAGACGTCAAAATGTAAAATCTGTTCTTCCATTATCGTTCTTAATCTCATGGAACTATAATATCAGCACCGGCTATTAACAAAGCTCTTTGTCCTTTGCTCAGCCTGGCGGCGTACATCTTCACCTCTTTACATTATTTAAAGCACCAAGGTATTTCTCTGCTCCCCCTCCCTCGCCCTCCTTTCTACTCATTCCCTTCACCTTTTTCTTTCCTCTACACGCCTTTCATCTACAAGTATTCTCCTGATCTCTTATCTCTATATTCTCCGCCACTTTCATGTCTTCTTGCTCCTCTCCTTTTCTCACTTCATCCTATCCTCTCATCTATATATATTCCCCCTTCCTTGTCCCACTGCGCTCCTCACCTGGCCTCAGTTTCCCCTCAGCCCTCCACTCCTTCCCCGACTTCACTTCTCCCCTGTCTACCTCCGGCCATTCCTTCCCTCTCGTCTCCCTCCACCCCTCCGGCCCTCGCCCCTCCTCTCGCCACATTGGTTCACCCTCCGATGATTGCAGAGCACATTGCATTTGACATAAAGACAAAGGGCTGAGTACACATGTGGTTTCTCCTGTGTAATATGAAATATTAATGCAGGCATAATTTGGCTCCCTGGATGAGGGGTGGAGGCGGGGGGTGGTGGGCTCTCTATAATCACCAGTGACTGCTGTTTCCTTCCCCAAAGGATGGAAAGGCTGTCAGGAAGGATTGAGAAACTGTAACGATAACAACAACAGAATGCTTACTGTTGGCGGGCCACCGTGGCCTATTTCTGTCTTGGTGTTTAATGGTTAGATTGGCTTATTGCCCGAGTTACTGAGGCAGCTCTCCCTGTCAAGCTAAAGGTGCTATATGCAGCACTTTCAATTATCAATGGTCATGCTCAAATTAGTTGTGATAGACTGGTATAATTACCATAAACAATTGGTAGTCTCTTGCGCACCAGTGCCGCTGTTAGTCCTACGTCTCATATTTGCCAGAAGCAACTTTGCTTCCAAGATGGTTCTGTTTGCCCCATTTGATTCCACGTTTGCTTTCCTAAGGATGCAATCCATCCAGTGGCGTCTTTAGTTCAGCTTCTATACCACAGCGTTTCACATGGAAATACTTCACTCTTTACTCTAATTTGATTAATATAGTTACGTTGCACGTACAAATCAACCACACAATATTAACATATCAGTATGTTATATAGAGATCCAGCAGCCCAACAGTGTCCGGCCCTTATGCATCCTTTATAGAACTGCAGCATGCTGACATGTAGATATGGCATAGGGTTATTACCGTTGTGCTTGTGGAATCATCTGAGATCATTTTGCAGTGGTAAACAAGCTTTATCCTTGTGAAATCAATTAAAACAATTGACATTAAACCAAAAACAGTAAAGCTCTGTACAGCTTGTAAGTCATTTTAGTCAAACCAGGTGAGGGAGTCTTACAATGTATGATCATACAAGAGCGTTCCTTTGAAGCTGTGTTTTAATGCAATTGCAGAAGTGTTCATCTCTATCACTCAAAACTTTAGCATCAAAGCCAATCCTGTGCACACACACATCAACTGAGTGCCTAACCCTAACAATAACCTAAATGTAACCATAAAACCGTGTTTTAACACTCAAACAGCCTTGTAAAGAAGTGAGGACAGGCCAAAATGTTCTCACTCCATTGGTGTAAAACTCAAACCGGTCCTCAGAAATATAGCTGTACAAGTGCACACACACACACACACACACACATATACACACACTTTCTTCTCATGGGAACCAGTGTTTTGCCGTGTCTTTCTTCTTTCGCTCCATCACTCTGTCGCTCCCTCCTCCACACACACTCACGCTGGGTGACACGCAGACAAGGTCACATTTGTCTTTCATATGTTTAATTCTCTCTGAATAATTTTTTGTCTCTCTTTCTTCCTTTCACGCGCAGAATCGCAGACGCTCGTCTTTCTCACATAACCCATAAACACGCACATGCGTACACACACACACTACAGTTGCATCACTAGTGAATTACCATGCTGTTCCGCGTTATTAAACATGACACTCGGCCCAGATAATGGAGCCTTTCTTCATCTCAATTTGGAAGGCTAATCTTATTGCTTTGATTAGCAGCAGCTTCATTTGCATATCAAGGCTTTCCCTCCTTTAATTCCTCCATCGCAAATCCCCTCTTTATAGCTGTAGATAAAAGGAATCTATCTATATGTATCTTTCTTTGGAATCTTTTTTTCCTTCCCCCCTTGTTCTTTGTTAACTACTTGTTCATATACTTGTTTTGTCTTTCTCGTGTTCATCGTCAGCTCTAAACCATCTTTATTTCTCCACTCCTTCACATGTACAGAAAGATGACTATCATAAAACAAGTAGAGTGGCTGAAGTAAAGCATGACCTCATCTGCATGTGAGCGGGCGTTAGGTAAATGCCAGTAATCCAAGTTACTTATTATCCAGCTGGATTCATGCCCTGGGAAATTAGAGATCAGGAGGAAAACTTTCAGCAAAAGTTTAATTTGTAGCCGGCTATTAAAATGTAACCACGAGGTTATAACACTGACAATAAACTCAGGCGAAAACTGTACTTTGCTCACTATTCACTATAATCGAGATTAAGTTTGACCCTGAGACAAATCCTCAACAGTAAACTGAAAGAATTATTTTTTTTCTGGGCTGCTCAACAAAATGACTCATTCAGGTTGAAGGAGAAGCGCGACAATTGCAACATGTCTCTAGATTACAAGTGTTACGAACCTTCTAAAATGATATGTGTCACAGAACTATCTGAGAAGCACTTTCAAAAAATACTTTGCAGTTGCATGCATAATGTGTACTTCAAGGGTTAGGGTTAAAATACAGCACAGATTGTTTATTCATATCAACATCCTTGGTCGTAGCCCAGCTCAAAATGAGCCGTCTCAGTGCCTGTGTTTGATGCCAACATAACTCCAGATGTGTCAAACGTTCCTTCTAACTTTCTTTCTGAGTGCTCACTTATAAATATAGCTGGAATCACAGCTGAACCATTGTCTTTAATCTGTGTGTATTTCATCAGATGACAATGAGGTTATTAAATCAAGATTTTATCGGCGCACAGCAGCAGACTGGAAATGTCTTGGAAGCTATCGCTGGCTAGTGTGGAGTGCTAATAGGCCCATTTCACTCACTATTTCAAACTTCATTTCCAACGCTATTTCACATTCTGTTGTCTGACAACAGAGGGAAACATATAAATGAGAAGAGCATTATTGGGAATTTAGCTGTACTGAAATAAAGTGTATGCTAGCACAGATAGTAGGAGAGAGTCAAGCTGCTGCAAAGGACTGACACATGCTGTGTACAGTGTTGCCACAGCTGATGTTTTCAAGCTCAAATACTGATCAAAAACCACAGAAACACGCACAAAACCACACAGAATATGGGATTGTTTAGCTTAGTACTATGGCCACCCTGATTCATTACATAGTGTAGTCTGTCAGGTAAAAAATGTGCAGCTGAAGCATGGAAATCATGCACCATCAGCACCCAACCACCACAGCTACTCACAACTAAGCACTAAGAAGCTATTTGATGTCAAAATAATACCAAACTGGCCCAAATTTCGTTTGCCCACCCATCTCTACTCTTTCCCAAAATAAATTTTGAAACTGCACACTTGGCCCAGGAACCTTCCAATCTGGCCTCACTGACAACTAAACAATACTGACTGTGTCAAAACTTACAGCAAACTGCAGAGTCAAAGTACTGGATGGATTCGGCACAATGACCCATTTCAGAATATCTCTAATACTGTTTTTTACTTATGCACTACTGTTGCCGTTGGTAAAGCCTGTTTTATGGTAAAACCTGCTTATGTCACTACAGTAGTACAGATGCTACTGTTTTAAATGAGAAAGTTTATGAGCACGAATGCCCCATGCTGAGGAAAGAGCTTGAGAATGCTTCCTCCTTAGTTGGGTTTATATGGATACAAGAGAAAACAGTGCAAGACAGCTCCGTAAAACTGAAGCCATGGAAGTTTGAATGCGCCGTCATGAAGCGCGTTCTGCTCCGGCCACGTGCACACGTCATGTGATACTGTACCACGCAGTTAGCTCAGCTGATGTAAAATTCTAAAGATTCTGCAGAATGGGCGGATAACAAGTTAAATCTGATGAGAAAAGTGTTTTTTTAACGGCATCTGTGCACTTCTGAGTGCCAGCCTCTGAGTGAGCATGTGCGAGAGTGAGGAAGGGCAGACAGGCACAGTAAAACTGAACGAAAGAGATAGTGGGTGTCTTTTATAGGATGTTGGCCAATATGATGTTTTATGTATCTATAAAGAGCGCCAAGGCCATGTTGACTTTTCATGGTTTAGAAATGCTATCAGGACTCTCTGAAAATGGCTGCGTTGTGCGGGATCGAAGTTAAGTGCAGCATGAAAAGCTTTTACCTATTCACAGTTTGTCAAAATTGAAAGCCCGAGGTGCTTCAGTCATATAGTCACCTTAATGGACAATTTTCACCCACTGGTGTGTACAAGCAACATTTTATTGCATTTGTGGTAACATTGTGGCCGTGTACTTTTTTTCTTAAAGGTTGTTTTCATCACTGGATGCTGTTCTTTATTTAACTTTCCTGCAACACATCTGTCAGAAGCAATTCAGTTATCTGTAGGGAATAGTATTGCTTCATTCTACAAATTGCTTTTGTCTGCTTAGGGCTCATACACTTTCTGTATCATTTATAGGTTTTTGGAAAGTTAACAAAACAACGTCTCAGATGTAATCAACAGTTCAACAATCAGATTCTCTTCTACTGGGCCCCTATTCAATCACATCAATCCTAGAAGTCTGACACAGCTTATTGTTACTCTCGTAATGTCATAATCTAAATATACAACCTTTCTATAAATGTCCAACGTTTGCTCGTTTAAACTTGTCCCATTAAAACCCCAAAGCCAACAGTGAATGGATCGAGTTTAATGGATCACAAATCTGTTATATGCCCCAGATTATTGTCCCAAAGCGGAAAAGGTCGTCTTGTTACACTGGGTGATTGGGTTGTTTTATAAACAGGAAGTTCCACACTGGGGCTCTAAAATGTGAGAGTCACAAAAAAAGCTGCAAATAGTCTGCAGTGAAACCACTATTTACACAAGTGTGTAATACAAGTCAGTGCCCAGCTCCTCCATCTTCAGCAGGAAGCCATGGATGAAGGGGAAGAATATGGGAGTGGGGTAATATGGACAGAGGTGATACATAAAGGTTTTGGTCTTTTTATTGGATTTGTTGACGACTAATTTTATTAAAAAAACAAAACAAAAAAAACAAAAACAAAAAAAACAAGCACCATTCCCTCTTGAAAGACAAGCTAACCGATACCACTTAAGCAGCGTTTTCTAAAATTGCCCCTCTACCACAGAACAAGAACACATTATAAAGCATTTAGATTTACATTACATTTGTAAATGATCCTGTAAAATAAAAAAGCTTTGGAATTGTGTTTTGCTTTTAGACTAACAAAATAATTACACGCCCTGTAAAGGACTGATATGGTTCCAAATTTCATCATATTCTGGAGCTTTTTCAATGCCAGACCATGAATAAAGTCCTTGAGTGAGATGATAAGAGTGTGATGACCCTTCTACACGCTTAATTATTTCCATTTTAGAGATAATAAAATACTTCAAATGAGGGATTAAATTTTAAAACAAAGCTCTTTATTTGTTTTTTTGAGTAGCCGTAAAAGTGGAGAGTGTAACCATAAAGCCATTGCGGGAGAGTTCACTGACCTAGAGGTGAGCTCGCAGGTCACCCTGATCAGCATTTTACTCGCTGCTGGTGAACTTGGGATACTCCCATTTCTTTATTGCCCTCTCCTTTGTTGCCTGTTGTACTCATCACCCTCAGTTGTAATTACTCTCTTGTGTCATGGCATGTAAATGGGGGAGGTGGCGAGAGATGTACAGTATATAAACAGGGCACAGTCTTAGCCTCGGCACCTTGCATCTCTTGTAGCTTGGTTCAGCATCTCTGCTCTCTCACCTCCACCCACCAACACTACCGAAATGGCCTTCGCTGGAAAATGGGAAACCGAGACCCAGGAGGGATATGACGAGTTCTGCAAGTTGCTCGGTGAGATGGAATCTAAAATCTGCTAAATGACACTTGCTGTTTTCTTCCTTTACTCCTTTCTGTGGTTTCTGGTTTTCTCGAATTATTGTGGCTTCACATTCCTCCTCCTGTCTCACTTAAGGTATCCCCGACGACATCATTGCAAAGGGACGTGACTACAAGATCATCACGGAGGTCACCCAGGATGGGGACAACTACACCTGGACCCAGCACTACCCTGCCGGCCACAAGGTCAGCAACAAGTTCACCATTGGCAAGGAGTGTGACATGGAAACCATCGGAGGAAAGAAATTCAAGGTAGGAAGGAATTAATCCAGCATTTCTTCTGTAAACTTTTAGCCCCAGTGGTGACTAGCTGAAATATGAAATCACACAATGCTTCTTCCCTGGCTGGTTATATAACCTGTGTGTTTTACAGGCCACTGTGGTCATGGAGGGCAGCAAGCTGAGCACAACCTTCCCCAACTACCACCACACCACTGAGGTTAGCGGAGGCAAGCTCATCGAGGTAAACACACTCACTTAAGCTTTTAGTGCTGGGAACGTTGAGTGCTGACAGAGGTCATTACACTTAACTCGCTGCAGGGATCATAGTTATAGTGATCAGAGTTATATTCAGATCTTTTCAGCTGGCGACCTGGACTGGTTACCACAGCTAACAAGAAAAAGTGTCAGATGTAGAGAAGCGCTGCAGCTTGCACCTTGACAAGCTATTCAGCCTCACATTTAACCGTGTAAACCTGATATGAGACAGTACTGCCTTTTTTAGTTTGACCCTATTCATTCCACTTTGTGCTTTCCAGAAAGAATTAACTATTTTTTTTATTTATTATGACAGACTGTGTGATGTATTGTGAGAGTACACTTAAAATGAACTTATTGTTTGTGGCACTAACGCAGTCAGAAGTTCTTAATTTTCCCATTCACATGCACAACAAACCCTTTCTTTAAAAGATAGCAAGGCACCGGAAAAGCATATTTCCTGGTCAAGTAATGCACCTTTTCTTTTGTCTCCCTGCAGACCTCCAAGGCCGGCGCTGTAGTGCTGAAGAGAGTCAGCAAGAAGATCTAACTGCTGATTAACCTTTGACATCTTACACAGTTACAATGGAGACTTCAGAACTACAGCTACGGCTTTCAATAAACAAAAAATGATCATGTCAACATGAACCTTGGTCTGCCTCTGCTTTTTACTGTGTGTGTTCTGGGATGATGGGTGCTTTCTGGAAATAAAAAGTTTAAGTCAGACATTCAAAAAGCAACAGTGGATGTTGCATTTTAGTCAAGGAAAGGCATATGAACCCAGCTGTGAGGCAAGGAGTGATGTTTGATCATTTTTGAATCACCTTTTAAAATGACTATGAATGCCCATAACTCAAAAAAAAGATCCACCCTTGCCAGGTAGATAGACATAAAAGTTTAAATTCAGCTGCATAGAATTCAAACATTACAAGAGGAGCTTAGTGAGTGATCTTCATACAGTTTCAGATGTTGTTAAAAGTTATGCATTTACAATGAGTAAGAGATTGCACACATTTGACCTGCCTGAATGAGAGGTGTGTCAAGAAAAAAAGAAAAAGAAAACTTTCCTGTCCATAAAGAACCATAGAGCAAAACAGCCAATGACAAGACCTGTTGAAATAACGTGTCAAACCAAGGGTAGAGTTGTTTGGAAACAGTCATGGGACACGTTTACTGTAGTGCTGACAAAAGACAGATTCACGAGGAGAACCTTATAACAGTGAAGCATGCTGGTGATAAACTATGAGTTCTGCATCGTATAAAAGAGTGGTGGAAGACAATTTGAGGTCATTGAACCATAGACTAAAGCGGAACCAGCACAAACCTTGAAACAGGATAATGATCCTGAGCACGCAAGCAAATCCACCCAGGAATGTCTCTAAAAGAAGTAATAGAGAGTTAAGAAAAGAGAAAAGCTCAGATTTGAGTCGGATTGAAATGTTGTGGGCACATTTGAAATGGTCGGTAGATGCAAGAAACCCCTTTAATGCTATCCTACTAGTGGAATTTAGCATGGAAAAGTGGTCAAAGATTTCAGAAAGCAGATATCTGAGGACAATTATACAAACACTATGTTTCTCTTAACGCTCCTTCTAATGGAGGCCATAAGCTGGATTCCTCTGCCTATAAAAATTGAACAGGAATTAGAGTGCTTGCTTTTTCTAAACAACCAATAAAAACAACTGCAAACACAAGACGCAACCACAGGGCAATTGCTAGTTGAGTAAAGGCATATAAACAGGCCAAAAGTCAGATTACTGATTTAATGGACCAGCAGCGAGAGCAAGAGGAGAGAGAGGGAGAAGCAGGTGAAGAGGAGTAGGAGAAAGAATCCTATAGATGTCACAATGTGTAACAGGGAGGCAGGGTCCCGCACTGGGAAGAGGCAGGAACAGGAAAGAGAAGAACCTTCATGAAACATTTGTACTGTTACGTGCCTCTGCATTGTGGTGGCAGTCCAAACGTCTTTGAGTGATTCATGGTCTAAGTTTTTCTGATCTGGATAAACCAGCATTGCTAGAAAGGCACTGGAAGACAACTCCACTCTTCACCAGTTGCCATTTTAAAAACAAAATAAGCCCTTTATTTGCAACTTTGCTGTCTTCTTTCTCCACAGAATCGGGTCGTTACATTATGCAACAACAAGGGAGGGTAATTCAAGCAGTCCAACCAAAGTCCAAGCAAAAATAAAAGGTAATCCAGCAGAAGCAGCAAGAAAAACAAAGACACCACGGAGAGACAAAAGGGGTCGAAAACACGGGGAGCAAGGAAACACCGGGAAGCACAATGGACCGCAGATAAACGCAACAGGTGCACACAGGAAAGTGGAATGTGCCGTGAGGTTTCCCTGTATTTCCCTTTTTATTTTGTAATGGGCTTTTCCTGTTGCATTTGAGCTGGCTTTACTTCCTGTCTTAGTCTTTTCCCGCCCCCGTGATCGCGCTCACCTGTCTTGCCAGTTGTGTCTTTGGTCCGCACGTTCCTCCCATTAGTTTTACCTGTGTCTTGTTAATCTATCAGTCTTCAGTCTGTGTGTATATATATATATATATATATATATATATATATATATATTGGATTTTACCTGCTTAACTCTGCAGCACCTTTTGTTCTTTATTTTTGTATGTCATCAACAAACTGACTTTGAGCTGCTCACGCTTGCACTTGGTTCCTCCCATTCTTGCAACACCTGTGACAGAGCAAGCAAAGTGACAAGAAACTCGAGGGACAGGTGAAACTAATGAGAGGAGAAGCGTAGGAGCACAGGTGAGAGCAATCACACAGGAGACAACAGAGGACTCTTCCTCTTTGTGGAAAGTGTATGATCATCAACACTATGCCCACATGCTGCTCCTGTAGGCGGCGGAGGGAGCAACGTGTGGCCGTAATCGCTGTCTCTGTCCATAGCTGGATATCAGTGAAGGGCAATGAACTTGTCATCCCTTCCTCTCTACTCGCCTCTTCTCTTCCTCCTATTTCCTTACGCAGTCTATCTTTTCCCATGCCCACTCTTCCTGGTCTGTCCTCTCTTTCTCTTTTCACGCCTGTCCTCCCACTCTGTTCTGTCTTCTCCCCTCGTGGTCTCTCTTTTCCTCTCCTCCTTGTCTTTCTCCACATCTAGCCCATTTCTCCGTGGCTCCCAGCCAAGCAAACAATCAGTTAATTAACCAGCTCAGTCCCAGGATCATTGTAGCAGCTCTCAGAGGACCACTGTAAAGGCCCTCATGTCTCTAAATTTACAGCTTCATTAAGTGGACTGGTGTAAGGTAGAAATCTT
This sequence comes from Planiliza haematocheilus, assembly GCA_005024645.1. Taxonomy (NCBI): domain Eukaryota; kingdom Metazoa; phylum Chordata; class Actinopteri; order Mugiliformes; family Mugilidae; genus Planiliza; species Planiliza haematocheilus. The sequence goes on from SRSE01000465.1 coordinate 12,653,972, forward strand.
TTGAATAAAATTGCCAGACTAGAGGCTGAGTGCATGTGTGCGTGTGTGTGCTGGCCTTGACTCGAGAGCTGGTGACTCAATAGCTCCCTAATGAAAACAGAATCTCTGTTTTTTGCCTCTGAGGTGGCGATTGTTTTGGTGTAATAATGAGACGTCCTCTCTTGCCGGCACAGATGCAATCAAGATCTCACACTCCTGCAAAATTAGGGTTGGAAGGCAACAAGCAAGGTGTCATTTGAGCATGTTTGTGTAGCTCGGCACTGGCGCAATCACTCTGCAATATCACTTCCTTTGTCCTCGCAGACAAACAGGCCTAATTGGCTATTTCCAAGGCTACTGTTTCTGATTGGCCATTCTGCCTCTTTTGGATAGGCCTCCATCTCTGCAACCAGAAGTGGAGAGAAAGTGGCTTGTTAACGTCTCCATGTTGTGTTTCTCTTTCTGTTTTTGTCATCTGCATCTGCAAGTACATTCAGAGCCAAGACACTATGTGAAACTAACCGTCCAACTACCACTCTTCTGTTTCCATAGTTTAACTGCTTTAACAACTTGAACTCCACTCCTCGACAAATGCAAACTTGCATAGGCTAAGAAGCTACGGATAATGGAAGCTATATTGTGCAGTGGTTATTAAGGCCAAAGCAGTGCTGATGCTAACCTTGCTAACAGGATTTTTCACATGTTTACATATTCATGTGCAGTTATTCATATAACACATTAAGGGAACGAGGCCAAAGAATGCACTGTTAAGGTCAGTGCCACACAGTCCACTTCCACCACTGTTAGCCAGCGTTGGCAACAGTTTCAACAAAGGCACGCTCATCTGCTAACTGTGAATTCTCTGGACTAATACCCACTCTATTCATGGGCCAAATCTGACATTACACAGACTAACTTCTTGTGAGCTGGCAGGATAAAGTCTGTTTTATGTCCAGCATGACTGATTCAGACTTTTGGTTCTCACATATAGTTCCTCAGGGTAATCCTGCAGTGAACCTGCACAGAAACTACTAACTACAGCTGTCATGTAAAAGAGAAAAGTTCAGTAGGCCCACCTGAAATGTAGCTCTGAAGACAAACTAACCTAAATTTGTCCTTGAGTAAGTTTGGGTTTGGTTACACATGCCCTTCTTTATAAGCTAACATCACATAACACATAACAGCTACTGTTCTATAAAGAGATCACCCAAAATAGCTGGTGCATTATTTTCCTGTGTTCTCAGTTGACTCCCTAATTTTATCAGACACATTTGCCAGGCTCTTGACTTACAGTGTCTACTATCTCATTGGGTTTGGGTTGTTCAAACTCATCCTAGAGCACTGTGCAGGTCTACCAGCAGACAATGTTGGGTATAGTTACTTTTAAAAGTAATTAGTTAGGTTACTGCGTTACCATCAATTAAAAGTAATCCGTTACGTTACAGCATTACCTATGAATGAACGCGTTACAGTACTCATGCGTTACCAAAAATTAAAAGCCGCTTGCAGCGCCTCACACATGCTGCAACTCAGCGACACACAGCCTTCTTTAAATGCACGAGAAGTCCTGACAATGAATAACGTCATTCATCCAACCAAATTAACTCTGCAGGATAACAATAGCAGGGTGATAGAGTGGTGCTTCTTTAATACAAGATGTTTTTTTAAATTGGAAGTGGAATTTTTTGCGGTCGACAGAAGCTTTTCACCAACGCAGAGTGAGCATTATACTGTTATGTTGTTCTTGTCTGTTTCGCTGGCGAATTGAAAATAACGTGCGTACTTCCACGATTCAAAAGCTGTCCTCTCTGCCATCTTGCCGGCGGTTCAAAAACACTCACACACTCACACACACATACAGGTAACGTTGGTCAGCAGGAGACAGACGCATCATCACAGCGCAGGACTCCGCTGACACATCCGCAGGTGGAACAGTACTGTCTGACAAAAAGCAGCTGTAGTCAGAATTCTTCTGTCCTTATCCGGAGAAATTCTTAAAGTAACAGATTACTTTTTTAAAAAACTAACGAAGTTACAGATTACTTAACGCACAAAACTAACGCATTATGTTACAAGTTACACGAAAAAAAGGAATTAGAGTACTCTAACGCGTTTCTTTGTAACGCATTACCCACAACACTGGCAGCAGCATACACAGGTATGCTGTCTTGCTTGTTCACGTAACATCCCCTCACTTTCATCAAAACTAAACTCATTCACGATTTATCTACAACTTCCGTGGTCTGTAACATCAGAACAAGAAGTCCTCAGTACCAAAATGGGTTAGTCATTGTCATAGCTATTCAAAGTGACAAAATGTGAATTGCACAAACTTACCTGTATAAGCATTTTGTCTTCAGCAATCTCTACAAATGTTCAAGAAACAGTATAGTCCTGGTTACAGCTGTGTATGCAGCCAACCACCTCAATTTCCTTCTTAAGACTTTTCTCAAATGAAGTTTTCCTGGACTGCTAAAACTCTGAACTGTATTCTCTGAAGTACAGTTCAGAGTGCCCTGCCCTTTGGTATTTACTGAACCAAACAGTCTCTTGGCAAAACCTTTTTTTCCATCTATTTACACACACACAATTACATCAATTACACACAATGTGCACATCACATTTACTATTTCTGCACAACACAACTTATTATTTCTGACTACATGTGGCACAAATTAAACACTACTGATGAGATGAACACAATATAAGGAGATTCAGATTGCACTTGCAGCACAGGTGAGTTGAATGATACCAGCAATGCATAGACACAGTCTGAGACACTGGGGATGAAGAGTGCATGTGCAGATGGTGGATGGGCAGGATGAGGACTGAGAGGAAAGGATGAGCATGGTACTGTAATTTTAGATTAAGTTTGACCTCCTGTGATAGACCGTGATCTTGTTCGTGGAACGACAATGAAGGAGGAAGGAAGCAGGAGCCGATCTCAGCAGATTCTCCAAAGCTCTCCTCAAAGGCAAGATGAGTTGTTGAAGACAATATCTAATTTGAAGGGACCATTGACAGACTTTCCACCATCGACAGTGTCCTTTAATGTAACAGAGTGTGCAGATAGCAAGTCTAATGTGCAGAGTCCCCTTTGAGGAAGGATCAAAGATCAGGTCAAAGCCTTTCTTTGGGCCTGAGACAGCACAAAGACGTGATCCAGATTCTCAATGAATTCTTCTTGAGGAAGGATTCATTAAAAGACGTTCAGTGTACTGTAACATGCAACACTGCATTATGACTTTATGCAAGCACTGAACCCATAGACATTAAATGGTACAGCACTTACAATCTGCAATATCTAAATTGTGTTACTGAGTTGTGGTGTTACTTTTCTGAACCCAACTACCCAAAGCATTGTGTTTTCCATTTTGAAATGTTTTTTTTGTTTGTTTGTTTTGTGATGAAACCTCAGCAGCATTTTTTTTTTTTTTTTTGTGCACAGACAAAACTGAGATTGTTAAGTCAGAGGCTGTTTGGAAATTGTGTTTACTGCTTTGAGGAAAAGATTGAGTGTTTTGAGAAATGTGCCTTAGCAATCGAGGAAATTGTAAAATATATTGCGCTTCTTGTGTTTTTATTTTATTTTCATGGATACACCTATCTCCTTAGTTTCACATTGTCATGGATTCACCTTGAAGATTTCACAATTAAATTGTAAAAAATGTGAGAAACAGGATCGATAGCATCTGCTTGGATACACCGATCAGGTATAACATTATGACCACCTTCCTAATATTGTGTAGGTCTCCATTGTGCCTCCAAAACAGTTGTGACTCATCAGAGAATGGACATGGTCCTTCTGAGGGTGTCCTGTGGTGTCTGGTAACAGAATGTTGTTAGTGGACCATCCCATAGATAATTGATCAGTTTGGGATCTAGTGAATTTAGAGGCCCAGTCAATAGCAAGATTTCCAATGTGTATGGACTGTTGGCTTATGCATAAATGGCCAAATAAAGAACCTTGAATCTTGAACAATGAGCTGTTCCTCATGTTTTATTAGTTGTTCCTAAACTGTTTTTGTGTGTGTGTCAGGCTGCATCCTGCTGGGGATGGCTGCTGCTATCTAGGAGTGTCATTGCTATGGGGTGGAGGTGTCTGGTCTGGTCTAGGTGGGTGCTACATGTCTAGGTAATATCCACATGAATGCCAGGTTGTTTATGCACTTGTTGTCTTACTTGACTTCGTATTGTATTGTGCACTGTTTTACACCTGTTTTCTTTTGTCTTGGCACTTAATGTTGCCTGCTTTATATACTTACAGTACTTTTGCCTTGTCTGGACCCTTGTTTACAGTTTTGATGACATGGACAGGTTGACTTCATACTGGCCCTTACAGCTATGACTGGATCCAGTACTGGTACAATAAACAACACGTCTGTTTCTGTTCATTTTACCTGACTTTATATGCTGGTTTGCAGAATTTGATTCTGTGCAGGCAGAAGCTTTCTTTGTATCTGGGCTTTATTAGACCCAGAAATGCTAGTCTTTTCCCTCCAATTACTTTAAAATGCTGAAAAACCTGTTTTTCTCTTTGCTATGATTGAAGAAGCTCCATCTGTCCCCTGCTCCAATTTCAGCCGAGGCAGCTCAAATCACGGTGCTTTAGAGAATGCACTGAATAAAGAGATACAGAGACAAAAACGAAAGTGATTTAGTGGGGATGAGTGAGAGATTGAGACAATAATGAAAAACTAGCAATAGCCAGAGTGAGAAAATGCTCACAGTGGGATAATGAAAGGGTGACATACCATAATGTGATTGGCACCTTAGGCATTAATAACTGGGTTTTACCTGAAATAACCATGGTAACACTAGCAGTTTGCTTGAATTTCTCCTGTCCTAATGAAAGGTGGTATGGCCCACTGCATGAAGGAGACCAATAAGTTCTGTATAGCACACGGCAGTTGAACATTAATTGCATGCATTTTCTACAGCATGTTTCTATAGTGTGCGTCTCCCATGCTGTTCTCTCAATGTTCCGCTATTGTTCATTGTGGCTGTTGCATGACAGTCAACTCCTCCACAAATTGCAAGACTCATGCCCTTCTCTAAGAGATGTTTGCAACCTACACATTAACTGTACTACTCATCTGAACACTAACCTGAGCAAAGTGAACATGGAAATGCAGCCTGTCCTTCATTTCTTCTGCATCACTTTGTCAAACTGCGTAAACGCAACACGGTGAAAGCACAGTTTCTAGAAAATGCCAAAATGTTCTTCTGTATCTACAAGTGCTGTAAGTAAGCGTGTTAGTGTGCTTCAGATAAAGTACTTGCCAGACTGTCTGAAACACCGTCAATATGCTGCTGTGGGTGATTATTTCTTGTAATTTTCCTAAACCAAAGATCAAAAACATCAACTTTGTGCAGAGATTTGGCTGCAGTGTGGGCGTCTAAACATAAGGACTACTCTCTCAAGCTAATAATATTTCAAAGAACGGGTATAACAAAACTGACAAAAAACAAAACAAAACAAAAAACTCTTGATCGGGTACAGGTGGGTGCGATCGCCATGTGAAGATAGTCTGAGGACATCTAATGGGTGAGAGAGGGTTGAAACAGGGGACGCTGCATGATTAATAAATGTACAGCAAATGTCCCAAAAAAGAAACCGTGAATTTGAAACACTTTCATAAACTGGAGTTCATAAACTCTGGAGCACTGTAGCGTGACAGGGTGGTGATAGAGATCATGATGTGAATTGCAGAGGAAACAGAGAAAAGGTAGTAGCTGTGGACTTACATGAAAAGTTGTAAACACCAAAAGAAGTAGTAGTAGAAGAAGAAATTATACAAACAATGTGCCACAGTTGATTTCCTGTTTATTGCAACTACAGGCCTATAGCTCTGTATGTCAGAGTCCTCTGTGTTAAACATGAAAGCCTAAACATGAATGCAGGGCTTTAGTGTAGAGTGAGAAATTAACGCAAGACCTCAGTAAAGTACTGAAAGTCAATGTAAGGCTGACAACAGCACATACATGACTGAATAGAGCACTTGCACAGTGCACTCTATTATCCTCGGCACAATCACTCCCCTTCCTGCCAGTCCACTCACTGCTCTGTACTCCACAGCTTTTGCAGTGCGGCAGCAGAAAAGGGAGTAAGGTATGCAAAATCAAGTAAAAGAGCAGGGAATAAAGAAGTCATGCAGGTTAAAAATGGTCACACTTTATTTTCCTGTGATGTTTGCCCGCTTGTGGCTGCCAATTTAAATGGTTAAACTCTGCACTGATTCTGTTCCTCTTTGTGCTGCAAGTGGGTTTGTAAAGCACCCACTTCATGGAGCAAACCCGAGGTGAGGAGCAAGCAGGAGGTAAAAGCAAAATAACGGTAAGAGTGACTTTTTTCTACACAGGGAACAGTTCACAGTCCACACCATAATTGTTGCTGGGAGGTTTAATGGCAGACAGGATGTGAGGGAAATGGATGGAGAGATGAGAGGGGATGATGATGGTTTTCAAGACACAAGACACATCACATCATCTGTTAATTCATCCCGCAGTTAGATTCTGTGTAACAGGTAGATGTTGGCGGGTACGTGGTACAACTGTCATCCAGCAAACCAGCCAGTCACTCAACCATCCAGCCGTACAAGCTTGCTCCTCGTGCCCTGTGGCCTAAGACAGGGCCTCTCAGCGGGGGACAGTAGTCGGCTTTGTTCCCATATCATGCCTCACATTCCCCAGACCTGCCCTGGTTCCTTTACATGTCTGCTCTGTGGGCAAGTAGCCTGGCAAGCCTGCAAGCCAGGGACCCAGCATCCATCCATCCAGCCAGTCAGACATCCATTCATATCCATTCATACTCTGAACGTCTGACTTCTTATAAACCCCCCACCACCCCAGCCCAGAACAAGGCCTCTCTCTGGGGGACAGTAGTCTGCTTTGTCCCCCCCTCCATGCCTCGCATTCCCCAGACCTGGCCTGGGTCCCCCCCTCAAGGCACAGGGCACCGGGAGGGGCAGGGGTCCTTGTACGCCCCCATTTTCCTTTCTCTTTCTGATATTATCGCTCATTTAGACTCCACCACCACCATCATCACGTCTTCCCATTTTCTTTTGAAAGCTGCTCTCTCCTGCCCCAAGGTTTTGCCTTTCTTACTGGTGTTTAAACTTGCTCTCCATTTCTTACATCCATTCTCTCTATTTCATTCCCACTTACCCTCACACACTATCACTTTCCAAAATATATCATAACTCTGTTTTGTAAGTTGGATTGCTGTAACCAGGCTATGTACGGTATATAGTCAGATTATATCTTTACATTATACTTTTGCCTTCTTCTAACCCAACAACAGCTTTTTCATGCTTCTATTATGCAACCTGACCCCTGAGCTGGTCCACGATCAGCACCATCCACCAGCTCACCTCTTTTTAGCCACTCGCTCAACACAAAACACATAAACCTGATCCAGTGCCAGTGGCTGTCTGTACCTACAGCCCACTCCTATTCAGCCAGAGAAGGGTGGGGGCGTAGGCCATAATTAAAGATGGCGGTCTTGCCGGTGCACAATGGCTCTGCACAGAGCAGGCTTTTATTGCATGTATTTTTCTCAACAGGAGAGTGGGCAGTCTACCCTCTGTGAGCATTTAATTGGTTTAACAGCTGGAGAGAAGGAGGAGGAGGAGGAGGAGGAGAGAACGAGGGGTGAGGAAACAAAGACATGGGAGAAAAGTGTGAGTCACTGGGATTTTAAATTTGCTGTGTCTGATGTTCATAAATGTATCAGCAGCAGATTGACTTCAGAAATTGTGCATCACAGTGGAAATTAATTATTTGCAGCCTTGTCATTTCACATCTGCACGGTGTGTTCATTAGCATGCATGCGAATTCTACAGTTGCTTGAGAAAAATGTGCCAGGCGTGGGCTTGTTGGCAGGTGACATTTTGATTATTGCAGCATCATGGATATTATTATTACTTAAAAATACATTGCAATTAAAAAGACGAGCATTTTTGCAGGGAGGGGGGTGTTGGGGATTTTTTAAAAGCAAAAAAGACACAGCGCTCACTGCCTCCCACCTACTTCTCAGGCCGCGCGTTTGAATGTGCCTGTGCTTTGTGTGTGTTTCTGTTTGTGTGTGTCTCTGTGTGACTGGGTGAATGTGGATGCTGACAAGTGTCTTTGTCTGGCCTCTGACAATAAATGAAAACTGGAGCAGAGCCTTGGGGCAAGGTGAGGCCTAAACGGTCCTCTTGAGACGTCGACTAATGGAGATCCAGTGTTGGCTTGGAGGACCTGCCCTCAGGAGCATGGTTGGGGATTAAAAATGTAATCCACTCCACACATTACCACAGACAGGCTGGAAATTGTAATCTGAGGTGCTTTCAATTGTCAAAATGCTTTCCCTACCGTAAACTGGTGAGCCTTCATTTTGAAGTGCAACTACCATGCAGAAATTCCACGTGTAGACTCCAGCTTTATCCTCAGCTGTTTGCAATTCTCCTTTTCTCAAATCAGCTGTGAAACCGGGAGTTCTAGCCTTTCTCTTGAGATTCGGCCCCAGTCTCAATCAGCCAATCTTTAAATATGTGAGATCATCAGCCTTCTCCTCATCCTATCCAGATCTCCAGCATTGTCTTCTTCTTATCATCACCACCATCACTGTCTAGACTCATGCGGGAGAGGGTTCCTAAAATCAAGCAAAGCCTTACCCTCTGCTCCTCAATAATGCTGAGGTCACAAGTTCACATTTTTCATACGGATGTTTGGCTAGCATATTTCCCTCTTGATTGTTCTCCCCGCTCCTTCACAGTTTTTAGTCATGTCCTTGTGTTCCCTGCTTCTCTGTGTTTTTACTTATTTTCCTTTTGGTTGAACTTTGGCTTACCTGCCCAGACTTGAGTGTTTTTTGTTCATCACAGTGAGTCAGTTTTAAGTGAATTATTTCATCCTAGCTTGACTCCTTGCATGTGTCCTGCTCCCATTTCCTGCTAAAACATTGCACAATAGTGTCCCTTCATACAGAATGTTCTCTGCATTCTCTTTTAATATTACAGTGGGTATATAACGTGTGTGGTCCCATTAAAGCCGTTTATTGACATGTAGATAAACCATATCAGACATTTTGTATGCTTACTTTAAAAAGTGCAGTATATAGCACTGACAACAAATATGATGCATGTGTCCCAACTTTTTCTTGGAAACGGGGTTGGAGAACTTGTTATTTCTCATCTTCAGTGCTTATCAACACAAAACCCTCTGCATGGACATGGTGCACGGTTTCTACTCCCCAGACCAGTCAGAACAGTCAGCGATGGCATTTAGCCAGGAAATCTGTATGATCATATAACTGATCGCACATTTACGCTGTTTTCTTTGCATGTGCAGAAATGTCCTATGTACATAATCTCATCCATGCAACTAATCCCATAATAGCTACTTTTCCATACAGGCAGGCATGTATCCCAAAGTAATATCCCCACGTCCTCTTCAGCGAGCCCATACATAAGTAGTATATCCATCATGATGTGCCCACGCTGTCACTATCAAATACCAGCTTTAGTGGCAAGGTGGGAGGCCGTATAGATGGAGGGATAGATGGTAAACAAGTGCTGTGAGTCGAGGAGGGGGATTTCCCTCGGCAGCACTCCAGAGACAGAGAAGCTTATTTCACACTTCATTTCATCCTAATATCTAGAATAACAGAATGGGAAAGCGCACATGTATAGACAAACAAACATCTCCTTAATATATGCCAAATGTGAGCACACGCGCAAACACCAGACATCCACACACCCGATAATGTAAAGGGATTTGGAAGGAGGAGGGGATCAAATGAAACACAAGTGTATGATCGTGTTCTAGCAAAGAGTGTGTGTGTGTTTTGGAGATTTTGCCTTAACCGAATCTCTAAATAAAAATCTTGTGTAGGCAAAAAGAATAAATAAAAATCAATAGATCCCGGCTCATAACCTGTAAATGGATTTATTTGATATTCTATTAAAGGTCTCTCTGAGGTATAACGGTGCTATAAGACACTGAAATTCAATTTTTAAAACTAATGGAAGGTGACAGAGAGCACAAAACAATACCTGTACAATATCTGAATTATGTTCTGATGAGGGCATGCAAGCTAGACTAATAGGCGGTTTATACTTCATCAGTCTGCATCAATTTGACGCCATAGCTACAGTTACAGTGGTTACAGAGCATACGCAGGCCCCGCGCAGACGCTAATGCTGTAGCATCATGCTGACTGAGCTGTGGTTGGTCCGCTTATTGGTAGCGTATTTCCGTTTTACAATTTCATTCTGCTTCTCCATCTCATCATGCAGTTTTCAGATTGATTGTTTTGGATCAATAACGATGGAACACGATGAGGAAACGTTAACTAGATACAAACATTTGTATGACTTATCTTCTGCAAATTTTCCACAAAAGTTTCAGTCATCATTGTTGAAAGTGAAGCAGGAAGTGAGACAAACGTTAATCCGACTGGTAAATGAATTCAGCTTTCAGTCATTTCTTGTTGAGGTTGGGCTTTGAAAACCTCGCTGTGAGAGGAGGTTCAGTTTCATTATGACACAATTAACATGAGTGGAATCTACGCAAATAGCACAAAAGCTAGCCCGAATTATTTCACCCTGCCCAACCAACTGGGCAGGAAACAGCCCTATCTGGCATCCCAGAATGTAGCCAGCCTAACTTAATTTAACCAGGTAGTAAAGCTAATACTGTATATTCATCCTTTCAAATGACCCCCTTTCATACATAATATTTATCAAGCGTATAAATTTTGAGCGCAAGTGTTACTGGAGCATGCAGCACTTTGCATTCTGCAGCTATCAACTCTGGCCTGGTGAGAGAGCCAACCTATCAGAATAATTAGAAGTGTACATTTCATGACAAGGTCCTATTGCCTGCACGAAGTTAGCAACATCGCAACATCGGAGACCAACAGACCTGAGCAGACTGTATAGGGATGCCATGAAAAGTTTTCAACACAAACAACAAAACAAAGTACTGAGTGGACACCAGGCCTGGAACTTAAAATACATACGACTCTTTTTTATTCTAGAACAGTCCAGTTAACTTTTTAAATACATACAAATTGCCTATAGCAACAAATAATTGACCGAAATGCAGCAACACACAAACGCTTTCTCCAAGTAGTGCAAGCAGATGCAATACAGTGAACACATGTAATGATGTGAACATAGGTCAGTGCTTGCTTTTCCACTCTCGTTCACAAATCTATGCTTTCAGTGTGCGTTTAGTGATTCAATCATCTAATAGCATCAAGCACTCACATAACACCGTCAGTGTTTCATGTTATCAGTCATTAGTGAGAGTGCATAACAATATATTTTCAATAATCTGTTTTCTTATTTGAGAAGAAGACTTTTGTCCCCAGTTGCATCCGGTGTGAAATTTAAGTAAGACTTAGTCAGTGCAATGTATGCGAGTTGAATAGTATAATGGTGTAGTTTCCCAATACAAAAATAATCATGGGTCAGATTCATTTTTTGTCTAACTCCAATGCCGCTGGCTTCTAAGCCCACAGAGCAGAACAGGATAATTCAAACCTTGTGAAATATAAGCTAACCAAACACTGTTGGCTTGTATGTTCCGCTCAGCAGCTAACATAACAAAGGCAAATTGCAACCAACCAACATGAAGACATACCTGGCCTAGTGAACAGCAGTATGCAGCATGTCATTGGGGTTTTCAGGTGGGCACCTCCCTTCACCGATGTTTCATTAAGTTAGGCCCACGACACCTCGAGAAGGCTTAACAGTGAACTCCAGTGTCCTGGAGTCAGCCCCCTCCAAGCTGCCACTGCACAACCCTGTTTTCCTCATCATTCAGTGACTATCAACAACTAATCTTTCAATGATTTAGTCTAGTCCTTTTATGAATCCAACAACAAACATGCAGACTGAACCACAATGTAGTTTGCTCATTTCAGTTAGGTAGTGGAGAAATACCATGTGACTGCTCATGGTTATGCAACTACTGTCTGTACATGAAGAAAAACATTTCTTTGGCTCAAGCTAAAAATGCTTAAGAATGTTTAAGGCTCTGACACACAACCAAATATAAAAAGGGAAAAAAATCACCAGTACCAGGATAGCATTACTGTCCATAGGAGAGTAGCTGACACTAAAAACTATATCCTAACATATACTGTACATATACATGAATATGTGGAATCATACTTTTAATCATAATGTAACACCTGCTTTTTAAAATTGAATCCAAATTGTAAATACATTTTCCTCCATTCTAGGATGACTTTTCATATTTATAGTCATTAGAATTCATCTATAGAGAGCCTTTAATGTGTGGACATACTTTTGTGCAACAAGTTAAGATTTTGATCTAATGCATTCATGGATAAAGCATGGATGTCTGCGGCAAACTTTAAAGCGGTCAGTGTATCCAGCAACAGAACTTTACTATGGCACTGGACAAACTGAGGGATTTGCTACTTAGCAAATGGATGAGGATAATGTGGCTACAAATGCTAAATTGTAAACAGGTTAGAGCTGCAATGCTCAGATTCAAATCACGTTGCATTATATCGCTGAATTCCTCAAACAGCAAACAAGCTGTCCATTATTTCTTCCACCAGTTTTCACAATCTCAAATGCTTACACACACTCCAATGAACTCGCATTTCATTTTATTTTTTTGTATGGTGACACTGCTGTAGGTCAAACTCCCACAGAGGGGTTCACAGAGAGACCTCCTCGTATGCAGTGTTCTCCATATGGTGCTACATTTGCCACGCTACAGACTCATGCAGAGCATGTGGTGGATTTGCATGTGACGCTGGGACCATTCCCTCCTCTCCAGGAATGAAAACGTGAGGTCCCTCATGGAGTGTGTGACAGTTAGCTGCATTAACAAGATGATGAGGGGTGTGGGTGGTTGGGTGGGAGGATGAAGGGTGGGGATGACAGAGTAATATGGTGAGATGAATCAGGGAGAAGAGGGTAACTGAGAGTAAAATGATGGCTCAGGGCAATGAAGATGGAAATGGAGGTCGAGGTGAAGAGTAACATGGAGCAATGTGATGATGCAGATGATTTTCTCTATTATATCCTTATCGTATCTTCCATAGTTTCTGAATCCTGTCCTGCATTCTAGCTAAAAAAGTGGCAGGGCCGAAAGCAGAAAGTATTATTAAATTTGATCCACTATTTGTAATGTGAGTGACACGTCGTGCAGTCACAAACACTACAGGGTTATCACCAGACCAGAGCTGTTTAGCATCTCTCAGCTGCTCCGGTTTTCAAGCATGAAATCTGTGCTCTCATCGTGATGAAAGCCCGTTCAGATTGCTCCGCAGTTAGAAAAAGCCGCCTCAATCTATGAAAATGATGTGGATGATTTCAATGTGGCTGCAAATCCCCCAATACATGAGGTGAGGGGAGAGCAATGTTCCATGAGCATACTGATGCTCATTGGACTATATTTAGACGCATAAGGCCAAACTGTCTGCAGTAGTGACAGTCACTGACCACTCCCCATGCTGCAAAGCCACCATAACATCAAGCATGCAAGCAGCTTCACAAGCAAAAGATGCACATTTACGTCACAATATACATTTATTGAGTAAATGGTGTTCAATATATGCTGCACATTTAAGCAAATAAGGTAAAATCGAGTGACTTTATAGTGCACTAACATGATGTCTGGAATCTTTTGTTTGTTGTGTTTGGAATTTTTGTTAATTCAACTCATGTTTCCTGTTTTATTTTGAAAAGATACTCGACCTTTTAGCTGGTGGTACTTCCGGTCTCTGCATTGTTTTGTGATTTCTCTCACCTGTTGTGCTTTGTCATTCGTCTGTATGCTCCTCCTATTGTTAATATCACCTGTTTCTTGTTATACATAAGTGCTTGTGTGGAATACACCGATCAGGCATAATATTATGACTATATTATGAGAGGAGATCTTGTGACAATTCAGTGTTCTGCTGGGAAACTTTTTGACCTGGCATTCATGTGGATGTTACTTGAAGACCATGAAGAACAGCACAAGGTGTTGACCTGGCCTCCAAATTCACTAGATCCCAAACTGATCAAGTATCTGTGGGATGATCCACAGAGGCTCCTCCCCTCAACCCATAGGACCCAAAGGCCCCCACTAACAACATTCCTACTCCGGACACCACAGGACACCCTCAGAAGGCCTATGTCCATTCTCTGAATTATTTGGAGGCACAAGGGAGACCTACACAGTATTAGGAAGGTGGTCATCATGTTGGCGGCATAGTGGATAGGTGGTTAGCACTGATGCCTCACAGCAAGAAGGTCCTGGGTTCAAATCCATGGACCAACTGTGTAGAGTTTGCATGTTCTCCCTGTGTCTGTGTGGGCTCTCTCTGGCTGCCACCATCCAAAGACATGCTCATTAGGTTAATTGGTAATTCTAAATTGTCAGTAGGTGTGAATGGTTGTCTGTCTCTGTGTCAGCCCTGCGATAGACTGGTGACCTGTCCAGGGTGTACCCCTGTCTCTCGCCTGATGACAGCTAGGATAGGCTCCAGCAGACCCCACGACCCTTAACAGGAATAAGGAATGTGTTATGCCTGATCGGTGTATGCAGCCCTGACTTTCCCCTTGTCTCTTGTAAATTCATCTGTTGTACTGCCTGCCTGCCTGTTTTCCCAGATTCCGTATGCCTCAGATTTTGCCTCCCTCTCTTTTAGTTGGATTACACCTTTTCTTTGTTTGGCCTAAACCTTGTGTTGTGACCTTTTATGCACTTTAAAAGACGGTACTTTTAATTTCGTGGTACTTGTGCAATGACAAATAAAGACATTCTATTCTATTGTGTTGTTCATCTTGGGTCTTCTGTTCCTTGCAGCACCTGTGACAGTTAGAGGATGTGTAGATAGCCTGTTCCATTGCCCCCAAATGGTTCTAAAAAGGCTTAATCATCCAGTATTTTAAGGAATGTCCAACTTCATGAGGGGGCAGCCGTGGCCTACTGGTTAGTGCTTTGGGCTTGTGGCTGAAGGGTTGCCGGTTCGAACCCCCGACCAGTAGAAAGCGGCTGAAGTGCCCTTGAGCAAGGCACCTAACCCCTCACTGCTCCCCGAGCGCCGCTGTAGCATGGCAGCTCACTGCTCCGGGTTAGTGTGTGCTTCACCTGTGTGTTCACTAATTTCACGGATGGGTTAAATGCAGAAATCACATTCCATGTATACACAAGTATACATGGCCAATACCACTAATTATAATACCACTAATTATAATTATTATTATAAATTATTATAATTATTATTATGATGCTTGAAAATGTTATATTTCATGTTTTAATGCTTATGCGCAAAACAAGTCTGCCTAGATGATGATCCTATATGATTTTAAGTGTTTTGGATTCATGCAGGCTTTTAACAGCAGACCAATACCAATTCAAATAATTTTAAGACCACCGAGCTGACTGGATAAAAGCAGAAGAATACACATGCATAACAGAACAAGCCTGAGATCTTGTTGTGTTCACAAATACTGTGTGATGAGTGTGGTCATTAATTTACGGCATGATGATGACACGCCACCTCATGTGGGCTGGAGAAAACTCCGTGAACGTAAACACACAAACACAGAGCCATTTGCATTCATTTGCACATCCTCTCATGCAAGCGGAGTCAACTACCCATGTATCAGTTTAGACACAGTGCACTCAAAAGCGCACACATCATTTCACTGGCTGTCAGATTTCATTTGCCAGATGACCAAACAGAGAAAATAAACTTCACAGCTCTGATTGGTAAATTAGTCTTTGTTTATGTGTGCTCATTTCCCCGTCTTTAACAAACCACACTGCTCTGTGGTTTGTGGTTTACTGAGTGACCTGCAAGAAGAGGCCACCGGAAGTCGTCTGCCACTTGGCTAAAAATTAATTAAACTGAAATTAGGGCGCTCTGCTGATAGTAAACTCCAGGTTGTGTAATGTCAGTGAGTGATTTTTCGTCTGTGAAGAAGTTCTGGAGGCAGCTTTCCAGAGTCTGATAGAAAAACAGGGATAATGCTGTCAAGCCTATCGGGCTGTAATGGGTTTTGAGACTATAAATTAAATATGGAAACCATAGTTGTAACAAGAATACATTTTGTTTCTGGAGGCCAATGAACATATAAATGATACTTTAATAAAAGCAATGTGAAAATATAAAATGTGACAGTATTTAAGTACGGCATTGCTCTTCGTGATTAACCTACAGAGAATTATTGCATGAGTCTTCAGCACTCTCTTGCTTTAATCTGGATTGATGTTCTTTTTATGGTCAGACAGCATTAGCCCCTCCCTTCACTCTTTTCAAACGTTTTTTCATTCATTAGTCAACTGTGTGTGCTCGTGAACTTAAAATGTGATGATTCTCATCAGCTCCACTGATAAATCAACAGTGTAAGGTTCCTCAACACCTCAGCAAAGAGGCAAATAGAATTATCTGATCCATAATCTTCTTTATGTTCATTCTTTGTTGTCTCAACACACACGTCTAGAAGAAATATACAAACACATACAAAGAGAAGGACCATTCAAGCGAGCACCGCACGACCCCTAACGTGAGCACCCCACTGCATACGCTCACTGAACACACACAAGGTGAACAAAGTCTGCAACTCACACCGTCCGTTTGGACGATATGATGAGAACATAAGGCTGCTGGGTGTGAAATAATGTCATAGCACACACACACACACACACACACACTGTCACACTCCAATCAGGGCCCAATGAGCCTGTACAAAGACAGAAATGGGCTGAAAAGGGGGAGTGGGGGGGAGGAGAGAACAAGATAGGACACGGAGTCATTTCTGCAGCTTTGAAGTAATGTCTGCAATTTCCAATGTAACTCTGTCATTTGGTGGGCGTCTATATTGTCAAGGGCCTAGAGCTGAGTACAGGGCTGACATCAAATATAAAAAACATATTTGGTGTTTTGTGTGCTGTTCAGCTTTAGTTTCCCCTTTTTTCCTCTTTTTGTCCCCACAAAAGAAATTTGTCCCAAATCAATTGACTTGCCGTGACAATTTCATTAGTGTTTCCATGACTGGAGTAATTACAGCCCCCTTTCTTCCACCTCAGCCACTCATGTTTGGCTCATGCAGTCGGGCACTGCTGGAAAGAATGGAATCGCAGTCACAGAATGAGCTTCTTTTTGTAGGGTGGCTGGAAAGAGTGACGAGTGCTGTCACGGGAGACAGTTGAGGTCCTTCCGGAGTCTGTGGAGGATGCCTTCTTGACGTCGCTAGGCAATGGATGGGGCCTGTGCACTTACATGTTGTTTAGATCACCATGTAATAGAAATCAAATGATAGCATGCTAAAGAATAAACAATCCTTTTAGGAAATCAGCTGCAGGCTTACACCCTTTTTACACGAAGGTTAGTGCATATATGCCAATATTTAAATGTGGGTAAACATGAAACACAAAGACATTATTCTGTAAGTGACATTGTCACAAACGGGGTAGGAATGGGATTTTGGACCCAGATGCAGGACTTGAGGGGAGGCTGAGGCAGGAGTAGGCGAAAGGATCTTTTTAATAAGCAGGACACAGGACAAGGTGACACCAATTAACTAATCAAAAGGAACACACAGACATGACAAACAGGAAATCAAGGACATAACAAAATAAAACAGGAAACTGAAAAACTAAACCATGACTATGAAAAAAAAACAAGAACTTAAGATACAACATAACACAAGACAACACAAGAAACTAAACCATGATAGAACTAAACAGTGACTGTGAAAAAAAGGCAAAAAAGATGAAAGACAAGACAGAAGACAAGACTGAAGACATGAGAGACATAAGTTGAGGAACTGGCCTGGGAATCTTTTCTCCTAGCTATATTAAGTTCAGAACTAACTATTTTATTATTAGGGTTATTTCCCTAGAATAGATTAATATATTTCAGATATATATAGTAAGATACTGACTATGACTTTACATTTCCTACATTAAGCTTCCTGGACTTGGTGGCTTCTAGACCACAGCAGTGCCTAACAACAATGTTCTCACAACTTACAACTTGAACACCAAGCATTTTGTGTGCACAACTTCCTATGTCGTAACCACAAGCTCACTAGCTCCAAATTGAATGAAAATGTCTGGTCATATAACGTTCCTTTGAGGGAACGCTTGGTGAGTTCATGACTGTATGTTCATGTCATAAATATATAAATGTCAACTGATCAATACTCTGTACGTCAAATAATGGGAAAAGAATGTATCACTTTAACTGGATTCCATTCTTACTGTTTTGAAATGATTCATTGTTTACTGACTTATCACCTTATATAACATTTACTGTATACATACCCCATTCTCTGATATGTGCTATATGTTTCTGAGTTGTTTTGTGTGGATTTTTGCAAACATATTATATACAGCGCATATTTTATGGCATGATAAAACACACTGTGTCCACACATGGCATGCTCCCCGATATCAGGTTGGAGTAAAAGAGGAGTAGGTATGAGTTACAACTACACCAATCAGCCACACCATTATAACCACTGACAGGAAAAGTAAATAATGTTGACCATCTTGTGACAATTCAATGTTCTGGTGAGAAACTTTTGGACCTGGCATTCATGTGGATGTCACTTAGACATGTAGCACCCACCTAGACCAGACCAGGCACCCCATAGCAATGACACTCCTTCACAGACACACACACAAAAATGGTTTAGGAACAACTGATAAAACATGAAGAACAGCACAAGGTGTTGACCTGGCCTCCAAATTCACTAGATCCCAAACTGATCAAGTATCTGTGGGATGATTCACAGAGGACCCTCTCCTTAACCCATTGGACCCAAAAGCCCCTACTAACACATTAACAATCTGCTATGTAGGTATGTAGTTCCAAAAAGATGGGTGTCAAATTCCATGTACAAATTAACTGACTAGTATGACTAGTATGTTCACTTTCTGGACCAAGTGAACAAAGTTGTTGGTTTTTGTGCTTCATTAGTTAGTTGTTGTTTTTTCGAATAGTAATGTGGTCAAATTAGTCCAATCACCAATGGCACTTTTAGAACTAATTATGTTTATAAATTAAACTAATCATGGAGAAAATTCCATGGAAATTCTAATGAGCAAATAAATACATGCTCTAAAGTCAGTTCAAACCATATATTTTTGAAGAGAATGCTAAAAACACTAAGACAACCAACATGTCTGCATGAGCATGTGGTCTGTGTCCTGTACACAAACCTCTTCATCCATGCTCTTTTCTGTCCTTTCCTCCCTCTCAATCCCACTTCTCCCCTCCCTCCTCTGTCCGTCCCATAGTTTGTTTTTCAGGCCTTTCTCCCGTTAGATGTCCCACTGGGGGCTGATCCTCCACAAAGACTCGACACCCAGAGTGAAGGAGAAAAGGTCTGCGAAAAGAGAAAAGGGGAGACAGAACGGCAAGGAGAAAATAGAGGGTGAGAGGTCACCGGGGAGAAGAGAAGGAGAAGAAGAGAGCAAGCGCTGAGGAGAGCTGTAAAGAGGACGGAGAATAGGGGACAGAGAATGAGCGAGGGGAAGACTTAAGAAAACCGAGGATATTGAGAAAAGGAGGCAAATAAAAGGGGGAGTAAGAGAGATAGTCAGTGGTGAAAGAGATAGAACAAGAGGAGGAGAGACGAGGCAGGAGAGAGGATAATGGAAAGAAGACAAAGATGTGAAGAAGAGCAGCGAGAGAGAGAGAGAGAGAGAGAAAGAGAGAGAGAGAGGTATAGAGGCTGGGAGGGAAAGAGGGATTGGATTTGACACAAAAGAGTATCCAACAGAGTAGAAAGGTGGAGATGAGAAAAGGCGAAGAGACAGACTTGATGAAAAGAAATCAAGCTTTGAATAAAAAAGGGAGGGAGAGGTTCTGTTGCCTAGAGCCTGTGTGTGAGTGTGTATTGTAGCAGATGAAGGGTCATAAGTAGCTACTAAAAGGCTTGTGCCACCTCTGCTGGAGGAGGAGCTCTTCAGAAAACATCTCATCAGCTGAATGTGTGCGTGTGTGTCAGTTCGGAGAGGAAGCGTTTCCAGGCGCAAACGGCGTACCCTGGAGTACTCCATAGGTTAGGCTGTTGAACACTTCCCTTCCCCCATGACACAGATACGCAAACACACACTGTCTGGCCAGTCCACAGCCTGTTAACACCTCAGTCTTAATCATCACCTCTGTGCCAGCCTGACAGAAATTACCGCTGTGATCTGCTCCGTCACACACTTTACATCTACTCAAGGAATCAGATTATTCTCGGCTTTCAGCGGTAACCTAATTTCTGAGATGTTGTGGAAGAGAGAAACCTGGCTCAGGGAAATAAAAGAACTTGATTAGCAGCTGATTTCAGCTGGAGAAAACTGATTATTTGCCTTTAAATGTTAAACTTCTTTACATTTTGCATATTTGCAAGGTGAATACATAATATTTATACCAGTGTGAAGGCATAACATTAGGACCATCATACCATCCTTTTGTCGAACTGCTCGTTGTCTTGCCCTACGATCCAGTTTCTCTCAAGATTCAGCTCCCAGACAAATATCCAAACATTTTCTTTATAATTTGCTAGTTTAATTCAGAATTCATTGGTCCATCAATGATGAAAGGTCAAAACAGGCACTTTTATATTGTGTCAAATTACCACAGCACTAGGAACCCCAGCAAATATACTTTGACATCTCTGTTAAGTTGAGGAGGAGCACAGAGCGACTAGCTAGCAGAGCTAGTAGAGCTAGCTAGCAAAGACAGAGCATCTTCACCCACTCGCTCACAATACATTCAATTCATACGTCCAAGTTGGAGGAATCAAACCTTGAACCCGGCGATATAACCCCCTCTGCTCACCGACACCAAATGATACGTGCTTTCTTTCCTCCATTTCATGCAGTCTCCTTTATTTGTTGCGATGACTCACCGTAAAGCAGCAAGCGAGCAGCACGCTCACTGCTGTGCACCAAAGTCAGGAACATTTATGTTTGAATGTGGATGTGTAGAATGACGTACTGTATATTAGGCTCATTCATTTGTGCACATTTCCACTTGGACCATGATTATGAAGTGAACAGTACAGTATCAGTACATGACAAACAAAAATTAATGGTGGAAACAATGCAGGGCATTTACAAATAGAAGTTTACAACAACAACAACAAAAAAAGATGCATCTGGTGTGATTGACAGAAGTGAAATCTACGCACCAGTGTGAAGGTGGTATGGTTTTAGTTCAGACACAAGTATGAGAAGGAGATGTCTACATACTGACAGACAGAAATGGTCTGTCTCTATTTTCCTTCCATTTCTACATGTATGAGATTAAACATTAGCCTTCTATGTGTTGCTCAATCACTCACTCAGTCTTCATTTACAAAGCACTTTAAAAAAAACACAGTTGACCAAAGAGCTGTAGGCAGACATGAGAAAAGATAAAAGACACAGAATAAATAGAATCAAGATTAAAATTATAAAAGAATCAAACAATAAAAACAATAAGAACCACCATCTCAAACTGAGGCCCCGTGCACACATACCAAAACAATCTTTTTTCCCCTCCGTTTTCCCTGGCATCGTTTCAAGAATATTTGGGTCCACACGGATCCGTCTCAACACGACTCAAAACGCTACTTCATATTCCAGGCCTGTAGGTGGCATTGTTTTAGTTTCAGAAATTCACTAAAAACGGAGAGGAGGAGGCGGAGCATGCGCATAAAGCTTGAGAGCTTTTTACAGAATGTTGCTTATGTGGTTTTCCATCAGCCTTTTTTGCTCAGAAAGAAGAAGGGCCTTTGCCTGAAATGCAAAGGCAGGCCGTCCACAGTTCAGGGGCAGTGACTAAAAAGGCGCGGTCACCTCTCAACTTCCCCTGTGCCTAGAGGGCGAGGGGGCGTACGGCTTGAGCATGTCGGACGGATGCTGTGGAGTGAGGCCATGAACACATTTGAAAACATAGGAATGAATTGGGGTAATGTGTTCTTGTTGAACCAGCTTCAGTCCAGAAAGTGACGTGCTATCACACTGAAACCCGGGTATGGGTTTTATTAAGTAACCTGCCCAAACATTATGATATTGTTTGGGAATCAAATACAGGCACCACAGCATTTAGACAAACATCCGATCTGTAAATGTTCTCCTCATCGTTTTTCATCCTTTGTCTGACCACAGTTTCAGTTAACATGTCGGTGACATTTCACAGTAAAACCAGCTTTGGGTCTGCAGTGTGATTACACCATTGTGCACTGATTTGTCCACCGCAGAATTACGGATGTCCTGCACTGTCATCAAAGATCCTTCACATTTAGAACCTGACATAAAGTGTACAGAATGCGCTCCATTCACAACAAATTGTGCAAATACTGGGACAGCTCACAATCTCTGGTTATTGTTTTGATACAGGTCTGAAATCAGTCCAGTGTGGTCTGCAATTCACTGAGCTTCAATTTAAAAATCAGCTCAGTAGTTTACGAGAGCGTGCATGTGACTAAACACGGTGACATTCAGACTCAGATCCATTCTGCCTTCTGCTTCTTAATTTGCAGCCTTTATATCAGTGTACAATGGAGCAGTGGAGCTCAGAAGGACAAAACTGCAGTAGAAAATAAATTGAAATGATTATAGTTGTCGGTGCAGACAGAGGGAGAAAAGAGGGACGGAGAGAGAGAGATAGAAAGGTGGATATTTTTGCCCTATTGTCCCCCAGTGATGAACCACTCAAGTGGAGTGTTTATGGTGAGGAAAGCATGTTCCCGAGCTGTCAGGCCCTGGGTAAGCAAGCTTCTTGGAGACAAAAGGCGTGTGTGCATGTGTCAAGGCCAACACCGCACACGCACAATTGTCTGTTGGATATCTTCTCGATGTGGTGAAGGTAGGTTTATACTCCCTGCTTTCACTAGCCACACAAAGATCTATTTCTGTTTTTCCCTCACTCTTGAGCAGAACATGGCTCTTCTCTCCCAGTGTGTGTCTGTGGGAGTATTTGTGTGTGGACCCCTAGGAAGATGCATACCGTTGGCCCCACAGAAATGGATCCCTGCTGGGACTGTGTATGATAAACAGTATACCCACATATTACATCTGCATATGTGTGCCTGTGGTTGCATTGCTGACTGTGTGCATGCACGGAGTACGCATAAATGTTACATATAGGAGATATTGTTTTTTTCAGCAGATTTGTTCAAACTAAAATCTGTATCTAAATAGTGTTTAATGAGTTCAAAAATAGATTATATTGCGAAAGCATCATGAATGTATCTTGCACCAGCATGTGACTTTGTGACTTAATGCAACAGATGCAGCTGCCTCCTACAATATTTAAATAATATCATTAACTGTATCCTACTTTTCCATACAAGAACATTATTGAGATGAAGTGGGAAAATCAGACCCCCTCAAGATGTTTAATTTTCCTTTAGCTAAATCTCAGTATTTTAAAAATGGTAAGTGTCACTCAGCCAGGCAACTACTTTGGTGCGAAACATCTCAGGCATTCATGTCCCAGAGGGTTAATTCACTGACCTTTCTTCTAGCACCATCATGAGTCTGACATTTTTGGCTCACAGTGAAATGTTGTAAGAATTATTAGCTGGATGAAGCTTCACTTGCAAAATCTCATGTCTGTCCATCCTGTGACACCTAAATGTATGTATGCACTTGGAAAATGCAGAAGTGGAACGCTAACTGGAAAGTCCGGGAACATGTCGGTCTGCCTTGCAAAACCACAAAGGAGAGACATTTTGGAAGTTAAGAATTGGACCAAATTTGATGATGTCATAAATGACGTTCAACAGTGGCTATTCGGCCTGGTAACAGTTAGGCTAGATAGTCTTGACTAAAGCAACTTTTAGGTGTTTGTTACCCCAACATGTGGGTAATTGAGTTTATATGGTAAGAATACAGCTGAATGTAGCCATGATGCTAATAGCTATCTAGCCTAGCTTAGCAGAGGGGCAGTAGGTGTAAGCCCATTTTCAGGTGCTCATTTGTGATTGGGCTAATGAACCATAATCATAAATAAAATCTTTTGCAGGCAATGTGTGCTGGTTGTGTGACGTCTGAACCCACGGACACTGATGTTTTTCCAGCCCTTTATTGCAGCTGTCTTCAGATAGTCGTTTGTTTTGGGTCTTTCTGACTTTAGTTCTGTCTTCAGGAGATGAAATGCAGCTCAGTCAGGTGAAAATCAGATGACTTACTCCACCACTGTACAATATTCCACTATTTTCAGACACCTCTGGTTTGCTCTGCCAGTATGTTTTGGAAAACTGTCTGGTAGTTTTTTTTTAATTTTGGCACGACTTCACCTGCTACCAAGGTGCATGGAGGAGGAAAAGAAATCGTAGAAGGGTCAAGACTCCTGCAGCGCCTGTAATAAATGGAACTACTTTATTAGAGCGTTTTGGCTCGTGGCCTTCATCGGGTTCATCAAGCATCGGTCAGTTTATGATGTGTTTTTATTTTGGAGATAAAAACAAACCCCCTTTTATTTGAGTTTTTACAGTTTTTAACAGTGAGTTTGCAGGCCTCAAATTCACACTTAACCACAGCCTTGAACATATTAGCTATTCTTCTCGATATAAATATAAATAACTAAAAAACAACATGTCCTCTCTTCTTTCTATACCAAACCAATGGACTGAAACACACTTCATTCATTACCATTCTTTTTTTTAAGAGTTTCTAATACTTTTGCATATATATACACTTTTTTTATCTTTTATGTGCTCTATTTTTACTGCTTTATTGTGTTTATACATCTTATCTTTACCATTCTCCTCTACTGGGCATTCCTCCCTCTTGGCTGTCTGGTCCAATGACAGGCCTGAAACCACTTGTTAACATACCCAGACTATGCCCAACCCACACTTACAGATGCTCCCTGGCTGGTATATGTGTGTAGATGTATATGACTGGCTGGCCTGATGTCACATGACCAAGCCCACCTTGCAGGTGCCCTATTGACTTATACATATACAGTATATGTGTGTGTGTGTGTGTGGATGTAGTACATGATGTAATTACATGTTTTTACATTATTTACTTTAGCAGTGTGTTTCTTGATGACCCGATAAAAGCCACGAGCCGAAACTAAAGCTGAAAAGTTAACATGACAACCACCCTTAGTTAAAATATAAAACAATAACCACATCACGGTCAGTGTGCTGTTTCATGTGTTTTATCATGTCATTTAGAATTATTATTTATCTATAAAATTTTAAAAATATATCTCTTTAGAGCTTAAACCATCATAGGACTAGCATTTTACATCTGAAAATCCTTTCTTTTCCCCACACCATTTAGTTAGCTGACCAAGTCAAACACATACAGTTCTAATCCTCTGAGCTGACCCACTGCAGCATTTGGAACACTGCTGTTTTGCTCAAGGGCAGGATGACGGCATATTTTCTTCCTCCTCAACTACAATTTCTTATCCGGTCTTCATCCTCCATGGTGAACTTCTAACCTCAGAGCTCCCCAACAATAACTGAAAACCACACCATTACAGACACATCACATCTCTACACTCCCTGGACGACCTGTACGCATGTTCCACACAGGGATATCTCTCACACACTTCTCTGTACTGGGTGATAATGACAGGAATTATACACAATGGCTCCACTTTTCTCTTCGGAGTCAGGAGGGAGAATAGTGAGAAGGGCAGGCAGAGAGAAAACAGGATATTGGGGGAAAAGTGGGGCTAATACGGGGGGGAAGAGAGGAGAGGGAGTGACTGCAACAGCAAGAAAGAATGATTGCCTATTGACTTGATGAGAGAGGATGCATCATTAGATAATTGTAAATCCCAGAAAGATAGGGTGTAATAGGACTTTCTCTCCTCCCACTGCTGCTTTGGTAATTTATCCCTCTCTCTTTCCATCCCTTTCTACCTCTCTCTTTCACCCTCTCACCCATCAATCTTTTTCCAATTACCTGCTCTGTCTATCCACAAATCCATCATAATCATTTCCATGGTAACGGGTTGCATCCTCCATTGGCTTTGGCCTATTGTTCAATATAATTGCATGCCAAAAACCAGTCTTTAGAAGAGGAAAGGGGATACACGGAGAGGCATGGATCTGGATATTGTCTCTGTGTTCAGCGACTAATGTCTCTCCTACGTCTCCAAAGAGTCAACTTCAGAGCAGATAGTCTGTTTAATTTCAACCGTGGCGTCCATTCATCAGACGTTTTATGGGCCATTATGCGTGGATTGGCTTCATCCCAGGCTGATGAAACATCTTCTCAGGCCATGCAATTTTCAGTTATTACGTAAATGAGAAAGTATAACTGCCCGTGCAAGGTCAGCAAAGAACAAAAGTGAATGTATTTGTTGGGGGCAAATGGGAACCAGCCCTGTCCAAAAATCTATTACGGTGTTTTTATTTTATCTAGCAAGTCGTAATGGTAAGTTAATGAAAATGCATATTCTAAGTGCCTTGGGTCTGTCTTTTTCCTCACATAATTACCAAAGAACCCCCTTTTCACCCAAAGAGCACTAAATTCCACTCGGTCTTTTTGACGCTATGATTGGTCTATTGACATAAGCACCAAAATTATCCATGTGTGTCCTGCTGATTGTTCTCTTCCCTTTGTGATTATAGGTGCATTGTCCAGAGAAACTGATCATTTTGTGCTAGGTGGAGTATTTCTCACCATTCAGCCATTATATTCATACGTCATGAAGCCTTGAATATGATTTTCCAGAGAAGAAATATCTCTGTGATGACACAGGCCTCATTTGTAGGTGTTTTTAGTAGTGATGGCTGAGACCTGGGTTGTTGTGATTGCTAACCTATATCTGTAGGTGTCTGAACAGTCTCTCTAGTTTGGTTTGGTTTGGTTTGGCTGAGCTGATCTGTGATGTGTTGAGTTGAGCTTTGGTTTGGTTGTACTTTGGGTTGTCTTGTGTTCTTCCATTCCTGAATGAACCATTGTCACAACTATACTTATGTACCAAAAACAGCCATTCATTGGAATTTTTTTTTTATTCGTGCTTTCTTTCCTACAACCCATCACTTATCAGTAGTGTTAATCCATTTTATATTTTCATTGAAAAAACTGTTCTTTGAATGAGAAGCATAGTCTTACATATTGAAGCTGTGACAATGCAAATATTTTCACATGTGAAGGATAACTGACCTGCATGGTTCAGGTTTGGTTTGTAGCTTTTTCTAGCTTCCGGGCTAGTCATAGCAGTTTCACCTTTAGAATGACATATAGTACACAGATTACTGCCACGTGCTGGTATAGTTATTTCTTCTTATATGTTTGCTGTTTGGCCATTGGTTGTTGTCTTTTGTGGTGTGTTCAAATGCAGCTTTTTGGTCACAGACGGGCTAGCCAGCTTTTGCGCATGTGGCACTAGACTGTGTATAAATATGGAAACTGCATCCAAACGGACTCTACTTTCATGGGGATACGGGCGGTGCCATCTTGTCAGGTTGGAGCCATAGTCTGCACAGTACAGTTTGAGAGTGGAGCCACATTATCGATAATCTTTCTACACTTCCTACACAGTGTTAGATTATACACATGTATTGTTTCCTACTCTTACGCATGTCACATCCTTTTTCTATCGCATCAAATAACTAATTAGACTTATCAGAAATGGGCACTTGACCCGCTGTGGCTTCACTTTTGAAGGGCTGTTGTGTCATCTATCCTTATACAGTCTATGGTCTGACAGTGTTGTGGATGATGGTTTTCAAAAAAGTTGTTAGAAAAACATCAAAATGTACACAAAACCACTCAGAATATTAGCCTGACATATTGTTTACAGCCCAGATTACTTAAAAAAACAACAACAATGCAGTTGAAGTACAGAAATCATATAGCAAAGAGAAGCCAGCCACAACAACTACTTGCATCTAGCTACTACGAACGTATTAAGTCATAATAAGCATTTAAATTTTATTTTGTTTCAAGTCAGCGTAAAGTGTAACTAGAAGGTAAAACTAAAATGATACCAAACTAGCCCAGGTTGTGCTCACCTGCCAAACTCTATTTTTCCCTGCAAAATAAAATTCAAAGCTGCCCAACTGGGTGTGAAACTGTCTGATTTAGCAACACTGGGGCCCAGGGCCTTTAGAGTATAACTACTGTTTCTCTTGTGTCTTAACACTGAGCTTTGAATTTACTGCCTAATACAAGTGCATTTTCACTCACATTAAGGCACATTTTTGGCCCCAGTGCACTGCAATATTCATACATTCACACATGCCACCACAAGCACATACACACAAGACTAAAAAAAAAATGCAGGGAATTTTGCTTTGGACGGCAGTAAGAATGTCATTTATTCAGCTTCTAGGGGGCAAAGAATGTACTAGAATAAAGCCATTAGACTCGCTATATGCCTCTCTGTGAATACATTTTGCTTCATAAATTCTTCAAGTTTTTAACATTCAGGTATAGCCCCAGGTAAATGAGCAGCAGGCTCCGTTTTGTTGCAGAGCCTCAGCCTGAGCATTAACTTAAACCCTTTGTGTCCTGCTGTGGGAACAGGCTCAGAAGTCTATGCCGCATCCATTCAAATGAATGTGTATTTGCTGACCTGGGGTAATTGATATTTATGGGACACATAATGGTGTGAATTTAATTAGCAAAACAATAACTTTGATATGCATGAGGAGAAGCTGGGATCGTTTTCGAAAAATGCACCCATATCAAGGCCTGCTGTCATTTCAAAGAGAAGAATACTGAGGAGACAAAGTGTGTATTGGTTTAAAGAACAGCTAATGACTCTTCAACACATTAGAAAGTATAAAGATAAATCACAGCATAATGTCACTATGAGTATTGTGTGGAATCCTTTTATTTTTCTATGGATTATTTACCTTATTTTTGCCATAAAGTAGTAAATCTAGGTCTGGGGGCCCTAGGCAAAGGCGTTTGTGAGCTATTCCCTCAGTCTGAACTAGCAAAATCTGTCATAGGCTAGATAGAATGAGGGCCCCAGGGGGGTTGTGCAGTATTGTCTGAGCACTGTAGGGCCTTCATAGGTTTAAGCAGACTTATGGTTGTCAAAATATGCCACGCCGTAGCCATTGGGGGCCCCCTTTTCTCATTTATTTTTTTTGATGGGGCCCCTAAACACGTGCTTAGTGCGCCTGGCCTGATGGTGCACCCCTGCTCACATAAATAAAAAAGAGTGTTGCGAATATAAGAGAGCCGATCTGGGAACTGTGTCTGGCAAAACATGCTGATGGGAGACTGGAGTGTTTTGTTATTGAGTTGGTTAGTGACGTGCAGCATTCTCCACCGCCCATCAATTTACTGACCCCCTTCTCTCTCTCTCTCTCTCTCTCTCTCTCTCTCTCTCTCTCTCTCTCTCTCTCTCTCTCTCTCTCTCTCTCTATTACTCGGTTCTGCTGCGCTCTCTGCCTGCTAAGCTGCATCAAGTCAGACGGGCACACAGGCAAAGAGACAGGAAATCAAGATGTTTGACTTTTAAAATAAAAGACAAAACACTTACTGCACATTTTTAAATATTATTTTTTTTTTAATTGAATACAAATATGAAAGAAGCGTCAAATTCTAAAGCATGAATGATCAAATATATGACTCCATCCATATAAGAGGAGACTGAAGATTTATAACTGAAGTTCAACAGTAATGACATCAAACTTATTGACATGGATGGGGCTCATGGATCACTACTGGCCAGTGTGGGACTGATTGTGTCTGTTAGTTTTTGCCATGTCCCACACTAGTGGAACTAGTTGGATTGCTGTCCGCATCTCTTTTGGGCAATTAATATTGTTAAATGACTAATGATTCAAAATTTGAAACTAAGAATGACTATTAACAGTCCCATACATCACACACACAGTACACACCTACTTTAAGGGGGGCAGATATAGGTGTGTCACGTTTAGGTTCAGGTTGGCCATTGAAAGCTTCATTCCTTTGTCTGTCAGGCTCATTACCTTGATTCTTTTCTTTTTATTTGTGAACATTTTAATCAAAGTTAGCCATGTTATCTGCTTTAAACTGTATTAAGCTGCACTGTTGCGGTCTCCTCTCTGTGTTATTTGTGTTGTATACAGAATGCACTGACACATGACAGATATTCTGAAGTTGAACGAACGAACGATACAAGTCGGAAGTCACTGGATGACCACTGGTTTTTGTGTAGTGGAAAAATGTTGATTTCACAACTTGGAAAATCCCAGGATGACTAATAGTTACATGAAACAAGGCTGATTGTGGGTCAGCATTGTTGAATTTGGCAAAACGCCCTTCTCGAAGATATGATGTGACTAATTTAATTTTGCTATAGTGAACTGAAATGATACATTTGCATCTTTGGGTGTTGTTTCCTCTATTTTTGAGCCCCATGCTGTGTTGTTTAGCACTTTGCAGCAGACAGGCACAGCACATTCAGAAATAGGACAGATCTGTTAATGATGATTCACTCTCAACATGCTGCATCACATAAAACGTATTTCCTTAACAAGCCACAGAAGGTAGCACTCTAAAGCCACAGAGACCAGTCTCTAAATGTTAAAGTAGCGTTAAAGTTTATTACTTTCACATTACTTTCACTCTGAATAAAAAATACCATGCTCAAAAATGTGACAACATGGAAACCCGATATTTGCATAACATAACTTTATAGAGTAATACAACACAACTAACATGTATGGCATATAGGATAACAGGATATGAAAGGTGTAATATCTAAATTACAACAGAGGAATGTGTGTGCAATAACACAATAATCTATGACTTTTTTTCTTTCATCCATCCCCTTAAACATTGGCACGCATTTTAATAAATGGTATTTGAGATGTATTTCAATAATAAATTGAAATATTAATGCAGTCAAACAATTCTGTATGTTGTCTTTGATATAAATAGCTCTAAATATGAGGCATGCTGTGTGATCTCAAATTAAAGCGGTAAGACTTTTTTGGTGTTGTTTTATTTTGAAAGTTTCGGTCGGAAGTGTTGCCTGAGATCCTGTTTGATTTGACACTGGCTGCTCAGTGTGTGTGTGTTTGAATGTGTGTGTTGTCGGCTTCCTGCTGCTGCTCGGTGTCCGCACACCGTCCGTCTCCTCAGTGTTGATCGGCTCGCCATGGCGGAAGGACGCAGAGAACAGCCGCCTCATCCTCTCCTCTCCTTACCACCGGCCAGCAAGCGACCCTGCCTTCGCCCTGCACCCCGAGGTCCCGGTCCGGGGCCCGGCCACGGCAGCGGGTTGCCCGGCTCCCGGTATCGTTCCCCGGAGTCCCTGTTGGACTGCGCCGCGAAGGCAGTAGCGGAAAAGTGGGCCTTTGAAAGAGTAGAGGAGCGCTTCGAGCGGATCCCGGAGCCCGTCCAGCGCCGCATCGTCTACTGGTCCTTTCCCCGCAACGAAAAGGAGATATGCATGTACTCTTCGTTTCAGTGCCGAGTCGCCGGCGAGGAAGGTCCGTCCGCGGCTACCGGTGGGGCTGGGGGTGCTGGGTCTGGAGGTACGACCGCCGGTGGCGGCGGAGGATCTACCGCCAGCACTACGGCTGCTGTGGGGGCAGCCGGAGCAGTGGGAACGGGAGACGGACTGCCTTTCCGCCGGGGTATAAGGCTGCTTGAGACCGGCTGTGTGGAAAACGTTTTACAAGTCGGTAAGTGGAATATTTCTGTATAAACGAAGCAGGGCTTTTTTGGCACTGTGGAACCCCATGGAATGTTTCCGAGCCTCTCTGCTGCTGGATCTTTACTGGGGATGATTGATGGAAGTTTTCCCTGCTATCGCGGAAAGTATTCAAAGCGTCTACTTTCGGCTCATTTAAAACCACCCGTGGTTCTGTGTGTCTTTTTAGTTTGATAAAGTCACAGGGAGACATTTGCTGTCGAATTCGGAGTTCATTTGAACCTCCGTGAAAAGGGGAAGCGAAGATAAGGTTTCTTGCTAGCTTAGCCGACCAGCTGCTGTTTAAAAATTAAAGGGCTTCCTATTGTGGCTTCTCATGACTCTGTTGCAATAGCGCTGACTACTGCGTCTTTGCACAGTTTTTTTTTCTTCACATTTTACCCCCCAACTCGCATTGTCTTCCGCCAACCGTGGAAGTCGTGTCTCGGCAAGTATCTGCACTTTTCCTCCTCTCCGGGGCTCCGCGTCGACGGCCGGAGCTGGCTAAAGCCGTAACCCCGGCAGTGAGGCAGGGGGAGGGAGGAGGAGGCGGAGGAGGAGGGCTGACAGACGCGGATACAAAAGGACCCAACGTTACAGCGTCGGGGCTTTATTTTTGTTTGTGCAAATTCCTCGTCGCACCAGTCGTTTTTCTCAACTCAACATCGGTTGAGGGCGGCTTAGGCAAGAAACAAAGGCGGTTATTGGGTCCCTTACTTTGATTAATCCAACGTTAATCCGAATAAAATCCCCCCACAGCTTTTTGTTTATTTGCTGCCGCTGCTACTGCTGCCGCTGCTCGGACCGGACAAAGAGCGCAGTCGCTGCCACCAGCAGCGTGGAAAATACACGTTGGGAGTATGTGTGTTGTGTTTATGATTTCAAGTTAACCCCTTAGTAGCTGCGATATAACATTAAAAAAAACTCGTTTACTGGCGCGTTTGCCCGCAGCACCTCGGTCGCTCGCAACACAAAAGGTTTCCAGTTGAAATGATCGATAAGCGTCTCGCATTTCCAGCGCTGCAGAGAGGCTGTTTCCAAACAAAGGGCCATTCCGCAAAGCTCCATCTCCACTCACACTCTCTTCCCCCCCTCCGGCTCTGCACGGCCGCAAAATGAGCCCAGGCATCAGGGAAATTGACGGGATGAAACCGATGGATAGTCAAAAAAGGCAGTCTTTTATGGCTACCGGGAGGATTTTTTTCTTCCTCGGGCCATATGGTGTGAGAGCCACTGGAGCTTGTCTGGGGTTTCATGTTTCTTCAAGGTATCAGGGGAAAGCTGCAAACTGTGGCTGCTGCTTTTCTCCCCCGACTGCTGTATCTAATTGCATCTCATAAATGCTCATTGATTCCTCCCCATAACTAAATGAAACCTTAGACTTATGAATATGAAATCGAGATTTGCCCCTGGTAAGGTTTGTTGCAATCTTGCACTCTGTCGAGTTTTGCAAGTTTGAGTCATAGAGTAGGTTAGAGCACAATCAGTAAAGTTGTGGAAGTAGCTTTAAATCATGCTCAGTGTAAATCATAATAGGTGTGAAAGGTTTAAATGATGACCTACTTTACCGCTTCCTGTCATTACAAGCACATCAACTTTGCTCCACAGAGGTGAAGCCGACAGAGCTAGGGATTGTGTCTTTAAATCTGCAGCTTCAGAGCGGCGTTATAGATGCCTTTAGAGTATGTATCACATAACACCAAATGTGCATATTTGCCACTGGATGTAAACTTCAGTTGAAATTTAAACGGTCACAACACAGCATACACCCATAAGCAAACACTTCCAGTCTTACCTGCCTCACCTGCAAATCATTCCCAGTCTCCCCCAAGGTCACTCATAGCAGGCAGGCGCACAGTTTTGTCTTTCTGTCAACAAAACACACACACAGCAGCTTAATAGCTGTGTGTGACATCAAGATAAGACTTGGCTTGCTCTTCACTTTGTGGACTATGGGAACCAGTTACTGTGGGAGGTTTACCGACCGACTTAACAGCAGAACAATTGTTTTGTTTTGTTCCTTCATGCTGGGATTTAGATAGGACATGCAACCAAGCACGCTCATGCACTCACGCACTCATCGAGGATCATGTTACGCAGCTGTAAATGACAGCATCTAGGCTGCTTTCACCTGACGTGGCGTAATGTAACTTCCACCTAAAACAGTGGCAATGATTGTTTTTTGGAAAGCGAGGTGGACGGAGCTTGTGCACTTTATAATGGGAACTTGCTGCAGTTGCAGTGTGATCAGGAATGGCTGCGTGCTGACACATGCAAGTTGATCATGCATGGTTTGAAATATGGAAATCCCAATGAATTGCAGTTTGGTGTTAGGCTTTTGAACTGCATGGTTTGCATGTTAATGGTTTCGTCTGGGGTCCTGGCTACAATTATACAACAAAAAAGTCGTTCTCTTGTGTATTTACATATGTATTCAGTATTTGTGTCCGCATCAGTCACAGGGTACAATTGTTCTGCTTTTGCACCTAGTGTGCACCTAGCAGTGTTGTATTCACAGTGACACAGACACAAATACACAACTCCTGATTGCGTCTTATTGAGCACAGTTTAGTTGCTTTTCTCAGCCAACCCTCTGCTTTCTGTTTACACCTCCATATGCACGTCCCGTGTGTGTGGATCGTCATGTGACATGTGTTTTTATGAGGGTTCGACTTTACCTGAAGCAGTGCTGCTAACTAATCAGCTAACTAACTCTATGGTAGCTGAGCCAGCCATTTACCTGGCATCCTAAGAGTTAACCGTTTTTTGAGCAAACCAGGCATCCTTTTGGTAAAACCGTGCATTGTATCGACGCAAAAGCAGGAACACTGAAAACACAGACGTGTTGAGGCCGCAAGCTGGGCGATCATGACATATAATTCATCACGGCTATCAGAGGCACTGCAGGAGCTCCTGTTCCTATAAACCCGTACGCGTTGTTTGACTTGATTTCTCGGAATCTGTGCGCCTAAACTGAGATCTGGAGTCGCTCTTATTTTTTCAGGTAAATTCTAATGGGATCTGGTGTCGGGTTATATACACTGGACCTGATGTTTCACTGCTTGGCTGTCTTTAGCCACTGATATTTATTTTCCAAAAGAGGGATCATTTACCATCGAAGACATCTGTGTATATGACTGGTATGTCCCTCAGATGCCCTCCGTCACCCCTGGGCATTACGGGTAAAGGCCTTTGTGTGTCAGCCTCTTTTAACGCTAATACTCCCGGATTGAAGGGACGTGAGCTCATCAACAGCTCATCGGCCCATGTGTTCATAATAATCTAGCCCTCGCTCCAAGTCATAATTAGAATAATCAAAGCAAAGCGTGCTTGTTTTTGTAACCCCCCCCCCCACGTCCCCCTTCATACACTGCACACACACACACACACAAGCTCACCCAGAAGCCCCCTTGCCAGAGCCTTTATAAAGTCCTCAGAGAGCGGGAGGAAGGGATATAAGTGGAGGGAGGGAACGGGGGGGGTTCTTTAGCTTTGAGTCAAGTTTTGGGATTATTGGGTCATGCTTTGTTACCCAGCTGTAAAAGAAAAAAAAGAAAAAAAAATCCTTGTTCACGAGGAGGAGGGGGGTGGCGGTGCGGGGTGTAGTGCATGTCGCTCCCTCTGACGTTACATAAAGCTGTAATGGGTCCCCGGCGCCTTTTGAAGCACCGGTGACTCTGACAAAGCGAGGCAGCAAAGTTGAACAGGATTACGCTGCACTGACGGTCAGGCAGTGGAAACTTTGTTTGAGATCCCGGAACGTCTGGAATATTTAAAACTGGTACTTAAGTTAGAGAGTAGTCAAATAAGTGGGCAGTGTTTGCGCTATACTTTGACAGGATTTCTGATTGCGCTGTAACTGAGCTATCTATTTATTTATTTTATTAATTAGGAAATCTATTATTGTGATTAAGTCTGTGAAAGTCTGCGTTCCTTGGGAGGTTGTGATTATCACTGTATTTGCTCAGTGTCAGCTCCTGATGTTGGTCTGACTTGCCAGTATTTCCTCAGATGTGACTTCCTGGCAGAATGGCCGTGGGGTTTCCTTGTTGTGGAAAAGCTTGCGAGCCTCTGGTGTCAATCTGTTCTTTAGCTTCTCCAGAGCCCGTTGTGATAAAAGACAGGAGTGGGGGGTGGGCTGTGAGATCATCCTCGCTTGCCTCACCTCCCATCTTTCTTCCTGGACTGACTCTCAAGTCCACTGGCACCGCGTCTTTCCTTCCACACCTCTATTTCCATCCTGCCTTTTCCTGTCTTTTGCCCGTCCCTCTCTTGTTTCATATTCCTTTATTTCCCTCAGCCATCAACCTATGTGCAAGTCAATGTGTTTTCTATCAAACTCTTTTATGTTCTGTGCGCATTGTTCCCTCTCGGCCTCTGGAACTTACATCAGTAAGAGATGACTTGCACTTTAATCATATTCTGACGGTAAGCCCCCTCCCAGTTAAAGGCTGTTAGTCATGCCAAAACAAGATCTTAAGGTTTTTCCTTTGCTTTCCGTCTACCCCCTCGTGTCTTCCTCAGTCCATGTGCGAGGCTGCAGCTAAGGAAGTGTTAGCGTTTTTGACAAGAGGACTGGGGGAAACTGGAAAGACTCAGTCATGCCTGTTGAGTGGGAAAGAGGTCAGACGGTCGATGATGATGCTCTGGGCGTGCGACTCAGCAGAGTTTCCACTCTGTTGGGATGTTGGCTCATGTTCTTCTGAGTTATCGAGAGTTACTTCCCAGATGTCAGACCCTGGTGTAAGTTAGCTGGTGGTGTGTGTTGCGCTGTTTGATCTTGGGTCCACCCTCAGGCTAGAAATAAGTTCATGTTTATTCATTATTCTTGTTTAGATTTAGTTTTAAAGCTGCTCTCATCAATATTTATATGTAAACTGGATAAATTTTGTATGTATGATATCACGGTGACAAACACTCCAACTAGACACAGCAGCTCTGTGGTGTTCCTTCTCAAAGCTCATCGTTTTGGTTTAGTGATGTGGGTTTTATTTGCTATTCTTTATTAATCCGTCATGGGGAAACTTGTTCTCTGCATTTAGCCCATCTGTTATTGCACACAGGACCAAGTACAGCCACAGATGCAGCGTCCCGGAAGCAGTTTTTTTTGTTGTGGGGGGTGGGCAAGCAGGCAGGTTAGGTGCATGCTCAGCCATGCGAGGGATTAACTGTCGCCCCTCTGATCAGCTTCATTTCCAGCCTTGTTACATTGGATCTTGAATGTTACTTAGACATGTAGCACCCACCAAGACCAGACCAGGAACCCCCACCTCATAGCAATGACACTCCTTGATGGCAGCAGCCACACACACAAAAACAGTTTAGGAACAACTCAACATGAAGAACAGCACAAGGTGTTGATCTGGCCTCTAAATTCACTAGATCCCAAACAGATCCAGTATCTGTGGGATGATCCACAGAGGCCCCTCCCCTCAACACATAGGACCCAGGAAGGTAGTCATAATGTTATACCTTGGTATAAGCATCTAACTGGTTAGTGTAGTCAAGGGTGCTGCGACAGGGAGGGCAAACCAAGCAATTGTATGGGGCCTTGTGAAAAGAATGAGAAAGGGCCCATTGGTGGTTAACCTTTGGCATATTTTTCAATGACAGCCATAAACCCCCTTAAACGTATAAAGGCCGTAAGCATAATTTATTGTACCACGGCATGTCGACGTCGTCGGGGGGGAGTTACAGCGTTGAAAGCATTTATACCAGTGTGTCGGTGTGTCCTTATTGTTGTGTTGTTATGCCACTTAAACACTAGGCGGTGACTGGCCAGATGTGTACTCTGTGGGACATAAGTCACATGAACCTGGTTCAGATGAGACATGGTCTGTGTCGTCACATCGTGTAGCTACATTTCAACCCCCGGTACTACGTATTACGTTTACAGCACACTGACACTCTACTCGTGGCCAGATACACAATTACAAGTGAATGCTAAATTAATTCCCTCTGCCATCCGGAATCGTACCATTTGCTCACATTAGCTAAACTTGCACGTGATTTGCCAGTGGGGTTTGTTGCTTGTTTTAAAGTATTTTTTATTATGTATATCAGTATTCTTTCTTGTGCCCTTTTATAATTTTGTTTAGAAAAGTAAAAAGCGGTTATTACTTAAATGTTCATCATTACTTACATACGTGGAACTAGTACATTTTGAACTTGTAAGTGCTTTAACCTTCACTGGAGTGGTAATTGTAACTGGTGCTGGAGCATTCATTTGTGTTTTTTTTTCCTCCTAAAGTGCATTTGTTCTTTTATATCCAATTATCCATGTACATTCATAACATTTGTAGGCCAAATCTAGCACTCAGACTGGTATTCACGCACTGTCACAGCCTGTCTTCAGCCCATCCCCCGCACACAAAACAGACAATATTTAATCAGTGTAATTAATTCCACGCCCGTCGCACTCAAAAAGAAAAAATCGGTAAAACAAATAGTCCTCGCGCTCTTATTAGCT
The DNA here is from genome assembly GCA_005024645.1 of Planiliza haematocheilus. Lineage (NCBI taxonomy): Eukaryota > Metazoa > Chordata > Actinopteri > Mugiliformes > Mugilidae > Planiliza > Planiliza haematocheilus. Next base: position 12,691,996 of record SRSE01000465.1, read on the forward strand.
CTCTGAGAGGCTCGTGAAAGATGAGGCCATTAGGAGGATGCTTGGATGTCGTGCTCATCAAAGCAAGAGGCACCTGTACGCACGCGCGTGGGAGAGTGCATGAGTCTTGATTAAATAAAATCGTTAATCAAAGCTTGTTGTTTGAGGGCTTCCTCCTCTATCTGTACGTCACATTGGAGACACATAAAGCATGACGGTCGCCTTTGTCTCAGCGTTGTTGCTACGTGCGCCGCTCTTGTCAGTTAAACAATGGGTCCATGCTGTTATCTTTATTGGAGGTTTTTCTTGATTTAACACCCAGTTCTGGCGTTTCACGTGTCAAGCCGCCCATGCTGTTCACACATGATCCATCGCCAAGGCACCGCATGAGAACTGGCAAGTAAGTACAGAAAAGTAACGGATGTTAGAAGCAGTTTGTAAAAGGTCAGCCATGTGCAACTTTCTATCAACAGCACTTAAGGCATCAGCAAAAAGCAACAAACTGCAGTCTTAAAACGGCTTTGTGTCAACTGAGCATTTTCTTCTTAAAGCGGTCTTGAAAGGAGTATTTCTCTACCTGCTAAAGGCCACATAAACTCCATGGCTGTGTGTTCATTGTCAACAACAGCTAATTTGTACATACTCCTTGCAGAAGCTGTAGTGGGCACCACATATTTAGATCAAACAGACAGGAAGGCTGCTCTTGCAGTCAATGCAGGCAGTAAAAGCTTTTTGTCAGAACTTTGAGATCATCTTAGCACTTGTGTTGTGGTTTTCTTACACTTGCTTCCTGGCTCTTCTTGTTTTCAGCGCTACAGAGAAGGGGTGTTTGGGGGTGTTTTTTGACAGAGATTGAAGTGCTTGTTGAATAGTTCGAAAACCATTTCTGCAGCTCTTTTCAAACATTGGTCATTTTTTTGCAACTTCACAAAACTCCACACAGCAATTTTTTTAGCTGTGTGGAAAGAGTAGGAAAAAGAAAACGTCTTTCATGACCTCTTTTTTTCATTTGTACGCAATTACTTCAGTCGCATTTTGTGTGAACAGCCAGATTCAATTCCACAAATTCCTCAGAGGAAACGTCACCTTTAAACACGTGCTAAGTAGCTTTTGTTCAAACTATTTAGTTTTAAGCATATTCAGTCTCTCTTGGTCCATGTTTTCTGAAGCGTCTGCTCCAATCTTCGCAAAAGTCGTCTACCTTGAAATAGACATTTAAAAAACGGAAACGCTTTCAAACTACTCAACATGATTCCTACCACTTTTCTTGCTGTGTGCTTCACTTTTCCAGCATTGTTCCTTGTTTTTCCCCCCTTGATGTCCTTCCCATTTTAACCTGGCCTCAGGTGTTTCTGACACCTTTTCGTTGCGATTTCCAGCTTTTCCATTTCCACTCTGACTCTGTTTGTAGCAGCAGGCAAAATTGGCATTCTTTGCCGTTAGTATTGTTTGCTCAGCGACATCCCTCAACAACAGCTCCTTTCTCACTGTAGTGTTGCGTGTGTGTGTGTGTGAACGTTGTGTGTCTGATATAAAACACAGAGCAAACACATTTTTACTGCACCCGTCCTGTTCTCATGCCCCCTCATCCCCATCCTAGTGTATGTTTTCCTCCTACCTACCTTTAGTGCTTTTAGCATGGATGGTGGCTGTGCTGTTATCAGCCCAGATCAATGGTGGCCTTGTCCTTTTAGCTCTTGAAGCCGACAGCCTGCTGTATTCAGTTATTGCACTGTTCCACACCTGTCTTTTATTGGCCTTCCGTATGTGTACGAGTGTGTTTACTGTGGTCGTTGTGCACATTTGGCCACCGTCCACGTCTCAAAGAGAGGACGATCTTGAAAGGGGCGACCAGGTCTTGCACACTGCACTATTATGTCCTCGTTTGGTTTTAATTGCCTAACAAATGCTGGGGATAAAAGAGAGAGATGGACAGACATGGAGGGGAAAGGGTCATTTGACATGCAAAGTTGACCCAAGTCAAACCTAGTCCAATGATCAGGTAGTGCCCCTCACCAGAAATACTGTATTCTACTTACTATTACTTCATGTAATATAATCTCCCTAAGTCTTCCCTCATGAGATTAAATGACACACATTTCCATTAAAAAAAGCAATGCCTGTGGCATGGAACACAACAGGAGGGGAAATCCAGGATGACTTAAGTGGGGGAGGACAGCAGTGAGGTAGCTTTGTTTTAAAAAGACACAGCGGTAAATCTCTTGGGTTTAAATACACATGAAATAAGTTTAGGCCTGAACTGTTTTATGAATAGAGTCATTTACCCTAAGATTAAAACCTGCCATGATGGTATGGACCTCAAAGCCTTTTCCTTTCTCTTTTTTTAAACTTTATGAGGTGAAAAAGCAGCATTATCCTGTACGCCAATGCCCTGCCATTGATTGCTTGATGGTTGGATAGAACTCAGCCAAGCAGAACTCTCATTCAGGTTGTGTCTAAATGTGTGAGTGTGTGTGTGTGTGTGTGTGTATGTGTGGTTTGTCTGCTTTTTATTAGCTCCAGGAACTACTAGAATAGTTCAGAATTGTTGGCATGAGATAGTACAACCTGGATGCACTCAGTGGATCCCATGGAGACTAACTTGAAAGTTTTAAGCTTTTTAGACAGATGCAAATGAAAAATAATTTTATGGAATGTGCAAATCCTTACTATTAAAACAGTCATCATAATCCTGCAGTCCTGCAAAAGAAGATTGAGCATGCATAAAGGCATGAACATGTGGAGCTCTAACAAAGTTTGGCTTTTGCCACTTCTAGATATAGAACATATATGGAGCAAACAAATGTGTTCAAATTTGTTAATCATATTTAAAATAAATAATAAATAAATGCCCGGCTTGCTCACCTGCAAGGCTGCAGACTTCAGGCTAAGTTCTTGTTGTTGTACCATGGTGATTCTGCCAGTCGGCATCCCATGAGGAAATACTGTAAACTACATGAACGCTTGCACACTTTTCTTACAAGGATCGCAAAAATTGTCCACCAGTGTGCTAACTCCAGCTAACCGCGTTGTTTGCTACCTTTCAAACTCAGCAGCTTCTTCTGTTTAGTCAGTGATAGACAATGATAGAAGGTTTGTAGTTTTAGCTGCCCTTTTGTCCAACTCACAGGCTTACTAATTCCCTTCTTCCAGTCTTTATGGTTAGCTAACAGACTGCTGGACAGGACATAGCTTTATTTATATATATATATATATATATATATATATATATATATATATATATATATATAGGCTATGTGTGTGTGTGTGTGTGTGTGTGTGTGTGACAGTATGAAACTGAACACTCAGATTTCCACACTCAGATTTACTCCTTTAAAACTGTATGTAATGAGTTAATTCATTTGATGCCTTCTTTGACTCTCTCTTTGTGTGCTGAAAGTAGAGACTGAATCATAACACTGAAAAGATCAGGGGTTCTCAGAGCCAATTAGATTATATTTGACCTTTTACACGGTGCTGCATCTCCAGCTGTGGCCGCTTGGTTCCACCCGTGTCCCAGAACACAGTACACTTTACAAATGCATTTATATAAAATGCTATATTATGTGTGGCAACAGTTTTGAAAGAGACAACTTTAAGTGAAGTCGTCACCTTTTTGAGTTCCACATGCTGCACTCCGAGCACAGCGCTTCACTTGCTTTCGCTCCTAATGAAAGGTCTTTCTCTTCCTATAATGTCTCCCTTTGTGTTAGCCAGTCCTGACCGTTTCTTGATCTCTATGCTAATGCTTTCCATCTTTGAATGCAGTGAATTCGGTGCTTTATTGTGTTGCCCATCTCCTCTTGGAATGGGCAGTCGTAGATCATAGATTTCAGACACAGATAGTCATCTCCTCTTTTTTTTTTTGTACCCTTCTTTTGAATACACACATGCTTGTGTATTGCAGCGAGTGTCTGCTTTCACAATCTCAGCAGCACTCAAAGCCCTTCACAACAGTGCTATTACTGCCAGCAATACAGACGGGGGCCCATAGGAGTCTGGTGTGTGTGTGAGAGAGACATCCATTATAGTTGGATTAGAAACTATTTCCATACATTTGGCTGACTTTGATCTCTGCAAATTGGAATCAGCAACCGTGCTCAATATCTTCCTTTCTTTTAGCTAGTGATCTGCTCTGTGTTTTTCACAGATGACAGATGTGATCATTTTCTCCACAGCTCTGTCATATTCCCTGCAGAAAACCCTTCTCTGCCAGTTTTATTTAACAGTTAATCTGTAATTCATTTGACCTCAAATGTTTTGGGCCTTCTAAATTTGCAATGGCTTCTCTGTCTCTGGTCATGTTAGGCTTTTGATCATTCTCTCTTTCCTTTCCTTTGTTTCCTTTCTCCAGATGTGTGGATAAGGGTTTAAAGGAAGCACTTAGTGCTAAAACTACGAATAATTATATCACTTTGAGACTACGTTGCCTATTATGGTGATTCAGGCCGTCAGTGTGCATTAGTAAATGGGCCTTAGCCTCTTGTGTGGCTGAATTACTTTGAGCCGTTCGACGTGCGCATGTAAAATGTGACCAGCACACCGCTCTTTTCTTCCCCGACCCCTCCGCCCCTCCACTCCGAAGGTCCTAAAAAGTCTGCACCACTCCCTTTTTCCTTAGAGGAAATAGTCACTCCTGCTTTGCCAGTCAGTGACCATGTTTACGTACGTGCTGCTGGGAAATGTCGCCAACGATAACATATTTTATGAGAAAATGAAAATTACTGGAATGTCCTGTAGCAAAATGTACCAACTAATGAATTCTGTCATGCATCGCCATGGTTTCTGGAGGGTGAACAAAGAAGCAAAGGTTTTATGTTTACACCTAAACTAAATCTATTAAATCAGTGTAAATATTGAAATCTGCTGTCATTTTCCAGTGTATTGGCAGTGTTGTTTTCTTTATTTTGACGTTCTTGTTGCTAAAAAAAAAGTCACTTTACAGCTTGGGGACTTTGGGTCCCTGCAAGTGGTTATGGTTAATGGGATAGCAAACAGTAGCAGCTCAGATAAGCAGAAAATGTGGTACAACAATGTCATTTATTTGGCTCAAGTTTGATGATCTGACCAATATATGCCTCTTATTTATTAGCTCTGTTTTGCTCTCCACCAACTACTGAGGGAAATATCTGGCACTTTTGCTGCTAAATGCTCTACCTAGATAGCTTTTCAGATGAGGCAAGTGAAATTCAATCTTACATGTGTGAGCATACCAAGTCACCGTAACGCTTCAGCCCCTCGGCCTGACTCATCTACTGTATCCATTCTGTAAGAGGCTGTTAGGTCATATTGCTCCGTTGATGGCCTCTTCTTCTGTGGGCTAGCTGGGCTCCTGGCTGCTGGAGCAGACAGATACACAATAATATCAGGCTGGAGACTGTAAGATGCCTCCTCAGCATTTGTTAATTGAGCTGAGCATTAAAATGAATCACCCCGGTTTGCCTTTTTGTGGACATTGTTCTGCTGTATTTTGCACAATTTTCCTCCGTCTTTCTCTGCCTGTCCGCTCGCCTCCCTCCTCTCTGCCTCTCCCTGCCTGATAATAACAGCACTCTGTGTGGGTTTCTTTAGTGGAAGGCCTGCTATGGCCCATTAGGCCGCCGTCTCACCGACAAATGAATGGTAAGATGACTGCAGAGAGGAGGAGGAGGAGGAGGAGGAGGAGGAGGAGAGGAGGAGGAGGAGGAGGAGGAGGAGGAGGATAGGAGGCAAAGATGGAAAACGGGCCAAGGCAAAGATAGGATGGGTGAGAAAAGAGATGAAGGCGGAAGAGAGGGAGAAGAGGGTGTGAAGGAAGGAGAAATAGAGGGAAATGGGGGGTGAGAGGAGGTGTGAAGCAAGGAAGAAGCGACAGGAGGGAGGAAGAGGGGAGCTCAAAGGCAAATGTAAGAAGTACATAACCAACCTGTCACCTCGGGCTCTCCCTTCCCCCTCCTCACACAATCACACACACTCCACAGTCACAAAAAGCCAAAGAGGAGGGAGGGACCTCATTAGGCTCTCAGCAGTCCATCACACACTCACAGGGTGAGAGAGAGGGAGAGAGACTACAGAGCTCTGTGGCGAGGGGGATGGGGTTGCCCGGAGAAAAGGAGGGAGCAGAGGGAGAAATGAAATTGAATTGATAGGAGCAGTCAAGTGCAGCAACACACACACACACACACACACTGAGGGGACAGAAGGGACTAGCTCCCACCACATACAAACACACTGTGCAACATGATTAATGTGGTCAACAGCCGTGGGGATCAGTCTGGTTGAGACCTCTCACCCTCTTACATGCACACACACACACATGCCCACGGACACACAAGCACACAAAATGCTCTCTTCTGGCTCTTCTGTTCACACACTCTGCTCACCCCAACCTGCTGCATCCAGAGTCCTCTCACCCAAACAAAGATGGAGGAGATGGGCCGTGCATGTTTTTTTTCTGTCCAGCTTTATATTAGACTGCTATAAGTTTCTGTTCAAAGCTATTGTAAAGGTCTGTTTAGTCCAAAAGCCTAGTAGGGGCTGCAGATTTTAATGTCAGAATTTTGTAAATTAGGTTCATAGTATAATCTGTTGTCATGTGTAGAGAATAAAAGAGATGTGGACTCCTATCGCCATTTTTTGTCTCAAACACTAAGCCTGAATTGGTGCTGATTCCCGTTCTGTTAGCCGACCAGAACCAATCAGCTGGCAGTTGCTTCTTAAACGCACCAGCCGTTAGCAGCTGTAAATAAATTTCTGCTAATAACATAATGAACAAATGGACCCTGAGTAAAAACCCTTCTTGCTAATGCAACTGTTTGAAACATTACCTTTGTAAGATGGCCCGAAGATGTTTGAACCCAGACCACTTAAACTGTCCATCACAGTGGGAGCATATAAAAGGTTACTAAATGTCCACTTTAAGCCTGTGAATGATTTCCTGTTCCTTTGCTGCATGCTTTGTGTGTGTGTGTGTGTGAGTGTGCACACCCATGTGTGTGTCCAAATGCGGGCATTTATCATTGGATGCAGGGTTTCTAGTAGTAGTCATGGTCTAACAGGATTATACCTTCTCCTCTCCCTTACACTACATCATCATTGTACTGCGTATGAGCTTGAGTGGAGTTTTGTCTCTGGAGGTCTTGCTGTCCTGTAAACCCAGTGGACTGGCCGTGTGTGTGTGCGTGTGTGCAGTGCCCGTCTTTATTGCAGAAATCGGTTGTTAAGAATGTCACTTTTTCAAATCTCATTTGCTGGAAGTGAATGCGTATTTTATGGGCCAAAGTTTGTTTTAAACTTCCTGTTATTGGATTTTTGTTTGTTTTGGGTTTTATTTTGTTTCTCGACCTTGACAGGAATAGTGTGGAATGCAAGAAAGGATCCCACATCCTATCTGAAACACCCTCCCCTTTGCCTTCCCCTTCTTTAAGCCTTTGTTCCTCTCTCAACTCGCACACGGAGCACAATCTGTAGATTCCTTTTCTTTTTTAATTTTAAAGTCTAATTTTCACCTAGTTAAAATTTGCCCCCAAAAACGGAGCATGTGGCACGCTAAGCACTTTTTCTGCCATGGCAGCAGAAAGGGATTCCTTGTGTGTGTGTGTGTGTGTATATACTGTATGTATATATTATACAGCGTGTGTGTGTGTGTGTGTGTGTGTGTGTGTGTAAATCAGTGTTCAAAGTGTTGTGTGTTATCAGTGGGATGAAACACCACTGCTGTAACAATGGGATTAAAGCTACGCTTATAAAAGAAGCAATTAAATGCTACCTTATCTCATCTGCTTCTAACTCAGAAAGGACTTTTATATTTTTAAAGTTTTGTCCTCCTGCTGCTTCTTCTGGAGGCGTACGCAGGTTCCCAGCAGCCACTGCTAGTTGGTGAATAGTAAAAGTGCTCATTCATCTAATTGGATATTTAAATATAGGTGTATCATACAATTTTATGCCCTTATTAAACTTATTAACCACTTTCTCAAGTAACCAAATGTGAAGACAGTTCAACTTGCAGCCTGCTTATGAAACAGATTCTAGGTGGTCTTGCTTTTTGTGCAGCAAAATGAATTCTAAACGTTAGCTCATGTCAAAACTAGAGACGGTTCTATAAAGAAGGTTAGCAGTGATTGACATGTGACTTAATAAAAGGATGGATGTCTTTTTCCAGGTGACAAGACCGCAGGACTGAACATTGTTCTTCACAAGGAGCAGTTTAGGATTGAATCACATGATCAATTTGTCATCATGTCCCAAATTCTCAAAAGTCCCTCTAAAATATTTAGACTGATTATTGCGGTTCAAGTGTCAGACAATTTTAACTTTCATAAATTCATCAGCATAATAAAAAAGAAAATATTTAATTCAATCCAGGGCTTAAATTACTTTGACAAGTTTACGTTGTTTTTGTCTTAATGTTACCTCATGCTGCCATGTGATCATGTCCGTTACAAGATGTGTTTTCTTGGCGAGGTAACAAATTAGCTGTTTAAAACCGCCGTTATTCATTTTTGCCACCTACAATGAACGGGCAGTACTCCTCACCATGTTCCTTCTCACATCCTCTCCTCCTCCCTGAAAAAAGACACTAACAAGGTGTACTCACGGGTATTACACTTAATCATCTTTCATCTCTTCATTTTGAACGGTGGGAAGGAGAAGAAGATGGATGAGAGAAAAGCAGCGATGTGCTGGTGGGGGGCAATGGCCCTGTGATTGAAGAGGTTTTGTCAGGATAATTCTCTCTGATTGGAGTCTCGGTCTCCTCTCGGGTTCATGGTGAGCATCAGAGCTGCTACTTAGACTTGACTTAGCCTCATGTCCTCTGCGATATCCTTCCCTTGTTTCTTTTGCTTTCTCCATCCATCGAGGCAGAACTTGACAGATCTTTTGTGTTACTATTAACTAAGGTTAAGATTCGAGCCAGGAATATTTGGGGTATGTTTTTAATTAGTGGAAGTAGTCACAGATATATTGGATAGTGTTTCGGAGAGAATTTGTCACCGTGCTGAATGTGATGACTAAGCTTACATATAGCAGAGTGACTGTCTGCATCCAGCAGCTGATTGCAGGCTGTTTTCAGCACAAACAGTTTTGCAGTTAAAACATCTCCCAGAGCCATGCACACTGTGTTTCACTGACCTGACCCGGCTGATCTGCAGCTGATGGGCTTTTGGTGAAACAGATGCGTGTTCTCATTCATTACTATTAGCTGCTTCCCCTGTGGCTACCATGCAGTCCACATATCGGCTCGCCTAGCACACCACACACAAATACACGCACACACTTTCAAACACCCACTGCATTGTGGAGTTGATACACTCCCAATTTTGTGCCCATACACACTAAACTGACAGTATCCAACTACACACACACACACTTGCACATTGTGCATACACTAAATGACCCTAGCTTACACCCCTAAGGGGGTTCCCATGCTATTTAACCACTGCTTTTGTTGCAGGGGTCTGTAGCCCAGCTTGGCACACCTTTTAACTTACAAAGACTGTTTCATTGGAAGCCAGTGGTTACTGAGGCCTGGGGGCGCTTTGTGTGTGTGTCTTGGTGGGAAAACCCAAACACTACGATCAGAACTTTCTCAAGTGTCCAGTTCCTGCCTTTTTATTTATTATGTTTTCTTTCTTCTCCAGCTTTCTGTTCGATCTACGTGAAACTAGTTCAGGTCAAAAGTGAAGAAAAATATGTTGGTTGGTGACCACATGGCTGCATAGAGTAGGTGGAGCTCTCAGAGCATTGCAGTGCTGAGCTTGTTTCCCTTAAAGCTGAGGGGTTACTGTTGCCTAAAGAATTATGTGATGCAGAAAATAAAATGAAATGAAGGCAACCCACAGTGGCTGTTTTAAATAGGGTTGCTATGCATGCTATTTAGTAGGTTCTTTGGTAGTCTGGCTTGGTGAACTGAATCTCATAGCTGAAACCAGGCACTAGTTTTTACTGTGTTGCCAGGTGACTGATTCAACAGGCTCAATGGATGGCAGAGCACTGGTAGGTGACCAGTGAGCACAAGGCTGAAGAATGCTTTTGATATGAAATACCGCAAAGCCAGGAAAGAGTCATTTTTCCAAAAGGCAAGAAAGGCCACGCAGGGCCTGCCGGGACCGGCTCTAAATGCTGCTGGCACTCAGCGAAAACCTGTTACTATATTATAGGCTGCTACATTTCCCATGGCAACAAGATACAGAGATAAATCCGGTAAATGATGTACAACATTTTGAAATCCAGAAGTGCAGCCCTCCTGGCCGTCTCAACTGAAGCCCAAAGGATGATATCATCTTGTGAGAGGAGCTGAAGCTGGAATAATCCCAATTTAAAATACCGGTTAGTGTGAGAATGCTTGTATGTTGGATTGTTGCAGAAAGGACTGTCAAATAGAAAGCTTCAATGGCATTACAGCGTATTTAAAAGTACTCTTGACCTGCTTCAACATAACCCAATTAACACACCTAAATGTTTGCTTACTAATCACTATTCCCATTTTCTCCTGACAGATATCAGTTTGTATGAGATATCAACAATTGCAGTTGATCTTCTGTAATCAGCTGGGTTTCTTAAAAATATAATCACTTGTGATGAACCCACAGAGAATTATTAACCCATCGACATGGGTCTCCTTAGTGTCTTTATGCTTGTTGTTTTGCTGAACTTTGGTTCAGTTTCAGTTCCTAGCCTAGTTTCCTGTGCGTGTAACAAGCTGCTAAGCTACCTGTCCAGCACCAAAATGCAATTTGCAATTAGCAACTAGCTGGCAAACATTTAGCAGTTTAATAGCTGGATATTTTCCTCAGTAGCTGGTGGAGAGTATTTATCAGAACATTATGGGGCATGTTTCAAGTGATACAGAGGGGAAAAACTCTGCACGCAATTGGATTGTTCGACAATCCATCAGAGCAACAAGTTATGTCGTGTATGCTTCTTTCAAATGCCTTAATGTCTGGTAACTTCATATTTGAGTTATTTCACTGCCCAAAAAGTGTCACTCTGATGATGTGTATCATCAGCTCAGCAGATCTTTGCTGGACATAATGAGTTACAAAATGGACTGACTCGAGATCAAAACCCTCCCACTAAAATATCGTGGCCGGGGGAATTTTAAGCTGGCTTTGGAGACTAAAACTGCTCCATTGTCTGCACTTTTTGTCTTCTGCGGGTTTGGACTACGTAATGGATTTGGACAAAGTGGTGTTCATATCAACAAATTGCATTATAGCTAGCGGAGAAGTTTGTGAGATCAAACCGTTACCTTAATTGAGTTATCCGTAGTTAAAGCACATCAGCAGAGCATCTGCGTAAATTTCTTCCAGAATGATAAAAGCAGTGTAATAGATCCTTTTTTTTTTTCTTCCTTTCTGGCCCCCTTTGACATCTTAGTCATGTCTCCGCCTGCTCCCTGCAGGATTGTGTCATGGCTGTCTGCTAACTTAAGGGGGGAGCTCCCCTGTTTGTCTGTCTCTTCTCCCTCAGGTCCTCACACTGAAAGGACCTCTTCTTTTGTCATAAATTGTGTGTGTGTGTGCACGCGCACCCGAGGACAGACTCCTGTGAAATTTCTTTCTGTTGAGTTCAAAGCAGAGAGGGGGAGTGTTTATGACACAAGAAAGCAACTATAAGATCTCAGTGTCTGAATCTATCACATTTTAACACACACACACACACACACACGGTGAACCTGCCTCACCCTGAAGCTTGAAAACTTAGATCTTGCCTTTTGTGGCCCATCTTGTGCCACTGCATTGTATGGCATTTCATTCCTTGCTAATGATTACCACACTGACTTCCTATTATAGAAACAGTCAGTGGGATTTTTTTTTTTCCTTTATAGAAAATACAACAGAAGATATTTGAGTTGCAAACAGGCCTAGTTTTGAATACAGTATGTATCCTGAGCACTGATCAGACAGTTTTCCCTGTAGGTTGAAAGTGAGACCAGGCTAGTTTTGCGTCAAAGAAAAGGCATTCTCATTCATTCAGTGACAGGTTTAGATCATTTATATGCACATCTATGCATGAACACTCAACACTAAACGCTGGCTGCTGTGTAAGCATGTGTGCACATCCCCTTTGATGGTTGTAGAAGAAAGAAAAAATCCAGCCCATCATCAGATCATTCTTTTAATAGCTGTAGTGGTAGCCAAGGGGTTGCTTTCACCGCCCTCATCTTCTTTTTAACAGTTAATACGGCTGCAAATCCTGAAAGGCTTTTGCTTGGGTCGACCCATCACTAGTGTATTTTATTGACGAGTGTCAGTCTTTGTGTGTCAAAACGCGTGTAGAAGTGTGTCCGTGTGTTTTTATACGTTCTTAAATCTGTATGTTCGCACAAAGCATTGCTGTACCAATGCAACAGTTCTAGTAAAACTGTAGAAAAGCATAATCCTAAAAATGGTCCGAACACAGCCTCACAAAATTAACGAGAAGTAAAACAATGTGGCTATTTCCTGGAACCAGTCGATTCATCCTGAAGGAAATGAATAAAATGCTGAATGCAAAAGTACGAACAAAGAACTCTTTTCTCTAAAAGATTATTTATATGTGCACTTTCTGCAAGCTTTCCGTAATATGCACTGGGGTCTGAAAAAGATGAAAATTTAATGGCCCCTAGAGAAAGTTGGTCTAGATTTACATTCACCCTACATTACATTACATTCAGCATTTAGCTGAGGCTTTTATCCAGAGAGACTTACAACAGTGTTTTCTAGTTTGTGTCTTTTCAGTTTCAGCTCCTCCGTGATCTTATTTCAGTTTGAAACGCAGACCGAAAACTACATATCTCTTGTGGGAGAATCCGCTCAGTGTTCTCTGCTAATTTAAGCGAGAGCAGGGAGAGACCTGAGAGCTCGCTGGCTTCCATGCCGGCCCGTCGCCGAGCACTCTGCACTCTCTTTCCCAGCTCTAGTCATTAATTCATTTCTTATTGGGACGGAGATAACAGGATTAGTGCTCCAAGCATCCAGGAGTCAGCAGGGAGGGAGGGGGGGGACCCTTTAACCCTCCTCCCTCCTGCAGACAATGGCTGTGTGTGTGCGCATGTGGTCGTGCATGATTGTGTGACTTTGTGATTGTGTGGGTGCGTGTCTGTGTCCTTGCCAGATGGGACCAGTGCCATCTACTGCCATCAACTATGAAAATCAGAGGCACATACAGTACATAGAAACCCACAGTGACATGCACACTACATTCTCTAGCTCTCGTCTTCCTTCTCTTGGTTTGTGTCCAGTCGTTCACTTCTCCCCGCTATCTGGAACCTTCCTTTAAGGCCCTCTAAAAATCCCAATATCATAGTGATATTGACCTAAAGTTACTAAGATATATAAAGATATACTTTTATTACAGGTTGCTTTATATAATAATTGTTGTGTGATCAAGCTTTTGCTACCAGTCATGTGTTCCAGTAATGCAGCGCTGATAAATCCACCTATTAACACGCAGTACTTGCTGAAAATAGAGTTGACTGACAGTTGAGTACTTCCAAGGCTATAACGGGAATGCTATGGGTTGAATCATCAGTATGAAATATCTGGTTCTGTGAAGGAAAAAAAACATGAAGCCCCTCCAATTATGACTCCCAAGATACAGTTTAATCAGAGGTACATAATCATCCACTCTGACTTTATGTTTTCTCCATTGAGAAAGTTATTCTGAAACTAGTGGGTCGGCTTAGCAATTCATTGCTACAGGGGCATTTCAAAGGCGTACCATATTCATGTATCAGTGGAGTATCTGGGTTTAGAAGGGTGCACGTGAAGGTCAAAACTGAACATACTCTCCTGTGAATGTGTGAACATTTTGCTGAGGTAGTACAACCAGAATAAACAGAACCTTGTGCACGTCAGCTGTTTGTATTTGGTTTGGAGTCTCTCATTGCTCAGTTTGTGATACATATAATATGGAGTTGTTGAATGCTGTGATAAGGCCTCTGCTCCTGGACACTCATCCAGGAACTGCAGAACATTCTTAATGTATCTGATGGGTAGGAGTGAGATCCAGTATTTATTTGATAGTGAAGGTGGATGGTTAATGATGATTGCATAGCTGAGAAATGTTATGATGCTGCACCTTTAAAAGAATGCTGTAAAAGAGCGGGTCATTAATAAAAGCCACATCTTAAGGCTGTGTCCAGATCTGCTCTTCCATTTGTTCCTTCTCGCTACGACAGCGATTTACCCGCTTCTTACTTGTCCTCCGTTCCCTCCTGCCCCTCTCTCCCTCCCTCTCTCTCTCTATTGAGATGGACCCTATTGCCTCTACTGAATGTTACTGTGGAGAAGCTGGCAGCATGCGTCCTGGGAATGCGAGCGTGCACCACATTCCTCCGCACACACACACACACTCCCACAACCACACTATGCCCTGCCAGCTTTGCGGGTCATTGTATTTGGCACGTGGCCACTATCTCCCCTATGTTGCGCACACACACACACACACACTTACACACCACATGCTCGCACATACGCACTCGCCCCCTGCCTGACTCTTGCCTTGGCAGACAGCTCCTGCTGAGTAAGGAGGCCCTTGCTCCCTCTCTCTTTCTCTCTCCCTTGCTTGCTCTCTTTTTGTAGTACCTCTAGCTCCTTTTCAGACCAGCCTTCACTCCTTCCCTTTATGTCCACACAGTAGTCTCCGTTCATCTCTTCCTACATATTTAACACGCCTTCAACCCACAGAGAATGAGTAAACCTAAGGCACTCCCATGCATCCCATTTTTCCTGATGCTAGACCCCGTCCTATCAAGTCTTTGAAAGGGTTTTGCCGTCAGCCGTGTTCCAGCACCGGTAAGCCCCACCACATGCTTTTGAATTGACACGTCGTAACTGGCTGCAAAGATTTAGCTTTGGCCATTAGTCATGGCTTTATTCTCCTCCTGGCGGTAATGTCTCAACAAATAAGAATTAAAGGTGGGACGTCTTGATCCAGGCAGCTACATTTAGCCTTAAGCTGCAGCCTATGTTTCACAATGGCAAGTAGTGTATGGCCAGGTTTACCCAAGCCACTCATACTGACTCAGATATCAATTATCAGCACAAGTTGCTGCAAAAGCAAGAGCTTTAGATGGACGCCCTGAGTACGTAGAGATTCTTGCTCAAGAACATTTGCGTTGTAGCATCACCACATGCCAAGCTGCTGATAAGGAGATATGTATACTGAATGACACATGAGTCATTGGGGCAAGTGACTCATGTCTTTGCTATACAGTGTAGTCATTGTTTGACGTACAATGACTACTGTTAGGTAAGCCTTATAGATAATAACTGTCTTTAAGTCTAGTGAAAATCATGGCGTTCACTTTGAGAGCATGGTATAGGCATGAAGTATGGTCAAAACTCCCCTCAGCTCGTTCTTCTTTTCTTTCTTTTTTTTGTTGGAAGTGCAAAAGAAGGAAGGACTTCATAATATAGGCTGTAATTTATACTTTCATGTATGTGTTATCCATGAAGAAAACCTTTATGGACTAGTAAGGCTCCACAGCCTTCCTTCAGGCTGCTTTTCTGTTGAAATGCTAATTGCTAATTGCTCAGTGCAGTGTTGCTTTCACATGCTTAAATGAAAGGTGTTCTGAGCCTTGACATATATTGGAGCGTGTCTGATCCTTGGTCAAAGCGTGTAGCATATCATTTCCTATGGCGACATAACTATGTAAGAAATAGCTTGCTTTCTTTTCTGGATAATCAAAGCATCTCTTTCATTTCTCATGTGAACAACATACGAGTGCCTCGCAGGAAAGACTGCCTTTATATCTATTTTTAAATGATATCATTCTTGCCCCCTTTCTGTTGACAGGCATCTTTTACTGTGGCTGTTTGTATAGCCACTTATTTTTGTTGTGGTAGGATGACAAGACACCAACAAACCACGTCCTTTTTTAGTGTCACATGACTCTTAATCAAACTGTCACTGCACACATGGAGGCCAAACGTGGTTGTGTTGTGTTTTTATGCCTGATTCTGGTTTTGGTTTGTCCTCTGCATTCAGTACTGTCCTTTACAGTTACCGTTGAAGATGTCACACTGAAAGACGAGAGAGGATACCTCTGTTAGGCACTTTGAAGCAAAGCTACAAATCTTCACAACCTCAAAATTGGAGATGCTTCATAGAGCTGGGACCTCCTCTGAGCCATTGTGCTGTAAGTCAAGTAGATTGTCCATGCCTCGTTGCTGATAATTGGCTGCAGATCTGTGTGAGAGAGAATATTGTTTCGCTCAGGATCAGTCCCTCTGATCATGCCATCTATCTATCCATCCATCCATCTATCATCTCTATCTACCAAGATCCATGCTGCTTCAGTTGTTCCAGCCATTAATACTGACACAAATCATCTGGCCATTTTGATAGGCCAGTTTACACTTGAAGTAAAAAGCTTGTCCCAAATATTGGTCCAGCCCCATTCATAGCTGGCGGCTGAGTCTTGTGTATCTTGTCCCGCTTTTGTTTCTGTTTTGTGGCCCTGTCTCTTTTCCTCCAGTCTGATGAACACAACTTGTTTTAACAGTCAAGCCTCTCTAAAGCTCTAGTTTTCTTTCTACCTGCGAAGAGAAGGAGAAACTGTGTGTGTGTGTTTCATTGTCATGCCAAGGACAAACGGGCTTGTCCCGTGCCAAGTGGTGCCAAGCCAGCTGGCTGTCGCTCATGCTTTTGTTTTGTCCTATGCTCTGTATTCAGCCCACGACACACATTGTTGTGAAGAGCCTTTCACTCGCTCTCCCTCCCTTATCCCCTTTGTGTCCATGTGTGTGTGTGTGTGTGTGTCTTTGTGTCTTTTATGGCACTGACCTTGATGTGGCAAGAAAACCAGAAACATGAGTGGGCCAATAGATAGAATTAGAAATTAAACACTGCCACATGTCATTATGTACTTCATAGTCAAACTTGTTTGACTTTGAGCTTTGAGTGTACAGTAACTCATGTGTTCCTGCAGCAGCACCGCTTCACCGGGAGTTGAAGGGCTGCTGCTGCAGTCAGATCTTGGCTGCTGTTGTCTGCCATCTCATATGTGAGTCTCCACTCTGTGCTCTGTAGTAATACATAAAGGAGATGGAAATACTCTGCGGCTGGAATGATCAGCTAACAGCATTCTATTTCAGCGGCCAAGTGCACTCTTGTAAATAACTTGATGCTACTGAAAGCAGTTGTAAATATGACGCTATGCTTCAGATGAGGTGCTTGTCAGATTGTCAAACAGTGTCTGAAACTTTCAGAACTGAGGTGGCTGCATCCAACCTTTTTTTCATTTTATGAAAATGACTTTTCAACATGCAGGTTGAAAGACAGCTATGTGCCAGTTTTGAATGTTTTGCAAGTATTGCTCAGTATATCTGGGTAAATGCATTCAAGGATAAGTTACAGACCCTTCCATTATCCCTTTCTCACTAATGAAGCGTGTGTGTCAGGAACCAACTGAAGCTGTTTGAACATGCCCAGTTTTAAGGGGTACTGCACTGTACGATACATCGTTAGTAAGATGCAGGTCGTTCAGTCTGGTGCTCGTAGTTTGAAAGCTACAAGTCGTCATCTGACCTTTCCAAACTGGCACGTTTTCAGTGGATATTGCAGTACTCTCTTTGCGACAGCCGTGCCTTAGCCCTGCCTTCTTGTTTAACCTTTCAGAACTAGTCTGATGTGATCTCTTTTCACTCTGAAGCATACTGACGGCTCATCAGCGCTGTTACCAACAGAAACAAGCTATTAAGTGGAACAAGCTCTCCAAGCTAATTTGACAACTTAGAGTTTTGCTGCTAACAAAAATGTTTACTGAAAAAAATGTTTTGCCTCACAACTGTTGGCAGATCATTGCGGATAAGCTGTTTTTACCGTTTCTATTTAAATGCTAGTTTGACCAGAACTCCAAACTTTGAGCCTAAAAGTTGAAGGGAGTTTTGTGTAGTTACATACGGTATGAAGCTGCTGTCACCAGTGGCAGATAAATCAAAAGAAACCGATCCTGTTGTAACTTTTGTTTGTGATGGACCGGTGGATCCTTACTGTTATGCAAGAGTCATACTCTGAAATTCTTTTCAATTATGTTTAAATGCTTTGGCACCGTTTGAACGTTCATGCCAAAAACGCAGACCTGACTCGACAGACTTGAGGTAGAAAGAGAATGTCTCAAAAGGAGTTGATTGGCTGGTTCTCCCCATGTGGCGACTCATGAGAGGATATGTTTAAAGTGTCTTTTCATCAATATTCATGGGTAGAGTGCCACCCCGCGACCCCCTCTACCCTCCCACCCCCTGTTGCCTCATGTGTCCAAAGCTGTTTTTAAATCTACATAATTTGGGTTGAAGTACCTTTCAGATGGCCTTCCCTGTTGTAACACTTTCCGGAAACAAGGGAGAGACACTTATTAATCAGGGTCTCATTGTGTGTGGGATAATGCTTGCGTAAGTGTGTGATGGAGGCAGACTACTGCAGAGGAAAACCCACAGTAGAGACGAGACTGGAGCTTAAACGAAAGCAAATTTGGGAGAGGAAAGTCACGCTGAGGTAGCGTGTGTGTGAAAGGAACAGACGAAGAGAGATGAGAAGTCATTCTGCATTCACATTGTGGCTTACCAAAAAAAGCAAAACCAGCTGGCACGGTGAGACGTTGGTCAACCACAACAGCAGACTGCCACAGTGGTTTTAGAAAACAAGACCGTTTCATTCATATCCATCCAATTAAAAGCAGAGGGAGACGTGTTGGAGTGTTTGATCACTAGTGGAAGAGGAAATGCTGGGAAAGCAGGAGACATTTTGTGTGGTACAATTCGCCTACCATCTATTTTCACGTCTTCTGGCCTATACGCTTTGCCAGAGTGAAACATCATTAGCACTACCATTTGCATTTCTACGCATTTAACACTGGCTCAATGTGAATGTGCCATCTGGCATTAAATGAGTCACTATACACACAGGTTTGGGCCTTCTCTTTCCTTGCTACATGGAAGAATCCTGCACAACAGTTTTTCCTGTTCACTGTTTGCTCCACCAAGGCAGACAACTGTAAATCCAGAGTAGCAAACAGAACGAGGTGCACGGAAGTAAGACGCACTTTCTTATCTTTTTGCATTTTATGTAATCAAGATTAAGAATGTGGAGACTCATGAGCCAACACAGAATGGGATTTTTTTTGCAGTCACAATCTATGTGAACTCCATGTTCAAGGAAGTAAACTGTGCAGTTCATGTGCTCTTAAAAGTATGTATGTATGTCTACATAAATCCCAGATGGAGACTGTGAAGGTCTCCCTTGTTCCTCCAAAACAGTTGTGACTCATCAGAGAATGGACATGGGCCTTCTGAGGGTGTCCTGTGGTGTCTGGTAACAGGATCTGGGAACAGGGCCTTTGGGTCCTATGGGTTGAGGGGAGGGGCCTCTGTGGATCATCCCACAGATACTTGATCAGTTTGGGATCTAGTGAATTTGGAGGCCAGGTCAACACCTTGTGCTGTTCTTCATGTTTTTTTAGTTGTTCTTAAACAGTTTTTGTGTGTGTGTCTGTGTCAGGCTGCATCCTGCTGGGGATGTCTGCTGCCATCAAGGAGTGTCATTGCTATGGGGTGGGGGTGCCTGGTCTGGTCTAGGTGGGTGCTACATGTCTAAGTAATGTCCACATGAATGCCAGGTCCAGAAGTTTCCCAGCAGGATGTTGGATTTTCACAACATGGTTAATGTTATTTACTTCTCCTGTCAGCGGTTTAATGGTGTGGCTGATCGGTTTACAGTACAAGGTCATTAAAGTTTTCAACCAAGAGCCGTGGTAAACATGAAGTCATTTTACATTCACTTGTAGCGAAGCCTAGATAAGTTTGGTCCTAGCTGTTCAAAGGCTACTTTTTCTGCAATTTTGCTCAAAGAAATCACTGAAGCATAAAAGAATGTGGGCTCAGGTTGCTTTTCTTTTAAGAAGTTTCACAATAGGAGTTTTCAGTGCCAGGGGGGAAATACCAGGAAGAAGGGAATGGCTTACAAATACTAGTGTTTGATTCTCTTGACAACTGAACAACATGAACAAAGGTGGTTGGTTTGAGGTCAAATGATAAGTTTGAGGATATGTGTTCCATTTTGTCTTTCTTTGTATTTTTTTTTTCTAGTGTAGCTTATAAAAGTTTGAAGCCAGCTAAAACACTCCTGTAGAGTTAGCTGATTGTCCTCTGTCCTTAAGCATTACATTTAGCTTTGAGATCTGGTATGTGAATAAAAACAGAAGCATACTAGTAGAGCGCACGGTCACTATATGTACTGTATATACGTACAGTGCACTGACGCACACCAGCCCCCAGGGTTGTTGTTACTAGCCCTTCATTGTCCATACAGAGAGGATTGGAAGGCTTGCATCACTGTTGGTTCAATCTTAAGCCGTCCCTGCACTGTGTGAATCCAGGCTATTGTGATGGGCTGTGTGTGAGTTTGTGTGTGTGCCGTGCCACACTGAGCCGGGCCAACGAGTGCAGCCCAATCCCTCTTATCTGTCCTATATTACCAAGTCAGTGAAAAATGAGGAAAAAAGATCCTCATGTTGAAGAAAGCAGAGGACAGGGAGACAAATGTCGTCAGGAAAACAGTTGGTTTCAAAGTTCACTGGTGGAGAAGAGAGGCAAGAAGAAGAAGAGGAGGAGGAGCAATTGAATGAGTAAGTGAGAGAATGGTCTGACTGGCATCGTGTGTCCCCCAGTGCATGTCATAAAGGTCTCTCTCCCTCTCTCTCTCTCTCTCTCTCTCGTCTCAGCCGACCGTCTGTATGTTTATGTACGTGTGAGTGAATGATCGTCTAGCGATTGGAAACATTTTCTTTTGTAAACTGAAGTCTCTGCCAGAGAGCATTGTGGGGCATTGTTTACCAGCCTCCCCTCCTTTGTTCTGCTTCTATGTGTGTGTGTGTGTGTGTGTGCACGCATCATGTGCGTCCTTGTGTGACAGTTGACATTATCAGATGATTGCTCCCACGACTCATCTCCGTGTGTGTTCACGTACACGCATGCCAGTGTGCGCTTATGAACATGACAGCGGACATTATTGGATTGCCACCATTGTGTGTCTGTGTGTGTGTCCACGTACTGCTGTGTGCTTGTGTGTGACAGTTGACATTATGGGACGGCTGCTCGTGTGTGTGTGCATGTGTGCGCTTATTTTCCATTCAAACACGGCGTGTGGTTTGACAACAAGACGTTCTAAACCGGCGTCGCTGTGTCACTTGTAATAGTTACCTTGAGCGTCGCTTCTTTATTCAACGTGTCATTGACTGAGCTGAACAAACCCTTGTTAGCAGGTTCTCGTACTGCTGATGAATTGGTTTTAGTTATACAGACGCTTGTCAAAACCTCTGCGCCGGCTTTAGTCGATCATGGTTGTTGTTGCTTGACTGACATTGCTCTTTCAGTTCACACAGATGACAAGTCGGCCCAAAAATGATTAAAAGATTAAGTTGTGCAGCCAAACGTGGTGTGGACTTAAAGTAAGTACTTAAGTTGCAGTGAAGATCCCGTGCTAATGTTGCAGACAGGTTTGTAGTCAGCACAGGTGGGAACAATAACATGATAAAATACACAGTATATGAAAATAATTTTAATAACCATAGAGTTACACTAGGTGCTAAGGGTTGAATGGTTTCTAATGGTAGTGCTTGGTCTGAACGTTCATGTTGTCTAGACCAACAGTAGCATGATTTTACAACATCTTGAACTTCTTGGAACTATTTTGTTATCCCACATTATGGCGAGACAAACAGCATAGTACAGATAGTACAGACATATCTGATTGGCCAGTGTGGCACCATGCCACACTGCAGCAAAACTTGGTCTGTGTGCTGTTTTTTGTTGTTGTTGTTGTTGTTTTGTCAGACAGCACGGTGTTGGGAACTGTTTTTTTTTTACTACAGGCTGTGGAGTGATTTTGGTGCTAATGTTGGTCTGAACACGGCCTCACTGTAAATTTCTGAAGTCCATCAGCCTGGCTGCAGTGACAGATGCTTCTGTCGGAAATAAATAAATGCACCTCCACTGGAGAATAAAGCTCACTTTGTTAAGTTTGATCCCCGCTTTATGGCACATTCAGCGGAGTAGACAGCCTGTGTCCAGTGTAACGCTGTAGTGGCTTTGTGAACAGAGCTTGCAGCATTCATGCAGCCCTTTTGAGTTCGTTAAGCTGTGCCCTCTTTTCTCTGTTGCGCTGTTTCTGATGTGGTGAATTCTGTTTATGATGATTAATCTTTTCTGATCTTTTTTTCAGTCATTAGGCTTTATCATGTGTATGTGCTGGTGTGGTGAAGCCATCTCTCTTCTTCTGCCCTCCCCCTTCAATAACTCTTCTCCTCTCTCTCTCCTGGCTTCCTCCGCAAGGCCTCTTGGCTGCTGCCTGCCTGCCTGCCTGCCTGCTGCCTCTCACCCATTGTGGGTTAACAATGGCAGGCGAGGCCCCAGCCTCGAGGCCTGCAGCCTGGGCCTTAGAGGGGGTTTCAGGGTGGGCGGTACTTTGGGAGAAGGGGTGTGCTTGCCTGTGAAAAGCTGATTCTAAGGGGGCAGCCAGTTGGGGAGGGAAGCCTAGAAAAAGCAGGTCACGCCCAGATTAAGATTCAGTATATGTGACTGTCTGCCTACGTCAGCAAGCTGGCCTTGGTGTGTCTGTGAGGAGGCGGGCTGGGGGACCAGGGAGTGGGGATTCTTGAGATTTTCAGGGTGCGATGCTAGCTCACCAGTTAAGTTGGTGAGAGAAGCTATGATATGGGGAATGGGGAAGGGAGGAGATGTGTGTGTATGTGTGTCTGTGGATAGGAAAAGGAGGAGGTAGTAATCAGGGTGACTGGCCCCTCTTCCTTTGCCTTGCTTCAGCTGTTTTAGCTCTACACACCTCCGGGGGATATGTGTGTGTGTTTGCAGGCGGGGGGGTCTTCTTAATGGGGCAGCAGTAGCGTCATAATGCATGCAAGACAAAGCTGATTTGGTGATGCATGCTTCCTTTGTGTTGGTGTTGCATTTGGGGATGGGGGGTGGTCTCTGTAATACACACACATGCACATACACAATCCAGTCCCCCTCTGTTTTGGGCCCCATCCCCATATGGTGGCTTGGCTTGATGAGAGCTTGATGAAGTCAACCAGAAGTCCCCCACCCCTCTGTGAGTGTGTGTGTGTGTGTGTGTGCAAATCTGTGATTGCTTTTCAGCTAATGGATAAATGAGAGTTTCACCCTTGCAGAGCCATTGTGTGCGTGTGAGTCGTCAGCTTGTATATTGGCTTGCAAGCTGTTTTCATTATATTTCATTATTCATGTTTCATGCATGATTGTGCAAGGCGAGCAGTGATCAGCTCTGTAGGGGTGGAGGCTAATCAGGGGGTGGAAAGGTTTCCAAACTCAGACATGCAGACGGTCCAACAAAGCCACAAATGTCATGACCTTTGCAGTCGACAAAATCTTTCCCAGAAAGAACAGAAGAAAAAAACAGGAGCGGAAACAAAACATCACATAGAAACTACTATTTTCAAACTTTCAAAGACTTACACCACCAGCAGGGATTGAACTCGGTCCACGTCTGAGATTTGTTTTGTTCAGTATGTACCTCAGCAGGGCTAGCTGTTACTGTGGTAAATGGCCAACCATATTAACCAGTAAACCAACAGCGCTTACTTTCTTTAACCTGGGCTTGCTGAGAATCCTAATCATTACGTTCTGCAAATCTTAACATCTAAAATAAACTGAGGTTGGTGTTGATATTGTGACGAGTGCAAGTCAGGAAGTGTTTCTGCACCTCGGTTTGTCAGAAATAAAGCTAAAACATACCTGCTCCTTCTGAGAAATATTGTTGATGCTGCCACTGCAGCATAAGTCACTGCAAAAACATCAGAAAGTTATTCACTTATTCCTACTATGTACTTTTTGCTAATTTTATGCCCTTGTGAAAGACACTTTGTTTCAGAAGCTTTATGAAGAGTGCATCATGTGCTTGACAGGCCTGGGTCAATATTCACTTCTTCTGAAAGTTGCTTTTGTTCAGTCCTCAGACAGGGATCTGGCAGCTTTCATCAGATATTGGCTTTTAGCTGTACAGTAAACAAAAATCACAGATGAATAAGGCTGGATTTGTGTTTCAATTGTTCAGCTTTGCGCTCAGTTGTGTTTGTGCACAAACTACAAATGCTCGGCTTTGTGCCTCCTGTGTGTGTGTGTGTGTGTGTGTGTGTACACAAACACCATCACAGCGAGCTTTTTCTTTCCTTTCTGTTTTTGTTGCTACCTTGCCATTCCTTGTGTTGTGTCCGCCAACTCAGAATGGAGCCATTTTGTCTCCTTCAGTTCCTGAAATGAAATATAAGCCTCTTAAATGCATACTTATCTTGCCCTGCAGACTGTGCTTGAAGAACAAACACACACACAGATGCTTGCACACACACACACACACACACACGCACACACTCACCAACTAAAGAGGCATTGTGATGCCAGCCCTTGTTGTTCCTAAGACGGCGGCTTCATGCACATGGCAGATGGTTTCGTCTTTGCTTTGCATGCCGCCATATTAAACAAAAACCACGGCTAAGGCCACGGCTGGTTTAGGAAAAGGGCAAAGTGCGAGAGGGACAGAAACAGACGAGACAAAAGAGCAACAGAGGGGGAGACGGAGACAACAGGCTTGGCATACGTAAACACAAGCAGGAAATCCATGTGTGTAAATGTGCACATGTGTGTGCATAACCGCATTAACACTGCATGCATAGCTTACACAGATGCACTGGGACGCACATTTTCATGAATTAACACAAAAATAACCAGGACACACATACATTCTGGATGAGCAGTTTGCTGCAGGGTAGGATCTATACATGGAGCCAATAAAATATGCAAAATAAATGCTGTTGCATATGTAAATAAATGTATATGTGTGCGTGCCTTTGGTCAGCTGGTGTATTGGTAATTGGAGGGTAAATCCAGTGCAGTGACCTTTTACAGTTGCCGGCTCCTTTTTTAGCTTAAATGATAGCTTGTCTTGTTAGAGTTTGCGTGTCCTTATTAAGCTATGCTCTTGTCTTCTGCTGCAAACAGGAAAGGTAGCAATACACTGACATTTGGGGGTTATTTTCAGTTTGTCGTCAGCACTTGCTCCACTTTGGGTCCCAGTTATTCTTCCAGCTCCCACAGCATCGGTGTAATTGATCTTTATTAAAGTTTGACAAAAAATAGCTCCTTTGGAAAATCAGTGCCAAAGGTGAGACTACGTAAATTCAAAATTCACTTCGGAACTGAAGATGCTTGTTTCACCACACATCCCAACGAGTCCAGCTGTTTTTGTTTCAGCTTTTTTTTGGGAACTCCTTAACCTGGATGGCTGAGGACATACATGAAGTAGAGGTCTAATATTTGAGACAATCATCATACCACGTTTTGCAGTGTTTAGCTTAATTGTGAGGTTTAACCCTCTCATTTTCATGGTAAGATGAAACATGTCATTTTGTACATCTTCATTTTAGCGTTTCTCCCCATGCTGTTTGGAGCTTCCAATTTCTCAAGGTAGCGAGTTCCCATCAGCTATTTCTCTCTGGTGTGTTCGCCAACCAGGCAGTTATTTTGTGTCTGCCATAGCCTTTTGTGTGTGTACACTGTCATTGTTTGGCTATGTAGATCAACACAATGTTATTGTGAGTGCTAGTGCTTGCATGCATTCAACAGTTAACCTTAACCTGTATGCAACCTGTACACATTTGGCTCTAACCCTAACCCTTACTTATCAAAGTAAACAAAATAAATTATGTAGCACCCTGTCAATATATTATAATGTATGCAGCCTATAGGCATACTTCAGTTTTCCATTTTGTGTAAACCTTGTGAATACAAAAAGTCACAACTGGAAGTCCCAAGTTTTTCTGCTGGATAATGTACACAGGCGTTGTCACCTGAAGCGGAGCCACGTTATTGTCTCTGAGTGTTTTGCTGCATGATGAATTGCCTTTTGCTAGTTTCTTTGTTAAGTGTGGCCAGGCAAGGCCGAAGCACTGTAATGCCTTTACAGCAATCAATGGACAGGAACAAAAAACATGCCCTTCTTATCTCTGAATTAGCCTTGAGAGAACAAGGCTCGCACACAGGAGAAAGGACAGCTCCCGTGTGTGACACACATACCAAGGCCCGTCAACTCTCCCTCACCACAACTCGGCTTTAGCTTTATGTTCCACATGTATTTCTCGTGTTGTGTGTGAGCATTTCTGCTCCCTGCGCTCTCAGGTTTCTGGTCCTGTATTCTGCTGCAAAGTTAAAAAGCAGCATTTGTGGCTTTTCTCCTCTCCAAGTAACCTTCATTCTGGAGTTGCGAAAGCTCACAAAGGTATGAATCGACCAAGTGACTCTCCATTAACAGTAGAATGTGTGCAAGTTTTGAATTGGACCACTTCAGCTTGCTTTCAGATGACGTCCTTGGATTGAATTTCAGACACGTTGAGCAAAGGATGCCATCCACCCATCCGAAGACTTTTATGTTAAAAGCGGCTACCTGTGAGTGCATCAGCTGCAGGGCTGGCATGCACCATCTTGTGTGTTCTTCCTCATTCTGATGACTTTGATTGGTTTTGTTCGTCTTTATCTCTTGGAAAGCATTTCGCTGACGTGTTCTTATATCAAGTGCTGCCTTGCTTCCCTCTGAATTTATTTTCACCATTTCCTTCTCTTTTTTTTGTCGCCCTTTTGCTCAGTCGGGTTGGGGACTGGGGGCCGGCGTGTCAGCTGATTTCCACTCGCGTCAGCTTCGTCAGATCTGCAGATTCTCCTGCTTCTTGTTGTTTTCACAGTGACACATCAGCTGAAAGGGACATGATTAAACCTTTCTCTCTCACCTCTTTCTCTTTCGTCCTCTTTCTCCCCCTCTCTTCCCTGTCTGCCGCTTCTCTCCTACCCCGCTGAAACAGAATGGACCGAATCAGAGAATCAATTCAGTGTAATCATGACAAATGAGTCCCGGCGGTTAGCAAGGATTTTTTTGTGCGGGTGTGGGTTTGGGACAGGGCTGCTGGGAAATCACAAATGAATCAATCAGCTGTTATCGCATCAGCAAACACTGCAGGAGGGAGAGATGGAAGGATGGATGGGTGAATGATGGATGGATGGATGGATAGGCAGAGGGGAGGGGAAGATTCAGTGTACCCAATGTGTATGTGTGTTCGCTCATATGCACGTCTGCTGTGCAGAGATAGATGGCTGATTGAATACAGGGCCAAGTGGATGTCTCTGTGTGTGAATGGGAGCGGGCAGGCGGGGGAGCTGTGTTAACCTTGGAGCTGTCAGAGCAGATGGGAGATGGGAAGGGCCACAGGCTGTGAGGGATGAATTCTCTGCTACTTTTGGAAAAAGGGGGAAGTGAGATTGTGGAGGGAATAAGGTGGCGGCAACATTTTTTTTTTTTTTTTTTTTGCTGCTGAGCGCATTTCTGCTGAGATGCAGTTTCTTGATAAAACAGCAATGTGTCATCACTGACTGAACGAGGAAGCGGAGTGAGAAACTTTCAGACAGCAAAGGACAGTTGGCGTGAAGAGGCAGAGTTTGTGCGTGTCAGAGGAGGATTTATTTTGAATGCTTTATTCTATTACGGTTTTACTAGACTCTATCTGCGTGTCTAGGGAAATTAGAATCCATTAAAGTAGTCTGAGATCAATGGCAAATTAAATGCTGACTAATACTGGTCTTTTTGGGTTCATATTCTTATTAGATTTGTGAGTGGGAGAGTTTACATGTTGCGTAATGATGTTAAACAAGTAAAGTGTAAGTCATGCATAAATGACTTCTATGTCTGGTATTTTTGTGGTGAAGTTCCTTGTTACTGACTAGGTGACATGTACTCAAATACAGTATACGGTATGTGTGTGTAAAGCTATAATTAGCAGGTAGAACGATCATTTCAAGATGATATTTTTCTCTTTTTTGTCAGCTTCCGTAGACTAATTACCACTTCAGGCCATATCAGTGTGACCTGGTGAAAAGGCTCAATTTCTGAATTTTTACTTTGTAAGTCAGGCCACACTTGACACACAGTGCAGTCCCTTGAACATATAGGGCTGCCACAAATGTGGGCTTGACCCTCCCTACGTGTGTGCGACTGGCTCATCAAGTTCACTTTTGACACTTTGGAGGCCAGGGCATATGACTGTCATATTGAATATGAACGTTGGAAGATGCTGAAAATGTAAATGTATCTGGAACATACACAGATTCAAATCTAAAAAAATACAAGATCCATATCTTAAAGGCGTTGCTAAAAGTATGAAGCCAAGCTATCAGCTCTGTGAGGCTCTGATTGGGCACAGCAGGGGGGCAGTGATAACATGCTGGTGTTTAGCGGATATCATTTTTATCCTCTTTATGATCTTCTTTTGGTGTGTTAGCATGCAAATGCTAATCAGCCCTAATTTGTATGACCTGGAACTGATTGGAATCTCATTCATTTCGCAAGCTCTTGGTCATAAGCATGAAGCAGGCAAATTTCAATTTTGCAAAGCATAAGGAGCAGGTGCTGGGGGTGTTGAAAATGTCCAATCATTGTGAAGAGAGTGATCAGTTGTAGGGCTGAGCTTGCACCTAGCCTTATGCTTGTGGGACCGCATAGATACTATTTCGTGTTCTTCGCCATACGGACCTCACCGACTGAATAGCTGTGGGAGGCTTTGGCTCAACATTAGACAGAACTCCAGCACTTTCATCAAAACGGCAAATGAGAGAGGATGCTCGCTGTGAATCGACACCTAACTGAGACATGTTGTGTTGGTTTCTCCTTTAATACTCTACCCATCTACTATATTGCTTTACCAAATGGGGGTTGCAGTGAGCCTCTGTGGGCATCAAAGTGAAGGAGTGGCTTTTGGCAAAGCGTGTGAGGTGTAGGCACAGCGCTGTGGGGAAAGTAGATGAATGGAATCAAAGATGGTCTCCTCCACAACTTTAAAGTCCAGTGGGAGAGGTGGGAGGGATTTAGTCTGTGTGCCTGTATTGAGTCTTTGGTGGAATAAGACTGAGGTTTATTTGTGTGAGTGTACATGGATACTTTGGCTCACCGCCCAGCTCCATCTCCCCAGCTGATTAGGGGTTAATGGCCTATGAGCGTGGGGAGTCCTCTATCTCCTGATTGGCTGGCTGGCTTCTGTGTGGGCGGGGTTGCCATCGAGTGACAGATGGTGTACAACAGGGAAGGAGGCAGAGTGGAGTGTCTATGCGTGGATATATACATAGAAGCAAAGATGGGGAGGGGGGGTCTCCAATTACAATAGAAGGATGTACAATGGTGGTCTCTCTCCAGTCTCTTCATGCTTTTTGTGGGTTTTCTCACACACATCTATACAACTGTGCAGTGGGATTGCACCCACTCACACATCTTTAACTATACTAACATTTTATTGTACTACCCACACACATTATTACACATTTTCATTGAAATGAAAATCAGAATTCTCTTATTTGACAAGAGAGGTGGTGAAACTGCTGCTGTTCAGTACGAGATTGAGGATTATGGCTGGGGTTTGAATGCACACAGCTCTATATGCAAGGCGGCGTGATGTGTAGCCCACACAATGGAAGTGTTGATACCACACCCACACGCGCATGCACACAAACTTAGTTCAACGTAAAATATGTCAGTGGTAGTGTGTGTAGCTTCTCGGGGCAAACATAGTTACCTGCATCAGAACAGAAAAACATGAAAAATACATAAATGCGCACACACACACACACTCAGGGCCATATGATTTTCCCCAAGGATTAGGCCAGATCGTTGTACTTGGCAACACGCCCAGTTTACACACATCACACTCCTGATTCACCTTTGTTAGAAATTCATCTGTTTTGCTGAACCCGACCCGTAGCTAGGATGCAAGTGTGTGTGACAGAGAGAGAGAGAGAGAGAGAGAGAGATTAGTGATATCTACTGTGAATATCACCGACTAGTTTGCACCATTTCGTCTTTATGCTCGCTGTGGCATTAAGAACAAAAGCAGACGGGTTCTGAAAAGGTTGTTTTGTTCACTGTGTTTACATGTGTGTGTATTTGTGTGTTCCTGCAAACTGTCCGATACAGCGTATTATTATCAAGTGTCATTTCATCCCCATCTGCTGAAGACACACTGTCTTCCTCAGCCTTGACAGACACACAGAAGTGTGTACGTGATGCGGCAAAAAAGAAAAGAAGGGGCGCAGTTTTTGTTACAAGCAATGGAGCACCGCAAGGTTCTAGTGTAGGTCCTCTTCTGTTTGTGATAAATATTTCTTTGGGATATATAGTGAATGAATGCTCCAGTATCTTTTTAGTAGCTGAAGTTTAACTGCCTACAGCAACATAATGCTCATTGTATCCTGTTTGTTTAATTAGTCCTTACTTGTCTGCAAGCATGGAATTGCTTTATTCTCTCAAGCTGTTTCCTGTTGTTAAATTGCTAAGCTAAGCTGCTAGACAGAAAGCAATTCCAAAAGCAAAATGTCAAACTATTACTTTGATAGTGCTTCTCTCAAGAGACTCATTGGCTCATGAGTGTTGCCCAATCTGTTCAGAATAACCGCGATGTGTAGCAAAAGCCTTTTTTTGAGGTGAGAATGCCAAAAACTGAGAACTAGCCCGTTTAATTAAACTCGGCAATGATGTAGGTTTTATGTGCAAAACTGGCAAAAGGTAAGGGGAGGGGAGCCAGACAGACAGACTGTGAGCTGGGTGTGAGCCATTTTAGACTTGATTGAAAGTGAAAAGAGCAGCGGTGTCACCATCACATTCATCCCTGTGGCCTAAACAACAATAGGTTTTAACTTAACAGACACACAGAGAGAGGGGGGGGGGGGGGGGGGGGGGGGAGATGCCTGAACCCAAGAGAGAAAGAGAGAGCAGCACTCACAGCTGTGGTGTAGACTTAATACTGAATGTAATTTGCCATCAGAACTTCTACCCTAATACAAAATGCTGTGGAGTTTTGGAGACAGCGATGACTGATGACTGACAAGACATTATTTAGACAGCTTGGAGTGCAGATCGCTCTCAAATGTTCCCCCGATGCTTTTAAGAAATGCACTCCCCAGATTTTTGGGGGGTTTTTTTTGGACTTGATCTTTGTCTCTCCGCTGTGATGATTTCAGCTGAAAGATCAAATTTGGACTCCCTTACACTAAGCTGTTATTTGTGCAAATTGGCTTTACAGGTATATCCATTATAGAGACGATGGGGAGGAATGGAAAGCCATTTTTGACATTTACAATATTACCACGCTGCGAGACACAAAGATTGGTTGGGCAGGCGGACTCAGTGGGAGGGAGAGATTTCAACAATTTGGAGGACTCTTTATGTCTATCACCGACAGATGCATCAGCCTGTCTCTCTCCCTCCGCAGTCTGTTCTCTCACAGTGTCTTGCTCATCCTTCCTGTCATAGTCAGATGCCCTGTTTGGCTCAGTCGACAGTTTGTCTCGGTCAGTCATGTGCTTCTGTTAGTCGATTGGTATGTCATCCATTAACAATCAATAGTGAAGCTGATCACTAGGCATGCGTAGGTATGCTAATAGGTGAATGTGTTGGCTGGCCTGCAGCCAGCTTGGTTAGTTCAGCATGTAAGCCATTATATCAGTTGGTGGTGTGCATGTGGTTCTGATGGTTACTGGGTCAGTTGGTGCTTGGATATGTTTGTCTGTTGGGGAGTGGTTTCTGTGGTCTGACTGTGTGCAGATTGAAAATAGACCTTTGTTGCATGTTGCTGCAGGTAGCGGAGAAAGAAAGACAATTCAGTAAGCGGGTGACACCACGACATTGCGCAGCAGTCTGTACTAGAAGCTGAATAAATTCACAACCTCAGTTTGGACAAAAGAAGCAGTCTTTGTTGTTGCATCTGTGCTTTCCTCGTCCTTTGTCAGTGATCTGGCCACTCTGTTGAGATGTGGGCCTGTAGAGAATGCAGGGATCTTGTATGTTGGCGAGATGTGTCGAGCTGCCAAGTTTGGTCTTGGTTCAGAATGTACTTTAGTCAGTTGGTGTGACAATCTGTGTCTTCAGCGGCAGTCTTTGTCATCAGTATCCTCCCTTACTCTCCCGCAGCCCTTTATCGTTCTTTGTCTTGGTGAACGCAGTTTGCAGTTGAGTGGATGTCGTCGTGTGTTTATTTGCGATTCTTTTGTCTGTGCGCTCAAAACATTTGGTTTGGAAAAGCCTTTTTGTGGGATTCTGCCAGGGAGATGGCTTAAAACACCCTTATTAGTCTGCTCCACCACATTGGCCCGTACCCCAGAATTTAAGTGTTCATGTCTGGTTGAATGGGTTTTGGTTTGTCAGAGGTTTAGATATGTACATTATTTCCCATCCAGACCCAAAATAGCCCTATCATTGCTTTGCTGTTAGCTTGCACGTCCTTCCTTTATGTCTCTGTCTCTCCCCTGTCTCTCTAGCTGTGAAAGCGGCTGTGGGGTTGCTATGGTTTGGTGAGATACAGTAATCCAATGTGCACACACACACACACACACACACACCTCTCACCTCATAAATAATTGACCTGTCACAGTGAGACGACATGACAGACCAGATACACTCTCCCCTCCTCTATTCTCTTTTCTGCTCTCACATTTCTCCTATCTCGTCCCTTTTATTCCACGTTCACCATTCTTTTTCTCGGCCTGTTTTTGTTCCACCTTTACCTTGTCTATTCCAGAGTTCTTCTCTTCTTATCACGTTATTCCTTTTATTCTGAGGGCCGTACAAGATTTCAAATACAACAAGAAAAAATGTTTCCAATTTATGTCACAGGAGTCTTGGTTAGTTAAATTCTTTGAGGATGGGACTTGGCTTTGGTTTCATTGCCAAGACTGGATCATTTTCCCAAAGTTGTCCCAATAAAGGCCAGTCAGTTCAGTTTTAATACTTAGTCGAAAGCTGCCTTTGGACACCGCAAAGACGATGGCCGACATGCACAAGCTTGAGAGGGAATAGCAGCTCAGCAGTCTGTTTAGAATCCATCGAGCCAATGCGGTGTGTGTGTGTGTGTGTGTCTGTCTGTGTGTGAAACTAGCCAAAAGGCTCCTTGTCAGGGTCAACTACAGGCAATGCCTGATGTGCTACAAAAGTATAAGAAATGTTTGTCTGCAGGTGCTAAACAACAGCCCAACAGAGGCCAACAGTCAACGGTCAGTCTGGTGCTCTAAAGATTAACTATGCAAAGTTAAAGTTTATTTATTTAGCCAACTAGCCTTTGTCTCCTGGGGGCAGTATGCATGCGTGTGTGGGCAGGAAATGATCCCACCCTAGCAACCCCTTTTTCATTGCACACACGAATGCATTGAGACTTAAAGGGAGGTAGAGGGAGTATCAGATGGCATAGTGCCCTGTTGGGGAAGTCTCATTAAGATGTGTTTGTTTTGTACTGAAGGTTCACTCTGTATGTTTGCGGAAGCTCAGATTACACACGCTCCTGCTTTACTCCTCTCATGCTCTTCTTCATCTTAACAGGCCACATTTTAGAAGCCAAAGTCTAAATGAAGGAAACAGCCGAATGACCTATAAAAACGGAACCTTTAATAAAGCAATGTATGCACGTGATTTCATCCTTTCTCCCCTGTGTCTTCCCAGGATTTCACCTCAGTGGCACGGTAACCGAACCTGCCACACCGTCAGAGCCAGAGGTTACCCACAAGGTGGCCATCAGCTTCGACCGCTGCAAGATCACCTCAGTCACCTGCGGCTGTGGGAACCGAGACATTTTCTACTGCGCTCATGTGGTGGCGCTCTCTCTTTATCGAATCCGCAAGCCTGAGCAGGTAATAGTTACAGCATTGGTGCTCCTGTTATTCAGGCATTAGCTCTTTGACCACTTCCTTTTATGTCCAGTGTCTCCTTATTACTTCAGATCCAGCCACTAAAGCAGAAGAATGTGGGGGAAAAAGTTGATGTCGATATAACATAACACCATTCCTCTTCAGACGAAGCCGTTTCCCCTGCTGTCATTCCATTTTCTGTATATGTCACCCTAAAATGATAGAAACTGTAGTGCTAGAAATTAAACATATCCATCCTGAGTGGCCAGACAGAAACTCTACAGCAGGGGCAATTTAGTGACACACATCAGTATACTTTTTGCATTTAGGTAAAAAATATAAAATAGTTTCTGTGTTAAAAACATTCTGACGTACAGAAACCTTCACAGTAAAGCTGTCATTGATCATGTACAGTATCACTGGACGGTAGCTTATAAATGATGAGGAACATAAGCGATGTCTTTGACTAAAATAGAATCCCAGCTGTGACTTTTTATTATAAAGACTAACTTTCCAGGTGTAAACCACCAGTTAACAGCATTGTATGTAGTTGACAGTGGTGGACACTAACCATTATGTGTGTCGGATGCAGGTGAAGCTACGGTTGCCTATCTCGGAGACATTGTTCCAGATGAACAGAGATCAGCTGCAGAAGCTGGTTCAGTATCTGATCACGGCCCACCACACCGAGGTGCTGCCCACCGCCCAGAAACTGGCAGACGAGATCCTCTCCTCCAACTCTGAAATCAACCAGGTCCATGGTGAGGCCGCAGCTTCTTCATTTCACACCCTGATTGATTTTTTTTTTTTTTTTTAGAGAAACTTCTGTCTCACAGCCAAATCCATCTAGAACCAGTTTTTAATTCTATGAATGTGTGGCAGTCAACAAGGAAACACAGTGCTTCTCATGATTCTTCAACACTTCCTGCTCTGTGGAGGTGCCGTCCATCCCCTCTGCAGTGATATCTTCACAGGGACAGGCCAGACTTGAAAGCCCCCAGACTTAAAACATGCTGCATACTAGCCTACAGGCTGTCATACGCCAGAACCCCTGATTACTCCGGCGAAGCAGCAGACCAGGCTTCAAATGGTTCGTTTGATTTTTTCAGTTCCCACACTCCAGTCGATACCCCGTCCCACTGGCAGGGGATAGGTTGAAGAAAGCAAAGGAAAAAGGAGTTGAGTGATGAAACATATGCAGGAATAGGCATAGGGAGAGACGTGCAGAGAGGAAAGGAACGCTGAGAGGACGCGGCGGGAGAAATGGGAGCGATGAGACGGAAAGGAGAGGAAAGATGAAAGGGCCGGAGAAAGTGTTGAGATGAAAAAGAGGAGGAGAACCACAACACCCTACATCGGGGACACGGCAAACTAGACACATCCTTTCACCAAACAAAACTCTTTATCTCTTACCCTGTTTCATCCTCCTCGCTAAATGTTGACATTCTCCAGCTCTGCCGTCCAGGAAACGCCGCATTGTGCTTCCTGTCTGTGTTTGACAAGGGGAATCATGGGGGTTGAAGTTCAGTCGATCCAGGAGCGAGGCTGCCTTTGATGGAGGGGTGTTGCTGCTTGCTGCAGCGTTCTCCCAGCCAGTTGGAAACACATCTCTGGGCTTTCCTCCTCTTGCTTCCTGTTAGATCAAAGCAGCGTCCCCCTTCGGAGCATATCTGCATTTCCCTGTAGTATTAGCCAGACACACACAGCCAAATAGAAGAAAAATAAAGTTAGCCTTATATTCCCTCAGTGCATGATTAACCTATTTGGAACAGCATTTCTTAAGTGTCATGTCGGTGCTGTATAAGGTGAATGTAAAACAAATGGGTATGAGCGCAATGAGGATCAGCACCATGATTCAGCAGAGTTATGAATGAATCCATTTTTCTTTTGTCAGCAGTGAGGGAATAAATCCTACATGAAATGTTGGTATTGGGAAAATAAAAGCATAGGAAATGGGTGTAGTGTTTTTGGGAGTGAGGCTGTCATCAAGTAAACTTCATTTCCCATGGTCACCATCTGTTTATTTTTTTCTTGGAGTGTGAATTGAGAACAGGAAGGAATGGGGTGCCCAAGTGAATATACAGACTTTATTCTATTTACACCAGCTTTGATGCGAACAGAAGGATGTTATGCTTAGAATATGTGTGCCCTCGTGTTGTTTACGTCTGTCATACATATATGGTGTGTGTGCGTATTCTCAGGTGCCCCAGACCCGACTGCAGGCGCCAGCATTGACGATGACAACTGCTGGCATCTGGACGAGGATCAAGTCCGGGAGCAAGTCAAACAGTTTCTGTCTCAAGGAGGATACTACGGCTCCGGGAAGCAGCTCAACTCCATGTTCGCTAAGGTTCACATCATCACTTCTTACTTCTGCACCATTATGTTTCATTCATTTTGTCAGGATCATAAATTCCAAGAAGCCATGTTAACTGCCAAAATAAGCCACTTCACCATATCAGTGATTAGTTTGAAACTGCTCTCTAATATGTTGTTTCTAATATAAAAGTG
The DNA here is from genome assembly GCA_005024645.1 of Planiliza haematocheilus. Lineage (NCBI taxonomy): Eukaryota > Metazoa > Chordata > Actinopteri > Mugiliformes > Mugilidae > Planiliza > Planiliza haematocheilus. The sequence continues at coordinate 12,728,184 of SRSE01000465.1, forward strand.
AAAGCAGTTCTGACTCTTTGCTTTCACTCACGGTTTAGACTTAACAACTGTACTCTCTCCAGGTGCGGGAGATGCTACGAATGCGAGACTCCAATGGGGCCCGCATGCTAACGCTCATAACGGAACAATTTATGGCAGACCCTCGGCTGTCGCTATGGAGACAGCAAGGCACCGGCATGACGGACAAGTGTCGGCAGCTCTGGGACGAGCTGGGTAAGAACAGTTAGAGATACGTCTTGTGAAAACAGAATTTTCAAATTGTCCAGACAGCTAGATAGTTGATCTGTCAGTCACTGCTGGTCAGACAGCCAGGCCTCAAGCATGGTGATCACTTCCTCATACAAATATCTAGTCCCCTTGTCGGGTAAACGTTCATCCAGTCGGAAAGCTGTTAGGTTATCCAGTCAGCTGCTGCTCCTCCTGCCCAGGCCTCTCCTCTCACTCCCTGCACACAGTGAATGATAAAGGCTGCCGATCAATACGGCTGCTCAGCTTCTCTGCAATCAATCTCAGCATTTAGGAGGTCAATAAGAACACTTCCCGGGTGAGTGAGGGAGATCATGACACAGACAGAAATAACAGCCAGACAGTCGGGTTTGCTGCCTGATCATTTTTCCCAGATGCAAACGTCTGACAGTTGACACAGATAGACGTGTATGTATGTTGGAACCAGTCCATTTGTAATATTCAGAATAGTCATTTGCTGAGTCTCCATCGAGGCAGTGTTGATGGTTTAAAATATTTTGTATGGATGTATGATTTTGGGAAACGGTCAGAGGAGTTGTGATAGATTTAAGTGCCAGTTGAGAGGCAAAGATGAATGCATTCTTCAATTTCTTAGACATCAAAACACAACAAAGTTCAAAGTTATTTTATTTTAGGACTTTTAGGACTCAACCTCGCTCACCCTGTTAAGTCTGACATTTATTTTCTTGATTAGTTTGTTAATTAATTAATAATCTGATCAGAATACGATGGGATTGCAGTATTTCCTTCCCCTTTATAAAGACTGTTGCATAAAGATATTGTGTCTCTGATGCAGTAGGAAAGAAGAAAAGTGAACACTGCACCATCTTTCTGTAGCGTTTCAATATTTAACTCTCTCTAATGGTGGCTAGTAACCAGCCCAAGCTCAATACACTTTGCTGCCTTTGCGACCTGACCACTGACCGCCATCCTGTCTCCAGGTGCATTGTGGGTGTGCGTGGTGCTGAACCCCCACTGTAAGAGCGAAGAGAAGACTGCCTGGCTGAAGCAGCTGAAGAAGTGGGGGGACATGGACGTTTGCCCGCTGGAGGACGGCAACTACGGCAGCGAGCTTCCAAACATCACCAACGCTTTGCCACAGAGCAACCTCGCACAGGGTCAGCATGAGAACTGAACAGCAACTATTCAGCAATGTTATGTTGACAAGGAACCCATTTGGCCTGTTTTTAGTGATAATCACTAACTCTCCGTGCGGTTTGATTTGTGTCAGACTCTCTATCCAGGCCGAGGAGGACGGTGTTCAGTCGCGCCGTCGAGGCTTGTGATCTCCACTGGCAGGACAGCCACCTCCAGAGGATCATCAGCAGCGACTTCTACATGTCTCCGTCCTACCAGAGAGAAGGAGAGAGCCTGCTGTTCAACCCACAGGGCTTGCCGCTTTGGCTAGGTAGAATTTCATTTCCAGGAAAATAACTGTGTTTACTATTGCATCATTTGTAGTCTACAATGTGCAACTGCACTCATTTATAATCAGTTATTTAGGCTTCAAACCTGCATTAAAAAAAGAATAGAAAAACTTCATTTTCAGGAAGAATGACAGTGTTTGTGTGACAGTTCCACACACCATCTGTAATTCCACTGAAAGCCAAGCCAACACACACACACACACACACACACACACACACACACACACACACAGATAGTAATTCTGCTGATATTGAGGCCAGTATCTGCAGTAAGCAGCTTCCAGCTAAGATCTGTCAGATTCTGCAACTTAAGCCAGCTATCAGACACACACACACTGGCTTTCTGCTGAGACTGCAGTGGGTGTGTGATTGTGTATGCACGCACGTGTGTGTTTGCCATTACCATCTAAGACTGTGTATGTGTGTTGTTTGTAAAAGAGGGCATGAGTGCAAAAAAAAAAAGAAATGTTGACTGAATGCACCCCACCTCATCTCTCTGTCCACCCCACAGATCACGTCCCGACAGCGTGTGCACGCGTTGACGCCCTGCGCTCTCATGGTTACTCCAGGGAAGCCCTGCGATTGGCCGTCGCCATTATTAACACTCTCCGCCTGCAACAGCAGAGACAAATGGACATCTACAAACACCAAAAGAAAGGTAACACTCACAGCACATTTATGGATGCTATGGAGTTCTGGAGTTGGAGTACCTAAAACAGTCAGGTTAACTTCAGACTCTCTCCCTCCCTTCCTGATCTTAGAGCTTCTCCAGAGAGGCGTTACCTCCACCACCAACCTGGAAGGCTGGGTGGGCCATCCTTTAGACCCAATCGGCTGTCTGTTCATCACGCTCACAGAAACGTGTCGCGTGGATGATGACAACACCATGGACACTGGAGGTACGGAAACAAAGACAAAGTTCTGTTTCACATTTGTGAAAGAGCTGCCTCTGTGAGAATTATAACAAAGGATGTCAAATCATTAATGAATTGATTGACAGAAAACAAATGATATACAGTTGTGAATATCAATTCATTATTCAAGTTACTGATCAGTTATTGGGGCTGCAGACTATAGGCACAGAAGTGCTGATGCCACGTTAACAGGCTATCACAATATCCAGCATGTTTATCGTGTTCACCTTCTTAGTCTGGCTTTAAATTCTAAACACAGCAGAGGCAAACTAGAGGTAAAGCCAACTAAAATGACAGCATTTCACCATCAACCAAAAATGTCAAACATTTGTTGGTTTGAACAAACTTTGAACTGATTCTTATGGCCAGGTTTCATCATGAATGATTCCTTATTTGCAGTCACACTAATGCATATACTAAAGTCGGAATTATTATGTGCAAAGTTCTCCATTGCCAAGCTAACTGTTTGTCTGCTAAATGTGTACATCAAACTGAAATCCTCACATGCACGTCAACAAAACACATGGAACCACGAGTCTGTCCCCTGGCTTCTTTCATAACAATACATTAGTTAAAGAGCTTATTTGCTAAACACAAGGTATAATTCCTGGCACACTTCACCAGCTGATGCAGTGTAATCCGGAGAAGAGGTGAACAGGCTCACCAGCAGTGACTCATCAGACAACAGGCTCCATGTTCTTATACAAGGACCAGGCGCTATTGTGCTGCAGACAGCCATAAACTAGCAGAGCCTGAATAGATGGAGCTGGAACACCCTGCTCATTTAGACCACACTCCCGTTGTGTGTGTGTGTGGTATGTAATGTATAGAATCTATCCATTTGCATATCTCCCCCTGCCCTGGGATTTTTTTTCCACCAGAGGCCATTGCACTAGAACAGAATAGGGGTTGGGTTTTCTCATTGTTTGCAGGCCACAGGGAACTATTGTCAGTTCACACAATGTTGACCACTGGCACACTCATCAGTGTGTGTGTGTTGGATACAATGAGAATGAATGATTGTCTTGCGTTGTTTGGGGGATTTTAGGAGGGGGGTGTGATCATTTTGTGCGCTCGTGAGCATAACTTGGTCCCCATGCTTTCGCTCCCTGTGGAAGACAGCTGGGAACATCTGTTAGTAGGTGGGCGGACCTAGTCTGCACGTCACCCAATCCGAACGCACTTTTCTCTCTGATCTTTTCAAACTGACCAATCAATCAGCGGAAACACAATATCAAGAGCGAGTCACTGATAGAGTTAGGTCTACATATTCCCCTTCCACACACATATCCCTGGATTCAACAGGATTTAGGGGGATCTATTGCTCAGAGGGGATTTAGGCAGAACGACGGGGCGGGGGAGCGGGACAGAACAAATGGGCACCAATCAACAGCTGAGGCTCTTGTGGCATCTGTTCATAGTTATAGCTGCATTGTAGGGTAAGCAGCCATCTTAGATTTGTGAATACAATCTACCATCTGAATCCCACTGATACGACTGTACACACAACTTTTATTTAACATGAAAACTCAGATTCCATTTTTCCTAAAACCTTATAGGCTGTGTTGTTCCTGTGTTGTTGAGGAACAACACAGCTTAGCTTAAGATTGGACAACACATTATGACTGATACCTGATAAAAACTCAGACTGTTGCCTAACAGTGTGTCCTTTCAGTTAATTAAAAGCTACACTGAAAGCTTTTCCCCATGTCAATTATAACATGGTTATATCTTGAAGACTCAAAGACTGGAAGCCGATTGGCCTGAACAATGGCAGGATGTGAGCCGTAGCCTGGCCCACGTTGTCTGGCTCAGTCCCTATACAAGCAGTAGGGGCATAAATGAATTAAACAAGCGTAGCAGAATCCACAGAGAGTATAACACTAAGTGGTTTTCTTTCCTCCTTTCTACCCAGAAGGTGACCCCAGACCTCCAGTCTACCACCATGTGCCAGTGTGGGGCAATCCACTTGGGGATGATTCCTACCTAACTCTGGCTTTAGAAGTGGCTCTGATGGGGATGGGCCAGCAGAGAATAATGCCTGAGGGCCTGTACGCCCAGGATAAGGTATGAGAGTCTTGAAATATATACTGTCACGTAGAGCGTTTGTAGTAATCATATGCATTTTAACATAATCAGTAAAGTTCTCAGTGATTTCACGCCCACAAAGAGAATACAGTAATGCTAGGCTGCTTGGCTTGCTAATTAATGCTACCAGTGGGTAACTAAAATACACTTATGGCTCACTGCATATTCCAAAAAGGCGGTGTGAATTTGCCATTTGCAGACGATGTCGCCATGGCAGAAAATCCCTATAATTTAATGTCTGTTTGAAGTAAATGGCATGTAGAGAGAGAGAGAGAGAGAGAGAGCGAGCGAGCGCGAGCGAGAATTTTTTGTTTTTCCTGAAAAACAAGCAGAAAGTCACAGTACCCAAGTTCACTGCGAATTAGAATAAATCCTTGGAACATTTCTTTGTGTGAATGGTAATCTGCTTTGGGGGCTTAACACGGCCGCCACAGACCTTTCTTAATGTCACCGGAATAAGCAGCAATATTAATGTTTTAAGCAAGAACTGCATTTAAACCAGTCACATGAGTGAAAGGCCCCTCGTACAAGATATTTAGCTGGAATCGAATACATTTTTGTTGTGTGTGTACTATGACAGTATGCATAGATGGAAAAGTGTGAGGTATTTAAGTACCCTGTTGGTCCTTTAATACCTCGCACTCAAAATCCCTTCTTAAAAGGGAATTACAACTTCAAACAGTTCACAATCTTTTTCTCTCACGTAATGAGTCTAACCCACCAGTAGTGTCCTTCTATCAGCAGTCTTGACATAAATTCCTGAATTTAGCTGTAATCTGTGGGAAACAACAACTAGAAGGAGACAAAGGTGTCTCATCGTGTCCAAATAAAAAGGGTTAGATGTTTGAGGATGTCATAGTGTTTTATCCTATTATGATAAGATTTAGAATTACGCACTTAGACTAATAGATTGTGTTTTCTCCATGTTCTAGGTGTGTCGTAATGAGGAGCAGATTGTTGCAAGGCTGCAGGAACTGGAGCTGGACGACCTTCTGGTTGAGACACTTCGGAAACAGGCCATACAGCTACTAGAAGGTACGACTACCACTGATGGAGCATCCAGACTACATTGCTCTCCTATGAAATGTGCACATTTCACTTTAGGATTCCATATTCTGATGAGCCAGTCCTTCATATTACAGTTCATTTTTATTAGTTTTATAATTTCAAATACAATAGATAGCAGAATTTGAAAGTTGAAGTTTCATTTTCTTGCATCATGTATCTAATTCCATCCATAATTTAAGCCTAATAAAACTCAACCTATAACAGTCGTTTTGGTGAATCAGTGTGTCACAAACAGACAGAGGAAACAAGACCAGGACTCACACAGTGTGGTTGTTTTGCGAGGACAGATAATAAAAACATTATTGTGTCTTTCCTCCAGCTGGTCCGTTCAGCGGTCTGGGCGAGGTCATCCACAGAGAAAGCGTCCCCATGCACACCTTCGCCAAGTACCTCTTCTCCGCCCTGCTGCCACACGACGCAGACCTGGCTTATAAAGTGGCTCTCCGCGCCATGAGGTCAGATTGATTGATAGTCCTTAATGTTGCATGTTTAAACATTCATACATACAGTTGCTCTATGATTTATGATGCCATTACTTTATGCAAATAAGACCACAGGCAAAATAATATCACCCCCTATCCCATGACATAGTGTTATTAGTTCTACCATTTCACATGAACAGTCTAGATTTCTTTGCATTTTTCTTTCTTGAAATTCATCTTGGATTTAGTTCTAACTCGCAGTGGAAAAGGTGTAACTCCTAAATGAAACATAAAGACGCATTGCCAGTGACTAAAACAGATCTTGTACCCTACGTGTCCACCAGGCTGCCGGTGCTGGAGTCGTCAGCCGGCTCTGGGGATGTCAGCCACCCTCATCATGGCATCTCCATAGTTCCAAGCAGATACCCTCGGTGGTTCACACTGGGACATCTGGAGTCCCAGCAGTGTGAGCTGGCCTCAACCATGCTCACTGCTGCTAAAGGTACAACAAGCACATCCAGATATCACCAACAGTGTCACCTTCAGAAGTCACTTGAGCGGTGCGAGCTTATTTGTGCACGTATGTCTTACTTTGCTTTCTCATTTTGTCTGCAGGTGACATGCTGAGATTGCGGACGGTGCTGGAGGCCATCCAGAAAAACATCCACTCCTCTTCCTTAATCTTCAAACTGGCACAAGACGCCTTTAAGATAGCCACACCCGCAGACAACCCGCCCGATATAACCTTGCTCAACGTGGCACTGGAGCTAGGGCTGCAGGTACAGTGTGTGTGTGTGTGTGTCTGCGTGCGTCTGTGTGAGAGAGAAAGAGAGAGTGAGAGGGCAAAGTATGAGAGCGAGTCAGTAATTTTCACAAATCATTCCACCGCAGAAATCTGAACACTGGTCACCAGTCAAAACATGCAACATTTTCATTCAACTTGTAATTTCTGCAGGCCTCCACAGCCCCACTACAAATTAACAGAAAAAACATCACACAGGGCCTTGACGTTGTTGATGACTAGAAACCACATAATTAAGCCTTATGGGTTACACTGTAAACACAGAAAAACTCCTCAGATTATCGGGCAGCAGCTGTGGCTTCACCCGCCTTTTTCTCCTGGTATTTAGAGTATCGCCTAGATTCCTGTCAGCAAAACTGTTAATAAAGTGCTCAGAATGGAAGGGTCTGTGCAATTACGAACACATTCTGGATACATCTGTCATCAACGGAGACATGTGGTTCTGTGCTTACAGCTAAATTATGAAAACCAGGCATAACTGACTGCAGTATGCTCTTTAAATGCAAACATCCTATAAAAAAGGCCAAAACCTTAGAAATTGAAGTGTCAAAGTATCTTTTTTTCATTGTGCAATGTAGCAGGATCAGAAAACATCTTGTTTGTTTTGCAGGTGATGAGGATGACTCTGTCCACTCTGAACTGGAGGAGGAGAGAGATGGTTCGCTGGCTGGTAACCTGTGCTACTGAAGTCGGTATGTGGCACATCTTAAACATACCAGTGAGATCCAGCCAGCAAAGCAGGATTCATGCTCTAATTACCGCCACCACGGCGCGTTAGGATCTTCTCTTTGGTGTACTGCCATGTATCTTAACTCACTCTTAAGGCTGACTTTGAATCAAATGGAAAAAAACAAAAACAAGGAGCGATAAGCACCATTTTCCCACGAGCTGTTTTAACACATCGCTCCATCAGTTAAGAGAGAGGTCAAATGTATGCGTGCATAACTTTTCGAGAGCTTCGAGAGTATTGGCAAACTTTACATGAAAACAAACTGCTGTTCAAAAGGAAACGAGACACAGAGTGGTGTAGAGGATGGCTGAGGTTTAAGCAACCGAGCAGCGTTACTGCAGCACGCTGTAGATGGTACAGAGATGACTTTGTCTGACGGTAAATGAATGGGATGATCTCAGCTTGAGATATATGAACCCTCAGTTGTAAGTGTTCCGTAACTGGATGAAACAGGAAGTATTTATGCTGACCAAAATTCACGATATGGCCAAAAAATTTCTGGGAAAGGAGATGATGAATAAGGATAATTACAATAGTTCACTGCAGTTCTTTTGTAGAAAAATGTAGAGAATGTGTTTTTTTCCTGCTCTTTGAGATTAGTGTTTTTATCTCATGAAACAAACGTTTCGCACTGTGACATCAGTGAATGTTAAATCTGCTCTTTCTCTCTCTTTAGGTCTGCGGGCTTTGGTCAGCATCTTACAGAGCTGGTACACGCTGTTCACGCCCACCGAGGCCACCAGCATCGTGGCAGCCACCGTCATGTCCCACAACACCATCCTGCGCCTCAGCCTCGACTACCCCCAGCGAGAGGAGCTGGCCAGCTGTGCGCGGACCCTGGCCCTGCAGTGCGCCATGAAGGACCCCCAGAACTGCGCCCTGTCGGCTCTGACGCTCTGCGAGAAGGACCACATCGCCTTTGAGACGGCCTACCAAATTGTTATCGATGCGGCGTCGACGGGTATGACCTACTCGCAGCTGTTTACCATTGCAAGGTACATGGAACACAGAGGATACCCTCTGCGGTCGTTCAAGTTGGCCTCCCTCGCCATGACACACCTTAACCTGGCCTACAACCAGGACACGCACCCAGCTATTAATGACGTGCTCTGGGCCTGTGCACTCAGCCACTCTTTGGGTAAAAATGAGCTTGCGGCCATTATCCCCTTGGTGGTAAAGAGCGTGCACTGCGCCACGGTGCTTTCTGACATCCTGCGGCGGTGCACCATGACTGCACCGGGTCTTGCTGGCATTCCCGGGAGAAGGAACTCTGGAAAGCTAATGTCAACGGACAAGGCGCCGTTGCGGCAGCTCCTGGACGCCACGATCTCGGCATACATCAACACCACGCACTCTCGACTGACGCACATCAGTCCAAGGCACTACGGAGAGTTCATAGAGTTCCTGAGTAAGGCACGGGAGACTTTCCTGCTGGCACAGGACGGCCACATTCAGTTCGCCCAGTTCATAGACAACCTGAAACAGATCTACAAGGGCAAGAAGAAACTGATGATGTTGGTCAGAGAGCGCTTCGGCTGACCCCATCACTCTCCCACAGAGACCCTCTTCTTGGGAAGTAGTTCAACTTATTTGTTTCTATTTATGGTTTTTTGGATTCTTTGTATTTTTACTTCTTATGTTGAGCCATTTGTTGACTAAGTCTTACGTTTTTGTCCGGTTTCGTTGTTTTGTTTCTAGAATGTGAACCAGGAAGTGTTGGCAGTACATTGCTCTACTTCGCTGAGACTGCAAAAGGGGGAAATGGCTTGACATGTCAAAGAAGCAACAATAAAAACAAAGCGTTTTCCCCTACAGCTACTCTTAAACCCAGTATGTCAAAAGATTGTGATGACAAAAGCAAAAGGATCTTTTGTTTTTCAGTGGCACACGATATGAAAACCAAATGATTTTGTTGGACGGGGTCTGTACTTAGAGCCAGATTACGCTCTCAGCTGGGGTTAAGAAGATGAAGAAGTGAAAGAAACATGTCATTCCAAAAAAACAAAAACAAAAAAAACACACAAAACAAACTCTGAGGTCAAAAACACACGTAGTGTTACTGTCATACCTCGACTGTATTATTTGTCAGCTTTAACCTCTCTATCAGAAACGGCCTCTTGTTCCAGTCAGGACATCTTAAAGAGGGGGCAGAGTACTTGTGTGTGGTCTCTTTGTAGAAGCGTCCAGCAGATTTAAAAACCTCCACATGCTGGTTTCCCATGAATACCTTAAGAGGAAGACCCGTGATGCTTCAAAGAGTGCATGTTTCCAAATCTAAAAGCCTGAGCGTGACATTATTCAGGCTGCTCTAGCAACGGTAGAGTAGTTGAGCCTCCACGTGCACATACAGTATATACAGCATATCTCTGACGTCCTCCTATAAGCCTGTTAACAGTGACTAAATGAAACTGTGATAAACGGTGGGGGTCACACTATTCCCCTGTCCAGACTACCACTGCACTACTGTCCAGCTATTAGTGGCCAAACTCTTTAAAACGTGCAAGACTCCAGCGGCCACTTTCCACCTGCTAGCTTAACTCTTAGTCAACAAGCAATATAAATCAAGCCCCTGCACCGTTTTTATTACTTCGCGGCATTATGTTCACCTTCTGTTTTTTTGTTTTTTTTTGCTTTGGAAGCTTTGGAACCTGTTGGGACCTTTTTGAGTTTAGTGACTGATTAGTGTTGATTCTGTTCTGCCTGTCGCACAAGTCCCTTTTTCATCACAGGACCCAGAATTTGGCATAGCGTCGCTAAGGAAGGAAGTTTTCTGCAGTTCTTTTCATGAACCCATAAAAGAGAAATCTGTGTTCTTAGTGTCCAAAACTCCACAGCTTGTCACCCTTATGCCGAGCTGAACAAATAACTGTTTCTAGTGGATTAAACATCTGCGAGTTATGTGAAATGAAACCTCATAGGCTCTACAACCTGTTTTAGCTTCATTTAGCTAAAACGGGCTTGTAGAGGGTATAGCTGCCTAAAAGACAATTATTTTACAACTTGCAAGGTTCCCAGAAAAGCTGAATGCTAGTGTTGCTCCATCTCAGCTAGATGTATAGCCTAAACCAACCTAACCCCAAGATAACCATTTGTCAATTTTGTGCTTTCAAAACCAAACTTGTATGCCAGCGTTGGGTTTTTAGCTTGTTCTGTGGCCTCCCAAATGACACAAAAATGACTGTTAATGACCATTTAAGATGTTTTATTTAAGGGTTTGAAACAAAAACTTCAAATATTTCAAACTCCCAGTGAACACAGACACTCCATTCATTGCAGTAAACGCTCCCAGCATGTCCAAAGCAAAACTTCTATTTCATTTGGGATCCCTCCAGGTTCTTGGTCTTCCGTGATGGAAAAGGGTGCAGGGTTACCTGTGAAGGCTAATGGCTGCGACCACTCTGGACTGTGAAGATGAGTGGCCTTGTCGCTCTCAAACAGATACACGGTGCAAACACACAACACGCGCTGTGTATTTACTTGACTCCATCGTTGTCTGTACTTGAGACCACATGCCTTGGCGCAGGAAGCTCTATTCTCCTGACGAGGGATGTCCAAGTCTTACCCAGCGGTAAAGTGTTGTTGTTGATGGCAGTATGGAGCACAGCAGGAGCTCGAACCCTTACTGGTCTGACTAAATGTCATCATACAAGCACTTCACACAGATACCTCTTCAGTACGTTCCTGCCTGCTTCAACGTTTATTTATTGACTGACTGCTTAGAATCTTTCTTTGACTCTGAGTGGGAATCGCAGACGCAAACCAGACGATATTTCAATTTAAAAACGAGACGCAGCAGAGGATGTAGAGGAGAACAAAAGAGAAGGGTTATTAAACGGAGGGACATTTTCTTGTCTGCTTTTACATTCCACGAGAGCTACCTTCACCCACTTACCTGGGTGTTCAGTCACAACTCTGGGCCTTTTTTTTTTTTTTTGATCTGAAGAAATGCAGATAGAAGAATGGAGAAGAAAAAAAGAAAAAGGAAAACTGAGCAAAAGAAAGAGAAGAGGCTTAACTCAGTTCTCAGGGACATCACTTAAAGAAACAAAACAAAAAAGTAGTAGCATTAAGCATTTAAGATATTGTAAATATGAAAGTGTCAATTCAGAAAAATTGTAAAGTTATAATTATTTATGATAAGTATGTTATGTGTTTGTTTTTCCTTATTTTTATGTTTTTTTTTGGCGGGGTGTACTTGAATTGTTTTGGATGGGGGAAATTTGACAGATTTTGTAAGAGCAAAGGCTTAAAGGCATTTCTCAGGTGCTCCTGTGTACATTTCTTTATGTTAGTTTTTATTTTTTTGTTTGCTATGTTAACTACTATTATTTGTATATATATATATTTTTTTTTTGCGTTTTTAGATTTGCAAAGAAAAAAAAAAACAGTTTTCCAAAAGAAAGCGTGTCATTTGGAGTTGAGGAAGATGAGGAAGGCATTCATTTGTGAACTGATTCGTACTAAACTTGACTATGCAGAACCACTTCATTGGTCTTGTCGCCTCTTAAAGACACCCACTTAGAAACTTTGGAGAGAGGAGGAAGGAGGGAGAGAGACACGGTGGACCGAACCACTATTGGAAGGAGGGGGGGTGGGTAAAGATGAACCCCAGCATGCTTTGTGTGTGGACAATGTCGCCGGCCTGTATCCGCTGCAACGACGGGAAAAAAAAAGAAATACGGTGGAAAATGCCTTTATGACCGATCAATGTACAAAGTTTATTTTTGCTTTACATCTTTGTCGGTTTTATTTAATCAGGACTCAAGCCTTTAGTGTCTTCTCAGAGGACACCGCAGTGACACAGAACAATACACACATGTTAGTCAGAAACGGCAAACGTATGAACAAATGAGGCGGCCTGCGGATGACCTTGTGTTCATTCCTCATTGGGAACTCTTTTTTTTGTTAGTTTTTTACTGCTGAGCTGCTCTCAGCTCCCATTGACCTTCAGAACTGGCTGAGTTCATCTCTTCTATCTCATCGCCATAGATTCTTTTCCCAGTTGCTTATCGACTCATCGCTCCCTCTCACACGCGGAGGGTTTTGTATTTGAAGCGATGCATCCGGTTGTGTTTCAGCCGCTTCCTTTGTCGTCCTTAAGCGAGGTGACATCGGTGCAAAAAAAAAAAAATAATTGCTGCAAGGTTTCCACGCAGTGAGGGTTAAAAGCGCGTTCCTTGCTGTGGCTTTCACTCAGAAGCATTTGTGATGTGATGCATTCACTGACAGCATTACAGCAGAGGGCTTCCTCCCTCTGCGTTAACCGTATCAGCCGGGCCCTGAGCTTTTTCTTAGTTCTCCCTGTCTTTCTTTTGTTCGTAGGAGAGTACGCTTTGCTGGTAGAGATCTAGTTCACTCTACTGTTTCCCGGTTTGTTTTTGTTTTGGATTCTTTCTAACTTAAGGGAAAATTGAAAGTGTTTGTTGCCTCTTTGTGCTACTGATTATGAAAAGGTATTTCCAGTATTTGTTGCCACAGAAGTATCATAGCTTATCATCAACACTTTTTTTTTTGTAATTTTTTTGTGCGACTTCTTGAGCTACTGTCTATAAAGCGAGAATTTATTACTATTTATGTAACGCTACTACCATTTTATATTGATTTGTGTTGGAATCTCAGTGCTTTTCTATGAATAAAGTGTGAAACACGTTGCGGGGGGAATCTTTTCTTATATTCAACGAAGACGCATCGGTTTGTCTGTACACTAGCACAGTTAACTATGTTCATACGATGGTCATGAATACATTATTATATCTGACATAAATAATGCCTGAAAGTATAAAAGTAGTAAACTCAAACTGTAATGAACTGCATTACAACAACAACACACTTGACGAGTGTCGTAGAACTGTCTACATCATCTGCTAAACTTCCTGCTTGTACGCCCCACTGATGACAAGACATGAGAGACGCAATTATCTGGGAAAATAAGTACATCTCATGAGGACACATTTGAACAAGCAAACACTTGATCGTCTTAGAAAATTATAAATTATTACCCATCGTCCCACTGTCAAAAGACATGCTCGTTAGGTGATTCTAAATTGGCCGTATAGGTATGAATGCGAGTGTGAATGGTTTTCTGTCTCTCTGTGTTAGCCCTTTGATAGACTGGAGACCTGTCCAGGGTGTACCCCTGCCTCTCAGCTGGGATAGGCTCCAGCAGACCCCCGTGACCCCTAACAGGACTAAGCACTTACAGAAGATGAATGAATGAATATATTCAGTCACAAGGACAAGGAAGTACACCTCTACATTTATCATACGTTCACTTCCATAAAACAAGGATCAGTTTTGGTCCTTACTACAACCTATTTAAACCTGACCATCATTAACGTGTGTTGCCAACATGCCAAGACCCAGGGCAGTGGTTCTTACACCGAGGTCACAGAGGAGCAGTTTCACATACGTTTGATTTGTGCAGGGAGACAAACATAAGAGTCTTTAGAGCCCATCTTATTAGTAGTTAAACAGATTGTCCGTGTGAGGGATTAATATTTTTGGCTTATGAAGTTTGGAATGTCAGACTGTTCAGGAAGCACTGATCTAAAGAGCTCTTTAAGGCCTTGCCTAGGATCAGGTTGATATTTGTGTCAAGCCACTGAAAGTCATCTGGTAAAGGCAGTAATATTCAAACAACTGTTGCTTAAGCAAAAGACTTAGAGCAAGGGAATTTGCTTGGTCACAGTAGCTTAGCTGCACAAAAAAGAATTACAAGTAAAAATAAAAAGAATAAAAAATTAAATAAACATGTAAGTAAATACCTAGTAAAGTAGTAGTAGTCAAATAGTATAAGTCAAATATGTACTAGAAATAGAGGTAAATATATATTATATACATAGGAAGGATTAAAAAGGTGGAAGATGTGCATTAACATGAAGAACGTGGAGTTATCTGTTACAGAACGGTGAGTTGTCCAGCTGGATAGAGTAGGGTATGAATGACGTCCTGTAGAGTGGGAGCAAAGTCGGATCAGTCTGTTGGACAGGGAGCTCTGCCACCCCTTTACAGCTGGGTACAGTGTCCTCCTGTCCCTCACTGAGACAAATGTCAAATGTTAACAGGATCTCAACTCTCACAAATGTCTGTGTCTACGGCTGCAAGCAAAGAACAGGCCTTTTGGAAATAAGTGAATAAATAAATTTGGTGCTCCTCACAAATGAATCACAGACAGAGTTGTCAGGTCACAGAAACAGTGGAAACGTTCGGAGCAGCTTTCCAGAAGCTCTCCAGCTTGTAAAGTACTGGCTCAGAGATGTTCTGTTTGGGGACAGCTTGCAGTCACTGATTCAACTATGAATCCTACACCATATCAGACGCTGCTTGGAGGTCATTTGAGGTCATCTGAGGATTTTAAGCACACAAGAAAATCTGCCTAGGAATGGTTTCAAATGAAGCAATTGAAGGTTATGGACAGGTCAGGTCAGACTGGAATCCCACCGAAATGCTGTGTGGATTGGAAATAGTTGGTGCACTTGCAAACAGTCTTGCAACTTGCAGAATTTTGCATGGAAGAGTGGTCAAAAATCTCAGCATGGCTCTATGAGAGAAGAATGACAAAGATTCAAACACCTACTAGTAGTTATTATCATCTGAGGCCACGGGGGCACCTACTCATATGCAGGAGAATATGTGCTTGTTTAAACATGCTGAAACAGTGGAGTGTGCCTATTTATTCATATGACATCACAGCTCTGTGAGCAGTAACAGCCCGTCAGGAAACAGAGAACAATTCCTTCATATCATGAATCTCCAGAGTGGTCTGCTTCTCTAAAATCCACAACTTCACGAGGCACGGGGTTTAAAAACAAAATGCCCCTAAAGCCCATATAGCCGCCCGCCTGTGTGGCGGTCCTGTCCTTGCATTTTCTCCCATCCAACCCCTCTGCGTTAGTGTTCAATGAAGCACACGGAGGCCGATACAGTTCCATCAATCTTTCACTCGTTTGTGTCTAATCAGAATATTTTCTTCCATCCCTCCTTCACCACTTCATTCTCATTCATTACAGATTTCAGCGCAGCCATATTATCAGACAATCAGGCCATCAAGAAGTGCTAAGTGTGCCTGCGTGTATGAGTGTGTGTATGTGTGAGGGAGAGACGGTAAATCTAGATTGATTGGCTGATGATAAATGAGCAGATTTATATTAATTATCCAGACGGATAGATGGAGGAGTGATTGCTATATGCTCAATCTTTTTCTCCTCGCTTTGCACTGCGTCCCTCAATCTGTCTCCCTCTGTCTACCCCTCCCTCTCTACTGTCTAGGGACGTGTTTTCACTGAGCACCCTGTTCTCCTGCCAGCAGTTTACTCTCCACACTTTTCATTTTCTTAGGCGATCGGACCAAGTTTCCTCCCTGTCCGAAACATGACACAGGCCTGGCTTGTTATTTTACAGCCACAACATTAAAACCACTGACAGGGGAAATAAATAACATTGAACATCTTGTGACAATCCAGTGTTCTGCTGGAAAACTTTTGGACCTTTTAGACATGTAGCACCCACCTAGACCAGACCAGGCACCCATCCCCAGCAGGATGCAGCCTGACACAGACACACAAGCAGTTTAGGAACAACTAAAAAAAAAAACATGAAGAACAGCACAAGGTGTTGACCTGGCCTCCAAATTCACTAGATCCCAAACTGATCATGTATCTTTGGGATGATCCACAGAGGACCCTGCCCTAATAGGCCCCTCACTAACAACATTCTGTCTCCAGACACCACAGGACACCCTCAGAAGTCCCATGTCCATTCTCTGATGAGTCACAACTATTTTGGAGGCAGAAGGGAGATGTACATAATATTAGGAAGGTGGTCTTTTTTAGATGCATGCTGAGTCATAATAACAAAACAGGGACATGAGTAAGGGTGATGAATACATTTCGACAGAGGGGAGCTGGGGTGCAAGAGACTAACACAAATGTTTCTCCAGGACAGCAGCCAAGCTTCATCTACTTGTTAAAACCAGCGCCTGCTATCAAATGCGAAGTTCAATAAAAAAAGTATTAAGCACAAAATACAGTAACGCAAACGCGTAGGATAACCAAGAGGAAGAGATTGGCGAGAAATGTGCAGCTACCCAACTCTCACCTTTCTGGTGAAGGAAGGACTGCCGTTCAGTGACGTGGTCATTATTTAGGAGTTGTAGCCTACTCATATCATCTCCTAGTGGCATGGCATGGTAGCTATACTTTGTGGTCTGGTAAAATGAGGAGCAATGCTTTTAGACGTTTTAGACAGTGTAATACTTCCTCTAGCCACTAGAGCGCAGAGAAAGTACGAACAAATCAATTCATATTAGTACACACATCTACAAGTTGCAACTTCAGCTTTCTGCAGCAACTGTGCAAGCTTGTGGGTGAGAATGGCCGACGTGTTGGAATAGGAAGGTATCATCGGCAAAGAGAGATGGTCAGAGCTGTCAGCATCTGCATTAGTGTGAAGCATCTCAAGGACCTCAGACAGAAGCCTGAGTTTCACTCTCTGCCTCCCCGTCCCCCTCCCTCCGCTCTGCCACTATGGTAATAATGCCTATCAGTCTCTGTCACAGTGGGCTGTGTCTGTTCATTCATGCATGTGGTCATTGAAAGATATATTGTATGTGTGTCTGTGTGAGTGTGTGTGTGTGTGTGTGTGTGTGTGTGTGTGTGTGTGTGTGTGTGTGTGTGTGTGTGTGTGTGTGTGTGTGTGTGTGTGTGTGAGTGCGCATTTGTGCTGGTGGGGGCCGGTCACTGATAAAGCGCTGATAGTGTCCATCCATGGCAGATGATGTACAGCCTGCTGTCTCTCCAGGCAGATTGGATTTTCAGGCCTGCTGATTTGCTGAGAGATGGAGCCTGGACCTCCTTCAAAGGCACCCACACACAGACACACACACAAACACGCACACGGGCAGAAACCCACAAACACTCATCCACCTGTTCAGTCTTCGTGCGCGACATGAGCACATAAAAGCTCACACACGCGCGCGCACATACACACGGCACGTACACAGACACACAAACTTGGACAAAAACATACACAAAAGCACACACACACACGCTTATTTTCCTGCCAGAGCCTTTAAAGGCAACCATGTGGAAATTGATCTCCATTTCTAAAGAGCACAGATTCATTGTTACCTTCTCCCTCTCTCTCTCTCTCTCTGTCTCTCTCTCTCTCTCTCTCTCTCTCTCTCTCTCTCACCTGTCACTTTATTCCCAGATGGCCCACTGACACACAGTCCCAGCCTCTTCAGTCTTACCTGTCGCCAATCAGCGGCGTTTTTTGTTCATTTGTCTTCGCTATTTACGCAATATGGGGGCCACAACAAAAGCGTGTGTGTGTGGTGTGAGTGTGTGTGCATTTATGGTACTACAACGACACAAAGGACAGAGATGAATGAAAGCCCGCTGCTTGCACGCACCCCCACCACCACCACCCTCATCAGCTGCTTTGAGCTTTATGCATTTTTGTATGTATTAAAAACACTCAGTGTTGTGCTGTCTTAATTATTTCAAGGCTTGATTTCTACATTTAATCTACCTTTCATTTGAACCTGAAGTGCGCTCAGCGGGCTGACCAACAAAAGATCTGCAGCACCGCTGAGCGGCCACGCTGCTGCCGGACATGTTTCTTTATTTTAATGAACACACAGACACACACAAACACACACAGACACACACACTGCAGTATGTTGTGACCCCGACTCATCCACCATCGTGCTGCCACCGAGGCTGAAAGGATAATATCTATTCACACAACTTTCCAGACTTTCCCATTTGATTTAAGTTCATTCTGACATACACTGTTCCCCAAAAAGATGGAATAATATATAATATATACCTCTTCTTATGAAATGATTGCGACAATGTGATTTATTCTTGATAAATATTCTTGATTATCTTCTCTGAACTTTTTTTTTAAATCAATCAATTCCAAACACACAACTCATGAGTATAAACAGGAATAAAACGGAAAAATGTATCTGAAAATAAAATGCTTCTTAAGGCTGCTTTAGTTAATAAAGGGGATCTGAATATTATGTTTAGGATGTAAATTACCTGGAGTAAATACCTATTAATGGCTTGTAAACTTTTAAAGGCTTTGCATATTTTTTATTCATCAAGCACACAGGATCAATTTTTGGGAATAAAGAAAAAGTACCTTAATCTAAAAGTAGACTAAGGTGCTAATCCAGGGGTGCAGTCCAAATGACTATTATTACTATCTATTAAACACTGTAAAGCTATTGTCTATACAGTCACAAACATTTTCAAAAGCATCATCTCAGACTAAATTACAGAGTTTCTAATCCCTTAAAAAACTGTTTGAATCCTGTATATAATCGTATGTAATCCGTTACATAAATAAATGCATTGCTGTGACAAAGAACAGACCTTGAAAATAATATGTTTCGATTGAGTCTTTATTTGAAAGGCAGCCACGAAATAGTCATGACATTTCATCGAGTGATTCACGTATAGACACAAAAGTCCCTCTTTTTTTCCTTGACAATGACCCCGGCTTCAAACAGATTCCACCCATGGAGAATGCTCAGTAATTTGTCAACATTTAGAAACAAAATGTGTCAAAATGTCCTGAACCCCACAATCCGTCGATGCTGAGGGTGACACTCCAGAAGTCACCTCCCCTTTCCCTCAGAGTGGTCACGTGATGTTTGCTGGAATCCTACACAACAACATCAGCAGCAACAACAAACGGATTTACTAGATCTGCTTATCTGACGCTCTGAGCTGCCTCCCAGAGAAAAACACAATTTTGGATTAACTGATCTCTTGCTTGAGCTCCTGATTACAGTAATGATGCAGATGATTTCTGTGTAATGAAATCTAGCTTTGTATTTACCACCATTTACTAAATTGTCATAATAATCTGGACAAAAAAAAACTTAAACTTTGTGACTGGATGCTGCAGCCTGCTTAGATTTGTTTTTACCATGTCACTTGAACCTAACTGTAAACAATGTGATGACTCCTTCACGGTGGATGATGCTTGTCTTTAACACCTCTGCCTGACCCCATGTGACCTTTAAACCTGGAAGATTTACAAGTGCTTCCAAGCTGTTAAGAGATTTGATCAACATTAAGCAAGTAAAGTAAGCTCAGGTGCTCGCTCCTACTATCATAAAGGTATCGTGAACGGGTAAATTAGCCATAGAGACCAAGACAAAACTTCTTTGTACCAGGCTGCTATGAAGTTGCACATTTTAACACGGAGGTCTGTGGGGATTAACTCACTTTTGGAGCAAGGCTCAAGGGGCCATTTAAAGAACTGCAGTTTCTGGCACTTGTGCCTAAGCTTCATTTTTCAGACCTGGAGGTGGAAAATAACAACTTGGAAAACACCTCCATGAACTGAGGTTTGTTGAGTCAAAAAGTCTCTTCACTGTTGTTTTTGTTGTTGCTCTTATCCATGCTGGTTGGCACTTTTTTGGGATCCACATCCATTTTCTGTCTATTGGTACAAAGCCCTTCCCTTTACAGTCCCAATGACACATCTACCAACTACTTAACACAAGCACACACTTATTTACACATCAGTGCCAAGCACTGGGAGCACCTCTGTGTAAGGTTGAGGACATTTCAACATGAGGTGCATGGACCAGGGATCAAACTGCTAACCCTCTGGTTTGGTGGCAAGTTAAAAGGACCAAACTAAAGGACTGCATACTGCAAACTGAATATGACATAGCTAAAACCACTGCGCATTCCCCTGTGCTCACAGTCAGTGGTATATTCATAAAGAAGCAGATAAAGAAGGATTGTCACTATACAACAATACATTTAGGACTTCCATTTATTTGCATCAGTCTGATATGATGAATGAAGAAACATGAATCACATGAATACTGCTGTGGTGACCCCTCCAAGGCTTTTTGCTACTGACTACAGCTGGACTTGTCTGGGGGCCATTACAGAAACAGTACCTACTCCGACACTCAGCTGTAGTGGTTATCACTAGGATTTAACTTCACAAACGGCGGCAGCACTTTAAGTGCTGTTTTTTTTTTTTTTTTTTTTAACTCTGAAGGACGTAGCTGAGTCTGAAGTACAGACAAATTATATAAGATGTTGCCAGACACTGCAAACTTCTACGAGCAGGTGCAAATCAGTGTCTGTAATGTGCATTGTAAGCTTCTCTTTGCAGCCCTCTTGAAAACAAAAAGAAAAAAAAGACAAAGTGATTCATTCATGATTCAGGAAAAACTCTTCAGTTTACATTGTTTAAGAGGCCACGCTGTGCTGTACAGTCTGAGCTGTTTATTTATATAGACCTTCATTACATCTCATTCCTCAAAGGACTGGCTCCTAAAAAACACGCTCCCACACCTTCAGGCAGGACACTGTCTCACTTCTGTCCCACTTACAGCCACAGTCACTGTCACGTCTCTGTCCCATTTTCTGGGCCAGGCCTCAGCCTCAATTCTGCACAGTCTCCAGAAAAAAACAACAGACAGTATGGACATGGTACAGGTTTTCAATATTCACCACAGTATTAAGCACAAAAGTGGAGGGTTAACACTTAGCAGTAAAAACTAAAATTCCAAACGATTTGTGGTGCATTAATAAGAATAAATGCTTTTTGGCTCTTCTTATCTGCATGAGAGAAAAGTGCTGGAAACATTCTTCTTTTAGTTCTGACAACTACAGTGTTGCAGAGTTGCCATTGCTCAGGATCTCCTTGAGTTGTTACGTTCTCATCCATTTAAAAATGAGCTATCAAACACATTTGATAGATTGACATTTCAACTCACTGGCCTTCAGTTGAAGCCAGCTTGGCTTTTATTTGTAGTACATCACACAGTCTCAAAGGTCTGGTCCTTTTTAAGGGCAGTTACTTTGCCAGCTTCCATTGAAAGTGACTTATAAAGTTGCTTTATAGTCAAAAAAGTTTACAATAGCCTTGCTAGCAGCTCTGTAAGGCTCCAGTTAGCCACAATACTAAATGCTAATATATGCATGCTAACATAACACAACAATGATAGTGCCAGCAAGTTCATGTACAGCAAGTGTAGTCACCATCTTAATACTAAAAGTAGAAAATTAAAACTTTTTTGTTGTTAATTCAAAATTCCGTATCTCATTGGATAGATAATACTGCTACACTAGCATAAAGTGACTGGCTAAGCTAACAGGAAAGATATCAGCTGAAGCAGAAAGAGACTAATAAGTCATACTCTTGCAGTTTTACTTACTAATTTATTTGTATATGTTCTTTGTGTGACTTCCCATGGAAATAATTTAATATTAATGTAGTTTAAAATCAAAGCGGTGATGCCTCCAAAAAATTCAACCAAAATGTTATACTCAATGACCGCTTACAATGCAGGTGGTAATTATCATTATATAAATATTGCAACAGAAAGAAAGTATTTTGGCTTGAAAGCCTACGCATTGTTCATTTACATTTTTTAAATTATGTTGTTATTTATTTATTTATTTTGAGAATTGACCTGTCCAAGGTATACCCCTCCTCTTGCCCAACAGTAGCTGGGATAAACTCCAGCTCCCCTGCGACCCCCTAGAGGACAACAGATTATGAATAATGAATAATAACAGATAATGAATAATGAATGAATAAAATCAATTTTAGTTCAGTTTTATTCATATAGGCTAAATAACAGTCTAAACTGGGTCTTTTGAGAACCCAGGGACTGAGGCGAATGAGGCGACCACAGCAAGAAAAACATTTAACAAGAAGAAACCTTGAGGACAGTCCAGTGATGTGGGAGGACCCATCTGCTTGAGCCTGGCCTGGGTAGAGACAATCCGTCGCTCAAGTCTCACTAATAAATACAGTATCTGGTATTTGTAACAAACCAGACAGTTGAGAAATTGGTGGTAAACTCAGTAAATTGTGTTTGTTTTCATTTCCCATCTCATGTTGGTATGTTAGCATGCTAATTGGCACTAAACAAACAGAGGTTATTAGAAATGTATTTAGTTATATGGTGGGTCAAAAGCAAAGAAACATTGGCCTCTACCTCAGCACAAGTTGCAATTTCAAATCCATTTAACCATTATGTATAACCCCTTGTGGAGGGTTGCGGGGGCCTGGGGCCATCTGGCATGAGGTACACCTGGAAAGGTCACCAGTTTATCACTAGTGCAAACATAGAGAGGCAAACAACCACTAAAAGTCACATTTCATGGCAGTTCACTCAATTGTTGGACACCAAACTTCTAAAATGGACAAAAATACAAACGACCAGACAACAGACAGGATAAGTGATGGTTTTGTAGAACCTGATCCATGATGTTAAAGATTTAACAGCCTGCACAAAGCCTGTAATGAATGTGTGACCAAAGCATGAGCAAGTAAAAATAATAACTTAACAAAAAATGACTATAAAAATCCAGCTTTATGTAAAAGCAAACATATAGAATTATGTTGGTTGGGCATCATGGAAAACATAAATCACATGAAAGCTCAGAGTCAGGATGAATATTTATAAGCCACTTTTTTCTACTAGTTTGAGTTTATGAAAGAGCATCAAATCGAGGATGAAAACAGACAAAAACGGCAGAAGGCATCTTCTTGTACAATGTGCATTTCTTAAAAGATTTTCTATCAGCGGGAGTAAAAATAAAACTCTTCATGCTGAGATCCAGCAGGGGATTTGTCCTCAGTTAAGATGTTAGATGGTGGAATGATCAACCGCTGTGTTCTGACATTTTTCCTTAAAAAATTGATTTTGCAACTGCAGCAGTGTCCCTCACTGAAACCCTTTTTCCAAATCACCAGCTTTTGCTACCAGGACTGTTTCGATGATATCTTATTTGACAGCCTTTGAGGGGAAAAAAAATAAATAAAATCGTCATACTCATGAAGAGCATAGTTTGAAGATGTTTACTTGTCTTGCTTGCATTAGTACTGTAAGTGCTAGAGTAATCATTTATGCACTTTGATTGGTTAAAAAATATACTACAAGCCAAAGCTGTTTATCTCTTTTTCAAATAGATCAAATATTAATACAGATGTGATCCCATACTGCCTAATGTCTGTAACATACATGTATTTGGAATAATGCCATCGCTTTTCAATCCGAACACATAATCCACTACTGTCAGATAAACAGATGAAGAAAAAATCTTGACTTAGAAAACCAACATGTTGTTTTTCCTAAAAAGCTGCAGCGGATGAGTATGTACTGAATGTGTGTGGAGTACATGAGGATTTATTTATTTTGTTTTTTTAATCGTGTTGTGTTGTCTCTCTGGCCATCATTGTTCATCATCAGCCTGTTGCAGAAGCTCATAATGAAAAATACCTTAATTTCAGGGAATTCATAATTCAGCTTCTGAAGACAAAGACGTAATAATACTGCATTAAAACAAACACCACCAATACTTATTATGTTGAACTATTTTTAATAAAATAATGCATTATTGTACTTTTCTTTTCCATTACAGGCTTTTTTGGTTGACATACACTTGCTCATAAGACACATTTTTCTTCACATTTGCTTGATCATCTGTTTAGAGTGTTTGTGCACAGCTTCGACAAAGGCGCCCACGTTCTCCGGGTCCATGTCAGGGTAAAGGCCGTGGCCGAGGTTGGCGATATAACCCCTGACACCGAAACCCTCCAGCATCTTCTTCACGATATCCGAAATGCGTTCCTGAAGGAGGGGTAAAGGTAACAATTAACACCTCTTCATGGTTCTAAGTAGAAATGTAGAAATTTAATTAAAGTACAATGGAAATAGGATGGACACCATGAAGTCTGCTGAAAAGAACACTAAATAACTCATGCTAAACATTTAGCTGACAGAGGTCACTATTCAATATTTCATAACATGTCTGCATGGATGAATTCTCTTCAGATGGACCTCTCAGAAGAGACCTGGAAAAACCTTCTGGCTCAAACCCAAAACATTCATACTGATCACAAGTGTCACAGGACAAATGAATTCTAATTCAATCCACAGGTTAAATGACAGCCTTTTAATTCTAAGATTCCTAATATAACACTGAATACAATGAAAAAACCCCAACCCAAGTTACAGAACAATTGTGTAAATGTGTGAAAAAAATACTTGTTCTTTCGCAGTTTAGAATTACAAAAAAGGTAAAGCTGTGTTTTTTATAATTATACCTAAACATATTTCTAACATTTCATGTCTCATCTGACTGGATTTCTGTTCAGACAAGGCAGAAATGAATTATACCAAGAGAGAAAAGGTACCACATGTTTTTCTCAGGTTCTAACAATCCTATCAAGGGACACAAACACAACAATTAAGAAAAACTGTAATGATTTAAGCACACCTGGAGTATAAACCTGATACTTGAATGAGCTCAAAATAAATGTTTAGTTTTTATGATCAAGATTCCTGATTGCATGACTGAAGCAACACTCTACATAAGTGTTTTTATTATATTATAATTAAAGAGTCTTTGTCATGCAGACCTGCGTGCCTCTGGTTTGGAACGAATACAGTTGAATTCCTGCCTAATTCTACAAAGATCTCCTGAAATCACCACAGATTATTAGAAGTGGTGATCAACAAGTGGATTGTTGTGAAATTTCATGCAAATTATTGTCTTCAATTATTATCACAGCAGTCTTCTCTATCACAATCAGCCATTCACCCTATTTCAATGGGAGAAGTGCTTGTTGTGCTGTTTGATATCATCGTGTGCACACTGAGTGGAACGGGAAGAATTGCCTGAGGAGATGAGGAAAAGAATTTGAGTTAAAAGCCATTAGAATATCTCCAAGTGAGTTAATGTTCCCGTGGACACAGGAGTTTAAAGAGCATGGGACCATAGCCAACATCTCTGGAAACCACACTCAACGAGGGATAGATCACTAGTGATAGAAAAAGAACAAAGTCTCCATGGAAGAATCAAGACAAAAAAAAAAAGATCTTGATGGCAATGGTTGTCTCAAAAACATTAAGTTTAAATTCCCTAATGTTTAGCCTGTGTCTTTTTCATTTGTTGCATTATCTCTACTGTCTACTGTCCATTCTGTTTAATTTGGAACAAAAAGTAGTGGATGGCAAAATCTTTAGTCAGTTTCAACTACAATACAAATGTAAATGTTTTATTTTATAATTGGAATGATGCCAACGATGTCTGTATTCTTGCATAGGTAACACTAAACAGGTTTTCTTTTAATCTTATATAATCTGATATATATTTTATTACATTTTACTTTTACAAAGGCTTCCTGAGGATGGGTTGATGAAGTGAAAAACCAGAGCTTTGTGGTAAAGAAGTGTTTCATATATCATTGTTACACTCCTGTCTTTGTGCAAGGCTAAACAAAAGTGGGAGTGGAGGTTACCTTTGGAGCGTACAGAGCACAAGGGTCCATGTTTCCCTGCAGGCTGACCTTCCCTCCTGTGCGCTCCCTGAGTACACACAGACGCACACAAATCACAGCACACACACACACACACACACACACGTTAATCCTTTAACCAGCAGGTTAAGTATTTGATGAGTGGAGCAGGAAACACAGACACTTGTTGACATAAATCCTGCACCCAGTGACAAACCGGGGATGAGGAGAGGTCAGAAATGGTTAACCTGCTGCTCAGGAAATGCCACAGTATGGTTCAACTGCTTCATTAGCTTCAA
The DNA here is from genome assembly GCA_005024645.1 of Planiliza haematocheilus. Classification (NCBI taxonomy): domain Eukaryota; kingdom Metazoa; phylum Chordata; class Actinopteri; order Mugiliformes; family Mugilidae; genus Planiliza; species Planiliza haematocheilus. Next base: position 12,754,480 of record SRSE01000465.1, read on the forward strand.
GCTCAAGCTCATTTTTTGGTTTGTTTTTTTGCAGTGTGATCATGACGGTAGGTTTTCGAGGCTGTAACCGTTTTTGTTTTTGGCTGTATTGATCCTTTTCTATTCATGCTTACATCCTAGATTCAGTGATTCAGATCCAACAGAAAGAGTCAGTAATGGTGGAAATTTAAGTCAGAATTTGGAGCACAGCTGAGATGAACTACACAACACTGGAGTAGAAAGATGTACAGGCAAAACAGAATGTATGTGTGTTACCGTGCTGATCGAGGGTCAATGGTCCAGTCCAGCCCAACCACCTCATAATGAGACTGCGATAGATCTTCTAGGCCGTAGTGAGCATCTTTTGCAAATGCAATCTGAAATACGCACACAAACACACGCACACAAAACAGGAAAGAAAATGAAGCGATTCCAAAAGCAACTTCATAGTGAACCATTTTTGGTGAAATGCTGCCATCTGCAGGTTAAAGCAAAGCATTGACTTGTTAAAAGAGCCCGTATGATCTCTCCAGGGAGACAACACAAGGATGATAAGTACTGAGACAAATATAGCAGCTACTGATAACTAAAACAAACCTGAATGATTAAACAGCTAAATAAACAGATGCAGTTGTTACTGTCACCATGCCAACGCTGATGGGCATGCCAGGTACAAGTGAATGTTTAAATGTGTTAGTACATAAATCTATACAAATTCTGATTTGTTGAGATTGATACTTCTGCCTTTCTCACCATGGGAACATCCTTTCCAGCCTCCTTCAGTTTATCTTTGACGCGGCGGGCGATGTCTCGGAGGTAAGGCAGGGAGAATTCCTTAAACTCTACGGGTCCCAGAATGCCAGCGTGGGACTCAAACACCTGCAGAGCCTGATTTGAAAATAATGAGAGAAAAGAGAGCTCAGTATTTATCAAAACACTCAAACTTTCCTCAGAATGCCCATGTCCGTTCTCTGATGAGTCACAACTGTTTTGGAGGCACAGGCACAAGGGAGACCTAAACAATGTTAGGACGGTGGTCATAATGTTATGCATGATCAGTATATTATTTCTGCTATTTCCATGATAGTGTATACTGCATTGATCCAGGTCATTGTAGCAAACACTGTAAGGGTGGAAAGCTGCAGAGGGGTGGGGCCAGTCCACAATCTTCCCTATTCTAGTATTACACAAAATATTAAGAATCACTCATAATGTTATGCATGATCGGTTTATACTGCAGGTTCTTCTGATCCAATTTTATGTTTGCTTTTGCCCTACAATGTGGAACACCTTGCATCCCTAGCAAAGCGTCTAATCGTCTCAGAAAATCACAGCAGACAAGTATGTAATTTCAAAGGTGAATATAATGGATGCTCGGTACCACTGAGCCACCCTGCTGCCCCAAATACTAAAAACAGCAATAAAAAGCACACAGCTGGTAGGACATTGTCTAGACTTCAGGTTAGAGCTCTCAGCTGTGAGATAAAAAAACATACACAGACACAGAAGGTGTCACAATCAGTATCACTATTTATATCCATAACCAACACCTTATTGGTTTTGCTGAACATCTCCAAACCTTATTGAATCCTATTGATGCTGGTTTCATCAGATGACCACAGAACATGGAAACCTGATATACTTCCTGTACAATAAGCAAGCTTATATCAACACTGTGTGATTATGACTTGCAGAATTTGCATGCGTCATGATGACAGTGCCAGTTCATGAAACTGAAACAAGAGACATGACATTGGAAGGCTGGGAGTCTGACCTGAGCTCCAGCTGCCACCTGTCCCAGGAGATACTCCACGATCACATCGGTCAGCATCCTCAGCAGCATGTGGCTGGCCTCTGGGTGCCGATACAGCCAACGCTTCGCCTTAGAGTGGGTGTTGGAGCCGCCGCCTTCTATCATGTAGGACATGAGCGTCCACTGTGGAGAAAAGAAGAAAGTTTTGTAATCCCATGAAAGCTTTCAGAATAGCTTTTCTATAGGTCTCTGAAGGTGTCTGTGTCCTTCTCTAACCGGAGCGCCGGTGAAGCCTATGAGAGGCACTTTGCCCTCGATCTTGTGTCTGGTCAGGGTGATGGCTCTGAAGACGTAGCCCAGCTCCTTGTCCACGTCCACTTTGACCCGCAGCCGCTGCAAGTCCTCTGGCTCCTTCAGAGGATCTGGGAATGTAGGACCTTTACCTGGCACCATCTGGACATCCATACCCATGGCCTGGAGGGAAGGTGAAGAAAGCAAGAATGAAATGGCATCATGATAACGGTCAATCAGAGCATGGGGCTGGGGTTGCATCAATGATTCTAAGAAATATGCAACTTTTTATAGCTGATTTATTTATGGGAATTCACCATTCACTTGGTTCTTATTAAAAATTACAAAAGGATTTTAGGATTGCACATGTTTTCATATGGATGATTTGGACATTAGTCATTTACACAGAAAGGTATGACGTCTTAAGGTTCTGTGGTGTGGGATCTACACCAAATCATATCAGTTCATATGAAATTGTATTTAACCTCCTCTGAATATGAGGATGAGATGAGTCATCTAGAAATTTCGCCATCGAGATACTCCCAACTAAATGACTCACAGTCACAGTTAGGATGGAAACACAGAAATGAACACTCAATGCATGAAGTGGAGAACTCATTTGTGGCTGCTTACGCTCAGACTAGGCAGGAAAACGTCCCTTAAAGGTGCATTAATACACTTCTGGCAACCAGGTGGCAGAACTCCATCAAATCAAGCTGACAGCTATATGTCTGTATCATCAGCTAACAGACGGGTGTCTCAGTTTAAACCACCAAAAACATTAAGTGGCAGCCTGGGTTAAACAACATATTTGGTTATATATTAGTGACACTGACATGAAACATTAACGTGATAATACTGCTCAATCCCCAAAATACGACAGCAATTAGATATAGACCAGATGTTCATTAATCATTAATAAAGAGGAAAAACTCATTACACATGACTGCAGTGTACAGAGCTTCACTCCTAACATAGTGTGTCAATACATGAATGAATTATTATTATTGTTGATCAGTCACACGGGATCAGAAAGACATTCTGCAAACCAGTTTAATTTCTTTTCTCTGAAAAATTATAAGCAACATCCATCATATAAACAATATGATGGATTTTCCATCCAAAGTAAAGTAAGTCTGTTTAACTATCAGCTGTCACCAAATCCCAAACACAGGGACTGCCAAACATTCAAAATATCCATTAAACAGCCATGAACACACACAAACTGTGTAAGCTGTCATACATTAACACAAGTGTTTATTCCTCCAAAAATACTGATTAATGCAGATTAAAGGTTTGCAAATTTATGTACACTTTGCCCAAAAACATCACAGCAAATGCATGTGGCTGCCACGTTAACATGTTAATGCCTGAGTCTAGTCTTGATGGCCGTACCTGCGGGACAACCAAGATGTCAGAGAAGATGATGGCAGCATCGAAAGGGAAACGTCTCAGGGGCTGAAAATGGAACAAAAGGAGAACATTTTATAAACAGGAAGAGAAAACAGAATAACTGGCTCTGGCTTTTTGTTAGCTTGTGGTCATATTCTGAAGATATATGACATACGTATGACACAAAATAACCATAATTATGAAACATTGGGTTGCTGGCATGCTTGTTAACAGTGTGAACTGTTTTTCCATGAATCCAGGCTATACCTGCAGAGTGAGCTCACAGCATGCCTCCGGTGACCGGCATGTCTCAAAGAAGTCCTTCCCTGCTCTGGACTCGCGGAACTCTGCACGTAAGAATCAACAAATGACGAGCGATCACTGCGGGGATTCTGTTTAATGGGGAATAAATAACAACCAGGGGCAACCCAGGAAAGCAAGAACATAATGTCTTGCAGAACATGTAACACTACATACAATATGAAACGATGTGATCCCACATATTGAAGGCTTCCAGAAATGTATTTGTATGAAAGTCTAACAGAAAGACAGAGAGAGGGATCAGAGGTCCACCTGGGAGGTATCGTCCAGCCTGTCTCATACACCAAACTGGGACATGCTCAGTTTCTTCTCCTCGCGCCGCTCGCAGGAATGTATCGTTCTTTAGTTGAGGAAAGTCTTTGGGGCTGAGTGGAGACAAAAAGCAGCCAATCAAACACAAAGAAGATTTGTGTAATTTGTGCAACGCTACAGCGAAGTAATGTTCATTGTCCCCACTGAACTCATAGTATTTTATTAATCATACTAATTATGTTAAGCTTTACTGCACAAAAAAATGATGCAAACATACACATTAGGGACACTAGTCCAGCTCTGAATCCTCTTTCACGGCTGTTAATAATAGCATCAGAAAGATGATGATTCAACAGGACGATCCTGTTGGTGGATGTAATTTATGATGTTAAACTACAATGAATTAAAATCTAAAGTGTTTCTATTACTTGGCCCAGCTCATTGGCTAAAATGGAGCTGTCAGAATAATAGAAACATGTGCCAGTGCAACACAATAGCGCTACAACCTTCCATCAAGCTAAGGTTAACGCAGGATGTTCATTTGTTTTTCACTACTGCAACTAATGAAGTGGCGAGTGAGTGCATGTAGATTTGGGCTTTTAAACATTTGCCCCTTTTAACAGGCCAAATTTAAAATTCAAATATTTGATAATGGGGGTTTGCTGGCAGTGTTGGAATACAGTATACTAACATAGAATACAGTAGTTTACTTATGTTATCAACAAAATATGTGTACCCCTCCCTTTACTCTGCAATCGTGTGAGACATCCAGCTGCAGAGCTGTCAATGACAGAGTGATTATTAGAGATAAGGCTCCTCTGCTCTTATCATCACACACCAGCAGAGAAACGGTTGAATGAAAGGCTTTGTCTGAGTGAAATTCAAACTTTGACATAAATCTTGCTCTTCCTCCATCAAAAAAAATGTTTAACCTTCTTTTAACTTCAAAATATGGAAAATAGGGAACAAGATGTAGAAGTGCGGACTCAGCTGTTCTTACAAAAAAATAAAAAAAATAATTAAGATTCTGTCAACAAAACCAAATAAATTATTACAAATTGAACTGGTCTTGAATATGAATAAGCCGAATTCATCAGTTCTACAAAACTGTCCTAGGGTTAATCATTTAATTGACCAGAATAGCTCTACTTTGGGAAGGAAAACAGTAAAATAGTGACTTTGTGAATGAGTGTTCGGCTTAAGCAGGTTAATGAGTAACAATAGTGGGAAGCAGCCTACATTTCTCTTGTGAAGACATAATTATAAACGCCAAACATAACGCTAGACTCGTTCAAGTTTTGTTAAAAAAATGTTTTCGTAAGAATGACAGGCGGGTTTCATAAGGTGACTCTGTTTTGACAGCTAGCATTCAGAATGCTAAAGTTAACCCAAATGTAACAATGAACGTTAAAGAGGACTAAGAACGGAGGTACTTACAGGATTAAATCGTTATTGCTCATGTCTGCAGTGGTAAGCAGGTAACAGGCTTACTCAGAAACTCTGCTGTCTCTGTCTGGAGATGTCACTTAACGACCCGCGGCTCCTCAACAGTCATTTAAACCTGCTCGCCTGGACCAACTCTGACGGCAGTTACACACCAGGGCGCGGCCATCTTGGAAGACCACGTGACCAGACCAGGAAACGAATGGGATCTTCAAAATAGTATTTTTACACCTTTCCCTCCGTATCTTTACTTAGAAATATTATATAATATAATAATTATATATATACATATATATATATAATAATTATATATATATATGTATAAAATTCTTTTTTTTAATTATTCCATAATTGAATGACCCCATCGGCGGACGAGTGTATGTGTGTGTGTGTGTATATATATATATATATACACATTATTTTCAAAATAAAATACCCCTATTTGTGGAAAAAATATGTAATATCTGAGTTACATAAAAGGTTTTTATTTGTTTTCTTCCCAGTTGTCCTTGAAATAGTGGTCAAGAATCCCACCCACCCCCATCACAAAAATGGTCTGGCCACTGATCAAAATTTGCCATTTGATTTGAAGTTCCGTACGCTCAAAACGTCCGGTCAGTCCGGTGCTCAGAAAAGGAAAGAAAATAGAAGAGGAGAACAAAAAAATAGAGACCTTAAAGATTTTCTAAACAAATATAAAAACAAAAAAAAATAAAAAAAAAGTGATGAAGCTGGGACTAGTAAAGTGAACAAGAGCAAGGTAAGAAACAGCACAGCCAGCGTTGCTCTAATGTTAATGTCCGTTAGCCTGTACAAAAGCCTGACACAGCACGTTATCTTTGACATTAATAAGTTTGGTAGCTCCGTCAGAGAGGATGAGACAGAGAGGTGAGAGATGCAGCTGCAGTCAGGTGAGAGAGTGATGTGGGAGGGACCCGCTGTCCCGGGGCAGAGAGACAAAGTCCTACCGGTGAGACAGAAGAGCACGATATACAGGGGGAGTATTTGATACACTGCAGATTTTGCAAGTTTCCCTCCTTATAAAGAATGGAGAGGTCTGTAATTTTTATCATAGGTACACTTCAACTGTGAGAGACTGGAGCTGGGCAACACAGAGTTTCATCTCCCTCCAAAGATTTTCTACTGGGTTTAAGTCTAGAGACGGACTAGGCCCTTCCAGGACCCTGAAATGCTTCTTGCGGAGCCACTCTGTAGTTGCTATGGCGTGTTTTGGGTCATCGTCATGCTGGAAGACCCAGCCACGACCCATCTTCAATGCTCTTACTGAGGGAAGGAGGTTGTTGCCCAAAATCTCGCCATATGTGGCCTCATGAATCCTTTTCTCAATATGGTGCAGTTGTCCTGTCCCCTTTGCAGAAAAGTACCCCCAAAGCATTATGCTTCTACCCCCATGCTTCATGTTGGGATGGTGTTCTTGGGATTATACTCATCCTTCTTTTTCCTCCAAACACTGTAAGTGGAGTTTATACCAAAAAGTTCACTTTTGGTCTCATCTTACCACATGACCTTCTCCCATGCCTCCTCTGGATCATCCAGATGGTAACTGGCAAACTTCAGACAGGCCTGGACATGTGCTGGCTTGAGCAGGGGGACCTTGCATGTGCTGCAGGATTTTAATCCATGGAGACCAGGTTCTCCTTTGTAGTTCTGGGCTGATCCCTTACCTTTCTTTAATCCATGGCAGCTCCACGAGGCGAGATCTTGCATGAAGCCCCAGTCTGAGGGAGACTGACAGTCATCTTGAGTCCCTTCCAACAGTTGTTGCCTTCTCACCAAGCTGCTTGCCTATTGTCCTGTAGCCTATCCCAGCCTTGTGCAGGTCTATAATTTTGTCTCTGGTGTCCTTAGACAGCTCTTTGGTCTTGTCCATGGTGGAGAGGTTGGAGTGTGATTGATTGTGTGTGTTGACAGGTGTCTTTTATACAGATAACGAGTTACAACCGGTGCAATGAATACAGGTAACAAGTGGAGGATAGGAGGGCTTCTTAGAGACAAACTAACAGGTCTGTGGGAGCCAGAATCCTTGCTGGTTGGTAGGTGAGCAAATACTTATTCTGTGCAATAAAATACAAATTAATTATTTAAAAATCATACAATGTGATTTTCTGGATTTTTGTTTTAGATTCTGTCTCTCACAGTTGAAGTGTACCTATGATGAAAATTACAGACCTCTCCATTCTTCATAAGGGGGGAAACTTGCAAAATCTGCCGTGTATCAAATGGGGAAAATAATAGGGGGAAAAATATATACACACGCACACACGCACGCACACACACACACGCACGCACGCACGCACGCACACACACACACACACACACACACACACACATATATATGTTCCTATATTAAATGCATTAAAATACTTTTGCCTGAGAATTATTATATACATAAAGTATTGAGCTGAGTGGCTTACCCTTGACAGGCAAATGTTTGTTTGGTACTATGTTACTATGTTGAATTATCATTATTATTATTATAAATTGATTAAATGAATACACACCTTATATAATTGCATTAACTCTTAAGCACAGTACAGTGACACTTACGGCATATAACCTTAGTTCATTTAACATAAATCAGAATTTAATGACAGTGCATGATTTTAATCACTCTGCATCATACAGTACCCTTCACAGACAGTGAAGTAGCCCATATTATATTATATGAAACTGGAGCAATACAAAAACAAAGCCAGTGCAGCTTGCTCCAGATTGCAGATATTATTTCAAGGGACCATATGTGAAATGATGTTATGATGGAATAAAATGCTCCCCATACAGAGTGCAACCCATGAATCAATAAAGCAAGCAAGAGCAGCACTTCAATATGAAGCGGAATTTACAGGTGTACAGGAATCCACCATTGTCTGGCTAAAAAAAAAAAAAAAATGAGACGACTGACACAAGTGAAGGCACTTAAAGTAAATATGAAATACATACATTTGTTTCTGTACTTTCTACATGGTAATGAAACAATATGCAAGGAGAGGAAAATTCTGCTTCAAAATGGCTTAAATCTTAAATCTAATAATAACACAGTCATTAAAATAACAACAATAACTTTTGCTGAGATTATTATTTGGAAGTCAGTATACCATTGCTAAATATTTGCTCTGACATTACAGTATAGCCTCACCTACCTTTGTAGACTCAGAATAATGTCTGCTTTTTGTTCATTCACTCACAATAATATTGAAATGTGCATTCCTTTTGACTCAGATATTTAAATCCCTGTTCACATGACTCAGATGTCAAACTATAATAACCCTGTACGTATACATAGCTTGTTTATTGTTGTACATAATGACTCTCCTATGTGCTTCCAACTTGAGTTTGTTTAGGCGTGTTTAGGTGGTTACAACAAATTCATGAAGCCTTCAAACTGTATTTTCTTAAAAGCAAAATATATTAATAAAAATTCAGCATTCTGCAGAATGTCATATATACAGAAAAGTACTAAGAGGGGAAAAAAAAATGAAATAATATATCTAAAGCATGAGATGTAAAAGATAAGAATGTGGAATGTCTTTCTGGCTTTGTCCCCCTATTGTTGCTGGTACTGCACCTCTGTGGCAGTATAGAAGTCATCCAAGACACTCTGCAAGTAGTCAAAGGTGGGCCTGTCCTCTGGTCTGTGTTTCCAGCAGGACATCATGATATCGTACAGCTCGGTGGGACAGTTGTTAGGCCGCGGCATCCTGTAGCCGCGCTGCACCGAGGACATCACCTCTCCTTTAGTCATGCCTAGAGACAACCCAGACGTGCAGTGTGAATGAAACAAGCTAAATAAACAAATAAATAAAGTAAAAGAAGGGTGATAGAAGCTGAAACAAAGGGTAGTGGTGCAGTGAAAGTGCCAGTGGACAAAAAGAACAGAACTTTTTTCAAGCAGGAAATGAAATCCACCAGTAGGGGGCAGTAAATATTAATATAATGCATTACAACACCATAAGACTAGAAAGCTGACTGTGTAACTAATGTATCTCAAATGAATGAAAAGAAACAGAATGGGAATAAGCGTATAAATAAGACTAGTGGATTCTCAAGTTAAGAGCAGCATTTAGAATGTTTACATGTAAATATACTAAAGAGAACAATTGTACCAACTGAAATGCCACCATTTACACATCTGGATCAGTCACACACAGTACAGCCGAAGTGATCAACAGTACTGTTTGCAATGATGACACATTGGGATAACTCATAACGTGGTCTTCACCTGGGTAGGGGATTTTCCCATAGGTTATCATTTCATAGAGCAGGACTCCAAAGGACCACATGTCTGATTTGATGGTGAAGGTGCCGTAGTGTATGGCCTCAGGGGCGGTCCACTTGATAGGGAATTTGGCTCCTAAGGAGGACACACACATATTGAATATTTAATTAGAAAAATGTGCAAATAACCTGTGAAAAAAACCCATGCTCCAACATATCTCATCTGTCTCCTTGTGTTTTTGTCTAATGGAACGTTTACATTCTATTTATGTACTTTCATTTACTTAAAATAAATTGCCTATTGCTGTACCTTCAGTGCCTAGTGGTTCTAGATCAGTGACCTCTCAGGTTTCATGTCTTGAAACAGTAATATACATACGACAGTTTTTTTTGTTTGTTTGCGTGTGTTTTTCTTCTTCTTCTCTTCTTCTTATCTTACTCAGAAAAAGATGTATTCTCTGCATCAACCTTACCCTAACCTGTAAGAACCATGCCCGTTACAGCTCCAGGTCTTTGGTAAGTCTTTACATCAGGTATATCTTGCACTTTTGCTTGTACCTGATTAGATTCTACATGTACAGACAATTTGTATTGTTATTGTCGCAATATAAATACAATTGAATTGAACTGAAGTCTGCTGGACTCTGACTGGGCCACTCAAGGACAGCCAGATGCTGTACTCTGGAGCAGGTTTTTCCTACTGTGAGAAGCACTCCTATAGCATAATGCTACCATTAGCATGCTTCACCAGTGTTATTATTCAGATCACCACTTACTCTCACATGTCACACTTCTTATGACAGAGCCCTGACTGTTGAAATGCTTCTAAGGTGATATCCTATGTGGCAGACTTCTAAAGCTCTGTTATTTGTTTGTGGTTCCTGCTGCCTTCAACCAGGTGGCCAGTTCTAGTTCTCAATTTTTTGTTTTATTTTCACAGTGCTTGCGCTCTGAAGGGAAATGGTAATGATCAAAACCACTAAAACCACTAACCAAGTCAAAAGGGCACACCCTCAAGGTTCTTCTAATTTTTCTGCTTTACTTCATCAGGACACTGCAGTACATCACTACTGTCACAATGACACAGGGCCTCCTGCATGATGCTCAGGCATTTCTTCTTATGGAAACATCTCAAAATAATCTAAGAAAATACTAGTTGTCCTAACTGTCCTAGTCTGTCTGACAGGAAATTTATATTCCGAGCATCTTAAAACCATGACAGTTATTGGTATGGGTGGTATGGGTATTGTCACCCGGCACAATAATCTTTCTGTACGATCTCAAAAAGGGGATTTTATTTCAGTGTGTCAGGGGAATAGTTCATTTGTGTTGGTGGGGAAAAAAAACCCTCCTCCTAAAGACAGCAATGGAGAGACACACTCATAATCTCATCCACTCGTAACGTTTACCCTCTCTTGCGGAGTACTCGTCGTCCTCTATGACTCTCGCCAGGCCAAAATCAGCTATTTTACAGAGCAGGCTCTCAGACACCAGGACGTTAGCAGCCCTCAGGTCTCTGTGAATATAATTCTTCTTCTCAATGTACGCCATGCCCTCCGCTATCTGCAACAGAAAGAGGAGTGTGTAGTGTATAGTGAGAGATAAAAGCATTTGCAGGAAAGGAAAAGGCAACACAAGGCACAGGGAAAACTGAAAATCAATCTTAGTATTGTGAGCAGAAAACTGCAAATAATTCGACTTCACCATGAATCTATTCTGTGTAAATAGCTGCTTTGACACATACGCAGCACTGAACTGTGTTCTTGTGCCCTTTCTCTCTAATTTTTAATGTGTCTGTGATTTTGTGCTTTTGGTTTTTGTTCCTCTTTTTCTGCTCATTGGAACAAGTGACTGTTTCACAACACTGTGGTGACTGAGCGGTGAGGTCATGAAGGAACAAATTGTGAAAACGGACCTGCGCTGAGAAATCGATGAGCTTGGGCAGCTGCAGTCTGCATCCTGTGTCACTCTTTAAGAAGTCTAAAAGGCTCCCTAAAGACCAGACAGAGTATGCAAATCGAGGTTAGGGTCAGGGTGTTGCAGTGCGTCCACACGTTATTAAAAGTCTCATGAGCCATGTGTTGAGTGCAGAGCTTAGTTACCGTTTGCCATGAATTCAGTGATGATGTAGATGGGTTGTGTCTTGGTGACAACAGCGTAGAGCCGCACCAGCCTGTCGTGCTGCAGCGTCTTCATGACATTGGCTTCATCCAAGAAGGCTTCAACCGTCATGGTGCCTGGCTTCAGCGTCTTCACTGCTACTTTGGTTGAGTTGTTGTAGTACGCTAAGTGCACAGAACGTAAAAGGAAGTCATGGAGAATTAGTACATTTCTATTAAAGCTTTGTCATGGTTTCACGTCCTCGTGTCTTATCACAACTACTGGAAAATGGGAATCAGACCCACAAACAGTTTCCATTCCCCTCTTTATGTGAATTCTTTATTCTTTATTAATCGGCCTCAGCGGTCGTCCATTGTGGTGAAAGCTGTTGTGACAAGTAGAAAAAAATGCCCATAACAGGAAGTAACACTGTTTCAGGTTCAGTGGCCGCTGAGAAAAATATCACATGACACTAAAAGGTGCTACAGTTAAATAAATGCATGTTGTAAACCTGAAGCTGAATCATTACACGACGTGAAGGACAAATATGCAAGTTTAAATCAACCAAAGTGTCACACCAGTAATTCAGATCATAAATAATAATAAAAAAAGTAGAAGTAGTTTTTCTTTTTTGCTGCAGGTACATGCAGATTATTTACTTAAATTCCTTGAATGAAGCGTAAACGGGTAATATGATGTTATTCACATAATATTATTGCCCTGCTTATGCTTTTAGAATTGTTCCAAGTTCTGGCCAGTGCTCAGACTGAAATAGTTTTTATAAAAACTAATTTGTTTTTCACAAATAGAGGATGAAGCGATATGGCAACACCTTTGTCTATCTGCAGCAGGCTCTTTAGTCTTTCGTTCAGTACTACATTTCAAAACGTTTTCAGAAAAACATTAACACACTTTTTACTTACTACAAAATATACTGGCAAAACACAGGCTAACAAAACACAGCTACCCACACTTATTGGTGTTAACCCATGGGGCGACCACAGCAAATGTCACGCCTCAGTGAAAAGTCATGCAGCACAGTGCTGATGTTGTGCAGTGCTGGCCAAACTTTTTTTCTAACCAATAACTCAGTAAGGATGATGTTGGATCAGCGTTGTGCATCAAATGTATTGTCAGCCACAATCTTTTGTTAGACCCGTCCAACTGGAAAACTTACTTTACTTTTGAGCACATTAACCCTGCTGCTGCAGCATGAGAGAGAGACATGTTGGAAAGGCAGAGGTCAGCGGCCAAGGCCAGCAGCAGCAACAGGAGAGTGACACATCACACCCTTGTCAAAGAGGAAACTGACCCTATAAATGTACAGTGCTGTAATGTGTTTGAGCTGGACTAACGGTGAATTTAGTTGTTCTGCTTTGACATCATTTCTTTTATATCCTTGGTTCTAAATGCAAAGCATCCAAATGTATTACTACACTATTATGAAAACACCCTTATCATATTAACATAGCATAAGCTTTTTAAGATCCTAAGAGTATCCTGAATAAATTGCTGCCATTATGTACAGTATAGTGTTTTGAACTTATTCAACGGTTCCTCTCTGCATTGCCTTCAGGGTGTTCTTTTCATTGTTAAAAGTTTAGAACAATCCTGGAACTTCCCCAGTACAACCCACTCACACACACAGCACAACCCTCAGACCAGTTCTCAGTTGTGTTGCCACATACTTCCCTTATGTTTCAAGGAACTGCAATGGAATTTGTGTAAGTCCTAAAGTCATGGAAACATCCAATCTATATCTATATCTACTGTATATCTATATCTATATACTGTATCTACACGCACACACACATATCAGGCATAACATTATGACCACCTTCCTACTATTGTGTAGGTCTCCCTTGTGCCTCCAAAACAGTTGTGACTCATCAGAGAATGGACATGGGCCTTCTGAGGGTGTCCTGTGGTGTCTGGCAACAGAATATTGTTAGTGGGGGCCTTTGGATCCTATGGGTTGAGGGGAGGGACCTTGATCAGATACTTGATCAGTTTGGGATCTAGTGAATTTGAAGGCCAGGTCAACACCTTGTGCTCTTCTTCATGTTTTTAGTTGTTCCTAAACCGTTTCTGTGTGTGTGTCAGGCTGCATCCTGCTGGGGATGGCTGCTGGCATCAAAGAGTGTCATTGCTATGGGGTGGGGGTGTCTGGTCTGGTCTAGGTGGGTGCTACATGTCTAAGTAACATCCACATGAATGCCAGGTCCAAAAGTTTCCCAGCAGAACATTGTATTCACAAGATGGTCATTGTTATTTATTTGTCCTGTCCGTGGTTTTAATGTTGTGGCTGATCTGTGTAAAAGGACACAATCAAGTAAAAGCATGATCTACTAGTGAAACGGTGCACTAAAAATTTAATACTGGTGCTTGTAAACATGTAAGTGTGTGTCATGGCAACTACCAAACCTCCCATGCAAATCACTGGTCGAACTAAAACATTTCCTCCTTAGATGATAACACTGATCTACTCATGATATTTTCAGGCCCAGAGGCAGGCATGGATGCATTTGAGCATATTTTCAGAGAAAGCAATCCAAACATACAGTAGGTTGTTCATCTCATAAGTTAAAGGAGCAGGAAGTAAATTTTGTTTTACTTACGGGGAAATGGAACTTCCCCGTGACGCTGACTTCTGCAGCTCTGAATTTACATTGAATGGACTAAAAATGTTTACAGACTCTATTGCCTCAACAAGATACACTTCGCTAGTCAACCACCAGCGACATTGTGCCATTTGTGTCATATTTAAAAGCATAAACAAATGAACTGAGGCATGCTTGGTGAAATTGTTGACAAGTCTCTGCATCACATCAAAGATGTTTCTGTTCTTCTTAACAAACCCAGACAGGAAATATGTCTTTTTGGCTAACTGTTATGTATTGTGTTGATCAACTTTTTCAATATCTGTGAGAACATTAAAAAGCTTCTGTCTTTTCCATGTTTAACTTAAGACATTTCTGAAATATATACCGCAGTATTCCAGTATTACTGGATCAGGCGGTTTCACCTTCAGCTGGTTTTGGAGTTTGCGATCGTTTGGGCAATTTTTCTAAATACTTTTTAATGCTGATTTGAAACAAAACCAATGTGCACGTAGGCTGTCTCAAGACAGTATAGACTATAATTGTATGAGCACAAATATTGCACTTCTTTCTAAAGAGGTGCTCCATCTGCCGATTAGTGGACCACATAATGTCATTAAATGTCTTCGTAGTTGATACATTTGACCAGTTGTGGTGTGTGGCTGTTGCTCTAGCATGGTACTGGTTGACAGACTATAGAGAATAGCTGTCCTCTGCCTATTGGAGGCAGTGTCAAAAACCACAAATGTATGCAACTGTTGTTCATGTTTGTGCTGTTTTGGGGTCTTTAACTTTGTGCTTGGTGAGAAACATATTGCACAGAAAACTTCTCATAGTGGACTGAAACAGGTATGTAATATGTTGCCTTTGAACTGTGGACTTTCCGATTCAAACTGAACTTTCAACTAATCAGCATCTGACCTGCTGACTTGATGAACCAATGCGGTCATGTGTATCTCTGTATCCTCTGCACTAGCTCAGTTTTAGTATTGCGTTACACTGCCAGACACTAATACTGGACCATGAGTCAGCCATGAGGCCTAGTGGGTGGAAGAAGATGAATATATGCTCTCCTTTTTGCAACAACTCCCTCTATCAACTCTTAGGCATTCCCATTAAATGCTACTGAATAAATGAAGAGATTTGTTTTTCCTTTTAACTCACCCATCCAGACTTCTCCAAACTGCCCCGCTCCCAGCTTCTTCACCATCTTAATGGAGTCTTTGGAAATCTCCCAGGCGTCTTTATCCCACGGCTTCTGAACTTTGGGTTTAAAACATGGACGCTCCAGTTTACGACACAGGCCGTCAGGTCTGTCTGCAAGGGGCACATGTATACACTTAGTATGCACAATCAAAGGGGACTTAATATTAACTGGTCAAGTTGCTGGGCCTACTACAACTACAAGTCTACTCACAGGTGCCAGTTATAGCATGGCATCCTTGCTGCATGTGACTACAGCCATACTCACTGTGGTAGTGCTGGATCAAGCTGCCGATGTTGGTGAAAGAGATTTTAGGAGAGATGTAACAGCCGCCGTTGTCCAGCATCCGGATCTTATAATGTTTGACTGATTCTATCCCCTGGTAGTCGACGTCTCTGATGGACAGTGAATAACTCCCTGTGCAAAAGTAAAGTAAAACAGACGGGATATGGGATTATGAATGCATCTTTGTCTCTGAGCTGTTGTGATTTCCATACCGTCCATACCTTTTGATGTTTCGCTTTCCCTGATCAGATAAGAGCCTGGTTTGTTTGCTGGAGCCAACAGCTGCCTCTCTGCATCCTTCCTTGTGATGCCTTTGTAATACCACCTGCAACCGACAAGAAATAGATACAATACAATATCTTAATGATGAATACATAAGTAGATAGAGCATTCTGCTTTAAGGAAGGGGTACAACTGAAATCATCAGTGTATAACTGAGTCGTTTAGAAGAACAGAGGAAGGTAAATTATTAAAAATGTATGTACTCCTCTGTTTCCATGGTGTCAGCTTGGGCAACATAGTTGGATGGTATGAATCCCTCTCTGTTGGTTACCAGAGACTTCGCTTTCCACCATTCACCATGTCTGCAAATGAACATACAGGTAACTATTTTTAGGTATTTTTTTAAAATCTTTTTTTTTTTTTAAATAACAACATATTGGAATTTTATTTTACCTCAGTGCTTTGATGCATGCAGTGAAAGAAATATTCTTTCTAAGATGCACTAAACAGAGATCTTATTTCTGCATTTCTTCAAAGTTAGGCTGAAATATAGAGGATCTCACTTAGATCCCAAAAAATATGCTCTGAGAGGTTGTTAGCTTTCATCGTTGGTTCTTGTCCTACACGATTCAACACAATAACTGATGAATAACATTTCCTGAATTGGTATCAGTCTGACACTCACTCCTCTAAGATTTTCATCCTTTCTCCCTTCTTGAATCCTAAGTCGTCTCTGTGCACAGCTTCGTAGGGGTAAAGGCTGATCACTATTTTACCAGTCCCTTGTTCCTCTAAGAAAAGAAACAGAAAGATATTGACACGTAAAACACCAGATGAGGAAATGAATCAACCACATTACCAAGACCAACGCTTATTTATTCATTAACACCACAATGTGTTATACTGGTAAGTATGAGTGTGAGTATCAGTTTAGAAGTGTTAATATTAATATAAGTGTTCAAAAGTGTTAATGTTAATATAATGAAGCCGGTGAGTTAAACATTCTCCTAAACCTTACCTACACATGCCTAGGTGTATCTTAGAGGATTTATTGGCTTTAATGTTAACTTGTTCCTGCACTTACTATCTGTTAAGAGCAATGTCACTCTCTGTTTTCCAACTGTGTAACAGTAACACAAAACAGGACTCTAAAATGACTGTAACTTTGCTAGAATGTCAACTCCTTTGGATGACTTAAACTGCTGAATCATCTACAGTAAAAATAGACATCTGCATATGAACATGCAGCATTTGCATGCAAGAGACAAGACTCTGGTAATGGCAGCTTTTGTGTTCCTTTCGAGATATCACCTGGCTAGAACAGAAATGCATCGGCCATGTAAATGGTTAATGCCTATCAAGGTGTCCAACGTAAGGAAATATTGGGCAACACAGAAATCAGAAAGTTGAACTGACATATGGCATTAAAGAGGCTGCCAACTAATACAATAGTGACTTTCCAGAGAAAGTCCATTCATTTATATGTGTGTGCGTATTGCAAGAAAAATACTTTCTACTAGACAAGATTTTATTTACTGGTGACGCCTCAGGGTGTGACTAACGCCTGAAAAGGATCGTTACTAACACACAGTCTTCTAATGCAATGGAAACAGTCTTCACTAATCCATTAAAGAAATAAATAAAGAATACCTTCCATCTTTTGGAACACCTGGCCAGGTAGGAGGGTGTTACCCTGCAAAGACAAACAATGCAAATGTTAATCAAGGTTTATCTCAGTTATTTCTGTTATTTTAATATCTGTGTTACTTCTAGACCTCTAGACACAATCTGCTCATTTCATTTTAAAACATGGGGGGTTCTCTTTTTAGGAAATATTTGAGTCACCTTTTTCCATATCAACAGGAAATGGTGTCTTTTTTGAAGACTGAATAATTTCAATTTTCTGTTTGCTTTAGTTAAAATAGTGATGATAATAGGCAGTTACATCTTCCTTTTTTTTCATGGTCATTACATTCTTGATTCACCAGGCCACCAAAATTCCACTTTTGCTCAGCCCAGCAGACTACTTACTATGTCGTTTTTTGTTTTGAAGGTGGGGTCTCTGACATAGTGCATTTGGTCAGGACGTGCAGCCTGCTGGTCGATTTTCCCTCCCTCCACACCTCCGTTCAGACCCTCACTCACTGTGGACTTCACACAGCCCATTCTGCCTGCAGAAGGTCAGTGAGAAAAGGGAAGAGTGAACATTTACAGCTGCTGAAACAAACACCACTAAAAAAAAAACTAAAAAAAATAATTTGTTCCAAACACCTGTGGTGTTTCAGTTCATGTGAAAATACCAGTAAACCAAACCAATGACATGTACTTTCGTCCATATTAGTTACTAAGTGCTTCACAAAAGCGGAAAAAACATAAACGGATAAATGCAGCGCTACTTAAAAGTTTTGCTGAAGTCCTTGAAGGGAGAACCCAATCAAATTAAACAAAAATGTTAGACTTTTCAGGCAAATGAACCAATATTATATATCTGCGAGGTGCAAAGTTAGCTTCAGGGCTCTGTCTGTTCAGAAGTGTTTCTAATCAACATGATATGAGTCACAGTCTCATATTTGCACATTTGTGGAAGTGTATGCTGACATAGAAAGTTGCTACGGAGGGCAAAGATTCTATAACCACAGTCAGACAGATTGTGACCTACTCTCCAGGGGGGTGGCCTACCAAGAAAAATCTTTACTGACTCAAATAAAGGCCTCTGTCGCACTGGCTAATGTTCACGTTCATGACTCCATCATGACTAGAACACTGAATAATGAACGACTATACCAGCAAATTGTAAGAGAAAATAAAGCTCTATACACTGATTTGGTTGGACTCAACAACAAGAAAGCACTAGCTCTGTCTGGCCATGTTGTACTGTGCCCATTGCAGTATTATAAAAGATTTACTGCAGCAGTTATGTGTTTTGTGACCTGCTACCGTGGCTTCGGCTGGGCTGTATTTCAGTCTGAAGTCCACAAAATGCCACATCACATCCTGATATTTACATGTATTAAAACCACAAAGACTTTTTATACAAAAAAAAAAAAAGAGACCAGAGATGACGACGATTATAACATGACAGTTTTGTTGGAAACACTCACGCACATGTATTCATTTTGTGTCTACGTGCTCACTGTGATTTCTTAGCAGTATGCAGAACGTGTCATTTCCTACATGCCACGTGACTTTCATAACAGCGAATATCTTCAGTGTATGTCATAAAGAAATGTGATACTGATCCTCTCATTCAAAGTTCAGTAGATGCGCCTGTCTTTGTTTCGGGAAACGGGCACAGCAGCATTTATTGTAACTGTAATATTACTAATTAACATTTTCCACAGAGATTATGACCACAGTTCATTGACAAACAAGTCTAAGGTAGGGACGTCAAACTCTTTTTAGTTCAGGGGCCACATACAGACCAATTTGATCTCAAGGGGGCCAGACCAGTAACATATAGCCCACTAACCTAAGAATAATGACATAATAAACTCCTAATTTTATAAACAACCTGAAATTCCGGCACATCATTGTATGCTGTTTAGTTCTGGATGTTGTATTCTGTCCGCTACTCCTACTAAAAATGTGGAAAAATTAGGAATAGCAGTTACTTTTATTGAAAAACTGTAATTGAAGTCTTTTCTTTTCATGCCGGAGGCCCGATAAGACCCTCTGACAGGACGGTTTTGGGCTGCGGGCCATATATTTGATACCCCTGGTCTAGGGTCACCCCAGCCAGTCTTAACTGTAAACTTTATTAAAAAAGAAAGTCCCGGGCATAACAGTAAAGGCAGAGAGTGTGTCCACCTCACAAATCCAAACTGTAACTACAATAGTTTTACCGAAGAGAAGCCTCCCATAAACTACAAGTACAGGGAGCCAAAGCAATGGCATCCACAGTTATTATATGGTCAGGGAATGTTTCTGAGATCTTTAGGGCCAAATATTTTAGCTTCAGTGACGCCCCCATTTAAATGGACCCATAAAGGGAAAAATGAAACGTTGCCGCGGCCAATGTGCAAGTTCATTATACACGCTATCTAAAACAGGAAAAACACTTCCGCCATTCTCCAGGAAACAAAAGTAGACAGCTGAACGAAAGAGAAAAAAGGAACACATTGAACTATTCCTGTACGTCAGTGAGGACTCTTTTAACATCTGACACCTACAACTGACAATATAGCCAATATTTATTGATGTGTGACCAAGCAGTATATAAAGGAGGTCACAGGTCAACAGCTAAAAGGAATCCCCCATAAAAATAACCAACTATATTGAATTGTAATTAATATAAATGTTTTTTTTGTGTGTGTGTGTTTGTTTCCAAAACTGCCTGCACATTTTTATAAGTTTTAAGTCACCTTAAGGTGCCTTGAAATGCTAAAAACAAAGGAGTAGTAAAACTGTGGCTAGGCTAGCATGGCAGCACAGTGGCAATGATAAAATGCTAGCAGATTTAATATTTACCGTGTGCCTCATATTAGATGTACGACGGAGTATTAGGGCCACACATGAAGAAAAAAAATATTTTTACCATGACGAGATTAAACTCGACATGTCGACTTTAAAGTCGACACGTCAAGTTTAAAGTCGACATGTCGACATTAAACTCGACATTTCGAGAATAAAGTTGAAATATCATGTCGACTTTAATCTCGACGTGTCGACTTTAAAGTCGCCATGCCGACATTATTCTCGACATGTCGAGTTTAATGTCGACATGTCGACTTTAAACTCGACATGTCGACTTTAAAGTCAACACGTCGAGATTAAAGTCGACATGATATTTCAACTTTATTCTCGAAATGTCGAGTTTAATGTCGACATGTCGACTTTAAAGTCGACATGGCAAAAATATATTTTTTTCTTCATGTGTGGCCCTAATACTGTAAGTACGCTAAATGTAGTGTAAGTACGCTAAATGTTTCAATGGCCAATTTTTAAGTCTCTATGTCAACATGCTATCAGTGCTAGTTAGCATCAAACGCAAAGTACAGCTAAAGCCGATGGGAATGTCATTACCTTGGCTGTTTTTTGTTCAGAAACCAAAGCAGCAAAGTCAACGTTGAGCTGAAGATGGTATCAGGGGGATTACAATTCATCCCAAGAGGAACATGAATACATGTACCACATGACAGTGACAGTGCGTCCTCTAGCTGGACTCAAAAATGGAAAATGGCCAAATGAAATTTCACACCAGTCCGTCTGGAGGTTATTTCACTGAATGAGTAGGCTGACATCTCTGAAACGGTGTTGACACTACACAAGATAGCAGCGGCCCCATCTTGAAGGGGGCACTGTTGTCTGCTGAGACACTGCGGCCCAAGCCACAGTGCTGGACTGGCAGACCAGAAGCAATCACTAGCCATACAAGCAAGGTAAACGTGTAGACTTATCCAGCTCCAGTCTCACAGTGAACGCCTCAGGACATCATTCATACCCTACTTAGTCCAGCTGCACAGTAATTCACCTTTTTGTAACAGATAACTCCATGTGCCTCCATCTATATTTTCGCTCCTTATTTATCCTTCCTATATATAGTATATACTGTATGTCTCTATGTCTTATACATTGTACATGTGTAAATCTGGTACAATACTTTATAGTATATTTTTTTAACTATCTATCTTACACCTTTTTTTCTTTCACTACATAGTGGTTCTCAGGAGTGTTTTTTTTATATTTTTTATGGCCAACGGTGCTAAAAGTCATTTCTGTTGTTTTTTGTCTCCAACAGCAGGATGAAACGTGTACTCTTGTCTTTGTTTACCACAGTGCTCCTAAAAAAATAAACCAGCAATTTAGTGACTCTCAAGAAGATTCAGGAGAAAAGTTGCACAAGTGGACCTGGCTGACTTGGAGTAGGTTGCTAGGACAAGAGTTGGTGGGGGCTTGTGGTCAGGAACAATCAACCCAGTGCGACCAAAAAAAGGGCCATACTTGAAAGCCAGCATACATTTTCTAAGGTTTGTGTGTTTAAAGGACAGTGGGTGAGTGAAGGAATGAGACTAAACGACATAAAAAGGTTGGAGAATCAAAGTGGAATACACAGCTGGTTTGTCAGTGTTTTGTCAGTTTTGCACAGGCTTGTTTTGCACTTTGTGGTTCAGTGCCTGCAGTGCCTGCTATATTTTAAACTTGACAGGGAGCAAACAGCTGGAAACCGAGGGTCTAAACGGATCAGGAGCGCACGCACTTAGATGTCTGCCGCACACTTCCTCCTTTGGGGATAGATTAAGAGAGGAGATAGCGCACAGTGCAATTTAAATGAAAACAAATAACATATCTGATGGCATTTATAAACTATCAGTGAAACAAATATTTAATGGCAGTCTGATGGAAGTCAAACTGTTGAATGTGTAGAACGAGCCACACTTCATGAGGCTGAAGTTGGAATTTCAAATACTAATACATGACTGAATGAAATAATCTAGAGCCATGATATAAACCAAACCATAGTGTCATTAAATTAACTTATCTCTGCAACACAGACATTTTCCCCCACAAATAAAATCTAATGTTTTCAACTCTGAGAATGTGAGTTCACCTGTGTCGGTAATGAACAGGATTATTCACTCATTAGTGCTTACCTCTCTCAGTGTGTATCTCCGGTTAAAGAAACAGCTAATCCAGTGCGCAAAAGTCTTTCAGATATCTTCTTTGCGTTTTTCATCAGAGTGCCTGAAACGCACGCACGGAACACGCTTTGTTTGACTTGACAAGTGGGTCAGCCAGTCGACAAGGACTGTTATACCAGAATGAGGAACTGGCCAGGGGACTTTTTTTTCTTGCTAAAACTTCCTGGTACAATTGTCTAATGATTATTTGCATAATCAGCAACACACACGTGCACAGAAACACACACGCACACACGAAGCGCACAGCAGACAGATGGTCTTTCAGCCCTACACATACGGAAACATTGTATTTGTAGAGCAGAGTTTCAGAATATGTCACAGAATCCCTTCGGAGAATTATGACTTTTGTGCTGAGATAGTATGTGCGTAATAAATACCCCCTCTCATACTTAAGTGTTAAACACTATCTATAGACTCTTAAATTTGAGTTTGAGTGTCATGTGCTTTGCATTTTAGAGCCGATTTCCATATATTGTCCCATGGTTCTATCAGTTGGCCAAGCTGCAGAGGACGCTTCATTCTTATCCGTTATTTATTTCACTTTGTTTGACACCAAGAGTAGAAAATATGGTTATAGACATTCAGACAAACAGATACACGTTTAGCAGAATCATGCACCTGCCATACTTTTCCATGCCGAGTAATGCACAGCTGAGTTTATACATACTTCTGGGAGCCGGAGTGAATCACTAAACAGTCACATGGCAGTTTACAACTCGGGACACCTGATTGCCCTACATTATTACAGGCATGAATGTGTCACAGTGAAGCTGCAGGGTTACAGGAAGGTTATAGTCAGCAAAACTTAGGAGAAACGGGAAAGAATACACATGTGCATGCAAAATGGTCTGTACAGATGATCAGATCTATTTCTATTTCCAGATCTATTTCACAACGTAACAGGAATTTAGTTCAGCCTCACATATAGAAACTTTCACACTTAAAAACAAATGTTACAGTTACTGGAAGCTCCACTGAGTATTGCATATCTACATTTAAGGAAAAGTTTGACATTTTGGGGTACACACTTATTGAGTTCACTGGTGAGAGTTAGCCGAGGGTTTTGATGCCGCTCTGTTTCATGTGCGGGAATCAATAAATAAAACACAACAAAGTCATAACTGGACAGTAAACTTAATTACAGTTAGATCAACGCTCAGGACGAAGTTCAGGAAAAACGAACACATTTTTATTGGCCTTACGCATTATAGCAACAGGAAAGTTATGACTAGTGTCGAACCTTGGGTGAGAGATCCACACCTACAACCACTAGATCATTTCTGTGTTGACTGGTCAGAATGTGTTGCTCATTGTGTTTTATTTCTTGTCATATTTTACTATGACAGGGATTTATTGTCTGTCACTGATGCAAATGTATGGGCAATAACATAAAACCTGTGTCACTGTACTGATAAATAAAGCATAAGTGGTCCTTGGCTTTACTACAACAGAGCCAGCTAACTGAAAGCTAGTTAGCATTGCAGGTAACACTGCAGCCATACTTTTTGTAAATGTGACTGATTTGCCGCTTTGATAGATGACAGGTAAACTGTGAACCAATCAGAATAAAAACTTCTGACACAAGTGATAGCAATTTGAGATGAGTGCTTAAGTTCCTCTAGATTTTAGCTTTCGTAGCTTAGCATGAAGACTGGACGGAAGGAGATAGGCTAGCCTGGCTTGCTGTCCAGAGGCAAACATGTCCATCTATTAGCACATCTTCTAATTAATGTGCTCTATGTCGACTGCGTGAATTGCAGAAACAGTTCACTTCTGCAGTCATAGCAAGTAGCCAGGAAAATGCTTTCAACCAAGCCATAGTTTGCATTGGTTCAACTGGGTTGAAGTTGGGTTGGGTTGTATTTGCCATGTTCATAAGAAGAGTCCATATGAAAGGCACAGCCTTGTCATATTCACAACCTGACGGAAGTTTTTGATAACGGCAGAACTCGCAAGTTATGACATATTTGATGATGTTTTCAGAGGTGATGGAAGTTTTAGAAAATGAACAGCAAGTTACTGTATTGCAATTCATGTGTTGGACATTTTTTTTTTTTTTTTTTTTTTGCAGTTTTGTACCAAACTACTTATATTCCCAATGGCTTAAAAACTTTTACATTTCCTTCATTAGGCTATCCAATTGTTAGCTTGCTGTTAACCGCATATTCTTCTAGTAGCCAACAGTTGCCTAGCAGCGGTGTTTTACAATTTATGAACAACGCCAAGCATTTTGTCTACATGACACACAGCAAGCAAGCCAGATCTCTGTACACTATTTTTTTTTTGTGGTGGAATGCTGGTCTGGAGTCACTCCACTGAGAACGGATTATGGTCCAGCAAAGATCTGCCAGGCCAATCAAATCATCTGGATGGACTTTATGTGATCATGGACAGAAGAGTCACAGAAACATAGTCAAACATATCATCTAAGTGCTGTAGAGTTGAATGTGTTTGCAACAAAAGGGTTCTGATTGGTTGTAGGACTATCCAGTTGCATACTAAAGCATTTTTATTTATTTTTTGTTCTCTGCGGTGGTTAAAACATACCCCATAAGAATTCATGCAGGTTATATAATGATATCCTGATAAGAATTGGGTCCGGCTATGCCAGGCTACCATGTCATAAATAATAATAATAATAAAAGTTCACAAGTTCCTTCTGAAGGCAGCAATAACTCTCCGCAAAACCATTAATTGCTGTTTTATGGACATGGGAAGTGTTGTAAACAAAATGCTTGGCATTCAAGTGGTAACACTGGTTATACATAATCTGAACACGTACTGCTACACAACTGTTGCTGTCTAAAAGGCGAGGCAGCTAACAATTTAACAAACTAACAGGTGGATAACTTGCTGACATTCACTTCAGCCCTATTATTAAATACATTCCCATTATATGTACAATGTCAGTAAATGTGTCACAACTCGTGAACTCTGAACACAATGATCATAGATGAGTTGTGTTACCTTTGGATACACCATAGCTAGGTTCTGCACAGTCTTTATGCTAGGCTAACTCTAGCTACATAGAGTTTAGCAGTAGCATACCCTCGCAACTAACTCTCAGCAGAAAGTGAGGAAACATACTCACTGAAAATGTCAAACTATACCTATAATGTGGTGGTTACAATGAGATTGTTAGAAAAGTTTAAAAAAAAATATAAACATTTTAAAATATAGTACACCATCATCACTTATTTTTGTATCCACTGAGACACTGAAATATGTCCTCCACACTGACTGTGAATTGTACACCACTACTGCTCTGCTACAGCCTGCTGCTTTCTAAGGTACAGAATCAGTGAACAAACTCCTCAGCATATACACAAGTAATCAGACCCCGGTTTGTTCCAGCTTCACTAAAACTGAGTCCATTTCCTTCTGCAGCATTGTCAATTTAAAGGAAGCACAAGCCATTAACTGGCAATACAATCTCTATCAGCATCACTACCTTTACTAACATGCTACTCCCACTGTGACCCATTACATCAGCACGTCTCAGTGGTCTTACAAATTGCTTCAACTACTATAAAACTCACATTGGAGCCCTGTCTTTTTATTTCAGTCATCCAGGTTTTTAGTAACTAAGACTGAAAATAATATCGGATTTTGTAACAGCTACAAATGTGTCTCTCTGCAACTCTGAAAAGCACCCTGCAATCAATCTGTTATTCTAGTGCACAGCAGTGCTCTGGGTGATCACATAGCAGCACCTCTCCAGTGGATTTTGGGGTTCAGTGCCCCGCTTAGGGGCAAATCAGCATCGATGGCACTACCCTCCAACTACCAGCCCACTTTGGTCAAACAGACTCATCGCGATGGCAGCTGGAATCCACCCTGCAGCTCTCTGTCGGCCGACGTGAGAGAGTGGCAGGTTAACTATTCCTCTGCTCTGCCTCCCTCTGGGCCGAGGAGGAACTCTGGCTGTCCTCTGTGTCATCTCCATCTGTAGAAGAAAGACGAACAGTAAAATATGTTGCACTGCCAAACAACTCGCTCACATTTTATACAACGGTATACATGATCAGCCCTGAAGCCACTGGTTTCTGTTATTCAGAATACAGAATTGTTACATCCATCAACTTTGTAACCGTTCCTGAAAAACTAAACCCTGATTCCCAGCATATATCTACATACTAAGTTTCAAAGTTTTATTTAATTTAGCAGCAATTCTTTCAAAACATTTGCACTAAGGTGAAAGCCAGAAGCACATGAGGTTGTGTTGCTTCTTTCTCTAAAGGAAAGCTTACGATATGATGTGCTTAAGGGGTTCATTTTGAGATATGAGCTTGTGCCAGAGCCCTATGGGCAGAGATTTAAAAGTCATAAAAGAGCCACAGGTCAAAAAGTCAAGTGTAAAAGAAACTTTTTGTTTGTTCTTTCTGTTCCTTTGGGTGCTGCTCGCAAGTTCAAGGTTAGTTTGGAATCACTCAGAGTGTGCATTATCAGAGAGGATGGAGCTATTCTCACATGAACGAAACGTGACTTCACCATCTAAAGCAGCTTTTTTGGCCAATCATTTTGTGCTAACTGTGTGTCTTCCTCTCATCCCTTGGGACCTGAATCTGGTAACCCTCCTTTTGAAAAAGCTAAGGGTCTTGCATCGCCTTCACATGGGAGTCATGAATTAAGAGGATCTGTTGGCCTTGCTTTAAAATCTAGTATAATAATAATAATAATAATAATAATAATAATAATAATACATTTTATTGTAAGTGCCTTTCAGGACTCCCAAGAACACTTTAGAAAAACATACAGACACAAAACATTAGCTAGAAAGTCACAACACGTGAAATATCAAAACCCTACGATAGTCAGACAACAAAAGTAGCAACCGCACTGGTGTCATACAAAAATATGTGTGTTTGCTGTTGTCACGCACAGGAAGTCAAGAGTAAACAACCACAAACCATATGGTCTAATTTCTAAGTTCCCGACAATAGTTTTTTTTTCTTTTTTCTTTTAATTGCTCAAAGTTCATTTATGCTAGCGTGAGAGAAAGGCACCGTGGGAATCATTACAGAGGCTCACCAGTCAAATAAAGTCTCTAGATCAGGATTATTTGCACGGTGGTCTCCCATGTTAAAGTCCAAAGTTTTGTAAACCCATCGATCTAAGTTGACCTTCCCACAGGGCAGACTTTGTGCATCTATAATGACATCACATAACTTCCTCTTTTACCTCTCAAAGAGTGACGGGTACTTTCACAATAACTATCACATATGTATGTGCAGTATATGCACTCGATCTCCTCCCAGGTCAATAAGATCTAACATAAGTAGTCATTCAATCATTTTCTGTAGCCACTTGTCCTCTGGAGGGCTGCAAGGAGGCTGCAGCCTATCCCAGCTGTCATTGGGTGAGAGATGGGGTACACCCTGGACAGGTTGCCAGTCCATCACTACACTACCTACCAGATATATAATGAGATTTGCACCTTTTCCACTAATTTGGAAACTTCCAGAATAGAAGTGAAGTGACGTCAGTTTGTTGAGCATTTTGGTTCAGCAGTTTGGCTTTTGGCTTCTGATTTAAGGGCTTCGATGGCAACGTGAATGTGTCTCATTCTCTCATTGAGCAGCTGTGTTTGGGTTTTCTAGAGGATTTCTTCCACTCTGTGGCCACTGTGGGGCCTTGGCGTAGGCTGGTGGGAAAGATCTTGTATTGCCATCATCTTTGGTTGAAACGTAGGTGGTTCCTGTAATCTGCAAATTTCCTTGATGTCCTCTCATACTCCTACAAGAAGCTACTTGGATGAGGAGTGAAGCTTCTTCAAGAAACTCTACAGTACAAGTCCAGTTGCCTGTGTCTCAGCTTTTTCTCTTTTGCATACCATGACCTGGATGACTGAGAACCTTCACAGACATATCGGACCATGCACTTTTCGACTAGTGTTCAGATTACAGGAAACTCTGGTTGGATGCAGGGAACACAAGATACTGTAATTGCCACCAGCCTACGCCAAGGCTCCATAGTGAAGAGCTACAGATTGGAAGAAAACTTCCAGAAAGTCCAAACACAGCTGTTCAATGAAAGAATGAAACAGGTTCAGAACTGATGAATGGTGAAACATCTTCGAGAAACTCTAAAAGCTCAGTTGCCCCGATTTCAGGTATCAGTTACGTATTTTTGGATACGAGATGCATACAATCTAAAACAGCTGTTTACTGTGAGCTGTGGTAAACCCAGTAGCCTACCTCCTCCTCCTGCATTGATGTGCAGCTGTGAAAGTGACAGGGTGAGGGACATCTCTCGCCCCTCGGGGTCAGTGGGGCTCTGCAGGATGTCATGCAGGGCGTTCCTGCGTCCCGTCCTGCCCGAGGCGATGAAGTCTGCGTATGTGGCCTCAACATCAGCCATCGTTCGAGCATCGTTCACACAGCAACACCTACAAGAAGATGAGTGGGATCTGCAGCTTCAGAGGATGATCTGCGCCTATCACAGACTATGCTGCTGGATGGATGGCACAGGCCTAACATTAAGGTTGAGTTACTTGAGAAGCACTGTGCTCACATGACTTTTCCATATTTATTATGATACATGTTACTCTACAGATAACATATATAATGGTAAACATCACGCAGCAATGGCATGTTTTTTATTTGAATTATTAATTAAACCTGCACACAGTTAACTGATTCCCACTATTCTCGTGGCTGAAGCAAGCCTGCACCGCCGTGCTTCCTTTATTTTACTAGCTAAAGTAACCGGGCAGCCCGGCCATAATTAGGCCTAGAAGTCAGAGACTTCAGAGAATAAAACCGGGACCACAAGTCAAATCCGAATATCACAGCAACTCACAGCGTGATTTTTTTATTTTTTTTTTCATTGGGTTTACGTCCTTACCTTCAGTGACGACTCTTCTGGCGTAACGACCCGCAGCTAGCTACATTTTGTAGGGAGTGACTTCATCTAAAGCAGGGAACGGGCCCGACATCACATAAAACGATCCCAGAGAACAAACAACACAAAACCAAAGAAAGAAGGAAGGAAACAACAAGAGCAGCCTAGTCTTGTAGCTATTTATCTTATAACACTACACTACATACCGTGACCTGTCAATGCATGAAATTTTGGAATATCAGTCACATCTGTAAGAAAACTCAATCTATTCTCCATGGCCGTCGCATCTTCCTCCTTTGCGACCAATGAGCAACCAGAAACCAACATCTGAGTCCTGATTGGACGGGAGACACAAAAGGATGAGAGGAGAGAGCTCAGAGCAGCACCGAGGCATGTGAGGCGTTCACAGTCGCATCGTAAAGATGGAAACAGAACGACTGAAACGTCTGGTACAGCCAACTAGTTGGCAGCCACTTTGATAATAAACGGTTTTCATACTATATATTAACTGCTTCATTTTTACTAGTCTACTGGTAAAACATTCATTTCATTTGAACGACATTCATTTATTTATTGTTTTTCAGACAATAAATACAATAAATAGGAAGTGCAAACAACGTATTAAATAAGAATCAGTGAAGGATAAAAATAATAATAATTAACTACAGCCCTAATCATGGTTTAGCTGACAAACAAGAGAAGAAAAACCCACATTGTTACTTCATAAGCGTTTAATAAATGGGCGTAATATAGGACATGCAACGTGATTTCCTTTTCCATAGAAGTTACAAATAAAGTAAAATAGAAATAAACATAGAGGTAAAATAAGAGACTGAAATAATAAAATGAGCAGAAATGGATATAATAACACGAATGACATGACCACGTTCTCCCAGCGCTTTAAACGATTTGGCCTACTGGCCCCTGAAGCCAGCACGTGCAGTATATCAGTCATTGTCAGTGTTTACATGTGTTCCCAAACACACTTCAGTTTGCAAAATGCAACTTTATGTACAGATTTTAAACTGTCTATCTACAGCTTTGTTGCACTCACTTGTTGCATGCTGTGAAAAACCCTTAACATATCTAGTAATAACATGTGAAATGAATATTTAGATAAGAAGAGATGCTCTAAGCTCTTAGTATCATTTCATGAGTTTTACCATTGAAGTGTGAGTTATCTGACCTGGAAGCCAGACCAACTTCCTCACCTACAGAATTTGTGCTGGCTTTTTGTGGTGATGGACAAGTAAAAGCAATGTCACTTGAGAGCCATGGAGTTGAATTTGTTTACTACAAAATGTTGAATTTTGTGGGTGTAAAACAAGCATCAGTTTGTTAGACTGCTGCTGCCAAAGAGGCTTTTAGACTTTATCCTGGCTTCTGTGGAAGTAGGAAGAAGAAAAACAAGATCAGGGAGAGTTCAGTATAAGCACCATGGATGGATGGATACTACAGAGACACTCTATCAATTTTACAATGATAGACAGAAATTCTCTTTCAAACAACTGAATGTGAATGACAGGAATTAATAGTGAGAAATATTAATACAAACCACAGGGTGGCACCAGTGTCAGCAAAATACCATATCTACAGCACCTGGGCCCAGGAATCAACAAATACAACTCTATTATATTGTTATTAATATTGTGACAGTGGATCTCAGGAATAAAGATTATTACCATATAAATATAAATAATTTAGGTGGTGAGCTATTTAAACAGCATAATGATTTAAACGCTATTTTAATCTACGAGACAGCCCCTCTTGATGGTTGATGGTTTTAATATGCTGTCACCATACAGTCATACCTTGTATAACCAGTCATCTTTTATTTGCAATAGCTCAATCTAATAAAAGACGGGTCGTTTCAGGGTGCTTCCCATGAATCAAAACAGCTCAAAATGTTATGTGCTGGCATTTAAACACCCATGAGTCCAACTCTGACCGGCATCTTAGACGGCGTTGCTGTGGAAACACCTCCTGCTCTTTGTACTTGAGGCAGAAGCTTTCAGCGGGACACATTTGGGAAGTTTTGAAAAGGAATCTGATCAGTGGCAAAGAGCCGAGATCAGATCACTCCCACCAGCTTCACAAGCTGTGCAGTTCCTTTTTTCTTGTAGCGGTGTGCTGGTGACAGGATCCACAGAGGCTCAGCTCGCTTATTCACTCACTGCACTGTACTGCTGTGCCTCACTTCACTTCACTCCACTTCACTCCACTTCACTCAGTCTTACATCAGCTGTTTCCAGCTTGAGAAGGAATTCTCCGAAGAGCTTATCTTTGTTAATGTACAGCTCAGAGCTGAAATCATATTACCTCGGTTATAAAATTTTTATGGTCACTTTTATGTTTTAACTGGAGGACATTTCATAGACATGATCAACAGAGACACAGAGCAGAGGCTATTACAAAAAAAAAGAAGAAGTATTTTTTAAAATCCTCACAAGAAAAGAGACATGTCAAGCTTGTTCTTGTGATAACTTATTGTATGCATTGTAATGCTGTTTTTGTTTGTTTGTTTTTTTTCCAGCAGTGTTTCAGAGATGGGTGGAACACTGGCGAGGTGGTTAGCACTGACGTGCTCATTAGGTTCATTGGTGATTCTAAATTAGCGATAGGTGTGAGTGTGAGTGTGAATTGTTGTCTGTCTCTGTGTTAGCAATGCAATGGACTGGTGACCTGTCCAGGGTGTACCCCCTCCTCTCGCCCGATGACAGCTGGGATAGGCTCCAGCAGACCCCTGCGACCCTTAACAGGAATAAGTGGGTACATAAGATGAATTAATTAATATATCATAAGTCAGTAATTGTATGAGTTAACAAGCTGCTTGTATCCCGTGACACTTTCATAAAAAATAGTCCATCAGAGAAATCTCTCTAGATAAATGAAGAGCTAACCTGAAAGACAAGCAATGCTGGAGAAAACCTTGCATGATCTGGCCACCCAAATGTTATTTTTATTATTGATTTATGACTCTCTGGAGGATTATTAACCATTAGTAAATCCATTTATTCCATCTTGTAAACCCTTTACAAATGGTGCTTGGTCAGAGTCTTGCCAGATCAACAAGCACAGACAACCCGACAACTTCAACCATGGTCTCTCAATTAGCAGAAGAAAAACACACTGATACAATTTGCTGATGGTAAAAACTGAGTATATTTTAACCAGAAACCTAATGTTTGTATCCAATTATTAATTAGAATTAGTTTATGTTGTATTGTGAATTCAACACTAGGCAGGATTCTCTTCTTAACACATTCATGTGGTTTTTGTATCAGCACGTAATCTCAAATGTATTAAAAGCACAGCTTAATTTGCAATTATGAAATACAGTGAAGACGTGACATGCACTTTGCATGTCTCCTAGGTAGTGTAAATTAAACAGTAGCTAGGTGTGTAAATTACAGTGCCTAATATTTGACATTATTTTAGCAAAGTGACTAAATGTGGCCCTGGAATAGTGCCGTGCGGGATACCTTTACCAACATTACCTACAAAGAGGCTTTAACTTTCTGGCATAAAGGGTCTCTAATTACTGTGCTTGTATGTCTCATTTAATGTGTGTATAGTTTATGGCAGCTTGGAGTGGATCAATGAAGCAACAGCAGTGTCTTCTATTGTATCTTGAATAAACATTACACTTCTCACTCTCCAGCTGACAAAGTGTCTCTCTGCCTAGAGCCCAGTCCTGTCACTTCGATTTTTACATGAAGGTTAACCTTCAGAAGGAGATTTTTTTTACAAGCTGCTTCCACTGGAAAGGACACGATTCAGACCTCAGTGACAGCAGTGCCATGTTTTATTCACTACAGGAGACATGGTTGGCTGTAATCTGAGCAGACCTGAGTCTGCACAGGAATTTATCAGAGGAGGATCTGCGTGGGAGATAAAAATAAATCTAACCATTAATCTCCCCGTCTTTGTCTATTAAGTTTTAATTAAGACCAAGACCTGTACTATTTTTTATAGCATGTTAGTTTTCTGTGAATTTTGTATGATCCAGTTGGAGCAGGTTTAATATAACCACAGGTCCAAATGAAATATATCACTTCATTGTAAAGCTACAGTTGAGCTATTGATACTTCTACACGCCTGTATTTATATATGTTTGTATATTTATGCACTCTGTTATAAAGAATGCTGTACATTCTTCTGTCAGCTCGTATTACTGACGCTATTTGTCTTCTTTATTGTCGGAGATACTGTGGAGTTATAGGGCTGCTGCTGTTCTGCAGTACGGGGGGAGATTAAGTGTCTCTGATGCAAAGCAGACTGACAAAGTTTATAAAACACCTGTGAAATTTTGATATAGGCAGCAAGTTATGAGCTGCACCTCAATAACAGATAAAGATGAAATATAATATAAAAACTACTTATTCCACATGTCTTTTACAGAAAAGAATATAGCAGCACACCTTCTAAAGATCAGTGACTGTGCATTATGCTGGTGAAAGACATCCTTCAAAACAGTATCGGTATCTAACACAGTGCAGCAGTTCATCTGATTCAGTCACTTTCAAGCTGACTGACAGGTGATTAAATAATCTTCCACTTTACAGACAATATGATCAGCAGTTACTGTGCTAACAATGTAAGACATTATAATAAGCTTTTTATGGACTTGTGAATCCTTGACACCTCCGTGTACCACGTCCTGCCAAGTTTAATCTAAATGACTGTAAGCATCGGTGCTACCTGCTCCCACAGTGCATTTTGTGCCAACAAGCTGGAGATGAGATCTGGTGTTTGTTGCTGCTGTGTGTCAGTTTGTCTGAAGGTAAAGGTTAACGTTAATGCTGACAGTTGAAGTCATACAGAACCACCGGATCCGTGGCCTTTGGGGCCTTGTAGTGAATATACAGACAAATATCATATAACATTTCATTGAAAATCTATAAATCTATATTGATGAAAATTACTTGAGGCAGTTGACTATTTAATATTACATATTTATTTATAAAAACATTGCAGCTTGTATAGCAAGATGGGATAGCATATTAAGCTGACGAAACAAATAAATACTGGACAAAGAGTGAGTACTGTGAGAAAATGTGCATCCCAGTCATGATGACATTTCTTAGCATGTTACCATAAATAAGGTAGAGATCAGTGTTTACTGCAATCAGTCCAACAGCTGTTAGGATAATAATTTCAGAAACACATTGGTTAACCTCATGACAGCACTAGTGGAAATGACAGTGAGATTAATCATCCAGAAACATTGCTGAATGTTACATTGGTCCTTGTCCAGTAGTTATTGAGAGATTTTAGTTTGGATCAAAGCTGCTGACAGATGCATGCTGCACCACGCATCAGAATCTCCACCTCGACCTGTCCACCAGCTCGTCGGTCCACTGCTTACCTCATGTGCGTACTGGCATCTAACAGCAATGTGAAGGACTCATCACAACCAGATCGAAATGGCAAAATCGTGCACTTTTGTAATTTATATAGCACAAAATAAAATTACAGGTTGGATCTGTAAATAAAAACTTAAAGTCAGGACTAGTGATATTGGTTATTTATATTTATTTAATAAATGAAGGACAAATGGATCTGTGTCAAGCGCTCTCACTCACGTTGCATTATTGTGCTTTGAGTGCTGGTTTCAAAAGCCAGAGATAATACTGTAGGGTCATACTTCAGCCATACATACGATCTTGTCCTGACACCTGCAGCTCCTTCGTGTAACCTCATTCTCCTGCTGATGGACACTGAGCAGATCCACTGGAGCAGACAAGTGCCTTGCTTAAGGGGACTTCAATTTTTAGATTAGGTCAGATGAAAGTTTAATGATGCCCGTGGAGATGTCAGGTCGTTAGAGCAGCAGAGGATAGGCTATAGATAAGAATAGCTCAAATGGAGTATACTGCAAGAAATACTGCAAGGAGCAAATGAACAAACAAGAGGTTAAGAGATTTATAAGCTAATGTGTATTTCTTGCCACATCAAGGATTATATTTAGAGATATTTTATGATTTGGTCCAAATTAAACTAGCTGCCTCCTCAAGCGTCACGGTATGACATTTTCCCTGTGACGTGCAGATAATCTGAACATCCAGAGTCATTCCTTGTTCAATCAAGCGAACGGCGCATACGAGAACAATGTGTGCGAGATTTAGTTTGCCATGGATGCCACTGACTGTGGCATTTGGAAATAGCTTACAGTTGACTGAACAAAGAAATGTTAGACAAAGAGGAACAGAGAGATGGGAGAAAGCCTGAACGAGGGGGAGACAAATATAGACGGAGCCGGAGTTAGAAAAGAGTCAAGAGGATGTGGTGCGCTCAGTTCATCTGGGTTACAAACTTTTTCCAGTCTGCTTTTGTGCTGTAACTCCCTCTAGTAAAGGCTTTGTCCTGATTTGGCATTATGTCTGTGTGTGTGTGTACTATACTCATTCCAGCTAATTTAACAAAGGGCCCGTGGTCGATTTTAGTTGGTAGGGATGTAGAGATGTGTTAAAGAGGATATCACTCAGATTAGTTAAAAATGTCTTACAGGTTGCTGCTGCCATGTGTATTTGCAGCCACTGGGGTTTTAAGCCATGCATTTTTACTTTGCGTCACCCACCGTAGCGTCTGCTCTGTTAGTCTTGTTGATAGAAGAGCTTGATTATGGAAATTTGTTTTGCAATCAACCTTTCTGTGTTGAGCATCTGTAACAAGGATAATTTCTCAGATCCACCTAACTGTGACTAATGCGTTTTGAAGCTAAATGTTGTCCTGGAGTACCTGCAGTGAAATATCAGCCACATGCACCCTCCCCCCTCCGCGCTCCCCATCCCCTCCAGCTGCTGCCGCCGCCAGTTCTGTGGCATTTATCGTCACCCTTTATACGGCAGTTCCTCCCATCACCGGTGGGTGTCGCTGCCGACACTGGGACGCAGGCCGTCTGCCAGTCTGTCTGGCAAGGATGGGGGGGATGTTGTATTGTGAAGTAGAAGAGAGAGAGAGAGAGAGAGAGAGAGAGAGAGAGAGAGAGAGAGAGAGAGAGAGAGAGAGAGAGAGAGCACCTCTGCCGCTCTCCTTGCCTCCTCTCTTGTGCGCAGTGCTCCGGCCCGGCCGCTCCTTCCTTCCTTCCTCATTTCCTCCCCACAGCTGGCTCTCTCCTCTCTCGGATGCTGGCTCGCATTCTCCCTTCACACGGCCGCTCTGGACCAAGTACTTCGCAGGGGTGGAATGACTGACTACCTGCTCTGCATGGTCTGAATTTCGGGAAATTCGCACGTCGGAAAGGAGGGGAGTCAAGAGGGAAAAAACGGAGGCTCTCCATCCCCCGAGGGAATTTATTTTACAGTAAGCAGGCGCAATGTCATTCCCAGTTTCCTCATTCCTCTCGTCTCACACCTCCCATCTGTGCAAATTCTTGATAGGGGGGGATAAAAGCTAGAATATGACAACCTGCGGGCAATATGGCTGGATGTTGTGGTGTTTTGGTCGAAGTGTGTTCCAGATGTTTTTTTGCTGTTCTATGTCAGTTTGGTCCGAGGCGTGGTGTGGATTGTGTGTTTTTTATTGTTGTTATTTTTTATTATGATGATGATGCGCTAAAGGGCTGTGGTGCGCTTGCCCCCCCGCCCGCCCCCCCATTTCAGCTTAACTCGCCGTCCATCCATCCATCCGAGGCCGGGGTGTGTGGGGGTCGGAGGAGGAGGAGGAGGAGGAGGAGGGAGAGCGTGAAGGAGGGTGGGAGGGAGATGGCTGATGCGAAAACGGTATTACTTTAAGATTGACCTAAATTGGAGCGCTATTCGTGAAACAGTCACGGGTGACAGCGGCTCGTCGTGCACCGGCTGCACCGTCTTTGTGCTGCCTTTGCGGAGAGACGCTTGGACGTTCTCGGTATTAGTTTCCCTCGCCATCGACAGACGTGAAGGGATGAAGAGCACCTTGCTGCCTGTGCGCTCCAGCTCTGGCCTGCCTGCTCCATGTTGATCACTGAAAACACCACCACCACTGTGTGTGTGTTTCTGATCACCTCCGGGCTGTTTCTCCTCTCCACTGTGGAGTAATTAATCTCATTCATCACGTTGCCAAGATTGCCGCGTTTCAACACAGAGCATCATGATGCTTGCTCCTGTTAATTGTCTGTGGATTTCTGCTCTGTGACCTGGCAGAAATCGGGGCCTCTTCCTCCTCCTCCTCCTCCTCTTCCTCCCGCCTGCTGAATTAGCCTTCTCATAGCCTCATGGTGCGTCCCCAGCCCCTGTGGATGCAGTGGCAGTTTATGATGCCTCATTTAAAGTTCATCCCCGTGTCTTTGCTTGTGCACCGACTCCGTGGGATGCACATCGCTCCTGAAATGGAGGAGCCACCCAGCCCAAATAAGAAGTTTAATGCAATGAGCTCTGGTGGGGTTAATGATCAACTGAGGAGATTATGTTGAACAGTGAAACGTCAAAGTTGGTTTTCTGCATTCGGCTTAGTTCACATTAGTTGATCATCCATTAGGGACAATTATGTTTCCTGCTGGTCAAATATGCAGCCTGCCAAAGAACCAATGGAGGGTCTCTCAGCCCCTGCATAACGCAAGAAAACAATCAATACTAGGCAAGGCATGAGTCAAACGGTTCTGACTTACTCTTTATATTATTAAAGTGATGGTTTTACTATGTAGTTCCCAATCCTTTTAGCTTGTGGCTCCAATGTGAGGTCTAGGACTAGTTTAACATTTTAATGAGAGTTTGACTTGGTTGTAGACAGTGAGATGAAAAGACTGACACCACCCTTGTGATTGCATACAAAACAGGAATCAGCAGCCGGCAGTAGGTTAGCTTAGCTTAGCTTCATCCGCACCTAAAGCTATCCAACTACACAGAATAGAAAAACCAAAGTGTAAAAAGTTGTGGGTTTAATGTGTGTTAGCATTGCTTAGCAGAAAAAGTGAAGGTGGAGGGAAACAATTTGCGTTACGGTCAGAAGGCTGTCCTCCTGGTGTCTGTTGCCTAGCGACCTCAAGCTGATGACCACTTCATATATAACCGACAGACGCGAGAATAAGAAGAGGTTCATTTACAAACGCCTTATGACCCCTCACATTGATCTGCGACCCAGAGATCTGGAAGCACTGACTCACCACTGATTGACTGCGATTGCGATATAGAAATCATTAACAGCCTTTTAATGTAAGCACATTATTTTTTTTTTTTTTATGTCTGGCATAAACATGATCACAGTTTCAGCTCCTTGTCTCCGGTATTCATTTGGTCTGCCAGGGCGTACACACAGACAGCTTGTGTTTACAGACTGCTACAAGCTAAATTTGCGGCATCTCAAAGCGGAGATCTAAAACACATACAGGTGACACTGCCAGCCGATGTTCCCGTCGCACAACATTTAACGGATCAAAGTGCTCCTTTTCCCAAATGCTACGTTCCGGTAATGCGCTGTGCTGCAACACAGTACATTCACCTACTTATCTGGGATATAATAGTATCCCACCACGCATTTCTTTCACCCCCTCTCCCCCATTTGTCTGCTTAATTGTCAAAGATTCATAGTGGATGGTGGAGGGACCCCATAGCTACATCACTGGTGAAAAGTCTGAAAAGAGATGCGCTCTGTTACGGTTCACAGAAGAGTAAAGAGAGTGTTATCATTCTTCTCCAAAGCTTCATCTTGGCTGCTGCAGCCTCAACTGACTTCATTATACTTTTATATTCAGACGGTGATACATGTGATGTGGACGAACTTTTAATCACCCCTCGCTGACTGATCCAGCACATCCGGCATTACTGCTTCTTGCACAAGACCCTGATTGAAAATATTGTTTCCCCTATTGATCTCAAGATCTAGACTAATGAATATACTATAAGGAGGGCACATTCAGACACAAGTTCAGAAGACTTAGCAGTTAAATCAAAAAGACTTGAAGGATAGTGAGAAATTATTGACTTTGGTCTCATTTTTATAGGCTTGGGTATTCTTTTAACAGATTAAGATTTAGACAGTTTAATCAGAAAAGTATTTTCAAACTTATTCAGAGTAAAAACTTAGTTTAAAACACTGCATTACAATATTTCTACATCTCAGCTAGTGAAACTGGTGTTTACAGTATAGTCATCAGCCATAGAAAGGCTGAGTGAAACTGAGAGGAACCAACGTGAAATAAAGAATAATTTAACATCGTTGTACCTTAATTATAATAATCATTTAAAATGTCAGTGATTATTAAGGTGACATTCTAGTCACTTTCAATTTTTTTTGTATATCTATCTATCTATCTATCTATCTATCTATCTATCTATCTATCTATCTATCTATCTATCTATCTATCTATCTATCTATCTATCTATCTAATCAGGATTTTAACGGCAATGGTTCAACATTTGGAGTAGATGCCATTAAAATGCCTAAAGTTTCAGTCAAACTGACTACAAAATCAATACTTCTAATACTTTTTTCATTTATTTATTTATTTTTTACTAAATTAGTTAGAAAATTCAAGAGCAAACCTCTGAGCACAAAATTCCGGCCCCCTCTGGTTGAGAGAAACCCATCAGGGACATTACAGGTAGCCTATATACAGCATATAGAGGATCATCAAATAAAAACATCCTTTGGCCTACTTTGGTAGCAGCATTAGCATGTTTTGAGAACTTCAAAGTTAATGTGCCTATGCTATTTAGTCTTTCCCTGTAGACTTCATGTAATGCTATATATAAAATAGCTGTAATGCTAAAGATAGCTAACGATATAATAATATAGTACAGTAGCTGTTTTCCATCATGCAAAATCATTATCTTCCTTTTACTATTCTTGTAACAAGTCATAATAATAATAATGTTCATATTTTTGGCCATGTGGCCATGGTCTAATTTGACATGAAATGATGACCAAGGACGACTGAGATACGTTTTGTAGTGAAACCATTCATACCTACATATGTGAACCAGCCGTCCTTTGTCCTAACCTGATAATCTCTGTTGATAACCTTGTCCAGAAAGAGATACCAGAGAAAGAGAGGCAGAAAGAGAGACAGAAAGAGAGAGAGACACACTGCGTGTTGCCAGGTCGTTGTTGTATTTCAATCATGGCAGCGTCTGATTCACATCGCAGCCAACACCCCCTCCCTCCATCAGTGAGTAGATGGGCAGATAGGTGTCCTGGTCAACAGCCTTCTGTGAACCATTGAGAGCAGAAACACAGTAGTAGATGTAAAAAAACAGATACAGGACAAGGTGCTGACATGGACCATATACCAGTAAAAGTTGATCAAATGGAAGTTGAAATGCTAGCAAATTAAGAGGCTAAATCAAAGAGAATTTAAAAAGGAGAAATTAGCTGCACTTCAGCGAGCTGCTTTTCAAACTCAGGAACCTTGAACGTTAAGAAACCTCTTTTTTAAAGGAGCAGAAAGCTTCTTTCAAATCTTTTTCTTTGCCTGTGTTCCAACTGCTTCCTTAAGACCAAGACAAAGATAGACAGAGAAACACAAATTGGCTGCTGAAAATGAAGTATATAGAAAGACCTACAGTTTTTTTACTATAGGTCTTTTTTATATACTTCATTGTTGTGCACAACTACAGTAAACTGCTCCAGTCCTGTCTAGTAAGTGGCAATAATTCAGGAGACTATTCAGTAACAATAACGCAACATAAAGCAATGAATGAGTGTCAGTGCAGCTGTGCAACAACAGTAAGCATGGAGGAGACTGCTGCTGAGATCACTTACGTCCTCGTGTCATTCTTATCATTGAAAGGGTTATTGAATATTTTTGTGCTTCTTTATGTCATGAGTGGATGTCTTCATTTCATGTTTTGCAAGCATTTCTTTTCAAATAGTCTAATAATCCCAATAGATTAATAGTAGGAGAAGCAGAAATGAGTTTCAGTTAAGGAAAATGTGCAGTAGAGTTGTGTAACAAGATGCAAACTTCAACCTCCCAAATCAAACTGAACCCTCCACTCACTTAGTTCCTTTCTGGCTACATAAAGAGCACTGCAATTTCTTTTCTGACAATAGATAGGAGCCAGGATACCTGAGCAGCCAGCCGAAGTACTAAATTCTGGCTGCATGTAAATGGAGCCACTGATGGAAATCTCACTGTGCTGCTGTTGACCTTCGCTGTTTGCACACTATATGAACACCTCCAATGACCAGGCACGAATTCAGGTGACCATATCCTCTCTCTGCAGCTTTCACTGCCGGGCTGGTTCACTAATGGATGATAGCAAATAACAGCTGCACTTTGCTTCCCTGTCTCAGGCACTGAGTGGTTTCCCCTCTTCTGCTTTGCCTTAAGAGGAGAGAGGAGCTCAGTGGCAGCTGTATGGAGAGGGTAATGGTTGTTTGTCGGACACATCATTTTGTCACTTGAGTTTTGTTCATTTCACTTGATGGTTGAGTGTGCGCTTTCCACCCGGAAAACCCTCTTTGCAAAATTGCTTTGCACCTATATTTACTGTGTCTCCCATCTGGTTGTGAATTAAACAGACAGTTGAGTGAAAATGCAACAATATCTGTCGCACTGTGCCTACTTAAACAGTGACACTTAGTTCAATATAGTAACCACATGGAACAAGCCTCAGCCTGCTCAGCCAGAAGGCCAGCACACCAGCACACCATTTTTAATCACTGCAGCACATTAGCAAATTAATGAGTAATGGATAAATGAGAGACATCTTTCATCTCACTGTTAAGCCAAGTTCGGGCCACGGCTGTCATCATTGTTTCAGTGAGTTCGCCATCCTCCCAGCGTCTGGCAAAGCTCAGACTTTGCTTGTCCCTCTGCACCGAGGGAGACAATAATACTCCTCCTAATCCACCTCTCACTGCATTGCTCACCCAATCAATCCCCCATAGAGTGGAACGTTGCCAAGTTGCGGTCGCCAAATTGTGGTTGCTGTGGCAACACGGACTTGGGTATTCTGTGATGTCAGCCAGGTGCGGTCTGGCAGTTTGGACTCTAACAAGGCCGACCCTTGTTGGGGATAATGAGCAAGACTCTGCTGTCATGGCGATGACTCTTTTTGTGTATGAGGGGAGGTCAGCGAGGGGCGACTCTCAATTAGCTTGGAGTGCGTGAGGGAGACAGTGAGTGGGTGGGTTGTAGAGGAAAAGGAGAGTTTTCGTCTTCAGGTGTGTTTTTACGCGTGTTTGTGTGTGGACTATTTTGCTTTTCTGCAAAACTTGTGTAGCAGATTTGACCTATCAGGAAACAAGTGAAACGGTTATTTTAAAGAGGAGACAGAAAAAAAACTGGCTACTGCTCATTGTTCATAAATAATTCAACAATAGAAAATAATAATAATTGTTAACATTGAACAGGCTGGCTATTATTTGAAATAGTCATATAGTAGTGACAAAATATATCCAAATGTTGGTATCAGGACCAAAATGATGGATGATGTTTTGAATTATCTTATACATTCCATTAACAATAAAAAAATAAAAAAAATCGTCTGGAAACTTCAACATGAACCCAAATGTCAGACATATTTATGAGAGGGTTAACATGTTGGCAGTGTTCTGTCTTTTTTGTAATTGTAAGTAATTATTAAAGCTTTCACCAAAAACAAGAACCCATGATAAATATTGTAAAAACAGTGATTAGACTGCCACTAGACTAGACTCCAGCACCCCCCACATAAGATGTACGTATGAATGAATGAATTTTGCGCATGCAATGCCTTTGTAGCCTGGCATAAAAAGATTCAATTCTTATCGGAATACGAGTCTAGTAAAGAGAAAAGAAATATCCCTCTGGTGCTCAGTTGACGTACGACACCGCTGCTGTTAGTCCATCTTGCGTTTTGATTGGTCTGGCAGATCTTTGCCGGAGCATAATCAGTTCCCAACGGAGCTACTCCAGATCAACTTTCCACCATAAAAAACAATTGTGGGCTGGGAAGTTAATCGGGTGTACTAGCTGTTATCTTTGATGTTTTCTTTGGCGATTACTATGAACAGTATTTGACATGGAGCTGTATGGTTGTGGTTAAAGAGGCATCTTTGCATATCCATAGCTGAAGTGCCTTGATCAAGCACCTAACCCCCAAACTGGTCCCCAGGCACTGCACAGGTGTACTAATACATGCCTCAGTGCAGAAAATACTTTCCCCATATGTTATCAGTGCAGTATAAATTAATCTGAATTCCTTTGAATTGCATAAACCAAGCATATGTAGCATATATCTTTAAGGCATGTTTGAATACATTAAAGAATGCCAAATAATTTGTGATTGCTCGTGACTATTTTAACTGATAGTAGCATTGCCGTATGTGCAGTTGTTTAATTGACATTGTAATTAATGTTACAAGGAAACATAATAAAAGAATACCTAATTTGAAAATAAATGCAAATTCCCCACTTTGTTTGGCCTCATTGCATTTCTTCAAGTCAAGCTTGAGTATCTAGCATTAAGGTTTTAAACCCAAGGAAAGTGAACATGCCTTCTCACTCAGTGCCTCTGTCGTTTTGGGGTTTATACATTTTTGCATTCTAATTTTCTGTCCTTTGTTTACGCTTAATGATTTCAGTGGACTGCATAGTCAAACACAGGCAATGCCAGAGTTTGTTTTAGACATAACTACCTGCTCACTCTGTTGTCCTGACAAAAGAAACACTTCTAGTGTTGTGTATGCCCACGTGTAATTTAGATTTAGATCCGTGTGCCCTTTTTTTGTTGCATGGGTGATTTTCTGACTTGGTTGGTGTTGGAGGACCGTTGTCTGCAGTGTGACAGTTACTCTTTGTTCTCACTCTAACGTGGAAGAAGGCCTTAGATAGTTACAAATGAGCTTCCTGTCCATAATGCTGCGGAGAGAAAGCCATTATATGCCGTGGAGCCTTCGGAGCAGTAGAAGTAAAAAAAATAAAACAAAAAGATACTCTGTGGCCATCACTTATCACCTTGATGAGAACAATTCTCACTCTGCTTTATTTCACCTCCTGTGTTCTTCGGAATTGGCAGGAGAAAAATAAAATTATACAGACCTTTCACGGCTGTAGGCAGGGAGAACGTTTTCATCTGGGTGTGAAATCTGTGTTTTAACATAGGGCATTTTCTGCCCCCTTATGGTGAGGTTTCTCTTGTTGTTGAGGTCTAATACAAACGAAACACTTTTTATGCTATGTTGGCATATATATACTGAAATTGTACTGCTAAGATTTAGCCCCAGCTCACAGGTGCAGCACACAACACAAGACTGGAGCTTTCTTATGACTCAAACT
Organism: Planiliza haematocheilus; assembly: GCA_005024645.1. Lineage (NCBI taxonomy): Eukaryota > Metazoa > Chordata > Actinopteri > Mugiliformes > Mugilidae > Planiliza > Planiliza haematocheilus. Next base: position 12,799,223 of record SRSE01000465.1, read on the forward strand.
GGTTTAGTTCACAAGAGGTGTAGCCTGGCGTAGCTGGACGCCATTCTTATCAGAATCAGAGCCTTGTAACACGCCGTTTTGTGAAGGGAATATGTCCGACTATGCAACTGGATAGTCCTACAACCAATCAGATCCATTTGTTGTAAACATAGCCCTCCATAGCACTCATATGACGTGTTTGACTGCAATACATCGCTGTTACTCGTCCGTCCATTGTCACATAAAACCCACCCAAATGATTTGAGTGGCCCTGCAGATTTTTGCTTTAGCTTGCAGTGATCAGTTCCCAGTGGAGTGACTTCAGACCAACTTTCCATCACAGAACATTTGTGGGTCTTGTAGTTGCTCTAGCTTCTAGCCTAGGAGAGAGGTGGAGTATAAAGAGAGCATGAAAGACACAAAGATGCAAAAAGTATTTCTAACATCTACATACAAATGACCCTTCTTCTTTGACCCCTCATATATATTTATACTTCCCCGCTGTGAAAACTTTAGACAGTGACCTGTTTGGCCTCAGTTGGCTGACTATGTACCCGGGAGCTGGCATGATTAAGTCCAACTGATTCTCGCAACTGAATTATTCCATACAGCTCCTCTAGAAGAAGTCTATATAGGTACAGGGTTGCAGTTCATGTGTGAAAACCGATTTTATTTAAACTTTTCCAAGTGCTAGTTTATTCTCTTTGTCCCCAACCGCTCCACTCGCCTTGCCGCCATTGATTAGTGTTCTGCTTATTTCATTTTTTCTTTTGCTGACACTGTACTTTGTGTGGGGTCCCTTGCAGGCTTCATTGTGTCAGTGGATTTGTTTGCTTTAAACTGTTTCCTTACCAATACCGCCATAAGAAAATCACCTTAAGTAGCCATTAAATGTGAGAAATCGACCACTTAAGCAATTATACATGGAGAGGGGGAAAAGGAAAAAAAACGACACAAAACACTTTTCCAAAATGAGAGACTGTGCAATGTGTTCTCTTGCTCCGACAGTTTTTATGTCCTAAGCATTTTTTGAACTTTAAAGGGCATTTTGGCTCCCCAAGTTCTCATTAATTTCCAACCCTTTGCAGGCATTTGCTTGCTTGCAGGTTTTCTATGAGTAGATTTGAGTGAGTATGATGGTGTGTGTGTGTACGCGTGCAGTAGAGGAAGTGGCGTCTGGCCAGTGTGGCCCAGCTTTGTCTGGCTTTAATGCCTCTTCATTCACTGTACTCACATCCAGGCAGTGCCCCGACAGCCACTAATCTCCTCTTTATCTTAAAGGTTTGCTCAGCACTTTGGTGTCCCATTCAGGCGGATGCAGACCGAAGATTGCAGGCAGCGGCGTGGTGCTCCTAGTTTAGAGTTATACACTGTTCATTAGTTTCCATTGTACAGTGGTGTAGTGAGGTTGGAATTGCTCCAAGCCGTAGTAGAATTTTCTGACATAGCCAGACACACAGTTGTCATTTCTGCAAGTGGAGAACAATTCTCTGCTGTCCACTGCAAAAATGACAGGTCAGGTGGTCTACCTTGGTCCCGACCTAAATAACTAACAGCTATCCGTTGTGGTACTTTAGTTTTTAGCAAAATTACATTCAATTAACACATGGATTTCCACGACATTAGATAGAGACATTCATGGCTCCAAAGAGTGCAGTACTACAAATAATGTGGATTATGCCGTTAAGAAGGTGGACGTTTTCGGAGAATTTTGCAGCTCCAGATGAAGCTGATAAGCCTGATAAAATACCTGAAGTGATATTAGTTGCATTAGTTGAAACACTGCGTTTGAAATGAGAGTGTCGAGTAGCAAGAGGTGAGCTTTCCAGGTCTCTGTAGTCTGCCCCTCATCTCTGCTGGAAGCAAGCTGCCTGAGGCTGGAATTAGTATATAACTGCAGTCTCTGACTCAACCTTTTGCTGCTTTGTTCTGCTTTGCTCTGGTTATGTAGTCACCTGGATATGACCAGGAGGAAGTGTGATACAGCTAGTCTTTTCCATGGATATATTAAAACTCAGCCACAGCTGCTAATTATCCTACTTGATCCAGTAACATCTAGGAGGTTTTGTTGTCAGCTCTGCATTTAACTGGCACTCTGACTCTCAAAAAAGATTTCCAGTTGCAGTTCAAGTGGACTCTCCTTGTGAATATGAATGCAGTTGTCCATCCATGAGATCACAAGCATGGGGAAAAAATGATTCATGTGTGATAAATCTCAGCATGTTAGCATTGTCATTGGGAGTGTGTGAGCTCAACACAATGTCACAGAACTGCTGCCGTGGCTATAGTCTCATGTTCACAAATAAGTGGTCATTTTTGCCAGTGAAGGGCCGTCACCTGGTGTGAAAAGTGTATATGTATTATACTGAGAAGATTACACATACAGTCTTTTCTCATCCCGCTACCACAATAGTCGAGGTGTCCTTGAGTTTGCAAACATGCAAGCCTTTGTGCTTGAAGGCAATGTGAGTCATCAGATTCGTTCAGCCACTGCTATCAATGAATTGCTTTGTGTGTTAGCACTACTCAATCTTTTTATATCCAGGATGAGATAAAAGATGAATAATGGTGTTTTTTTTATTTTTTTTCCCTGGAGATTATTTATTTTATATGGGAAACATTAACAGAGGTAATTAGCTGGAAAGGTCTCGTTATGAGATGCTTAGACAGAGACTGAGCAGCGCAAATAATGAGGATGTTGTTTCCAGTCACTGCCCGTGAAACTACCCCCCGACTCACAAGGCCACGCCCGCGCTCTTAGTGCTATGCTCTGGATTTGGGATTAACTGAATGGAGGGCTGTCATTGATCAGCCTGGCTGGAGATACACACAGAGATGAAATCAATAGAAACCCAACGCCAACCACCATCTTGTGAATGAACATATGGATGCATTTCAAAAAATTGTAGGTGGTGTTTTGTCACCCTCATGTTTACCGATAGATGACATGTTTATTTTTAACACTGAGTGCTTGTGAATTTGAATAAAGTTAATGGAATAAAGATTTGACTTTTTCGAGAGCTCATTTGGCATTTGAAGCAGCGTTGATGTCAGAAAGAAAACAGGACGTTTCGACTAGGGAAATAGATGGAACTGAAGAGGAAACCAGATTTATTGGTGTGAATCCAATAACGGACCCTCCCTATTGGCTCTGCTGGACCTTTTTGGGAGCGTGTCCACCAGACCCACTCGGTCAAACGTGATTGAAAGCGTCACATCCCGACTCCTGGAGCTCAGAGTGTGCTTCTGAGTGCAGGAAACATTTTTTTACAGACCTTTTAAGTTTGCCTAATGAGGATTTGTCAGGTTGAGCTGAGCGTCTCACTGATGACTAAGCATTGTGTGATGTGACTGAGAGACGAAGAGACTTTGCAGTTTATTGGCTAAGGGTCAAATCCCTGAGAGATTTTCTCTCAGCTGGTTAACATACTGCTCTCCATGTGCTCAAGTATGCGAGTTAGTGCTGGGAATTCCTCACTACCACTCCTCTCTGTTGCTGTAGTAAAACTGTGTCTTTACTCATCTTAGCCTTCAGGCGAAATTAATGAATCCCATTGATTAGTTGCAGTGAAATAACACTGTGTCCCCAGTTAAGTCTCATTCCTGCTTAATTAATGGAAGACATTGATCAGGCGATGATAAGCTGGATGTGGGTGTTACTGCAGGATTAGACTTTTAATATACTTTACGCCTGCATATCTATCACTCACGCGTTCCTTTTCCTGTCTGTGATAAAAGTATTACTTTCATTTCATTGTTTGGAAGATCTTGTATTTCCATATTATTTAGAGTTTTACTGTTTTTGTGGCTTCTTATGTTTTGTATTGCATTATCTTCACTGCATCATTGCCGCTTCTTTCATTACACCGTGTTTTTCTGCATCCAGTAATGGAGGATTATGCGGGGAGCAAACAAAGAAGTGAGGTGATGTAGTCAGTTCACGGAGAGAGGAGATTGGGCTTTTACACGGGAGACTGCTGTCCATTTCCTTTAACCGTGGCGATTCCATCGTTGTAACCACATGTTTATCATGGAGAACCAGTGCATCAGGGTAAGAAGAGAGAGAGGCAGATGAAGTGATGCGCCCATCATGCCTAGTGCCTACTGTACAGGCCTGTGGGGGCAGTGCTATGATCTGGGGTTGCTGCAGTTACTCAGGTCTAGGTTCAGCAACATTATGTGCCCAAAGAATGAGGTCAGCTGACTGCCTAAATATACTGAATGACCAGGTTATTCTATCAATGGATATTTTTCTTCCCTGATTGCACGAGCTTATTCCGAAATGACAATGCCAGGATTCATGGGGCTCAGATTGTGAAAGAGTGGTTCAGGGAGCATGAGATATCATTTTCACACATGGATTGGCCACCATTGAGTCCAGACCTTAACTCTATTGAGAATCTCTAGAATGGGTGTGTGTTGCACAGTGGTCAGACTCTCCCATCATCAGTACAAGATCTTGGTGAAAAAAGAATGCAACACCGGATGGAAATAAAACTTGTGACATTGCAGAAGCTTATCTGAACAATGCCACAAGGAATGTGTGCTGTAATCAAAGCTAAAGGAGGTCCAACAAAATATTAGAGAGCAGTGTATTATCTGTACTAGTTGTATCTATGCTGCAACTAGAGGAGCACTGTTTGATTTTATGATCGTGTAGGGAACACTAACGTTTTTATTTGCAGTTCCAGTTTAATATACTGTAAACGGTTAGATCTTTTTAATTACTTTGGCACTAAAAATGCACTGATATTTTTTTCCTGTAGTTTGTGGATGTTCATTTGTGGTAAACATCAGATAAAGTGATGTCCATTGAAAGAGTAAATCACAACCAATTAAAAAACAGATGAATCATTTTGTGTTTAGAGTAGACTGAGTTATGACTCAGATTTTGACACAGATTGCGGCAATGAAGCGCTCAGCGTTGAGTGTGGCCCTCTAAAATGCCCCCTGGTGATCATGTTGACCATTGGGCACGAACACGCACCTCTCACCTCACGTAGTATTCTCGTTTCACGTCTTTATCCTCCCTACTGTTTCTGAAATGTGAACAAACTTTGAATCCATACCTGCTCAGTTGAACAGAAAGCAGCAGAAAATCTGGCAGCAGCATAGCACTAGTGTACCTGCTAGCTTTAGTACGGTGCATGCATTTTTTGAGTATTGTTACACAGTGCTGAATTAGCATTAAACAGTGTTTGTTCTGAATATTCAAATTAACGAACGAGAACAAAATGAAATCAAAAGGACAATATATTGTTTTTCAGTAAACTCACAGAATGCTTGATGTAACATATTCCTTTCTACTTGAATTGCCCTACATACGGCCATCGAGTCTCTTGCTACTTGAAACATGTGACTCAGGCTTGGTCTCTTAGGACGATGCATGGAGGGGAAATAGGAGAAGAGAATATTCTACAGCAGTAAGAGGGGTGAAGAAGTGGAAACGAGTGCAGAAGGAGCCAAGAAGAGGCTTTATGTACATGGACATTTTTCACTTGTGACTGTGTGAGCCAGTGACACATGAAATATGAGAGACAGCAGCACTCTCCACTATTTATAGCGACGCAAGAGAGAAAGATAGAGAAAGCGGCCACACCGCATACACTCCGGGGCAGAGCTGGCATCATTTTTTTTTTTTTTTTTTTTCATTTGCTCAAGAGCATAAAGAGGAATTGCGCACAATTTTCAGAAAGCATGTATGTTGCCGCGTCGGCTCTGGACGGGCCAGTCCAAAAGTGACCATGTACGCATCATTTCCACATCGAGAAATGGCCAAATAAGCCTCTGCATCCACTTCCTTTTTAACTCACCAAGCTAAACAGATGCTCGGTTGCGGCTTTGTGTTGTCTCTTTGTGGCGATTCAAACCCATCTGTAGCTCAGCACTGTTTTGTGCAAACTGCTAAAAATGTATCAGTGCTGCTGGGAATGCAACAGCATGTCCTGTGCTTTTGGAGATAATAAGCCAGTGAAGGCTCAGGAAATCATCCCATTTAGGTTATGTCTTGCTTAGATGAAGACTTGTGAATAAGAATCAAAAGAGACTGGAATTCATTAATTCCTTGCAGTGGCCAGACATAAGCTTAATATATACAGCTAACTGCCGCTAATACTAAATGAATGGGGTCATAGGGGCAACTGTGACTATGAATGAATATAGGAATGTTTGGGTAACACTTCTCATTACAACGTGTGACCAGTCAGTACTGTCAGGAGGCCAAAGAAGCATCAGAACATCAGATAAAATAAAACAGAATTGGGGAAAGACTTTGTTTGCAGTGCACAACAGCTTTGAGACTCATTAGGAAATATTCATGTATTCTTATCTGTCAGAAATGGATACAATTTCAGTGAGTGTAGTTTGAGTTAGTCTGGCTCACCTTACGCTGTGTTTTGGGCTGTTTTGCCGCTCTCACGCTTGGACCAGAGCTTTAGCCACGGTCTGAGGAAGGGGCCAAGGGCAGCTGCGCCTCTTTGATGCTTTCCATAAGCTATTTCTTCAGTGATGTCATTTCTTTAGAGAAAAGCCCTTCAAAGTCAGGTTGATGTATTATGCATGACACTACAGTAGCTAGCCAGTGTGCTAGAGGTGCTCTGGGGTGGTAATGGTGATGCTCGCAAAGATGAGAATAGCAATGGAAAGCCTTTGTGCTGAAGGCTTCTTCTGAGGCTGAGTTACTCTAGGCTTGACTTTTTCTTCCCTCAAATGTATGTTATGTTTAAGTTATGTATGAGTGCAATGACTAAAACTTACAATATACAATATAATATATTTTTTAACAACTAACTTGCACTTTTAGCAAGATATTTAATGCAATAGGTCATAGAGATAGAGGATGTCAAAATGAAAATGCAGTGTGTACATACATTTATTTCATGTATGGGAATATGTCACTCTTAATTTTTTTCTTATCGTAAAAAAGAAAAGAAAAGAAAAAAAGGCTTCTCTTTATGGACAAGTACTTATTTTGAGATCTCAACATAATAATCACATTTTTCCCAGACCAGGATTATTTTCACAGACTGTGTTAAATTCCGGACTAACAAATGAACTGTTTTATTATTTAGTAACTGATTGGCAGGAAAGGAGATGAACTGATCATTTCAATTGACCGTTTTTTGCTTTGGGCTAAAGAGTACTTGCAAAAGTGATAGCTTTCTCCTTTTGCATTACATTGAGTTTAAAATTAACCAGATGCAAAGATACTTTAAAGCAGATGTGCAGCCTTTTATAAAATTTTGTGGAACTGAAACATCAAGCATTAAACCACTTTCTTATAACCAAACGGTTTACTGAATCTGTGGGGCTCAAACTGAGAAGTAGATTTGTCTTTTTTTCCAAGTAGTATTTGTCGGAACAGACTTGTTTCTACTAGCTTCCGACAGTGCTCCTATTAAACCCTAAAAGAAACACCTCTCTGTTTGTAGCCATGTATAAAACATTCTTTACACATGTAAACAAACTGGCATGTGTGGTTGAATAGACAAGATGCCCCAGATCAAGAAACCTAATGCAGTTAGCAATGGCTATTGCATCCCAATGTTAGTAATAAGTTGAAATGTTTGCTAACAATCCATGCTAAGCCCGTAAGCAAACTAATAGCATTCCCATTACCTACAGTTATGCTGAGCTAAAGTGATGAACACATAATCCAGGCAACAGTATGTTACGACAGTGGTGAACATGATCATGTCAGCTTGTAACCCAAGTGGTAAAATTGGGCAAAGTTGAGTTTATCTGAAGTCTGAGGAAGTCAAACGTGGCTATATGACTAACGAGAGCATCTGATACACAGAGCTGCACAAACTATCACAAAATTCACCATGCTGATAGCGAGTGTGGAGGGCGAACCCAAACTAATGGCGATAAAAGTATTTTCTTGTCAGACAGATGGTAAAAAGTGCAACCTGTGTCCATGTACTTATTTTGGACACAAAGCCTTGAATGTCTTCTAGCCACCAACTGTAAGGTTTCTAATTGATTGGCAACAAGCAAATTGCTTTAATCTTCTAGATGTTAACAGTATGCACGTATCAGTGCTGAATTAATTAGCCTGATGTATCTAAGGGCTGAAATGTGGTACATGAAAAGAGAAGGGATATGTGGTATTTTATATGCTTATTGTGAGTATTTGCTTATATGTGAGTATGCAACATGGAGAATTTTATGATGCATTGACATTGATAGATAATGCCATTTCAAAGTTTAGCATGCCTCTGGCATTGTTAGTAGAATCTAGCATCTCTGTCTGTTTTATTGCTGGGATGCACTGCCTATCTTGGGAATATCGTACTTGAAACCCAGGAAATGAGCCTGTGTTTTTATGATTAGAAGACGCCCCTCTGCAAACAAACCTCTGCCCCACTTATCTACCCCTGAGGAGTTTAGTTCTAACAAACCTCTGGCAGACTTATTTGACCAGCGTTCAAGTCTCTCTCTGTAACTTTGTACTCTTGTTCACAAACAGCTTTGTCATGGTGCTTCTGCCATCGAACGCTTTAAATTCCTTTTGTGGGTGGAGGAGGGCTAGCGCGAGTTTTAATTTGTCTTTGCGACGTGTTTTTATCACTGCCGCTGTAACCTCTGTAATTATACCATGTGGTGAAGCCACTCGCGAGCATAACTCACCCAGAGGGTCTGAGGAAATATGTATAATTCATGACGCTGATCGTATTTTTAGCTGCTCCAGCTTGTTGTTTGGAGACCGAGATGTAGCGTTAAACAAGGGCTACTTTGTAGTTAAGATGAGAATCTACTCCTTCGGTGAAGAGTGTGTTTTCCCCCTTGTGTAACCTTTAGCCACTGGGAGGCAGCGGAGAAAGAGGCAGGGACTTGGGTCATTTGTCTTCTTCTTAATTCATCACCCATCTGTATTTTTAAATGGTAAGAAAATATCACTATCATTGACTGAGTTAAAATTTCTTGGTATTTCTATCAAGCTAAAACACTGAACTCTACAGTACGTACAAATCAGTACCATCCAAGTGAGAGCCACATAGAGATTTGAATGCCATCGTTTCCCTGATCATTAGAGTGACATAATTTATATGAGAAACCACAAAGTGTGTTCTTTCATTTTAAATTAGACACGTATAGTATATGTATATGTATATGTAAGAGTCACGAGAAGCTTTATGATCATGGATCAGAACTGGGGGGTTAAACAGAGAAAAAATATCAAATGAAACTAAACTGAATGAGTACAACTTATGAAGGTAAAATTGCTACCACGCTGATCTTTATTTCATTAAACTCTACATGGATCCTTTTAGTTGCTTCCCCCATCGTTGTTAGTGACTGATAGGAACTGCAGTCTAGAACAGCGTGACATATTTTTTTCTTGTGAGGGAGGGCATGCTTGAAGAAGTTTGTTAACCACTGGATAAAGGTTAGCGTTAGGAAAGGAGCAATTGTGGTTATGGTTATGGTCAATGTACCGTAAGTCATTTTAGAGTCCTCCTGAGTGAGGGAAACGTGAGGGGGTGTGTGTGTTTCTGGCTGCGACGCCAACATTTTATTGAACGGACTGGGAAACTCTCCCCTCTCCTGTGCATGCGTGTTCATCAATAAGAACACATTAGCAGTGTGTGTGTGTTTTGGTCAAGGTTTTTCTTTATCTGTCTCTGTCTACAACACTGGCACCTAGACTCATGAGATGCTCTTTCTACCTTTGCCTCAATCCAATCTTTCAGTCTTTGGCTGACAATAATAACAGGAAATGTACTTCTTTTTGAGGTATTATAGAGTTCTATCACCCAGAAGACACAAGTCTGGGGTCAGAAGAATCGTGGAGCCATGGCAGCCGGTTAGGAATCCAGAAACTAGAACTAGAGGACATTACCAGATGGGAAAGTTCCCACCTCTGCAATAGAAGTTATCTGTCATCAGTTTCCTCCTGTACTGTTATTGATATATGATTTTATACTGTATAAACTTCCCCCTTGCTTCCTTTATATATTTTTTTACAGTCTGACAATATCCAACCATTTCTCCAGTGTAAAGTCCTCTCCATATAGGGCATGTTTCAACAGATACAGAGAAATTGGATAGTCCTTGAACCAGTCAGAGCAATGAAGTATGTGACTTTCTGGCATTCAATGCATGCCACAACCACTTAAAAGTTTTTGTTTTCGTCAAAATCTTTTACAACAGGCCCGGCGGCAGACTCGAGCAGGTCGCTTCTCTGATGGCAGCTCAGATGATGTGTATGGCTACGGCACTGTTCCTGTTCTGTCCATCAACATATAAAAACAATTTTATTGGTCCCGCAGATCTTTTCCAGAGCATAATCAGGTCACAAATGGTTATTGCTCCTGAGGAGACAAGGAAAAAAACATGTTTCTGTTTGCAGTAAAGAGAGAAATACTAATGCTGGCATCTAGAAATATAATTAGTCAGTAAACTCTAGGACAGGTAACAAGCTGAGTGGTCTAAGGCGCTGGATCGTGGTACTTGGGTAGTTTAGTAAAACAGCTTTGGGTGACCAAATGGTCACATGTTTGCATTCCCTCGTGTCCATGGCTGAGATGCCTTGAACTAGCACCTAACTCCCAAATTGTTCCCCCACTGCTCCGAGCGTATACGCTACTCCAAGTAATGAACACATGGATTTGTCAAATGCAGAGAAAGGATTTCACCATGTGAAATCAGTATAGTTTAATTATCACTACAATGATCAGTTACAGTGGTTACTGTAGGAGTAGATGGGATTGAGCACTGACACTTGTCTTATAGAGATTTTTATAATTCAAAAGGTATTGGATTGGATCAGGACTAAGTTCAGGCCAGTGTGGACAGAGTCACATTAAAAAGGAAAATAACTCATTCAAATGCAATTCTTGTATCCTACTCCACATCCTAGTAGGAGTCTCTTATGGCGTCAGCTCGGGAAGACAGTGACAATCAGGGCTATTATTAGAGCCCAGCAGACTGCATTACGCTTCATGTGTACTGCTTTCGGCTCCACTGTGACTCTATTACAGCTGTAATGGCTAAATTTTGAGTTTTATTTGAAGGAAATCCAGAGCCGTCCTTACGCGACTTCTAAGGATATAAAACAATTATGTTGCACACTTGACACTCAGGGTGTGAAATCTCCCCCAAGAATGCCCCCAGCATGTAAAGAAAATGGAGTGGAGAATTTGGGAGTAGATGGGTTTGAGCTTGCAGGCAGTATTATAATTCATGCCAGAGGTGTTGGATTGGAAAAGGTCCCTGTTCAGGTCAGTGTGGGCAATTTCATTTTGAACTAAGTTGCCTATGAGTAGGTCCGTCCACAGATCTGATTGCACTTGCGAGCTCATTTCATTTGTGTCAGTCAGCTCTCAATGATGTGCATCATCCTTCACCATTCAGCAGTGTGATTTGTCTTTCAGCTTAATGGGCTCAGTCCAGTCAGTGATGAATAGATACACTGTGGGAGGGTTTCACAGTCGTACAACCTTGTGGCATCAAAGGACTGCAATAAGTAAGTCCTTACAAGTTAAGTTCTCCACGCTCAAAGGATGACCTTGAGAGAACTTTCCTGAAATATCACGCTCAGATTCATCAATATGCCTCAGCTCTCTTCGCCCTGGGATCAACACACATCCTGAGGATAAACCGGCGAAGGAGATTTGCATTGATATGGCGGCGGTTTGAGAATGATTTCCTGGGGATTTTTCTTTTCCCTTGACAAGATCAGGAGTAAAAGATGAGGCATGTGTGATCTTAATTTTTTACTATTTTTTCATATCTCAACTTCAAATGTGCTGCTTTGAGTCAAAGATTTGAGTAGAATTGCTACTTAAAGGGGAATTACCGTTTTTTACAACCTGGACCTATTTCTGGCATAAAATACGATCGTTTACTCACCCAATAAAGTTTGGTGCCATTTGGAGTCGTTCTGAAGATATTTAGATCCACGTATATCCAAAGTGATACTAGTGCTATTCTCCATTGAGTCAGGGGTTACCTCAAAACTATAAGGACGTCCACCATGAACCCAGTCGTTGTCCACATGAACGAGTTTTGCGGCAGATAATGCAGAACATTTAGAGGCTGCGTTTCGGTGCCCCAGTCACTCCACTATATGGATATATGTGGTGTTCCACTGGATCTAAATATTTTCTGAACGACTCCAAATGACACCAAAGTTATGTGGGTGAGTAAACGATCGTATTTGATGCCAGAAATAAGGTCCAGGTTGTAAAAAAACGGTAATTCCCCTTTAATAAGATCTTTAAAAGTGGGCAAATCCTCCTGCCCGACAGCTTTGTGAGGGTTAAAACCTGTTAAAACTGTTTTAGGGTAAAAGTTAGAATTTGGTTATGGTTGGAGTTAGGGTATCAGGCTAGGGAATACATTTGGTTTGTAGAAGGTACACAAAGATAGAAACATGAGTTTGTGTGTGTCTGTGAAAGAGAGCGAGAGACTAAGAGGCATTCATTGGACAAACAAGAAGAAAGGGGAATGACTTGGGGATTTATTTCTGCTTTACTTACTTGTATAAAAAAATGAGGAAACAAATAAAACAGTTTCAGAGGGATATAAACAAATCTCAAGGGGCTTGTGGCAACATCTCTATTTGTGAGAAACAGAAAAGAACGAGACAAATAAACAAGACAACGCAGAAACGAGCTAACGGAACTCTATCACGCTCATGCACCATGACCATTATTAGAACATCTGCTGCCATATATAATAACTTTTACATAATTTGCATTTAATGTATCGGTGCATACAAAGGCGTACTGTATCTCTCCCCTCCTCTCACTCACTCAGTCCTTGTATGTTTGCACTCTTTTTTTGTGTAGCAAACAGTATTTAAATACTCAAATCACAGTGTAACTCTCATAGGGAAACGCTTATTTACAGTTCATCTTCTTTTATCTCTCAGTTGCTTTGACCTCTGCACCCAGTAGGTTTATTCGGAAAATGACTGATATCTTACTCCTCATTTTCTGTGCAGCTGAATAAATGCAACAACTCTAAGGCGAATTTTGAGCTGTTTCAGTGTGCATTCAGACAGAGTCGAACTGTGCTCGCGGGATTTTGTAATAAAACATGAGGGATTTAAGAATGATTCCAAAAGCTAAGTAATATTCAATTTTAGTCCATCTGCTCACTCTGCAAGGTGTCTGTGCATAATAAGCAATGTGTTATACGTGGCCAAATGGTAACATTACTGGAATATTCGTAGAATCTAACAACTTCACAGGAACACAGTCACTCCTTCCCAAGCCCATCAACATTATCTTGTTTTATGTAGCACCTTTTTACATTTGTGGTCTACAAAACAGACACACCAACACATTGATGGTAACACATCTTCCACGCAAGGTGCTCACCTGCTATCAGGTACACCTCAGTGTGCCTCAGTGTCTTGCCCAAGGACAATTTGGCTTGTGGCATTTGCACAGCTGATGTTGTCCTATTTTTAGATTTCACAGCAATACCAATCGAGTTATTATAGTTGGTTGAGACCAGGCTATATTGGCACAAATATCTCCAACAGAAAGACTTGCAACACCCAAGACTCTGGAGCAGAAATTAGCATTACAACGTCACAACAAAAAAGGCAATCATCAACATCTACAAAATGTCCGTGATGCCTGTGATGACACAGTGAAATTCCTTGATGGCAGCAGTCATCCCCTGCAGGAGGCAGCCTGACACAAATAAACACACAAAACCGGTCTAGGAACAACTCAAAAAACAGTAAAAGTACAGCACAAGGTGTTGACCTGGCCTCTAAATTCACTAGAGCCCAAACTGATCAGGTATCTGGGATGCACTGGAACAAGCCGGATCCACAGAGGCCCCTGGGAAGGCACAAGGGAGACCTACACAATATTCAAAATGCGGTTATAATGCCATTACTGATTAGTGTATGATACCAATACCAATATCAAACCAATCTGACACACTGGCCACCTTGAACAATTATGGGTAACAGGTGTTTAGATTGATTCCCTAAAAACCTCTGTGTCAAGATTGCAATTCTGTCTGCTTCATGGGAGGATCCCTCCCAAAAGATGAAGGATCAGTTTTACAGCTCAAAGGCTCAAAGAAAATTCTTGCCTGGTAGCTTCTCTCTAGCGGACATTGGAACAAAAATAGTTGTACCCAGGAAAATAAAAAGAAACCTGTTGATGTAGGCTGGGATGGTGCAGAGGGAAAAGAACAGAGGAAAAATGAGTTTCAATGAAGTTAGCTCAGGTACTTAAGGGTTTAAAACAAATATATAACCATCAGACCTTGAGTCCAGGCCTACTTACTGGCTCTCCCATATTTATGGGATCAGCTCTAGTTCAAATCTGGATTCTTATGCTAGAAAATGGTGTTGACTTGTCTGTCTCTGGTGATGAAGTGGTGTTTGTAGTTGCTAAGCTTCGAAGGAAATGGAATCTGGTCTTTGAAGCAGTACTCCAAAAAACTGTACCACTTGAATATGCTATTGGGGGAAAGTTGGAGAGATGTCTGTTTGCACTTTTAACATCTTAATTTTTATTTCTAAATGCTTTAAATTGTTTTGCAGTCTTGTTGACTCTCTGTGCAGCACTGTTTTGGTTTTCGCCAACTCCTGATAGAACTCGTTCCATTTAGCTGCTAAAGTCTACTCTGTGTTCATCAGCTTGTTGTAAACTTTGCCTGCCATTTGGTGCTGAGCAAGCTGTGAAACAGTTTAATCAGAGTTTTTTCTTTGAAAACAGATGCCTGCTGTGGCTGAGATCATGGCTGATGAGAGCATAGAGACAGAATCAAAACAATTACATTGCCGACCATAAAACCAGAACAATGAGCTGTAAGATGATGTAAAACTCAATAGAGCAGAGTGGGGCTGCAGAGCTTGTCATAATGACAAAAATGGAGGTTTCGGTTTCTGTACATGTGCAATCAGCATTTGTTCACATGGACATACTGTTGTCAATTGCTCAATGTTAGACCAGATTTTCTATGATGGTTCTTGCTGGAGAACAGTGGCTGCTTCTTTTCAAATCAGACCTGCGCTCAAACACTTCGGCTATACAGCAGAAAGGGCGTTGAGTCAGCAAGAAAATATTGCTGGAAAACTTTATTATAAATTAATGGATTCCTTGCAGTGCATGGGTGAAGCGGGTGAGCAGGTAAATCCATTATTGAATAAACACTAATTTCATTATTTCCTTCCCTGTCTGAGACAAATACAGTGGAACCATGCTGAAAACAATGTTAAACTTGCACAAAAGTGAACAAAAATGTGCACCATATACATGTAACACTTCTCTGCTGTTCTGGCAAGATGTTTTCTTCCTTCACTTGATTCAGTCCCCAGCCAACTGACTCAATATGCTGAGGTGGAGCTTTGTTGGCTGTAATGACACAGTCAGTCACAGAGCAACATATGGTCCATGTGTGTCCCTAAACTGATAAGCATGTTTACAGTTCTCAGCTTAAAAAAAATGTAATATTAGTATTTAAAGAGTGACAAGTGAGTGTGCATGTGGAGGAGTTGTCTGTGTAGTAATGAGTATGTATTTGCAATGTGTACATGTTCCAGTTCTACTGCCGGAAGACTAGATGGCCTTGTTCACACCTGGCATTAACATGTGTCTTGGGTGTTGCACCTTTACTTGAGTGGGCCTCCCATCATGTAACCTGGTTCACATTGCTATAAAAAAGACACACCGCTAAAAGAATGTGGCCGTATGGGGCCTGACCACCCTGAATGTGGTCTGAGCAATCTGGCCCGTGAGTCATCAGAAAACTGACTGACTTTATAAGCTGTCATAACTATAATACTGCTGCAGACTTAAATTCTACATTGCAAGTAAAAAAATGTTATATCCATAAAGGAAGTTTCGTCAAATGTGAGGGTCAATTGTCATAAAACATCCAGCTGTTAGAGATTGATCAGAATATATCTTTTGGATGAGAAGAAAATAAATTCATAAGAAAACCTCCAGAACATAAAAAATATATAGTGTCTTAACTTAAGATTCATTGCCTTATACTGTATAGTAGCATATCATTGTATATGTACTGTATGTAGTCAACAACCGAAAATAAAGAAGTACAGATTTTCTTTAGTAAAATAGGGCAGCATTTCGCAATAAAATATGCAGCAAAGAATTGTTTGAGCTAGAGCCACTACTGTATAGACTCTATACAGACTCTATACTATAGAGGTTATACATACCAGTCGACTAGTCAGTTTGTCGACTTCACTGCTCTGCCATAACCCTTTAAGCATCGTGTCGGCTAGTCTCTGATCACATGACAATAACAACAAGGTGAGGAGTCCAGTCAGTCATTGCAGCAAGCTAGCAGCGGTTCATTAAGTGTATGGAAATATTTCACTAAAGATGAATCTCATTCTACCGTGACACGCAGAATATGTAAATCTGTCCTGAACTACAACAAAAGTACTACTGTAATGCACACTCATCTGAAAAGGCGTCTGCTAACGCTAGCAGAGGAACGGTCCAAATCGTCTCCACGGCAGTCAGTTAGCAACTTCACCAAACACCCTGCGGTAACAGAGAGAAGGAGGCTGCGTGTCAGCAATTTGTTGGTGAATTTCATTGTCAAAGCTATTAGAACCTTAGCTGCAGTACACTGAGGAGGCTTCAGAGAAATATTGAGCATTATTGAGCGGCTAATACCAACACGCTGTGGAGTACTATTAAATGCTATCACGGTATCCTGTTTTTGTAAAGGCTACACACATATGCCTTGCACAGTATGTAGAATATTAGCTGGCTGTTCTCATCAAGAAAAGAAAAAAGCATTTTTTTTCTATGTTTTTATTGGTGACGTCATCAGCGACTAGCCGTCGACTGGACTTTCACCGCATATTAGTCGACTTACAAAAATCTAAAGTTGTGCAACCACTGCCGTGCGTTTCACCCAACTTATTTTTGTATTACTTGTGTATGATAACTGTAGTTCAGTTTGTGGCATTTTGTGTCTGCACTGTAGGAACAATCACAGAACATGCGTTTAATTTTTAATTTTTTTTTTTAATCTTGTCTGTCGGGGTAGGTACACAAGTGTGTCGTGATTTGGTCTAGAGACATAAGTGTTCATTGGTCAAACACTTGAATGCAGCACTTGATGTAGCCTTTCAAAAGGAGCAAGCACTACTTTCTGAAATTTCATTGATTGTCTGGGTATGTCCAACAGTTCTGAATTCTGTAGTACACTAACGTGTCAAATCTGCAGCCTCAAACAAGTTTATTTGTCCATTGTGCTTCAACAAGTCAAGAATAAGATGTTTTATTGTCATTGTCCGGTGACAATGAAATATAGTTTGGCTGCTCTTTGGTACGGGAGGAAAAAAAATAAAAACTATAGCAGCTATACACAATAAAATGCAATATATACAGTAAAAGCACACAGTGGCACAAATGAGTATAACTGGTGCAGTGAGGGAAAAAACAGCACCATTTTAAAAACGGTAAACAGTTCAACAATATAGTAAATGGTATGCACATTAGTGCAAATATGCCTACTGAGTATAGGTGGACTGGGGAATAAATATGGGTGTTATTGCACAGCAGTCAATGAAGGAGAGGTTGAAACCTTTAGGGTAGAAGCTGTTTTGCATTTATGTGACAGAAAGAGAAAGATGTCCAGCAAGAATCAGAGAGAACAATCCGCATTGAGGTTTCCTTCCAAATTCAATTAACATTGTGTTTTGTATTGTCATGTGTAAAAATGACATTATTTTTTTTAAATGTCAGCTGACTAATTTAACTAATGTTTATAGAGTTTAGGCCTTAAGAAATAAAAAATAACAAAGGCCAAGGAAAGGCTGAAGGAAGCTTAAGTCCCTTGGAAAGTCTATGGACATTTGTGCCTGGAGCACATTATAGCCTGACATTTTAATGAGTTTTCTGTCCACCTGCTATGTAGCCACCCTTGACTATTTGCAGACTCAACTTAAAGGGATCATAGCTATGAGCTGGCAACTGCATGTGTGCTGTTGGTGTGTGAACAGGTAGCAATGACGAGAGGAAGCGGTTGCCAGCCTCTGGAGAGGTGTGCGCCCTGGTACTATCACTGGAATATCTAATTAAAGCAGCTGACTTGGATCACAGAGGAGCTCTGATAATTAAATCATTCCGCAGTTGGATGATTATTTTAGCCTATGTAAGGTTTAAATTTAGAGCAAATAAACTTGAGCCTTCAAAAGCAGAACTGTGAAGTCATGCAGTACATATGTGTAACAGTGCACAGTTTCCCTGCCTGTTGTACTGTCCAGAAAAAAATCATAAATGAGTGACATTGTATCATTACTATTGATGACTTTTCAGGTAGAATAGTCAATATTTTTTGTATAGGACAGAAAATCTTGTTTTGTGTGGGATTAAACCCACATTGTATTCTGTTATCTGTCTTGTAGTATGCCATGCTGATAAGATCTGACATAGGGCAACCTTAAAAAGTGTTTGCTATAAAAAGACTGACTATTTATACACTGAGTGAATCTTTTGACTGAAAGATTTTCTTTCGTTGGCTGTGGCTCAACAGGTAGAGCGAGTTGTCCACAAACTAGAAGGTTAGCTGCTCCACTCCCAGCACATGGACCACATGCTCAAGTGTCCTTGAGCAAGACCCAGAGTTAAACCCAGAGTTGCTCCCAGTGCTTAGACATTTCCTTTAGGTTCACATCATTGCCCATCAGATTTTGCTTGCGGTGCACTGTTTTGACTTTGAAAATACTAAAAAAGCAGCATATGAATGTTCTATCAAATGTGCTAAACTGAGTCGTACTAAAGCTTTGGCTTCTTTCATTTAAATCATTCAGTAACATTTTAAGATTAATCTTGCTTCCCCTATGCTCTTGTGGCCATTAATATCTGTATCATAAATGGAGTTTATATTGATCCACAATACACTAGATAGGGGTTCAGAAGTTAAATTAGTTGTGAATGTGGTACCAGGGAATGCCTGGCAAAGTAACTGGACATGAACATGATCAGCAAACATAATGCTAATTCAGTCATAAGACATAGTATTTTGCCTACAAACTTTGTATTTTAGGCTGGGTGTGTCAGAAGAGAAGAGCTAATGGCAGTGAGAAGTTTCACTGGACTCTAAGTAGTGGTCAAGCATGGGAAATCTCCATTCTCTTTCAGAATCACTCTACGGTGATCAAAAGTGCTCACAAATTAGATAATTTGTTTCATTTTGTGAGAAAATCCTGCTGATTGTCAAATGTTCTGCTCTTTTGCTTTAAAGACTGTAGATATGCATAGAGGAACCTTTTAGAGTTTCAGATAAGGCCTTTCCAAAGTTTTTACAAAGACCCAACATTTTCGTGTGAAAGGGTCAAACAACACCAGTCAAAAAATTTAAATACTGGGTTTGCCTCCCTGTTGATCCTGGAATTACAGGGCTGGTGGTGAGTTCAGTTGAAACATACTCAAATCGTTTCAGCAGTGCCACAGTTTCCTTTGTGGTGTGAATGATATAATAAATACAAGGGTGGTTTCTGATATTTTACATGTATGGATTAAGGCTGTGGTCGAACAGAATTTACAACAACTCGTATGGCTTCATCAATCTCATCCTCGCTTGTTGTTTGTGCTTAGCTTGGTACATGCCTTTGTTATCTTGTTTCCACTTACAAAGCTTTAATTGGATGATTATTTTTCCAGCTGGGCGAGGGAGCTTCCACTGTGGTCATGTTTATGGCTGGAGCCTTGCAAAGTTCACAAGCTGTATTTTCAAATTAGCATAAATGTCAGTGGGGTATTTGAATGAGGTTTTCTTTTCTCTGGAACAGAACCTGGAAGCCAGAATTTCACTTTGGCTTTATACAAGCCCCGTCATGGATAGCTTTATAGATCTTACCTAACTACTAAGATATTAACTTTTCGTTTGCAGTTTTCTGCTATATCCCACGTTGTGCTGTGTGTGTATTGTTCTGAGCTGTAACTACATTAATTATAGTCATATTGAATTAGTCACTGTGTTTGTATGGTTTGATGAACCTGCATGTTCTTCTGTCACCTTCTGTCAAACTGTGATTTACAGTTTTTATTTGATAGCCACATTGTTTTTCAGTTTCTTATTGCCTGAGTGATAGCGCAGTGTATTGATTGTTGGCTGTTTTACTTCTTTTCTTCTGGGTAATTAGCAACGTTCATCTGAGTGTGCTTAACACCACAGCTCTAACTTGTCCTTGCTAACTTAACTTTATAGGTGTATTCTGATTATCTAATCAGCAATACTTTCTTACAGACACCAGCCAACATCCACGAGCATCATTTGCATCCATGCCCAGAATAAATATCTGAAATGAAAGCACAATCAGACTGAACTGTAATCCATATTCAGTGAGCCAGGGATCCAGGGAGTAAAATAACAACACAGCATCTGCTCTCAGGAGTGGCTTGGCAAGCATTTGCCTTGTCGTGTATCAGTCTTTCTGCTTTTAATAACACATTTTTATTTAATAACAGATTTTTATTGTGGCCAATTGCCTTGTAATGGGTTGTCATCAGAGCTGCTGTCCTTAAGTGATATTGTGACGGATACACATTCTATTATAGCAGTGCTGTAAGTACAGTATGAGTCTGTGGGCTCACTTAATATCAGTGTCCATTAGCATCTGGACTTTTACCATGGATAGATTTAGTTAATGGGTGATTAACCCTTAATGGTGCTTGCAAAGCCATCTGCCATTGTCTGCCGGCAACAGCTCTGTAGTGAAAAATCTTACTTCATACACAGATAATCAGCCCATCAGAACATTTCTATTCAGAGAGTGATAACCGCGCCCACGCCCCACTGTCACTACTACAGTGACTGTAGTTGCTAATAGCATAATGAACCCAATAAAATAGAACAGCTCTCTGATCTCCAACTCAGACCAGTTTTAGCTGCTGTCGTTGAATATTCCCCAAAAATGATAAAACAATTCATCTTTGCTGTCACACCTGCTGCTTCCAAGTGATGTCTCCCTGCTTACCCCAGCCTCAAACTTCCAAAACACTGTGGTCCTTTTCCGACTTGGTAGTAGTATGTACTGTATCCTGAGTGACTGGACCACAAGTGGCTACTTTTAAGTGCGTGTCATTATCTAAAGCTACCATTTGAGAAAATTTACTCTCAAACGTCTCATCATTGACGACCCGTGTTTGATTTAGTTTAACTGATCCAGCGTTTCAGACAACAAGGGCTGAAAGAGCGCATGCATCAAAGGACTGGGGGACTAACACAAAAATAAAAGACGTGTCCACTGTGGATGCTGGGTCTTAATGAATACACAATGAAACGCAGACAGCAGCAAATAAATAAAAGTGTTTAAGTGTTACTAATTTGAAAGCAGTGTCATGGGCACCGGGTCTAGACAAAGGGACCGACTGGTGAAGACAAAAGAAAACACTGCAGCAAGTTATAATGAGGCAGCAGGGGACTGCCTGTCAAACACACAGCAAACACATCTCAGAAGGGACACACAAATAAACTGACACAAGCATGCTTTAGTGCTCTAGATACACACGTATGTGCAGGAAGAGACAGAGGAAGTTGGGTGTGACAGTACACAACACACAGTGACCAGTACCACAGGAAAATAGCATTTCCATGTGGGCATTTAGCTGATGTGATGCTGATCAGTGATGAATTCCATCTTCACCAAAACACGCCTGTCTCAGTCCTGGCTGATGAGCTTAAAGGGTCAAAAGATTAAGCTCAGTATTCCCCATGTCAGGCATGTCAATCATAGCGCGGTGAGCTGCATTTACAACGTAACAGCAATATCAGAGATTACCGCTTTGAAATGCAGGGCTAAATACCCCTGCATTACGGTGCTGAAATATAGACCTAAAAATCCAAGATTATACTTCAGTGAAATAAAGCCTTTAGGCCTAATCCATAGTCAAAGTCTTGCCTCTAGCTGGGCTGTGGGCCTCTATAACCTAGTTCTGACGGCTGTTGTTGGGGAAAGCTGCTTTGTACTGGTCAGTTGTGTGATGAGGGCTTGGACACGGTCTGTTGAGTTGACCTATATTTGGCGGCCTGCCCTGTCAGAACAGTCAAAAACCGGAGCTTCTCTTGTGTTTTTTTTTTCCTCCCATAGGCAAATTAGACCACCGGCCGTCCTCTG
Source organism: Planiliza haematocheilus (assembly GCA_005024645.1). Taxonomy (NCBI): domain Eukaryota; kingdom Metazoa; phylum Chordata; class Actinopteri; order Mugiliformes; family Mugilidae; genus Planiliza; species Planiliza haematocheilus. The sequence continues at coordinate 12,821,286 of SRSE01000465.1, forward strand.
CTCTCAGATCAAGTTCTCCTGTCAAGTTGAAGGTTGAATGTATTGTCAACTTAAATAATTTGCATATATAGACCTTCAAGGCCAAAACAGAGAACCTAATTCACTATCACTATTATTCACTATTAGTGATAGTGGTGCAACAATATATTGCTGTATAGAGTGGTGCTTTGACTTGAATGGTAATATCAGCATGTGGCATGCTAAAAAGCTAATAACTAGCATTCATGATGTTGGGATGGGATATGGCAATAAACAGTACAGCTAAAGGTGATAGGAATTAGGTTTCTTTGAATGTGGTCAATGACCTAAATATTGACCTGACTGTGCTTCAAAGTAGAAAGTTAAAGGGACCACCAAAGTCATGTCATCCTCAAGGGACAACAAATGTCTGGACCTCACTGATATCTGGGAATAATGTCTGGCTGTGATATCATGTCACAAGCGTCTAGTAAATGTGAAGCTATTTCAGTCAAAAAGACAGTATTCTGACCTGCTGGTGGTGCTGAATGAAGTCAATAAATCAACCAACGTTTTTACGATTTCTCTTCTGGGGACCGCAAATGTCTACCACACTGTATGTTTTTAGGATCCAGGAAAACTATTTCGACCTTCAAACCATAGTAGGCTGCCAGTTTCCACCCATTGCAGTTCTTTGTATGCTCCAGAGTACTTTAAAATGAATCTCGTGTTCCTTAAAGAGGTTAGATGTAGTGAATACCATTCAGCTGTGCAGTCACTGAGTGAATACATGAAGAAGGCAAATTAATACATTGACTTGACTGTCAAGTCTTTAATCATATCTGGAACTTAAACGTTAAACAGACTATGCTAAGGAAGATATTGCTGTTGCCCCAACCTTCAACATTTTTCATTTACCGTCATATTCCTGTTGTTGGATTGGCTTCTATCTCCCTTGTATCATGCCCGTATATACCGTCATGCTTGTCTCAGTATGGCTATAGGGGAAAACTATTGAAGGATTCTGTAGTATCTCAGCAACTAAACTCACTTTTATTCAAGTGTTCTGATACAAATTTTCACATGTTGCTCCTTCGATTTTTTTATCATGTTGAGTTTCTGCTTTCCTTTTTTTTTCTGATAAAGAGATTTTGCAAAACAAAAATACAGAAAGAGCAAAGACTAAGAGGAGGAAGAAATAAGCAGGTTTGTAAACGACAGGAAAGTATAGTTAGCATATTAATGCTCGGCTGTTGTGGCGGCATAGTCGGAGGGTAACAAATCCTGAAAAGAGGTCTGGCATGGAGATTGTGAAGCATGTAGGGGTGTCATGGGCCCAGATAGGCATCCTGTTTATAAGGTATGGTGCATGCTCAGAGTAGGGGAGGGACTGGTGCTGAGAGGGCTCAGGTGTACTGTAGTGTTTGGTTCAAATCCAAACCTCAACCTTTTGGGTCTGCTTTCAGCTGCCTATTAAAGCAGAAATGTGCTAAAAAGATGAGGAGGCAGTGAAACAGGTCAAGTGAAGAAAAGTGGATGGGGGGGGTTAGAGATGGTGTTAAGGGGCAGAATGGCAGCAAGAAGGGAGAGGAAGCAGTGGAGAGGAGTAGAAATGGATATAGTAAGTACCAAGGTGGGTGGTAATGAAATATTAAAGTTCAGAAACAGTGAGGAGGGAGAGAAAGGAAAACGCTTCAAAATGGAAGACAAGAAAAACCAGTTCAGCCATATTACCAGCCTTCAGTGACCAAAAATTGTTGCCTAGCAGCACGCAAGAAATGTTTTTTTTTTCTTATTTTCTCTTCTCATGGCTCTATTCATTTCCTTCCACATTCCTACTCCTTTTTTCTCCTCATCTATCCTGCTCTACTGCGCCTTCTGCGCTGCCTTTCATCCAGCTTCATTTTTCCTTTCACCTTTCCATCTCCTCCCTCCTCGCCATGCCTCCTCTCTGCCCGCAGAACGCACTTTTCTTACCTTGTCACGAGGGTTGTGCTACCTCATGCCGGCAGCCAGCTGTGTGCGTGTGTGTTTCATGACAGGCCTTTCATCAGTGTTTAAAGCAGGCTGATGCACTTGTTACAGCTCTGTGCTGCACCAGGGTTACATGGCACGTGTGATGCCTGTCTCCTTCTACACTTGGTCAAATACAGGATGACACATGGCATCAAGCATGGAGTGTGTTCATGGAGTGTGTTTGTGTGTGTCTACACCAGTCCTTCTGACACTGCAACTTGATCACATCTTGTTTTGTACTGATGCCACTAGTTAATGCTATAAAATTGCATTAACTAACCCTACTATTAATGCTAATATAACTTGACCATACTATCATTGCAACTTACACTTCAAGTGCTCTCAGAGGGACAGTTTGTTGTGCACGGAATCTGCGTCTCAATGTATTCTCCAGACAATGCATGGCTTACATTGGATATTTTATATTTTTGGTCAATAAATCCAGCTATTACCACAAGTGTGCATGATGTTTGTATATTTTTTGATTTCCGTGTCAACTGTCACCCAAAAACTGTTGAAATAATGTCTCATCAATGGGCCACGTTGTTGCACTGGATAACACGTCCCCTTCATTGCTGTTAACACAAACACTTGGCGTTAATCCCATAAACGTTCTGTCGAAAATACGCGCTAGAACACTGAATGTGTATTAATCCTCAGTTTTAAATATTCCGCAACAAATGTAATATTTCCTACTGGTTGGGTGCAGTCTGATAAACCCAACGGTGCCCAGCTGTTTGAGGAGGTTATTTGGTGTTTTTGACCTGTTTTTAAAGATTTACATCTTCAGCAGAAGCCCTTGAGGTTGGAGATGAAAGCACCAACTAGCACGTCACTTTCGACATTGCTGATGGCAACCAATGAGATAAGATAATCCCTGATTTCTCCGCCAATGGGGAAATTTGCAGCGTTGCAGCGGCGCACAGTTCAAAGGACAGCGCACACAAAAAATAGAAACACCAACTAAACACACACAATGAAAAATCAAAAACAATATTATTTTTTGCTACTAGCGGCAAATCGCTAATTCTACCATTCAGCCATTGAGAATACTGCTGTTTTTGTAAATTTGTGTCCTTTGGAGTTCAATTCTTAGTGTGTTACCTGTTATTTAGGCAAATAACGTGACATATTGTACATGGTCCCTGCTACAAATCGCTGTATTTACCATTTTGCATAAATATGAAAGCATGCATATCTGTTTTAACAGGGAAGGAAACGTCTCAGTTAGTACATGTCCCATGTCTCAAATCATTTACCCATTACTTCTTTTCATGGCACTGTTTGTCAGTGCCTTTATGTTACAACTACTGCTAACATTTACTATTAAGTAGCACTGCTACCGTGTACTGTCTACATTCTGTGAAGCTATTATTGCTGCAGAGTCTGCAGTCTTTGTTCTCGCTCTCCTAAACTTCCCTTTCCAAAGATTTACTGGCACACCGGTTACTGTTCTTCTTATGATATTTATCTTATATTGTAGTGCACATGGAAAATATTAACTGGCTGGTATCCATAGTTTTCAAGAAATCTGTTAACTGTGTGCGCATTCGCGAATGTGTGCGCCTCTTTGCACCCCTGCTCCATTATCCAGATATGTTTATATGATGAGTGCAGAAGTGAAGAAGAGTGTAGGTGTGACAGCCTAAACGCTGGCATGCCAGGCGTGTCTACAATAATAGTAAACCAGTTGCATGTTCTCTTGTTTTCCAGGAGGTATGCCAGTGCCTGAGGTGGCGTCTGACACTGCCAGCGCTGCCGCCATGTTGAGCCCCGTCCTCAACGCCTCCAACGGAGATGGCTCCGAGTCTGAAACCACCTCCGCCATCCTGGCCTCCGTCAAGGAACAGGTTAGAAGTCTGCGTGCGCGTGTGCAACATACACGGAGGCCTGTCACAGTGGATGACATTTGAATGCCAGGTGGTAGGGACGATAATTAACCCAGTGAACACAAGCAATGGAATGCCCGTCTGAGCTAACGTGTCACTGATATGTCACGACATTTTGAGGTGATAGCAGAGAGCCGTAGGACACAGCTGCTCAGTGTACTTTTGAAATCACCCTAATGTAGTGAAACGCATCCTTCCTCCATATTTTGTCTAAACAGCTTTGTTGGAGACAGTGTGTATGACGAAGCAGCAGAGGAACAAGACGGAGTCACCTTGATTCTTTTTTCAGTAAAGCTAAGATCAGGCTTTAGAGCCAGACAGTGTTTGGTCTTCATTATGAATTTATGAAGGTTAGAATATTCATCACACTGCTCAGATGTGTCTGAAAGTGTTCATCAGTTCTAACTTCTCTTTCATTACTGACTCTGTGATACAGCACATAAGTGACATATCCAGATTCTGAACTGGTGCCTGGTAAATGTGTACAATGTGTCATATATGAAAAGAGCATATCACATGTGGCGGGTGTTGCATTGCCAGGAATCTTTGTGAATTTAATTGAGAGTGACAAGTGGTGGACACGTGTTCGTATTTCCTGCTTTGCACTTAAACCTAATGACTGCACTCTTATCGTATATCAGTGGTTTAGTTAGAAATGCACCAGTCACTGGTAATGTAGGTAAAACCCTACCCATGTGTACTATACATGTGCAATAAAACAAAACATTTATGGCGCGAAAGCCGCAACTATATGCATCAGTAGAGGGAAAAATCAGAAGGTCAAAAGGAGTTGAACCAGAATGTTGTGCTTGTTGAATAAATCCCACAAATCTATAATATTAAGAACAATGTTCATACTCCGCTCCTTCTTTGCAAGCCATAAGACCACAGAATTATTTTTAGTTACAGCTCAGCTGGACTCTTTTATGTTGCAGAAGATTAAATCCTATATATTAAACACTGCAGGAAAATGTTCAATTGGATAGAAAATGGAAAGACAACTTTCATAAGAGCCGGATCATTATCTTCAGGCGTGCCCAATCACAAACTGAATTGCTGAAATTTTGACAAGCTGGTGGGGTTTGGGCTTGAACCACTGAAGACCATTAATGTACCAACATTTCATGTTAATCCAACTGGGCAGTTTTCCAGATATTTTAATCTAGACCAAAATTTTGGACAGATGGACCAACATCGCCACCCCGAGAGACACACTACTCCTGTATGTAAAACAGCTTTCAGCGAGCTTATTCCCCAAAAGGATTCCAATCCTCGTACATGACAAATCATGAGGGATTAGTATGACGTTAGTGAGAGACCACATATTTAAACATTCATTTATTTAAACTTCCAGGTCCACTATTTCTGTGAATCTGTTTACAATCTGTGGACGCACTGCTGCATTTGTGTGACATCTTGTGGAGAAATCAACTGAATTTATGCCAGTGGAGTCAGCATCAGCAACGCTGCTGAAGACCACACATTTAAGACTACGGAAATCTGAGGATGTGGAATTAGAAAGGACTGAGGTTGCCCGACGAGGACAGAGGCTCTAGGCCGCATGTAGGCTATGTAGGTTTTGACAGCACGATGCTAAGAGAGTAGAATGCTCTTCTTTACTGACTTGGGTTGGCAGTGCTATGAAGGTTTACTACGTCTGGAACTGGAGACGTGAGAAAGCTAAAGATAGCGAGTGAGAATGCTGAAAGTGAAAATAATAGATTCCGCATATAGTCACCTCAGACCAGTCTGTGAGTTACTACAATGTTCTGGAAGTCCATTCCAAGTCTAAGTAGGTCATATACACACATGCACACACATAGATGATCTAGGGCATGGTAATGGCGAATGTGTGAAAAGAAAAAAGGCTGAAGAGCTGAAGACAGAAATGGAAGGAGTTTAAGCTATTTGAAGACTAAAAGGCGGCCGGTCACTCACTCCTCTACCTCTATCCAAGCTGGATTTCTGCTCCTGCACCACGGTGAAGTTTTTATTATTTTCTAAGCCAGTCATTTGTCACTCCCTTTCATACTTGTTTTCGCTGTGTGTAATTCTTCAACATGTTTGGGCTGTTGCCAGTGTTCACTACCAGGCTCCAAAGCAAACAGGGGTGCGTTTTTTTAAGGCAGTGCGCGGACGCCGGAGCGCACACACTCGGTCTGCAGGCACACACGTGCGTGTTCATGCTGTCTGTCAGACTCTTTTCAGTTTGCTGACTCACACCAGGAGATCCCTGCTGCTGTTTCCCTCCTCTTCCTTTTGCCCACATGAGATTGATTAGCCATTCGACGTCGTATTTATCACATCTGTCAGCTTTAGTCCTCGTATCGTTCATCATCTCTGCTGTCGCCACATCTGCTATTGAGGCAGGCACAGTGTGAAGTCTGAAAGAGTTTCATTCCAGTGTGAAACATGCCTATTTGAAAAATCTGACACATAGTCCTACTGAATGACATAAAGTGGGAGTGGCACTGGGTATTGATTAGATGTCTTTGGCCTGCAGCTCTGTCACGTTTGACAGTCCGGTTAGTTCTGAATGATCAAGATGTGAATGCTTGTATAGATGGGTTCATCCAGTCCACAGCAGCTGAAAACAAAAGGATTTCAAGGCTTTGAGAACATGCAAAATACAGCAGTATGGTATGTCTGGTATGGTGTTCATCTTTTAAGGCACAGAATACAGAAGAGGTGGAAATAGGCCTCTGTAGCAGGTGAAATGCATGTGAAATTTCAATTCTGTAAAACACAAGTGTAAACTCAGAGATGTATAATGTTTCAGATAAGGAAAATACTTAATTAAACTGCAAAGATAAAGTCCTTATTGAAATAACTTTAATACCATTGTGTATTGAGGCAATGAGGTAACCCCTCTTTCAAACTGTAAATAATCTCTACTGTGCTTTTATATTTCATAACTGCAGTTGGAAACTGTCCCCAATAAAGGCACTATTTCTTCTCGTTTGAGCACTAGCAAAACATCTGCTATTATGTGCTACTTTGCATTTTCATTAGCCATCCTAGCTGCTTTGTTCACTATTTTCACTATTTAAATATCTCTAGTACTATTGCAATGATTGCTGTAAATTTATTTGCAAATGTGTTAATAATTTGGCGATCCCTGACCAGTAGGTCATATTTTTCACATTTCCAGGTAAATATCTTAGTATCTACACAGTGCATTTGTGTTTTCGAGGATTCCTGTTCCCCAGATTATAACTGCCTTCAAACACTTCACTGGTTTTGGTTAACTTGCTATAATAAGGCTGACATTTGTCGAGAGAAATATCTCTGTAGGATCAGTTCTCATGTGATACTGGCAAAGACATTCCATGATGCACTCAGGACGAACTGTAAAAGCACTGGTGAGGAAATTGAAATTGAAAAACCTGCAACACGATAACACTTCCAGCTGTCTCAGGCAAGCTGTGTTTGGTTATAATTAGCTAAATGTACCTTCAGTACGTTAAACTAAGATCACTGGAAGCATTATATACCTGCTATACAGTAGTAGATTCTCATTGTGTCATTACACATATTTTAATATGGGGATTTTAGCATGTAGCTCAAAGCACTGTGGTGCCTGACAGAAGCTTCCCTACAAAGCTATAGAGATGCATGTCACACTGTTGGTTCTAGTTTTTTGTGGGCTTTGGTGACAAATAACAAAGAATATACTGTAGATTAACACAATAATTTACCTTAAATGTGTCTTAAATTACCACTCAGTAAGATTATGGCTAAGTCCAGCCTAGTGAGATGTTTATGAATCTAGTACTACACTCATTTGTTCATTTCCATATATAATAGTCAGATGTTCCAAAAAAACTGATCTTTATTAAGCTATTCTGCAAACATGTCTGCACATAATGTTCTTCTTGTAGGAATGCACAATTGCAGTTCTCAAAATTCTACCGGACCAATATTCTACCTTCAGTTGCACTTTCCAGCGTGGCTCTGTCATCGGAAAATATGTAGCGGTTCATGTAAATCAGATGAGCTGCAGATGGGATCATTTACATATGTAGTCTTAGTAATTACCCAACTAAACTGGAAGATAGCTGGGATGCAGAAGTTTGCTCCCTTGATGGCAATTTGCAATAGTTTTGTTGAACATAGTCACTTTCTCGTGCTCACTCATCTGAGACCACAGTCACACAAAGCTGACATAACAATTAAAATGCCTCAGAAGAAAAGGACAATGAAGCCGTTTCCCTCATTAGGGAAAGCAACCGCTTGTTCTGTTTACTCCAGAACCGCAAAACACATTACATTACAGCTAAAACCTTCATTTCCATCATACCGGCAATGTGACCTCCTGCTGTGTTTTTACAAGCGACACCAGCGGTGCAGCATCAGCTACAATAGGAAAGATATGTTCTTGTATCGTCTGCCTGATCAGAGGAGAGAACTTGACAATGAATTCAAGGATGTGAAGAGGAAAAGTGGAAATGAGCAAATTCAAGGAGGCGGAAAATTAACCAAGATGCGACGTTAAAAAGCACAAAGAGGAAAATCTATCACGGGGCTTTCTACTGGCGATCAAATCTGATATTTTAGGCAAAATGTGGCGTTTCTGCATCTTCTCAGCCGCTGGATAATTAATGTTTATCATGGTGCTCAGAGAAATTGTTCACTCTAATTGGCAGCGCAGCCGAAAACAGATTCTGCCAGGTCTGACCCACAACTAATTTGAATCCAAATTAAAGGCAGTTTAGTGCTGAGGTAATTGAAGTTACACCTTTATTTTCTCTGAACGACTAATTAGGCTCATCCCTGTCCTCCTCTCCACATACAGTCACATAATTGTGATTTGGGAAAATCTACTTTTTCTACATATTTTAAGTTTCACAGAGCAAACTCTCATTCCGTTTATGGCTGGTGTTCAACATATAAGTAGGAAAAAAAAACAGACTCTCAGTGAATATGGTTCTTTTATTGTTTTGATTTTGTGCAGCAGCCTTACGATAATAACGAACTCCTCCTCCTCCTCCCTTCATTTGCTCATTAAGGATTAATTAAGATTTGTTTAGCATCGGCTAACTCATTAAATTACCAAATATAGTTCGCTTCAAAGTTCACAACAGAGTCAGATAGTCATAAGAATTGGTATGAAAGTGGATCAAACGTTCATTTCATTTTACTTCTTATGCAAAGGGGAAAGAAAAAAAATGAAACTGTAAAGGATGAGAAGGGAGGGTGTGGATTTGGGGAGGAAGGGTATGAGTTAATGATTTGCTTTCTTGCCTTGGAAGTAACTCAGGGTTACTTAGCACTGTAGCACTTGTGATATATTTAAGCCAACATGCTTGACAAAGAGATGAACCCAGATGAACTCACAGTTTAATCCATTTATTAGCTCTGACTCTTGTCTTCTTGGTTTTTGGAGAAAACATCACCATAGCTTACAGTAGGTAAGCTATTGTGAACTTTCACTGTGGAGGAATTAGTGCACAGTACAGTAGATAGTGCACATTCTAAGGTATTTTTGCATTGATGTGTGTGTGTTTCAGACAGCCTGTTAGTTGTCTGTAGTTTGAATTGGAGAGCAGTGACAGGGGAGGCTGAGTAATGCAACACAGAAGAGCCCAGAAATGGCTGATGGGCTCGTGCCTTCGGCAGCTCAATCTTCCTGCTACCTGCAACAGAAAGAAAAGGAGCATGGGTATTGACGAGCAAGTGAGACTGAGTTTGAGCGTGTGTGTGTGTCCAACACTCCAGACTCCACTCGTGTCTTGCTGTAATACACAGAGGGATGAGCATACGGACCAACGCGGCAAAGGAAAAGACACCAAGCTTGCTATCTGATGAGCATAAGTCTAAGCATAAGACCGTAGATGCCTATTTTTTTTAATTTTTTTTAAATATATTTTTATTTTTTATTACAGGCAAATGAATAAATGCCTTTACTAGGATTTCAGCTTATGTATTTGAATATCAGTTCTTTTTGCTTTCCTACATGTTCCACCCATTGTTCCACACATAGAGACAATACAGGTACTTTCTTTAAAGTTGTTAATATTTTAAAAGCTTGGACCAGTGAGCTTCCAGTCACTTAAGTGAATTATTGTACATTTCAAATTCATTTATTTTTCATCACCTGTATGATGTCTCCTTCCCGACATTCTTTACAATATATGCAGATTCACTTTTCAGTGTCAGTTTAATGCATCAGAAAAGTAAAGGTGCTGACACGTTAACAAGCGTAACCTAAATGGTCTAGTATCAAGAAGAAGGAAAACAAAAAGTCATTTTGAAAAAAGTGTTAAATCATTAATACAAAGCTGAACTGAACAGGAATCATCATAGCCGTCTCAAGCAACCGGTCCCAGACAAAAGCAACTCTCCAGGCAGCTAATCGTACGTCGGCTCAGTGGGCCAAGCTGCAGCAACAGAATAGAGAGTAAAATCGATTGGTCCACGAGGGGTATGAAACTTTATGTAGAGGAAGAATACAGAATTTCTTCAGAACGAGATCAGCGGGCTGTAGTTGTTCTTGGTCTTCTCTCTCATCAAACACTGTCTGGACTAAAAGCTCAGTTCTGCGTGCATATTAACAACCATCACTGATCAAAGTGCGTCTTTTGTTGTTCCCTAATTTTTTGATGTAAAAGACATTAAGTTCCATCAAGAAAACATTTTTACCTTTTTGAGTTTTTTTTTGGTTTACATTGTACAGCAACTTTTTGTGCTAAGTTTGAGCATATTGGACAAACACACAAACACAGTATACGTGTGTATAAGTTCAGAATGAGAGCAGCTATGAATTATAAAAGTAGTCCCATACGCCCCTCACAGTAGAGTAGTTAGTTCTTTGTCAGTACAGAGTACACTGAGTTCAAGCTTGACAAGCTGAACACAGGAGCCCAAACTCCTCAACACCAGTATGTGGTTCGCTCCGTTTGCATCTGGGACCACAGCTGAAACACAGCAAAAGTGAAATCTCAACTCTAACGTCTGCTGCAGTATCCTCATTGTATAATCACACTGCACAGGATGTTGTAGAACACATTTGCTCTTATACTGGTATGTGTTGATTTCATCAAATTTCAGGCTGACTACAGAGTTCCCAAAACAGACTCAACCTGAGGAGAAAAATATCGAATTGGGCAGGGAAAAAACAATCGACCGACCAAACTGTCTGACAAATCCCACCCTCCAAAAGTTATTATTATTTTTGTGTGTTTTGTATTTTCCATCTTGAGGGCTGCAACACATAGTCAACTACTGACTCAAAACTGACCATAATCATTTGTCAAAAAATGGAAAAACAAAAGTTCTCTCAAGTATGCTTGCAACACATCCATGATAAAACAAGCTAGCAAGAGTCATTTGGGCTACCTTTGAATTGGAGCTTGGGGTATGGGGCGTACAACACATGTACAGGCAAGAATGCAGATTGAAGGGCCTTTGTACCCCACCTTGTTCTTGAATCCCTGAAGTCTGGACCAAGCTTTTGTAAGGGAAGGCTCATTCTTCTTCTTTTTAACGTGGAGATACCTTGGAGAAGGCCAATAGCCAGCAACTATTACAGCAGGGGTGTCAGACATACAGCCAAAACTGTCCTGCCAGAGGATATAATCTGTCCCTCTGTATAGATTTGCAAAGTGCAAAATGCAAATAAATTACATAAAAGATTACTGGTATTTTGGTTCATTAAGCTATGTTCCACATGGTTCCTGAACACACCATTTTCTTCTTTTTTGTATTGTAAATGGTATGGACAAGTGTCACTCTGTATTTCCTGGTATCGAGTAGGGACCTATGGTAGGGACCTACTTCCTGTATGGCTACAGTGGTTTTGTTAATGTATGGAGGCTGAGCTCTCATGAATAGCATAGCTCTATATGAAGCTAATCAGGTCTCTCTGCACGCTAGAAGAGTCAAGACAACTATACACACATCCAAAATATAATACTTTATTAGACCGATCAGGAGGTGAACTGATTGTCGGTCTAATAAGGTATTATATTTTGGATGTGTGTATAGTTGTCTTGGCTTTGAACCCAGAACCTTTTTGCTGTGAGGCATCAGCGCTAACCACCACACCACTGTGCTGCCTGAAAGGATAGCTCATTAATTATAAATATTTTCATAATGTACTTGTTCTTCTTTGGACTAAAACAAAGGGATACATTTGGAGTTGTCATTGTGTATAGGTTATTATACTATTATGTTACTGGTCTGGCCCACTTGAGATCAAATAAGGCTGGATGTGGCCCCTGTACTTAAATGATTTGGACACCCCTGTATTAGAGTGACCCAAATAGAAACAGTTAACAGATGTAATTCTCTACTACAGGTCTCGCCTCCATAACACGGTATTGCTAATAATGTCCATGCTACCAATATTTCTTTCTAATATGTGAAAGGCTGTAGCTACTTTGGTTTTAAGAGTTGGGTACTTTGTTATACAGTTTCAAATGTGCTGCAAAATTCATGCAGTCCATAAAAACGCAACTTTTCTGTGAAGAAGTAAGAGTTGGTAAATGGTCTTGTTGTTTTATAGTGCTTTCCTACCTGTTGGTACTCAAAGTGCTTAACAGTCACAGTGACGCATCGACCCATTCGCTCACACAGGCGCACACACATTCACACACTGGTGCTGAGCAACGGGAGCAATGGGGGGGGGGGGGGGTCAGTGTCTTGCTCAAGGACACTTCAGCCTGTGGTATGTTCCGAACTGAACCCCTAACCCTCCGGTTTGTGGACAACTTGCTCTACCTACTGAGCCACAGGCGCTCCTACCAATATTTGGAAGGCGCAGAGTGCCTGACTGGCAAACCTCCCAGCAACAGGCAATAAAGTGAGATAAAAATGACGAGGCCACGGGGTGTTCAATATGAAAACTCTGGCAAACTCTCTGCTTTCCGATGTTTATCTTGTGTCATGACCTTCGACGTCATTGAGGTTCTTTCCCCCCCCGCAGTTTGAATAATCTATGGTACCTTGATGCTATCCGTAGTTTGCAGCCCAGTAGCATTCTAAATATTTTACAGTTGCTCACAATTTATGTACCAATCCATGAATCAGTTACGCAAGGGCTGAAAAACAAACAGTATTGAGGAGAGGAATCAAACCTGTCACAGGTATGAGAAAATGAGACAAAACTGTCTGGTTTGAGATAAACATTTAAGTAGTACCCGGGGAGAGCTAAATCTCCTTGACTCTCATCTCGTTTTCTGCAGTTTCCCACTTTTTTTTGGCCATTGTCTTGCTCCCTACTCCACTGGTATCAGTATGTGTATTACACCACACCTTCTCATGTTGGTTTGTTTCCCTCTGCCTCTGGGACAACTTTGTTACCAACTGGATGTACCTAATAATTTTCGGCACGTAAACAATAGCCCCAGACAGCAGCGGCCTTATACAGCCGCCGTGACATTTTTCTCATCGAACATGCTCCCCAAGTCTGAAACTTCCAAATACCAGGCGGACACCACGGGGCACAATTAGACTGCTTTGCACGAAAGTGAGAGAGAGAGGGAGAGACGGAGAATAACGCACACAATCCAGCTATGCTGCCTGTGCAGCCCACCACTGTCCTACAGTCATTTATTTTACTTTACTAATTGCTTTAATTGGGTTTTCAGGGGCCAGCGGGGTCCTGAGAGCTAGTGGCTGCACACTTACCTCTGTCTCCATTAAGAAGCTTGGTGTGGAGCAGAATCTTTAGTAATGCAATCAGTTGACAAGCACTTGATTGTCGAACCTGCTCATTAAGACAAAGTTAATTGTTGTCCTTTTCTCTTAATTGCTTATCAAGCTATGATTACTCACACACGCACACACACACACACAGCAATGTGTTGCTGTCAGCAGCTACTAAGTGTTTCTTTCCCTGGTGTGATGGCTGTAGTGCTCCATTTATTGTGAGCCTTTAGAGACGTGCTTCTGCTATATTATGAATTTCAGTTTATTGCATTTGTAAAAGGGATAATGTTGTTGCATTAAAGCAAATCTAATAGAAAGGAATGATCAGTCAGGTGCATGGAGTAAGGACAAGAAGACTGTTTTATTATTTCCCACAGACTAAAGACTAGATTTTATCAAGATAATTGTTGCTTTTTTTATGTGAATTACTTGATACTTGCAAAAATAGAAGCAATTATTGGCTTTAAAGTAGATTTTGATTGTATGATATTCATTCAGAGCTTCCTGTCAGTTATGTGGCAGCAGTGGTTACAGGTCTTGAAGCTTCAGCTCATTTTCACATCACGTCATAATGGGGAAAATGTGACTTTGACTTTGGCTTAGTTGCTGACAGACAGGCTGGTCTGTGTATTTCTAAATCTGCTGAACTTGTGGGAAGATATTCTCAAAAAAAGTTCTGGTAAGTGTCAGTTCTGCACACAGAAACACCTTGTTGGTGAAAGAGGTCAGAGGACAGGGGCCAGACTGGATGGAGCTGACTACAGTAATTAAAATAGCTAGGTTTTCCTCATACGCTGAGCAGAAAAGTGTTCCAATGCACAACATGTCTTGTCAAGCTTGAGGTGGATGTGCTGCTCAAAACCACATTGGTTCCATTCCTGTCAACCCAGAATAGACTCCCCTCAACTGAAATGTAGAATATTACTTGCCCTGGTAGCCTCAGAATTGGGCATCAACAGCATGAATCCGTGGATCCAACCTGATACCAATCAGTCATTTTAAAATCTTCCGCTGTATGCCTCCAGCAGGGTAAATGCACCATGTCACGAGACCAAAGTCACCTCTAATTGGTTTCATGAACATGACAGTGAGCTGTCCAGACACAGGACTGAATCGGTAGAACACGTTTTGGATGTGGTAGATCAGGAGATATGCAGCATGAACGTGCGGCTGACAAATCTGCAGAAATGAAGTCAGCAGCATGGAACAGAATATTGAAGGAACGGACGTTTCCAATATCTTGTCGGGTCCCTGAAACCAGGAGCAGTTTTGAGAAGAGAGGCCAGACCCAGCATGTCTATGGTGTTCCTAATAAAGGTCATGAAGATGAAGTGCCTTAAATGAAACTGATTGTTCAATTAAGCTTGTATATTAAACTCATGAAGTCATGAAGGTGGAAAGCCGTGACTGTCTCTTCTATTAATAAAACAATTCTACTCACTGCAGAAAGGGAAATGAAGGTTTCTTTTCCATGATTTTAAAAATTGTTTGCTAAATTATTGAGCATGATTTGTAGATATATGCACATTCACAAATATACAAATACCCTATGCATGTTCAGAGATGCTGTATGTGTCATGGACCCATAAGACCAGCCCACTGAAACACCGAAACGACAAACATTAAACCAGTCCATCTAGTTTTAACCAAACACTCGTCTTAGCTCTGCCTACAGCAAACAGCTGCTCAAACTGAGCCAATCCAAATTTGAATAAAGAAATGACTGGAGACTAGAGATTTGCATGTGAGCAATATAGTTACTGGGATGCCGTGATTGGTTCAGTTAGTGTCACTGAGAGAGAAGAGAAGTGGACATGAGAGGCGGATAAGGGACAACAACGAATAGGGGAGAATTGGACATATTTTTACAGGGTTTCTCGCTGCATTTGGAAGCACCTGGGACCTGTTGGGAAAACATGGATTCAGATTCTGAGCCAGATTTTGAGCCTGATTGCATCTGGGTAAGGGATGATTGTTCATGCTGTTTTTATGTGAAGTCTTGTAGAAGTTGTTTTGATGACATTTAACTTTAAGATAAATTGATCATTGAAGTAAATACCATTACATTTTGTTGGAAACTGGAAGAATCAATAGCAGGTGATGCTGCAACACAGTTAATATGATAGCATCCCCTATTGTGGACTTTCATTCACTCTAAGAAAAAGACAGTTTTCCTTTGATCTAATATTCAAATTCACAAACGTGTTCACTGACGTAGTCGTATGGACTCTAAGTGTGAGTGTGCCCTTAGGCCATGGACACAAAAACATTTCTTTTGTGTAATATACTATCAGTAGTAGTGACAGTTGGTCACTTGCAGCCCCTCACCATCCATGCTGGTTAATAAACTTAATAAACTGAAACAAGTGAACAAAATAATTACTTTTTATGTGTAAGCAATTTAATGGGATTAAAGCAAAGTTCTGCAGCATGAGATGAGCTGTACTCATTTGCGTCATCCCAACCGTTACATACAGTGGTGGAAAACAGTTTTCAGACACGCTTAAGTATTATTGTAAAATATTTGTGTAAAAATATTTTTTTCTGTTTCAAAAGGTGTGGCTGCATTAGACAGTTTTGTTGTTTACCAGAAAACCAACCACATCATCAAATTAATATTTACAAGTCCTGCCTTTAGCACGCAGTAGAGCTCTAATTCTGGCTGGCAAGTTTCCCACAAGCCTTTCACACTGTTGAGGGGTAATCTTCTCCCATTCTTCTTGAATTACTGCTTTTAATTCCTCCATTTTTTTTTTTTGGTTTTCGCTTTGAAGCAGACGTTTTGATAATCCACCACAGATTTTCAATGGGACTCATGTCCAGGGATTTAGCTGGCCACTCTAAGACCTGGATACTGTGCTCTTGCAGGCAGGTTCCACTGGCCCTGGATGTGTAGCAAGGGGCATTGGCTTGACAGTAGGTACTGTACATGCTGGAGATAATGCTTCGTCCAGCCTTCTGCATACCTTCATATTAGCTGCAGGACGATAAAGCTGCAAACTGGACTCATCTGACCACAGAATCTTGTTCCAGTTCCTGGCCATCCCGTACTTGTCTGACTGGGCCCGATGATGCTGGGCTAACCTCTGTCTCTCATTGATCAGGGGCTTTTTGACAGCCTTCTAGGACCTGAAGCCTGTGATGTCATTCGGCGGATTTCCCTGCACATGCGGATCAGGATACGGTCATTTCTTGCTAAAGAAACCCATGGATGACCAGATCTTGGTTTGTCTTCCAAGCTGTTGGTTCATCTGTACAGCTGAAGGACTGCATCTGCACTTCCTGGCTATCTGGCAGCAAATATACCCTTCTTGGCTGAGAATCTGTATCTTCAGGCATGTTTCCTGCGTTAGGTTCCTAGTTTTAGCAATATTTGTCTCTGAACTTTCAAATGTATTGGCTTTATATAGACACAGTGGAACTTGAACATGCATCAATATCATATCAACTATCGCAAATGATTTAAACCATCCTTAAAAAACATTAGTTGATGTGTATTTTAGTATTTTAGGCTCATCCACAATGGAGGAGGTGGAGCTTATTACCTATACTGCAGCCAGACACCAGGGGGAGCTCTGCTTGCTTTGGCTTCACTTTTAAGAGACTGATCCAACCTCCATCTTTATACAGTCTGTGATTTGTGCTGCATCCTTTTTGTTGGTCCACATCTTTATTTCAGAGCTCGGAGGTTCAAAGCTCAGCAAAGTGCAGTTGCTTTGGCTGAGCACCTTTGGGTGCAAATCATTAAAAATAGAAAGCTTATTCCTTTGAAATGAGTTGATTTCAGCCTTATTTTTGGCTGTTATATTTACTGACCATGGCGGGTCGCTTATAGCACACCATAGAATCCACTGTTATGATGAAACTGAGCAGAGCCATGAAATATAAATGTTTTTGGGTGCTTTTAGGTTCTCAGTCTGTGCAGGTAATAGCAGCTAATACTCCAAACTTTGAACTTACTCCATGTAATGTGCAGTTTTACCCTCATACTCTCCTTACATCCCAACTCAGCCCATACAATTTCACTGAGGCAGAACAGTGTGTGTGTGTGTATGTGTGTATCGGCATGTTTGTGTATAGGCATGAGCCTACTGTTTTGTGTGTGTGTGCCTCCCCCCATCCTGCTTCTCTTCCATCTTCAGTCCCCCTCCTCCTCCTCCTCCTCCTCCTCCTCCTCCTCCTAAAATCTCTCCTTGCTTTTCAGTGATGGTGGATGAGGGAGAGAAGGAGGGAGGGGGTTGCAGATGGCCTGGCCGGAGAGAGACAGAGAGAAAGAGAGGCAGAGCAAGGGAGGCAGAGAGTGACTAGCGAGCGGCGGGGTTTTTTGGCAGGGTTGGCCGGTGGGAGGGCCCATTGTGATGCAACGTTGCATAAATAATGCCACGGGGCTTCTAAATGCTCCGTTGCCATGGGGACCTTTGTGCCTCGGTGAACACCGTGCGTGTGTGTGTGCGCTTCGTGGCCCCTGAGGAGGGAGAGAGAAAGAGACACACGCATACAGACCACAGAGAGAGAGAGAGGGAGAGGGGGGGCTGAGTTGCAGTCAGCTCAAGTGACACTTGTGGTCTCTCTCTCTCATTCTGTGTCTTTCATTCTGTCTCTCTATCGTTTGCTGTGTCCTGACCCAGGACAGATGAGTGCTTGGAGGAGGTAGAGGGATTGTTTTTGTTGCCACATTTTGAGCAGAAGGCAGCAAAGAAATGTGGGATGCTTTGTGATTCTGGGTCTCTCCATAAAGTATGGTCCATGTGAAGGTACGTGTCCTCACTGCTTGCATTCCTCCCTATTTCCTTTTTTCCTCCTATATATAAATTTTCTTCTGGTCACTTTATTCTTTTTTCTATACCGGCATTTGTTTTCGACTAAATTCCATCATAGTCCCCGGTTCGTCCTCAGCAGTAACAGGTGTCTGCCTGTCAGCCCTGAATTGGAGGGAGCAGAGATCGGAGGAGCAGTGGGGGTTAAAAAAGGAGGGAGCAGTCGCTTTTGTTTGGCTGTTTTTAAGAAGACATGCATCTGAATTCTCAAGGCTCGCCATCAAGCTAGTTAGTCAGCCTCTCAGTCTCTCAGTGCACGCTCTCAGCTAAACAAGCAAACAAAAAAACAAACATTTTTTTTCATCTTTTCCTTCATCTGCCACTGGGATGTTGCCGCAAAGTAGGTTTCTGGTTTTTTTTTCTCCTCAGTTTTCCTTCCTTTACATCATCTGATGGGGGTGCTAAGATTGATTTGGCTGCATAAAGAGACATATCACACAGGGGAAGCCGTGCAGTTTTCCCTTCATGCAGAGATGTAAATAAGATATGCGGCTTTCTGTAGCCGGTTGCTTGTTTGTATTTGCATCAGAGGATTACAGCTTTTATCTTCAAATTAGCCTTTAAGTGATGAAATCATAAACACTGAGATCAACCGTGTGCTTCTGGCTGATGATTGGCTGGCTGCTAGAACTTTAACATATACTATGATGATCGATTTGCTAGGCTACTACGTGCGCGTGGCTTTTTCCCCCACATCCATTTCGAATGTGATTCGTGAACTCACTAAGTGTAATCTACTTAGGTGAATGTCTTTTGAATGCTGAGCAGCCTTCAGGGCACGGTGAGCGTGTAGTATCATGTTAAAGGCGCCTGAACAGGGACGTCTGTGCACGTTGCCCTGTCCGTTTAACGGTATCAAAGACTTAACACCAACAGACAGTGCTGCAGTCACAACATTTTCCACAACTGCTCACAGAGCTTAGATGTACTGTTGACTGCAGAACATATATTACATTTGGCAAGTGCACAAAGCACTTACCTCTGTCATGAAGTCAGTGGGACCCAATAAATACACTGATACTGGGTCTATATATCCATTATATATATATATATAAACACTGCTGCATGTCCTAATTTAACAACATTCGTGTCCTGACATCTGCAGTGTAGAGTCCATGCAGATGTATTCATGTGTATGCCAATGGGTGTGTGTGTGCACAGACACATTTATACATAATATGTATGCTCAAGCCTGTATGTGTGCCCACTTACCATTAATTAAGCAAATATGGTGCGTAATTACAGCGAAATTTGCAGTTTGAGTTGTTAACTTATTACATTAATGATACGTGATTATAATCAAATTGTATCATTATGGTGTCCAGCATGGAGCTGCCTCAGGCATCATGAGTGTTAAAGCTTTCCCCAGACCAGCACCCTGCTCTGCATCGGTAGTGGGAATATATACATTGTTTAAGTGCTTAAAATAGCTAAAATGTTCTGTCTTTTCATTTAATTTTATTAAAAACCTCTGCAAAGCTAGGCTGTTTGCCAGGCTTGCATAGACATAAAATAGATTATAAGCTAGAAGATAGTTCAGTGGGTTCATGGAAGCGTCTTACAGCAGATATTATAGGAATGAGGTTTTACATATCATCCCCTTGTAATAATTTGGAAACTAACCATACACTTTCACATCTAAATCACAGGTTTAGAACCAGTGCTGCATTACATTAACAGGATTAATTCAGTTATTTTCCCTTTTTTTGTGTGTGTGTTTGTTTACGTGTTTGTTTATTTTGTGCACATTGGTGAAATCAGTTATGTTTAATCAGTTACAACAATCACAGCAGCAGACACAAATACCGTAATCAGCTGTTGGTTTGTTTGTGCATCAGTTAATTAGTGGTTATTCATCACACACATTATATTAAAACAAGGACCCCCCCTCCATGCAAATTCTGTCATTCCAACAGATGTCAATGCAGGACACTCTATCCAGATGTTGGGTCTTTTCATTCTAAACTCTCAGCAGTGTCTCTGTCTGTAATTGAGGTGTCCTCCCCTCGTCCCTCTGTGAGACTCTTTGTGTCTTCTTGACCACCTCCCATTTTGTCATGAACTACTCCAGGTTTAAGTGATGCATCCTTTGCGTATCTCAGAACCACAATAACGATATCTGCACTAACCCGATAGTTATTTATTCAGTCTTTGAGGGCCTCATATACAGAACATGACACTGCTATATCTGTTGCACTTTGAACGGTCTACAGCTGCAGGATTTAAGCTTCTCAATGAGATGTTCTTATTTTTTCTTCTTGTTTAGAGACGGTTACATTTGCCCTCACACAATATCATTTTTATCTGTCATTTTGTGACATAAAATGAGAAATCTCTTTTGATTTTTACGTCATCTAGAAACAGACTTAATCATGAAGCGCAGGAATTAAACATCCACTAAAGCTCAAGTTCTACAGCAAATATCCAGTTTTCTCAAATAAATGCATGAAATAGACATGCTGTGTGGCTGTCTATCAAACTTTCCAAATAATTTTCACTTTCATTATTTGAAGAATATGTAACCTTGTTGCATCTGATGTGGTTGAGCAGCACGCATCTAGAGAATCTTTTTATTGATCAGTCCATTTCCTAATGCATTTCTGATTAAAATATGCACAAACTTTGGATGGTAATTAGCTCATGAGCCCATGTTTGGCCTTTGCCACTGCACACACAACATGTGAGATCAGGACTCTGTAGGGACGATAACCACCTGCTGCTGGATGTCTTGTTCTTATTGCTAAAAACAGCTTTTTATGCTTGGGGTTGTTGTTATACTGCAGATCAGATGTCTCTCTAATGGTATTTTGTGATGACCATTTAAAGTGCTTAAAGCTATTGCGCAATATTGTATGATATCAGATTTGGGGAATACGTTGGAAGTACGAAAGTAGGCAGTTTCTGCAAGCAGCGCTACGCTGCAACTACATATTGAGTCTTTAACTTTGGTGATGTCGCTGACAGTCGTTTCTATCACTCCCTTCATATCAAGCGACACATGGTAACTGCAGGATACACATCCATAAAGTGATTTGTCGAGCAAGTATTTGACTAAGCCTTTCATCTGAACCCTGACAGTTGATGTCAAAAAATCTTCTCCTGGAAAACCTCAAACCTTCATCTGTTCGGCGGGTTTTTCGCAGTGGCAGAATAGCAAATATCTCATTTGTGCCGGCTTTAGTTTGGTGTCACAGTTTTGCAACATGTCAAACTCTTTTCTGTGAATATCTGGCAGTGGGAAACTGGCAGACACAGCGTTATCTGGCCTGTTTTCCCACCACAGACTGCAGAGTCCATTTCGCAACAATTAAAAATGTGTCAGAGGCAACGGAGCCAAAATAATGTTCAGGATGGCTGTAAATGTGACAGTAAATAAATAGACAGATTGTTTTGACACATTCTCTCCTCTCTCTCTCCTCTCTCTCTTTCACTGTCTGTCTTTCCTTTGTCCAGGAGTTGCAGTTTGAACGTCTGACCAGGGAGCTGGAAGCCGAACGACAGATTGTTGCCAGTCAGCTGGAGAGATGCAAGCTTGGCTCTGAGACTGGAAGCATGACTAGCATCAGGTGTGTATGTGTGTGTCCGTGTGTGTGTGTGTGTGTCTGACACCTGTCACATCCTCTTCTGTACACTCTCCCTGTGTGTATCAGCTGTGCTCTTGCAGGTGACTGGCTTTACAGCTGGTCACATTAGAGGTGAACTTCTTGATTCGTGTCCAGAATCTCTGTGCTGGAAATCACAGAGAGTGTGTGTTGTTTTGCTGTCGAACTCGGAGAGAGAGAGTGATGTTCCTGCATTCTTATAGGGCACCAGATCCGGTTCCTTGTCTTTTTACCCGCGCTCTTGTGGCGATCTTAGCAAAGCAGAGAAGCAATTGCGCTAACCATAATAATCCAGTCAAAATGTGCATTTAGTCAATTGTGCATAACCAAACATCATGACCATCTATAAAATACAATGACAAACATGTCTGAGTAGTCCAACACCAGAGGAGGACTTAACACTCACTTTATGCTCCTCTTTCTAACTACCTCATTGACCGAATTGTAATGTGACACATCAGTCCTTGCCTAAAGCTGTGTTTCAAAACCAACAAGTCAACTTTATGATTCTGCTGTGCTATAATGCAGCAATTGTAATGCACTGTGTTCATTCAGTATAGATCTTAAATTAACTTTGCTATACGGCGCTGTGCACCAGTGGGTTTATCAAAGGCTTGCATGCGCTAAAAATTGCAGGCTGCTATGGCTGGAATTTATATTGATAATGTGTCAAAAGTGTATTAAAGCTGCTGCAGAAAAAATCAAAATAATGAGCTGAAAGTAGCTAAAGCATCCTGCAGAGCTGAGGCAACTTTACTGTCTGGTGATCGTTCTCTATGTCAACACCAACCCTATCACAGTACACTTAATCATATCATCAGCTGGTGTTATGGGAATATTTGATAGACCAGCTTTAAAGTACTTTGTCAAGGTAGCACTAAGACATAAGCTCCTTAACTAGGTTTTTGACCGTGAAACCTTTTATGAGTGAATAAAAAAGAAATCGTGCTTTGACGAGCAGCCCACAAGCACAAGATAATGCATGTTTTGGTCCTTCTGAGCAGCCTTGACTCACGAGAATTGTTCAGTACTTGTTATAGTGATTTAACAATACACAAGGAGTTATTTTTATTTGTGAGGGTTTTACATAACTTCATTGCAGTAATTGTGTTCAGTTTAGCTGACCTCATTTTAAGAACGCGTGTTCACTGTTATCTGCTTTACAATAGAGCAGTGTCAAACACATGGCGGTTTATATATTTTTTATATATTGATATTTAATCCATTTATAAAAGGTGCATTAGATCATTTTAGGAAAAAAAGAATGAACCCCACCAAACGTGTGTTGCTTCAAATGTAACGGGAGCAGACTGCCATCGTGAAGCTTTTAAACTGCACATTAACTACACAGAGCACCTTTAAGCTGCAAAGTCTTAGAGGAAAGCTCCCATTGCCTACGGCAGGATTTGATCTTGAAAGAAATCAAATGCTATATTGACGTTAGATTTAAGGAAGGTAAAGTAGATTCAGTGCTACTATATGACTTGATTAATGATGCAAGATTGTACGCTTTTTGTCCATAATATATTTGCAGCCATGTAAGGAAACTTAAACTGTTAAAATACACTGTTGTTTGCACCAGAGGAGGCACAGTTGAATTATTTTGCAGCCTTTTTGTGTTTACTCTGTCAGTTTTGTGTTGATCATAGCAGCTGCTTATGGTGGTTTGAATTCATCTTGGCTCTGGTTTGATGGCCCAGAAAACAAATCGTCATTGTTGCCAATGTAACTATATTATTGTCCATTAAAAATAGCAACTGCTTCGCACAAAACAAATTCAAGCAATGTGCAGCTGTCACTGGACACAATTGTGCTTTTCAAGGCCCTCTTATCTATTGTGATTAAAGGCAGAAAACTGTACACAATGTGAAGCCGCTGTCATATTATTTGCTGCTGCATATTATTTGAGCCTCATCTCTGCTCTGGGCCCGAAAACCACAGCCTACGCATTCCATACCAGTCACAACGTTAAAACAGCACTCCTGACACAATAGTGGTAATGCACTTAGCCTGCCTCTCAGGACAGTGTAACGCGATTAAAGCCTCTGTCTCCATTTCTCAGTCTCACTCCCTCTCCCTCTCCCTCTCCCTCTCCCATGCACACGCACATAAACAGACGCACACAATCCATCATCTATTCTCCTCTTGGATTCTCTTAAACGAGCGGGGATTCCGTCCGTCTCAAACTAATTACTTAGTATTGCCAGCATTGTAATTCTTCGTTCAGTTTGAGAGGAGGACCAACAAAGAGCAGGAAGATGGACTCAGACCGATTCATTCACAAGCTTAATTAACCGGTGGCACACATTTAGCTATTCAACGCTGTCACAGGTCTGCACTGAAGGCTTCAGTTTAAAACCCAGCGGCAACATGGGATGGAAGGGGTGCCAGGTCCAAAAAAACACATCTTCTGCTTCATCACCCAGCTGCGCACAGATGGAAAATATGCTGCCATCTTGCTAACTCGATAAGATGGGTTTATTATTTAGTGAGGGGCAGAGCGTCCTGTGGATTACACTGTCTTCTATTGCTTTTTATAGGCCATTCACTTTGTTTGACTTGGAGGTAATTACTAAAAGGACAAATGGTTCGGCAAAACACACCAAGTCCACCAAGGCAATATGCTGGAGGTTTGTACTGCCTAAAGTGTAGGATTTATTGTTCAATTACCTCTGAAATGTTATTACTGCTGCTACCCTGAATAGTTTTATTCATTAAGACTTGTCCTTGTAGAACCGAAGGGCCAACATTTAATAGGCGGCTGGAAAGCATTGGATGGCAATTTATCTCGGTAGCATTTGTGGCAAGACACAAATGTGTGTTAGCTACAAGCTCAAATTTTGCTTCAGTACTTTGATGGGAGTAAAACTAAATTCAAACTGCTGAATTATTCTCTTTTGTTCATTTGTTATAAAATATATGTACATCTGGCTGTAGTTAATACCTGTTTTGTTTAGGTTATTCACTTGAGTTTAGCTAGGTTAGCGTAAGTATGTTAGCATGATTCTGATCCATTTTGACTTGTAGAGTATTTATTTCTCATCTTCGTTGCTATGTAATTATAGATATTTTACATGATTTATATGTTTTAGGCAGTTGTGGTTTGGATCATCACAGGATAGCATTTTATTACGAGTCTTCCGTTTTAATTGAAGTGTTGTTAGCATTTCTATCTTGACATGTGTCAAGTTAGCTAATTAGAGCAGCTCGCTATGTGACATTTTATTTGTGTAGCAAGTATTTTATGCAAATATCTTTGCAAAAAATGTTTGTTGTGTTATTTCAAAAATGCAAGCTAAAAAGTTAGCTACTTGCAACATCGTTGTCATTTATTTTGACAATAGGCTACTGTTACAATTGCAACTTCAGTATGTTGCTTTTCATTTCGATTAACACAACTAAATCTTAATCACAACTTTAAAATCTGTTTTAAATGTCCCTGTAAGGGCACATTGTATTTCTCTTGTAAGCATCTCAGAAAGCTTTCTGTCAGTTCATAACTGAGTTTACATCAACAGTAAATGCAGATAAATTAGCTCTTATCAAAGCTGTTAAACTGAACTTAACTGTCCAGTTCTGGAAACATGGTGTTTCTGATTGCTTTCTTCTTCTTTTGAGATTTTGGGGGTATTTTGGGCTGAGGGTATCACTGCCCCCTGCAGGTTAAAGTTATTAATGCAACGTCACTTCAGATTATGCTTGCTCTCTGTGGCTGATTTCTTGAATTATGGGATGGGCATTGGTTATAATAACAGAATTTGCAATTACACATTATGTATATCATCTATTCTCATGATTATCTAACTGGCAACAATGATCAACTCAATTTCTTCTGCCAAAACTATTTAAATTACATGTTAAATTTATAATTTGATGATATTATTACTCTGTAATATCATCAAGATGTATTGTCTGAAACCTCTCTAACTCGCTCTGTTCGTGTTTGACAAATTCATCACAATTGTATTATTTCCCAAGGCAGCATCTCCAGCGTCTACGGCCATATGAACCACAAGTTTATAGACTGAAGCATGGTAGAGATAATATGGCTGGTGGTGATATGAACGGGGACAATACAATGGCTGTGTGGCATTTTCAGACACCTTTACTGATGACTGTGAAAGATAGAAAGAAGCAAACAACCAAGGCCGGTGTAGAGGAGAGACAAACCGAAACACTGTAAACAAAAATGGGAAGTCGCATGTCAGCTCACACTCGAGTTTTCTCCAGTTGCTTAAGTGGACTTTCTTTGTCTGGATTTTTTAGCTATTGCAGACAAAGAAGTGCCAATGTAATGTAAAGTAAGTCTGTTTACAGATAGTCACGTTAAACAATCAGAATATCGGGTGTTGAGAGTGCCCAGATGGCTGTGGGGTGCTGGTAGTTCAAGAATGTGCTCCTGTTGTGTCATGGAAGATAAAGACTTTCAGAGGTGCTAATGAGTTCTCCAGTTCTGCCTTTTCTTAGGCCTTAATCAGTCATCACAGGTCACAGTGTCTGCCATGGCATATGCCGCTGCTTTATCACTTCTAAAAGCACAGATTCAAATGTGTGTGTGTGTGTGTGTGTGTGTGTGTGTGTGTGCGTGTTGCTCTATCACTCAAACTGAGACAATGCTTTTGTCGGCACAATGAAAAGTGTGGCATATGTTCCCTCGCCGTCAAAGCGCGATTCTGACTTATTTGTCACTAACCACATCATTGCTTTTGAGTCATAAGCAGTTCATAAAGGCATTATTTGTATAGCTTTAGACTTAATTTATAATCAATTCCGCTCAATATTTCTTGAGATGTGCAACAAGTGTTTTACACGCCACATAACTCAGATGATTTTTTTTCTCTTTACTTTTTTTTTGCCTCAGGGATTTCCCCCTGCCTTTCCATTTCTGCTCATTGTCTCATTCTCTTTCCTCCCATCCACTTTGATATTTTCTTGTCTTATTTTCTCAGTTTATGTTGTCCTTTTGTTTAGTTATTTTAGCCGTGTCCGTCTACTTTTCATCTTTATCTGACCTCTTTCTGTGCTGTCAGCTGTCTCTCTGATCTAGACACAGGTTGGTTGGCTGTGCAGCACAGTAAAGAATTGTTATTTTCAGCCCTGCAGCTGTTTTCAGTTGGGTTCGGTTGTACAAGGTGAAAATACAGAAACTAGTCCGATACAGACCTTGCTCGGAGCATACTGGTTTGGCATCTCTGAATTGGAAATTTTTAATATATCAAGGGTGGAAGTAGTACATGAAACAACAGTAGTCTCTCCTTGTAGGTATATCTCCCTTGGGATATTGTCTAACAGCTCCCTGGCTGTAGTCTTTTTATCTAATCATCCATGTGACAGCAAGCACACACCCACTACACCCGCCATGGATAGCCACCTCCCAGAGCAGGCGTTTTGTCTGCCTCTTTTGGCTGTGCCTATTTGTGACATTTGTCTGGTAATCGGATGCACGGCCTTCTCGCTTGTCTGGCCGCTGAGTGGTGAGCGTGTGTATATGTGTGTGCGCGCATAAGCATTGGCTGTAACCCCAGCGCCCGACGAGACCCACCGCCGTTTGTCTGGCGGGATAATGCGACCCTTCTAGCGAGCCCAGTGAGGTTCCCATTACCCAGAAGCTGTTAGGGCTCTTGGCTGCCAGCTTAGACTCGTAGCGCTACAGCTCTCCCTTCAGCAGAAATGCACCAACAGAGAATGTTTGCACAGAGGCACTGCTTTGCTGAGAACTAGTGCCTGGTTTTATTAAATTAAAAAACTCCTTCCTGAGAAAGGTCCGTAATAGCCCTGAAGGCAGGTAAAAGACTTTCCCCACTGAGGCAGTCTGAAGTCAATATCAGGCCTGTCTGACAAAGAAATTCCCACACAGATCTCCTTAGTGAGAAAATGTTACTATGACTAATGGATAGAAGACTGAGTCTATAGAATTAACACCTAGAAATGCTGGTTGTCCTTAACAGCATCAGCATCAAAACATCTCTCCATCCTCTGCTTACCTGAGTCACAATTTTACTGTAGAATGTCAAACTGTTCTGTTACAGCTACACTGATCTATTAAACCTTTTACCCCATAATAGACATGTCTTTCTCTTGCACCTAGAGAGCTGCCTGGCTCCTGTAAGAGGCATACATTAGGTGGATCTGACATCCAGTCTTAAACAGATGACATCACATACGTCATTAAATACGTCTAAGCTGTGCTAAGTTCCTGTTTGAATTCTTGTACTGTTTCTTTCAACCTCCCGTTGCCACAGCAAACTTCCATGTACTTACATCACCCCTGGCTCATGTTGCAAAAAAAACATATTTAGTAATTTAGTATGCTTTGAAAGAGCATCATAGAGATGCATTTTTCCATGATCAAATGGCCTCATCTAGAGATAGCAAAAGGTAGTGGAGTAAGACAGCGGAGGCAGAGAGAGATGCCAGGTGCTGCTCAGTGGTAACAGAGCCCTGCACAGTCAGGGGTAGCTTAGGACATGGTTAGATGTTGTAGAGATGACTGATTGGGGTTGGTTTAGGTTCAAGCTCTGCAGACAAGGGCTGTCTGGCCTTCTGGTAAAGACAGGGGGATACACAAATCAACTGGCAGACTTTGACACCACACTGGACGGAGGCTTGTTATTCTTTCAAATATGACGTCGATCTGTGTTTCTGCTTTATGTCTACACGTCTGAATGTAAAGAAATTATGTCACTCAGGGGTTTTCCTGAAAAGCATTTTTCGAAGCTCAGCGCAGTCGCTCCAAGTGCACAATTTTGGCAGCGCCTGACCCTGCCTACCTCACAAATGGTCAAAGAGATGGAGCATGAGAGAGTTCAGGCCGACATGTGACACGTAGGCAGACAGTGAGCAACTTGTGATGGCAACCACCTGTCAATCAGAGCGCTTCAGTTACTATGATGGACAATTTCTTGTGGTACATTTAAGCTGGGCCATTTGTGGTACGGCAGATATTTGGCACCTGGAACAGAATCCATCGCTTCAACAGCAAATATGTAATTATCCCCTTTATCCACATATTAGATTAAATTAGACTGGTGTCATCTTTATTGTCAGTGCATAAGGTATGGGTGGATAAACAGTGAAGTGAAATCTGGCTTATAACCAGAACAGCAGCAAGTGCAATAGAATAATAGGGTACCAACTATGACTATTGTATAAGGATTTTATAATTATACTATATAATAGCAATAGTCTTTGAGATTTTGAATATGTTGTACAGACAGCAAAGTACAGTATATACAATATACAGTACATACATATACACACACATACACACACGTATACTGTATATTGCATATATTCCCATATGGATAAGAGTACTAAAAACTTGAAAACATATAAATTTAAGGCACATGTACATTTAAGGTTCAGTGAGGAAATAATTGGCAGTTGACTTTGCGGTCATCTGCCTCATCCTTGATGGGGAAGATGGAGAAAACATAGAACTCATCTGAGTCTTTGTAGTCTTTGTAGTCTGGTGCCAGGAAAACTGCTTCCAGCTGAATGTGAGTAACTATTGAGGAGATGGTGTATTGGAGATGGAGTATTTCCACAGAAACAAACACACCACACACACACTGGTGAACATCCAGGGAATGGACATAGAGGCAGTGGACTCTAATAAGTACCTGGGTGAACTGGACTGAACTGACCATGATAGGGCACTTTTTATAGTAAGAAAGAAAGCAGACTCTACCTGCTAAGAATACTTATGTGACTCTGTGGTAGCATCAGCCATAAACTATGGAGTGGTCTGCTGGAGTGGCAGCATCTCAGTGTCGGACAAAGAGAGACTGAACAGACTGGTGAAGAAGGCCGACTCTGTTCTGGGCTGCCCTCTTGAGTCTGTGGAGGTGGAGGGTGATCAGAGGATGTTAGGAAAGCTGTCATCCTCTGATGGAAAACTAGTCCCAACCCTTCCATGGTGCTAGAACAACAACTTTAGCAGAAGGAGCCTTAGTGCAGGTCTTCTATCCAAGCCTGCTCCCAGTAGACCACATACATAGAACTACTATTGTGCCTGATCTTATCTTACACAAAAGAAAGAATCTCAGAATGGCAAGCCTACACTTTGCTACATCACGCTGATTCTTAAAAGGCGTAGCAAGAAACAGACTTGTTCTTAGTCATAAAGTTCTGCAGGCACTTAAGCTACAATTGAGCTGCAGACTTAAGTACATACTTTGTGATTGCGAATTTGATTGTTGAAGCATTGAAGTGACGATAAGGACAGACAATCAGGAAGAGTGACAAAGAGATGAAAAGGGTGACAGAGCTAAAGGGGAGAGGAAAAAAGGAGCGTGTTTGGTGGCTTTGCTGTAGCTGGATGTCTGATGTGTCAAGAAATGGATGTTGTAGCTTCATGTCACTGCTGTAATTATGCAAAGACTGTGCTTCATAGTGCTTCCTGGAGAATAGGGGCACCCTTTAACAGCACAATAACCACACAGTGGCCTGTTATATTAATCTGATACTTCATGACTTAAGTTTCCATTTTTTTCAATTTTTATACAATTCCTTATGATTTTTGCAAACAATGACAACAAAGGAAAGTATATAAAAGGCAGATGGCTCAATTTGAACAGTGCGTCTATTTAAATTTCTTTAAAAATGCATAATGCTACACAACAACCTCAGTATGTTTTTACACACTCATTATTTGCCTGTGAATTACTTTTTGGCAAAATATGTAATATCTCAGTAGCATATATTTCCTTGTTTAAGGAATGAACAATGATTTATGTTCTTTTGCTGCCCTGTTTTTGGCAAAGGGCAAGCTTAGTTTTTCTACACACTTAGTTTAAATGAAAGCAACAAAAAGCACAAAGAATATATTTAAATTAGGACCCCAAACAACAACAATAGATGGAGTCTTTATGATAAGACGACATTTTAACTAACTTACTGTCTGCAGTGAACCCTTTTACTGTTTTTCTATTTATTTGTTTGTTTGTTTGTTTGGACTTTCTCGATCATGCTCATGAACTGCACCATCAGAAATCACATTACACGCTCCTCTCTAAATGCCAGTGCTCTGAGTGAGTTTGCTGCCAATGAAATGCAGACAGACTTTAAGTTAAAGGTCACTACCTCTCAGCCAGCGTCCCCAAATGATGAGGACAGCTCTGCTGAACTGTCTGGTATTTTGAAAAGTTGAAAAGCCTCCAAAGGTTTTGATTAAATTATACATATAAAAATAGATATAAATCCTGCTACAACAACAGATTGGAGCACTACTTTGGATGTCTTTATTTCTTTTTGGCATGAGAGGGCTTTGAAATTCAACTGACACCAATACTATATCCCCTTCTTTTTTTCAGTTTGGATTTAAATTATACCTTAAGTCTTTATCATTATCAGAAATATAGCAATGTATTGACTGCAACGGGGATGATGATGTGAGTAATGAGGATGCTAATATTTAAACCTACATTGATCCAAGGGAGATTGTCATCTTGCTGATGACAGCAAGGGATCCATTCTTGTGTTCTTTCTATTGATCTGAGATGCTATGGCAATAGGAAGGATGGATGCAGGTTACATTTTAAACACCAGCGTTTGGTGTGATCCATACTGAACTCCATGTATTGATCTTATGGCCTGGCTGTAGACGGAAGGGCAGGAAGGGGAAGGAAGGGGAAGGTCACCATTCTGCGATATTTAGAGGCCTCTCCCAGTTGATAAGGTGAGTGGACAGACAGTGGAGAACAGAGGAAGGCACAGCGAAACACAACATGCTGTTGTTGGTTCCATTTATGTACAGTATCGGCATCTTGCTTGCTGACGACATGATTTCTCATGGTATAACTAAAGTTGGTTCCCCAGGACCTGAAAAGAGAATTGAGTCGGTAGTAGTCATTTATTTTACTCAATGCTTGCACTACTGAAACACGATCTCAACATAATAATAAGATTCTTAACATGGATCCTTTTATTATACCTTCATCAGCCTGTCTGGTAGAGCAGCCTCATTTGTCACCATCGTCTGGGTAGGTGAGACCCCACTCGTGAAAAATGACCCCATAATCATTTCTGCAAGCTGTTAAGCAACCTCTTGAAGTAAGTATCAACCCCACAAATCCACCTTGGTTTTTTTTGTTGTTTTTTTGTTCAATAGAAAGTACTCTCTAGTGGCAAGAGCAAAGGGGGAAGCAGGGTGATGTAGTTGTATGTATGAAAGATGACACAGTCAGGGGGTGGTTAGATGAAAACATTACACTAGAAAAAGGAAGGGCTTGCTTTGGTGTGGATTTAAAATGGCAAATACAGTAAACAGCTTTAACCACGTTAAAGTCAGTGTATTGTTGACCCATCCATCTATCCCAATCTCATTCTTTGTGGATTTTCTAGTTCAACTGTGTATCAAATTCACTTTTGGGCAGATAATCGGACTAACCTACCATTTTCTTTCACATCATTCAGCCAGACTGGCATCTTGTCCCTTGTAGCTACTATCTAATCCAGTACAGGTATCATAATGTTTTTCTCTAATTCAGTACAGATCCATAGTGAGAAAGGAAGCTAGAGTAGTTACAGATTCATCCGTCCAGGCAACACTGAAGATGTAGAAGTGGTTGCTAGGAGCAGTTCCTGGCTATTACTTGTTATTTCTGTAAGCCAAGCATATTCCTAGAACAATTTTAACACCAACAAATGAAGCACTTGCCAGCAAGTAAATGGGAGACGTATGCCCCTAAACTTGATCCTGCGTTTGAAGCTCTGGTTAGTCTTTTTTGTTATGAGTGAGTTATGGTGACTGATCAAATTTTAATGTGAAGCATGTCTTCAGGATTATTATTATTATTACTACTTTCCTAAGGCTGACGTGCTTTTATCATGGCAGTATCTTCATTGTTTCCAGTTTCCTTTCATATTGTCTATCAATCAAACAAATGACACCATAGAGACGGTTACCATAGAAAAAAAGGTCAACGTAACAACATTACATTAATGCTAATTGAAGATATATAACCAAAAGCATATAATAGTAACAAGATGTGAATAAAGTAAGGCATACTAATGAGTGAGATGTTTTTATGTTGGACATATGACATGATTTTCCCATGTCTTGAGTTTGAACTACTTTGTTTTAAGTAACCCTAAGCCACACCAACGTTCCCGCCTACAATTTTTTTGTAACAAAAATTTGGCCCAGAGCTGCTAAGTTGGAAAACGAATTTGTTAAGAACAAAATGGCTGCCGACAGCTGGGATGGACTGCAGCACCCCCAGCAACCCTTCACAGGACTAGCACTTACAGAAGATGAATGAATGAATGAATGAATGAATGGAAATTGCTACTGTTTGTAAAAGATATCAACAGTGAAGTAACTTTAAAGGATGAACAATTAACAGCACTTAAGGCATTTGTAGAGTAGAATGTCGTAATAATGACACACGATGTGGTCCACCTTTATTGAACCAAAATATGCTGCTACCAAGTGGACCAATCACAGCTTGTGTGGTCCGTGTTGCTGTGAGGTGTAGTTCCATTTCTGGGGTGCATGTCAGGGATGTCAGGCTACGGCACTAGGGTTTGCCTAGGCTCTGGGCTGACACTGTGGCTACACCATCAAATTGCCATCTATGCCATCAAAACCACCTGTCACTCTTTTATGCCAGATTGTGTTCTCAACAATGGTGTAATTTATTTGGTTACATAGAATTAATATATAGAGAAGTGTTCAGTGTTTTACGCACAAGTTCAGGAAAGTGGAACAGAACTTTTTTCACATTTATCACTTGTCACTCAGCTTTGTTGTACCATAGTTATACAATAAGTCATTCTGAACACAAAAATAACTCCAAAGCTGTCACAAATGTGAAGTTGGATGAAATCCGGCTCTTTAAAACAAAACATCAGCTTGATGCCTGAGGGAAGGATAGAGAGGAAAAAGAGGACATGGGGCTGATGAGAGGACAGAGGAGGAGGAGGGGATTCAATACGGATGCAAAGTAAGAGAGGAGGGTGAGCGAGAGAGAGGACGGAGGTATAAATTGAGCCAGGAGGCAAGAAAGGAGGGGTGGGTGGGAGTTAGTGTTGCTTCTAGTCTATGTTCTTATGTTAAGCCCTTTTAACCTGCCGCCCTGAAAGCACACGCAAACACACACTGAGCTACAGTGAGTCACTAGGAGACCCAGACACTCTTAATAAGACTAATATCCTCCACCGTCACAGACAGGCTCTGTCTGTCACACATGGCTGTGGGTTTGTGTGTGTGTGTGCGTGTCTGCGTGTGTGTCACAGTCATCTGCGACTATATTATTGATCCTCCAGCAGAACGGATACAGGACTGTCACAGTTAAGCTCCAATGAAAACCTTCTTAGTCCACAAACACGCGCACAGTAAGAGACACACACTGGGAGACTTTTCTCACAGATGCACAAATAAACCCTCAAACACACAAATACATATTTATGCTGATTTGAAAGAACTTTTACAAGCCCTTTTCTTAAAAAAAACAAAACAAAAAAAAGCATTTTTCCTTTGGTTCTTAATGTGGTGCATTAAGCATAAATCTACTGCAAAAATCTCCCTTTATTTTGGGTTTGATAGTCTTCTCATAAATGCTAATTGCACTAAGCATTATGTCAGAGAGGTGTTAATTAAAATAATTACAAAGAGTGTAGTTTTGGACCTGATTTGCACTCATGATTTTCTGGTGCAAATTGCCTAAGGTGGAAGACATCAGACTCCAAATTGAGTAGACTTCATCCACAGGGCTTAGGTTGCTATGACAATGTGTGACCTATGGTACACAATACATCTCTGAAAACACAAGAATCCCATAAACTCATAAGCTGTGCTGTGTATTTTCATACTCTGTACGTCATATTAGAAATTTTGTAGTTTACACCAATATCACAGAAATGTTGTAATTATAATACCAAATAAAACAATTGGCAATCTAATAAATATACTCCAATGTAAACTCAAGGCACAGCATGAATACAGACTTCACAGAGTAATGATAGTGGCCTACTAACAGCGGATGTTAGCATTCATGATCATCAAATGCAAAATATCACAAGGCCTCTGGTAAGACTGACAGAAAAGTAAGAGATGTTTTCAGAATTTTCAGAAGACACAGACTTGGCAACTAAGCAGCTTTTCATTTGTCAACCCTTGTCCAAACTGGAAGAAACGCTCTATTATCTCTATGTGAACTGAATCAGCAACTCATTTATGCATTTATGGTTATGGTCTCAACCATTGGGCCGCGGTGGAGTATGAGGAGCTGAAGTGTCCTCATGAGGTGGTTTAAAACAAAGAACTGAATATCAAGTCTGACCTCTGACCTCTGGTCACTCACACAGCAGGAAGTGAATATTTTAAAGGTTCATTTAGTCCACAGTGGTTTTCTATCTCTTTACACTGATGGTGCTCTGTTGTTATTTCTGATTTAGAAAATCATTTGGAGACTTTTCTGGTCACGTGAAAAGCAAAATGCACATCTAGAGAATACATGAACACCTGAGACAGTCTGGAAACTGAATGTGGCTGATATGTACACTCCCTGTCCAGTTTATTAGGCTACATTCAACTATTCACACTCACATTCACACATACGGCCAGTTTAAAATCACCAATCAACCTAATGAGCATGTCTTTGGATGGTGGGAGGAAGCCGGAGTACTCAGACGGAACCCACGCAGACACAGACACAACATGCAAACTCCACACAGAAAGACCTGGAGTAGTGAGCTCTGCTCTCTGAGGATCAGTCTTCATCAACAATAGGACCAACCAGGTTGTTAAACTCAATGACTATATTGTGACATATTGATTGGAAGTCGATATCCTCCTTTCCTTCCCATGGGTATTTCTGAGAAAGACCTATAGATGCTACACGCCACTTGTAAAATTAAAAGGAATCGTCTGTGTCCAGTGTGCCAGTCCTTGTGGGATTGCAATTTTATTGATTTTTCTTTTTTTTTTCTTCTTCTTCTATCTAGCAGCTATCCAACTGAGGTTGCGAAGATGTGCACACAGCTGCTCCATCTTATGTAACATCTTACCAGTTTTACAAGCCTAAGGCAAAACAAAACGAGCAGTTGCAACTACAGTAAGTCCTGCTTGGTACAAATTTAGCATCCAGTAAACCCTAAGCCAAAAACCTACAGCAACTTCCAGGTGCCTGAGCAATCTATCTGATTCTATCAACTGATTCCTACATTCATTCAGCCTGAATATTCCTATATCAACCTGCCAGTTCAAACTCCCCCAGTCACGTAATTTGACAATGGGAGAAAATGAGAAAATCACACACCACTTCACGAGATGAACATGCCGATAACAAAACTTAATTAACTTAATTCCTTAAACGCAATCATGATCGCGTCAAAGCCGAGCACACGCGGGAGTCAGCTGCGGCAGCACAACAGAACAGATCGTTGGCCATTTTGGCTTCAAACTGATGTTTTCCTTAATTTAGCTTTGGAGGACTGCCATCCACCGAAGTAGCTTGCCTGGACCTGATCGATCCTGATAAGGAGTCCTGGCAGACAGCTTCTTACGGTCTGTGTACAGTAGCGAATGTGAGCGCGCTGCAGGCCAACTCTAAAGCCAGTAAAATTGATTTGACATTTACCTATCTGGAGAGTAGATGGCCACAGCTTTGGCTTGTCAATCTTGTAAGAAAAGAAACAGAGTAAAGTGCTACTAAAGCTCTAAAGCCTGTGTTCTGGTGATTAGATTGGGACCAGGTAGCAGCATCAAGAACACAAATTCCCTGTAGGAAGTAAAAAGGTGTGCTTCACTGCTCTCTTTGAGAAGCCTTTTCCTCCCTTAAAGTTTCCTTTTTTTGCTTCTGAAACCAGAGCAGATGAGAGAGCTTGTCAGAATGTGTTATGTGAGTGACTTGCAACAAAGCTGGAGTACTCGGTCCATTATAAGACAAAACCTCAGTTCCTGCAACAAGAAGAGCTCTGCTGTCTTTTTAACAAACGGCCTCCTAACAGTTATCCTAAAGGGAGTTTTTTTTGTCTATTGACAGTCGCACTTATTTATAGCTCTTGACAGGCTCAATATTTCGGCCCTTAATAACTTGTTAGCTTGTACGGTGCTTGGCAGAAAAAGATGACTGATCACAACAGATGAGCTGCTCTCTGAGGCTCTTTACAGTGGTGCAAAGGATTTTTATTCCGCTAGAAGGAAAGTTAAAAGTCCCGTACAGGACTAGGAGATAGATGGATCAAAGACAATTGTTTATGACAAGATGCTTGTCAAGACATAATTCTAGCTACCTCTCTCTTTATGAGCTGGCACAAGGATTATTTATCTGCCAATATAAATACACAGTTATATCTCTAAGGGGGTTATCTGTGTCTGGACAATTCACAGAGTGGCTCTGGAAAGAGAGGCTGGTCTCCCACAGAGAACCAACATGTCT
The DNA here is from genome assembly GCA_005024645.1 of Planiliza haematocheilus. Lineage (NCBI taxonomy): Eukaryota > Metazoa > Chordata > Actinopteri > Mugiliformes > Mugilidae > Planiliza > Planiliza haematocheilus. The sequence goes on from SRSE01000465.1 coordinate 12,858,605, forward strand.
TCCTTCTCACTTCTCATTTAACTTCTGGCCCTGAGTCAAAATGGCCGCTTCCCACACTGACAGACTAGGAAGTCAATTTGACCAATTTAGTGGGTCACAGGAGACTTCTGCTTCTCTCTTCGTCCTCCTGCTCTCTCTCTCGCTTTCTCTCTCTCTCTGGCCATTTGTTTGCAGCATGTGGACGGGGTAACAGAAATGGCGAGCTGCGCCTCATCCTGCTGTGCTTTAATCACTCGCTTCAAAGGGTCTCGTGTTTCTCCCTCTCTCTCTCTCTCTTGATGGCAGAGGAGAGGAAAATGAAGCTCTACTCCACCTGCCTGAACACCCTTACATTAGAATCAGATGAGACAGCCATCTCCCCTCACCTTCACTGTCCTAGCTCCGGTTTGGCAGCTCCCGCTGAGCTTTTATATTAAAAGAGAGCAGAATTTCACTAAAAAATATTATCGGCCGCGGCAAGACACAAAGGCTTTCCATGATTGGTGACTGCAATCTGCCATAGCACTGCTGACATGCGGCATTATTTTATTTGCAGCTACACCATTTCTATTGACTTTTTTTCTGCTTCTCTTATACCATAAGCAAGGAGGTCTGACTGGAAGACATTAGTGCTGACGCAGACACGAGTTCAGACATCTCTCGCCATATGTGTTCCCTTCTTGTCTGAGGATCTAATCTCACCAGGAATTACCCTGCTGTGCTTCTCCTCCACTTGAAACTAAAGGAGGGGACATCATGTCTCTGTTTCCAAGCCTTTCCAGCCAAAATCCTACAACTTAAATTGCTATTTCAAAAATGATAAAAGGATTGTCGGCTGAAACGTCTTAATGTTTATGAGTATTTTTCACCTGTTGTTGGCAGTGGAAACAAGCTATGGGCACAACTTTTGACATGTGATCTGATAATGTGATACACTTATTAGAAACTCATTAGTCTCTTGTCAGCCGGCGTTAAGTTGAGCAGTCATGGTCTGATAGCTTTGTTTTGGGTCTCCACCAGTTCCTGGCAGGAACACTATGCTTAGTTTTGAGCAGTGCCTGCTGTTTCCCGCTGAACAAATACCGTACTGTGGCCTTATCAAGCATTTTGCCTCCTGTGAGCAAAACTAAAACTTTGCGGTGAAATTGACTGTGATGCTCTGTAAAGCTCCAGGGAGCTGCATATTCTGATGATAATTTCAGTTGGTTCGTTACTGCCGCTGACTCCTTTCACATTGTCCTTGTGCTTCTCCAAAGAGGTCAGAGGTTAGCGTGAGTAACAGCACCTTAGAATTCATTACTTTGCTCTAGGCCCCAGCGACAGGACAAACTCCAGCATACACAGAGACCATAGAATGAAATGAAGGATTTCCGCCCTTCTCATTACGCCATCCTGCCATGCATTATGCAGTACGCAACCTCTCGCTGAGTCACAGTGCTCAGCATTCTCCCGAGGCTGTTGACATTTTCAACCCGTTCATTCCTCCCCTCTCTTGAGATATGAGATACAGCACAGTTAGATAGCACCTGGACAAAGCAGCAACAGTTCGCTATTGTTCCAACATAATGCGTAATTAGGTAAAAGTCATGTGACCGGGCAAGATAAAGCACGTAGTTACAGAGCACACTGGGGTCCTCCATCTTCCAGCTCAGACAGTAATTAAAGGTCCACAATAGCCGTTCTGGGATGTGCCTGAGCTTTTCCCCCTAGCTGGCTGATGGGTTGTCTCACTGCCCCCCGATGGCAACAAGAAGTTCATGCTATAGAGGTCCATTCCTATAATGAGCAGCACCCCTGAACTCTGCATTAATCTTCCTCTGGGGAATGGATGTCTTATCTGTATTCTCTTCAGGTCAACAATATGAAATGTTTCCGGGTGTCTTGTTAGATGTTGTCTGCCAGGTTTAACCTTAATACCACAGACTCCATACAGAGTCATTTATGTCTCAAAGCTAGTCGGTGCTCTCATTATAACAGTCTGTCTAACTTTCTGTATTATAAAAGGTTCATTGCATTGATTTACTCATTCCAGAAGTGCTTTAGGGCAACAAGCTGCCATCCTGAAACTTTGTGTTGTGTATCTTACACCAAGCACCCTCATGCCTCAGCTCCATCACTGAGACTACCAGCTGCATCCAGGCATGCAGGCTCCTGCTCCCCGCCTTCTCTAATTTCATCTAATAGCTACAGTAATAGGGTGGAATAGCGTGGATTGAATTATTTGATTGGACCTTAAAGTAGAAACAGTCAATATTCTTATAAAATAACAATGTATCAAATGACAATGTGGAAACAATGTGACAGTGTGAAAGGGATCACTTATTGTGATGAGTCAGCCATCTGTCCCACCAACAGGCAAGTCTCCTTGTGTGTACAGATCTTTAAAGCAAAGCTGGATCCACAGCATTAGGTATTTAATGGTCTGGAGCTGTACAAACGAGAAGCTGATGTTATGTAATATAATGTGAACCACTAGCAGTAAAAGGGTTTACACCTAATTTAGTTTAAATTTAACAGAAGTCAGCATTATTCAGATTACTTCGAGAAAGGCCAAAGGTCTACATGCAGGATGGGGATCTAGTGTAGTGTCAGTAGAAGGGGGAATATTACTAATATGACCGTTAACAAAGGAACTTAAGCTAATATCGACTCCATTACTTAATACTCCCATTGAAGCGAATTACGGATGTGTGCTCTAATCCCCATCGTAAGAAAAGAAGTGACATTTACACACGGCTCTCTTTAGCAAACTGGCTTCTTGTTATTTTGCAGTGCTGGGTGTGTATACTAGCGCAGAGTGGGTATAACACCATCTGCTGCCCTAGCAAAGGTCATATTTGCGATCATATCCTGTTCACGGTTGTCCTCTACACATGCAGAAACAGAATACCATAGATATCACCATAGCAACACCGTTCACACAACGGATGTTTTCCATGTTTCAAGATTCCTGCTGTCCTCAGCTACTTAGGTATCACACTCAGGTTACTAATAAATAGGAATTTGGCGAATGTGGGTCATTACAATTGTTGTATCGTATAATAGCTTAATTCACCAACAGGGGCGTGGTTTGCTGAATAAGGTGTAGCTTCATGTGTAAATCCACTATTTTATCAGACCTTGCATCTGTCACTAATTATCCATTCCTAATTCCTGACTTTTTCTTTGGCATAGCACAGTCTGTCTGTACAATAGAACCCCTCAAAATACAACAATTATCGGTCCTTGGACCTTATGTGTTGCGTAGCAAATGGTACCAAACACCCAATGTTTAAAGTAGATGTCAACTGAATCTCCCATCTTATCTCAGACGTAAGGTGACAAATTCAACTAGAAGCCACCATAACTGCGTCCAGCAAGGACAATTTAGAACAGCTTCCATATTATTTGTCATAGGCTGTCCAAGTGATTGATAGTTTTCACTCATCATCCCTATCTCATTGTGTGGTACAAATTCAAATTAACATCAGTGTGTTATCTGGAGATGGCGACACATTATGTGTAAAGCGGTAGTGACTGATGGCCAAAGGAATGATTAGATGAATGAACATTGACAAGACTTTCGCCAATAACAAATCTGGTTTGGGCTTTTCTTCTTGGATTGTTGAAGGAGAAACTTTGACACATTTGGATGCTATTCAGACTTGATCGTAAGCTCCTCAAAAGTGTAGCGTTGGTAGCTGTGATGTGTGACATATGAACGAAGCAGGTAATGTCAAAAAGAAATGTAAGCAAATATAATCTGCAAAAGTCTTGTTTTTATTTAAAAAAGCCTTTTAATTTGTGATGCTCTTTTAATTTGCCGTCTGCAGTATTTTCCTGAGTAAACTAACAACCAGAGTGTGGCTTTAGCTTTCTGAATCCAAATTAGCATTGACTCAAGCTGCACTATTGTTTGATGGTTTCCAAGAGCTAAAAAGGCCTTTGCCTTCCTTTATGGGTGGCTCTATTATCTAACAGCTCTGTCTACAAGAGGGGCGGCCATTGTGGTCAGCAGAGATAACAGATAATATGCAAGGCATGAAAATAGATGGATTATATGGACTGGGTTTAGAATGTGTTTATTGGGTGGATAAAATGACAGGATTTCCATTGCTATCTCTGGCATTCGCTCTTTTAAGCCCCCCTCATTGGATTTAGGAGAGCTTTCTCCTCTTTCTCTCCTGCCATCATATTCTGCCTCTCCTCTTCTGTTTTCCTTTTTTTTCTGTCTCTCTCTCTCTCTCTCTTTGTATTGTATCATATTACGGCTTTCGTTTCCCACCTCTCTTTGCATCTCTTTTGTTCTATCCCTAGCCGTCTATGGATCATCTTCCATCTCTCCATCTCGCTCCAGCTCTCTCTCCTCTCTCCCGTGCTTTCCATTTCTCTGTCTGTTAATGCAGCAATCCAGCCAGTCAGAGAGATGAGGTGGACAGAGAGCACTGGTTTGATTACCTGTTTTTTTTCTCTCTCTCTCTCTCTCTCTCTCTCTCTAGGAATAGCACCGAATGCACCCTTTAAAGCAGCTGAAAATATGGGGTCATAATGTACAACAGGAGTTGATCATTACTTGAAATTATGGAGCATTACATTTCCCATCTGTTCTTTTATCCAGCTGAAAATAACAAGTGGGGTTTTTAGCTAAGAGTCTCTTAGCTGGGCTCAAGTATTGCAATAGAGAGCTTTTACCTGACGTGCTGTTTGCTTGATTTGAATTACAGCTCAGATTGTCCCCTCATCTCAATGCGTACATGCCCACTTGTTGTAAAGATTTGTATTAAGAGTCCAAAAATGGCAGGAGGCAGTTAAACTGACTCGATCTTTAGTAAAGATGCATCGGATTGTGTAGTAGTTACATGAGGTGGGAGTTAGAGAAGCAGCTTTAGGACTGTGAGGTCACTGGTTCAATAACCCCACTGATGCATGGTTAAGTACCTTGTTCAACACCTACAAACCCCATAAACATCTACCATAAAGGCTCCTTGTATAGCTGCCCACTACTACTTAAAATCCTAATAGATCTGCTTGCCTACTATTGTGTGCCTTTTGTTTAAGTAGGACTTACACCGTCTTTAATTGGAACTTGTGAAGTCATGATTATGACATGGATAGATGTTTAAGGTCAAGCGCTAACGTTCAATGTAAGTTATTAAAACAACGGTCTTGGTCTTGAAGCCACTAAGTCAAGAAATTTGCAAGCTCATGAGCGTAACATAACCAAAAAGCCACGCCTCCATGTGTCCACCTAAACTGAACTTCCTCAGCTTTGACGACATTTCTGAAAATGACGGCGAACACGTCAAAACTAGACTGTCTTTTGAGGTGAATACCAGAAGGTGAAGGGGAGGCATTGGTGACCTCCGTTTGAGGGCACAATTATTCACGCAACTACGTATGACTGTAGATATGTGTTGCTGCATAGCTGGAGGAGGAATTTGAGACCAGTGCTCAGGGTTTATCTTTCATGCTCCATGTGTTTTGTTCTCACCTGGGCCTGTACCACTAATAAAACACTGAGGTAATTTTTCACACAAGACGTTTTGGCTAGTCATAACGGGGGAAGCACAGGTGATACTGATAACATTAGATATTTAGGTCACCTGGATCCAGAACCCTGGCTTTATGTGTGCTAGCTCTGCCATGTCTTACTGGTCCACTTGGTGTAACTATACCATTATTAATAGAGTTTGCTTCATCTCAACAGTCCCTGCTGTGTATTCCAGAGACTCTTTAGATAAAAGTGACAGTCTGCATTTGTCTTTTTACGCCTTGTATTGGGAAAAGGAGGACCTGTTAATTACTCCTCACTGATCAGTTTATCAGTTCTTATTAAATCGCTTCTTTGCCAAGTGCGTTGAAAATGAGGACAGAGCCTCTTTCAGTTTGACTTTCACACTTGAGGGGAGGTTTGTCTAATGTTATCATCCCAATTTACCAAGGTCAGTCTTTCTAGCTCGTAAAACTAGCCAGAGGCATTTTGAGATAATCCCTTATTGTTGCCGAGCGGTTCTGCGGTAAACAACGTTGTCCTTTTACTTCAGCTTATGTTATTTTGGATTACCTAATATGCTTGTATTTTGTGCAAAAGCAGCAGCGGATGAGTCAGCAATGAATTGAGGTAGCTCTTATGCTACTGATCTAAAGCTACATATGCTGCGCAGCAAACTCTTAAGATTGGAGCTTTGCATATTTAGACATACGCACACATCCATGCGCTGTCCCGTACACACACAACCTGAGCCGCACTCACACCTGCACCCTCTTGCACACAGCATTATATCATTAGTGGTGATGAAGTGCCATGCCGTGGTGTGACCTGCAGCAGGCGAGTTGATGACACTGTCAATTAGTCCTCTCTTGCTTCACTAATTATACTGTCACATTTCATTGACGCACCAAAGAGACTCAATGTGGGAAAAACACTAACTCTCTGTGTTTCCTGGGCTGAGAGGTCAATGGGCTGTATCAGATCGTGACCACTGATTAGAAGTACCTGGTGGCCAGGAGGAGAAGCAGGACTGCAAGGTTGGAACTCAAGTGACAGAGCTGATTGGCTGTTCCGTGTAAGGTTGCTCGGTCATTCCCAAAACCACCTACTTTAATGAAAGGCCTTCCCTGCCATTTTCCCAAGATCCCCAAAGGATTTTTATGTTCAGCCTAACAGTTCACAACCAGTCATATGAAGCTAAAAATCCCCCAATAGCAATGTAGCTTTAGTAATGTCAGTCAGTCAGCTGGTCAGCCCCAGCAGCTATTAGATGAACTGCCATAAGACATTAATGTCGACCTCAGGATAAAATGTAGCAGCTTTGGTGAGTTGTTAGCCTTTCTATTAGTGGAGTCACCATGCCAGCTTTTCATTTTTAATATAATAACACGCTGAACTAAAATGATGAACATTATCATTTTCCCTTGGATGCATTAAGACATGCTTTCTCATCTCTTTATTCAGCAATTGTGGGAAAAAAAGTTTTTACAGTCTTCCTCTATAAAGTGCCCTTATGTCTTATCTCAATTCAGGGCCCAATTGCATGGTCATTAGGGACCTTCTCAGTCAAGCCCATAGGCAGCATCCTTGACCAATATTCCCAGCTGACTTCCTGGTGTCTCATATATTGTTCCCTAAATTCTCGGTCATTTTTGTGCATCATGCTTCTGGCCACTTCGCTCAGTGGGATTGATTTTACCTGCTACACACAAACCTGCTGGCACTGTCACTGTGAGCTTACTTTAGTTAGTTTATACCTCAAAGTTTGCAAAATATAAGATGTAAACTAGCTGTATTGGCCACAGTTTGTGCAGACCATAGACTGTATATAAATATGGACAACACTTCCCCCGAGGATGCGGTGGGAGCATCATCTTTGCGACTTTGAAGCCAGAGAGTGGAGCCACGCGGAGTCGCAATAACAATGACCTGCCCACACTTCTGCCAGACTTTCTCAGGATTTCGTTGAATTAATACTGCACTTGGATTATACACTTGAATTTCCCCCGGGATTAATAAAGTATCTATCTATCTATCTATCTATCTACACTGTACTTATTTTGTCCTTCTCTCACGGTCACTTCACACCACCTCACATAGCGGTTGGCATGGCAACTTGTAGTAATCGTGATGTCACATCCTGCTCCTACAGTGTCAATAACTAACTAAAAATAACTAACTACTGAAAACAATGTATTTGTATTTGTATTTTAGTGTTGGAGGGGGTGGAGCTTATGACCTATACTGCAGCCAGTCACCAGGGGGAGCTCTACTTGTTTTGGTTTCACTGTTCAGGAGTAGTTCCTCAATCCATGTTTATACTGTTTATGGTGCAGACAGAGAGTAGTGAGCAGCCATACAAGGCACCTGAAGACCCATTATACTGGTCGACTGCCTTGCTCAAGGACACTTCAGCCGTGGATGTCTGTCCACCTGTTGGGGGACTTGAACCAGTGGTTTGTACAGTCCCTACTCTATAGCAGCTCAGAAACATAATGACACATTCATTGAGCTTCAGATGATAAACAGTAACTCATAATTCTTCCTATATTCTGTAATACCTTAATATTGATTCATTGCCTCAGTTTGTAACACAATAGAGTTACAGCAGAAAGGCTGAGCTTAGTTGAGGTACATGGCTAACAGAAGAAGGGATATTGAGCCCTTTTCACCCAGTGATCACACCCTGACTCTGATTTATGGTTCTATTCAGCGGTGTTAGATTAAGAATTGTTATACTCTAATATGTAGCCTGGTTGCACCTATTCTTCTGGAAGATATTCTGTTACATGCTGATCTAATTCTGTCCTGCTGCTTTCTCTTGGCTTCCCTTCTCTGGCCCTGTCTAGTCTATTTCGCTCCCCTTGATAATATGAACAAACTCCTACATTTCGCCCAGCTCTGACAGGAACCTGACACCCTCTAGACTGTTTTATATTCCAGCTTCAGCCCTGTGTCGATGTAACCACTTGATGCTAACACCACTTGGCCCCTTTCCTCTCACTTGGCGGTGGGGTTTTTGTGTGTGAGCACTTGGTTCAACCTACATTACATCCTGGCCGTTTGTTAAATAACACACATTCACCTCCGCTCGGGCGCTTTCAAGAATGCCGAGGCAAGATTTTGACATTATGTGAATGCAGGAAAAAGGAATGCGACGACCAGCCTGTCCTACTTTAAGCAAACATTGACTCAGCTTGTGACATCAGTGCTGCCCATCTGAACCCAGACTGGTGATTATAATCCTCATCATCCTGCCCTGTCCGAGGTGCCTGATTGAGACACAATCCATCCTCCCAGACGGGTTCAGTCTGTCTTTGCTCCCTTGCCTCATATGATGCATTTCTGTGTGCAGAACAGTTATTATGTGTATGTGGATGTGTGGGTGTGTGTTTTTTTTTTGTATAATAAAGCCTGATGAATGAGGAGTCTGCTATGCTGACAGAGGGCCCCATTAACATGTACCGCTTGACTCCCCCTCGCGATCCGTCACACACTGCTTACACACACGCAGTATGGATGTAATCAATGGGATGATTTAACCCTCTAAGGCCCAGCGTTGCAGAATTACAACATTTTTATTTTTTCTAAAAAAGGGTAGAAATGTTTTTTTGTTGTTGTTTTTTTTCACATTAGCATAGCCATTGGGTCCTATTGTTCAGTCTCACAATGGTTCTGGATAGGACATTTGTATACAAGCCCGACCCACAGGTCCCGAACTTTCACAATCTGCAAAACTTTGGCTGAGCAACAACACTTTGTTTCCTTGGACTGGATTTATCAGATTTAAGTAAGTATAACGCCTTTAATATTTTTTTTTGTAATCATTACACTTAATAGAACATGTACATATGTAATTATTGTGAAATGCATTCATCAAATGTAAATTAGAGCATGTTATATACATGTTGTAATTTTACAACACTGGGCCACTGTGGTAGTCAAAATGGCCATGTTGTAGGTTTACAACATACCTGGCTAAGTGTAGTCTAAATAGACATTATGACAGGGACCTTCTATTTTTCACAATATATTTTAAAATTACACACATTTATTACACTTTCCAGATGATATATTATGTAGGCTTTATATTTATTTTTTACTTTAATTTCCAAACCAGTGCTATTTGGAACCCACTGTACAAGAAGCTGTATTACCAAAATATATTGCAATAGCATATCACTTTCTACTGCTTCTAATGCTTCTAATGGTAATCACCTTCAATAGTTCAGTTTCTCATTCTGTTTGTATACATGTGCCTATTATGTTGGCTCAATTCATAGTCTAAGCAGTTAGTTCTGGGAGGATAGTGGGGGGATGCTGAGGGGTGCCTGTTGCATTGTTGTAGAACAGGTGAGAACGTTCGGGAATGCATTCCCATTGCAGACATTATCATCCTAGAAGAAATGCAACATGCATTCCTTTTGGGATGATGGTTTCACATTCTTGAACATTCTCACCTGATAATCAGAGCACAATAGGTTGGCCAGACAGTATTGTGTGACTAGTGAAATGTGTAAATAGGTTACTTTGCCCCACCACCCATGTACTAATGTTATTTCCATTTAATTTGTTTTCATTCCAGAATGTCTTCAGCAAGGAGAAAGCCCTTTTACAGTGTGCAGGATGTCATCGATGTTGTCCAGAATGGAGAGAGTGATGTGGACATAGACTTTGATGAAACTGATGAAGAGTCAGATGACGAAACCCATGAAGAAGTGGACAAAGAAAACCATCCACCCACTGACTGCCCAGACGATGAGGACATTGAGCCCCAAACAGCCAAACATGCCATGCCCCGTGACAGATATCGCTGGCAGACAAAAGTTTTCATCAGCCCTAATACGGATTTTTCTGGTCCACCTCTCACAAAAGATGTGCATTCCCTCCACACACCACTGGAATACTTCCGACAATTTGTGTCTGAAGACATGATTGAGTCACTCACAATAAACACAAATGAGTACAGCCTTCAAACACATGGAAGATCCATAAACACCAACAAAAAGGAAATAGAACAAATGATGGGCATGTATCTGAAGATGGGCCTGGTACAAATGGCTGGGAGACAGACACACGGTACGCACCTGTTGCTGATGTGATGCCACACAACAGATTCCTGTCTCTGTTGACATCCTTGCATTTGCAACCTACTACTCCTCATACCCCTTGTACATATGTCTATACTGTAAATATTTGGCATCCTATCTGACAGTTCCTGTTTTTTATTCTTTGTTTTTAATAAATTGCTATGAAAAAATATGACTACTGTTGAAAACATGTTATTACTGTGTGGGTAGGATTCACATGGCAAATGTGTTTTTTTGAGGTATTTGTGTTCTATTCTGACAATGATACAATGCGGCAGTTCTGCTATGCTGAATAGCCCTTACAACCGTTATTCAACACCGATTTTCACACACTGCTTACACACACGCAGTATGGATGTTTTTCTATGTCTGGGTCTTAGAGGGTTAATAGCATCTGTTCGGTGTTTGCAGGAAGTGAATAGAATTTGTTATCTTGGCTATAGAGGTTACCGAGGTGGAGACTTTCATACCAAAAGGCTATTCATTTTCCATATCTGCCTGACAATGATACAAGTAAACCATAGCTGTTTTATTATGCAAAGGGCTTTGACGAACTGTTATAGTTTTTTAGAAATGCGCATTAGCTTTCTGAGCTAGCTCAGAATTTTGCTGCCACTCTCACGTCTACACGATAAACAGGAAGATACAACCATCTGGCTATTTGAGTATTATTAAAAATGAAAGATGAAAGAAGATAGGTGAAGTTGGCAAAGCTTGAACACAGTTGGTCAATTTAAAATGTCTGTTTGTTACACAAAGAAAGTGGAACTTCAGGTTTGCTAAAAAGTGCAGTTCCGATAATGTCCACTTGAGGCTTTCTCCAAAGCTAGTCAGTCAACACAAACCCCCATCTAAAAATGCTCAGTTTAAAGCAGAAATAAACAGTCTGGTACAAAGACACAGTGTTGCTCTCCATAGTTAATTTACCCATTTATGACAACTGGGGATGAATTTTAATATTTTAAAAAAAAGTATTGAGATTAATGTTAAAATTTAGGGCTAATTTTGGGCCGGATGGCATCACTTGTGTGTCTCAGCTCCACTTCGGCTGCAACTCTTTCCCCCTACTTGTTGGATTGACCTGAAATTAGGCAAAGTCAAGTCTGTGAAAATGGCGATAGCTTTATAGATGATATTACTGAGGATGCTTTTTTCCCATTTTCTTCTTCAGATCTTTAGGCAAAGCTAATTATCTGCTGCTTCTAGCTTCACATCCTACATACATCTTATATATCGTTTTCTTTGTAGTAAGAGTGTTTCCCTCTGAATTAACTACCTCATCATGTGGTACATTAGAATTATAGCATGTTTATCACATATGCAGAGCAGAGCTTCACCACTTCGTCCTCCTTTTCTATCTAGTAGTTTAATTTTAAGGCTTGCAGGCCGAGTAAACAATCGCTTGGTATCTTGGTTGAGGCGGATGTTTACATGAAATATATTCAATGGCCTCTCAAGACTTACAACAGGCCTCAAAAGAGGATTCAGGGAATAAATCTTATGGCTATTCAGAGGAGCACCAAACACAACGATGCTTTTATTCATTCTGTCTCAAGCCATTAATAGTGTATGATGCATACAGTATATACAGTGTGTAGTCCCTACATTACACTACACTGACCTGCTCCACTTGTTGGCAGCTAATTATCCGTATTGCATTGTGCCTGCAGCCTACTTATATAATTATATGTCTTGGTTTGTATCAGGGTGGCTAATGGAGTTTGGATTGATCCTCAGTATTGACTCAACTGTGAGTAGCTTCAGCCATTAGCAGCCTAGCTGAAAAGGTAACATGATGGAGCGTGATGAGCTTGGTTACAACAACAGGTGGACAGACATTTTAAAGTACTTATCTCCTAATCTTGCTGTCATTAACTTGTAGCAACCATCTTATTAATCATGAATTAGAGAACTCTGAGTTTGTGATACTAGTGTAAATGTGACTGTGTATGCTGGTGTTTGAGAGTTTCCACTAAATGTGTGTGGAGTTTGTAATCAATGTGGCATTTAGAAACTTGAGAGGAGGCTTCAGTGGCTTGGTGTACTGGAAGACTGTACATATGTGTGTTTGGTTTATAAATGGTTTCTAGAATATAAGCGAAATATAAAAGCAACATGCCAGAAATACCACCAACTGTGATAAACCTATGACACGTACAGGGTGTCAGACCAACATGAAATGCACGGCTATAATTATCTTAAGAAAAAAGCAGACAGCCAGACTATGAATTATATCACATATCTCTGACATTACATCTAAAGTCATGTTCCTAGTTCAGTCATTAGTTCTGGTGCTCTAGCTCTACACTTTGTACTTACATGTGTAGGATGTAATTTTCAGTGTTGCAAATCAAGCATGGCAAGTTGAACACTTAGCGATATCAGCGACGACCAGATTAACCCACAATTACACACATGGCTTCTGTCTAGCGACAGCCTGGTGGTACTTAGTGAAAAGGAAAGCCTTTCTGCACCGAGGTGTAGTTCTAATTGGAATGGAATGTGATTTGAAGCTCACACCAGTGCAGTTGTTTGACTTACAACATTCACTGTGTAAATGCTCACCTTTGATAGATAGATAGATAGATAGATAGATAGATAGATAGATAGATAGATAGATAGATAGATAGATAGATAGATAGATAGAGTTTTATAAAAGTTGTTGTTGAATGCATTATAAGTTTTTTATATATATGTTTGGAATTTTTTTAGCTGTTTTACAATTTGATGCATGTTTGTAAAAATGTAAGTTAAATGACTATAAAAACACTTGCACTAGAAATGTCCCAGTGCATTTTTCTTAGCAGCTCACTGGTCTGTTAGGGATATTTTTTTATCTCTACTTCCTTTGTGCTCACTTTTCTGAAATTCTTCTTATGACAAGATAACAGTGTTGCTTGAAAACAAAATCAATCAATCCTTGTTTCTCCAAAAGAAACATCCAAAGACAATCTTGTTTTTAGCCTGACAAAATTGTGCTTCAAAGTGTGTCTTTATATAATGGTTTTTAGGAGGATTTCTGTGTCAGAGATATTGAAGACATTTCTCAGTGCACCATGCTCTGTGGTTTGTCATCCTACAGCCAAAGGTGAAAAATGTCACAAATTCAGTTTGATACAGTGGTACACGATCATTAAAAAACAAACAAATAAACATATTCCTGTTTTATCTGTTTTGTGGGTTTTACCTGGGAATGAAGGTTCTGGGATCGAACCCAAGGTCGGCTGGAGACTTTCTTTGTGAAGTTTGCATGTTTTCCGTGTGTCTGCGTGGGTTCTCTCCAGATATTCCATCTTCCTCCCACCGTCCAAAGACATGCCTGTTAATAGGTGATTCTAAATTGGCCCTATGTGTGCATGTGACTGTGAATGGTTTGCGGAAAATGAATGAATGAATACTTGGGAGTAGCCATGATAGCACGGGAGGCTGAATGGAATGCCATTAAAGAGTTGAGTCATTCTGCTCTGCTCATGAAAGCACCTCCCTAACAAAAACGTACTGTAAAATGTATTTTGTTCTTGCTCATATTTCTAACAATGTCTTCTTTCTGTTGTTTTCCTCCTGCAGCTCAGCAGACGAGAAGTTTCGCTGGAACAACCAAGGTAATGTTTCCTTTCATACCTTCATGTCTCGTCCTCCATTGTTTGCGTTCCAACACTGCACATTGCTGATGTCCTTATTACACTCGTTGCCATTGTCAACACCCTTCCATCATACACCAAGTACACAATAGACTGATGCAGTCCATTACAAAGGAATGTGTGTGCTGTAGTTAAATGCTCAACAGACACATTCTCCATACTTGCACTCAAGTAAAAAAATAAATAAATAAATAAATAAATAAATCTCACAAATTCCCTTACCAGGCTTTACTTCTTTTGACATCTGAGCAAAGGTCAAATAGCATTTGCAAATAATTCTTAGCATTTAGTTAAACCTGTGCAGAGTGCCAGATGGGAAATATTTTCCATAAAGGACAACAAGAATCAATGATTGTGAGGGCTTAAGATGATTTGCAAGTCAAATTAAGACACCTCTTTGGGCATGACAACTTCTTTGACAGCACATTAGTTGAAAAAACACCGCCCAAGCATGACACTTCAGCCTGTCTCTCTGCCTCATTGTCAGTCACTTGGAGATGTATAGGGCGCTTAGATTAGATTGATTATCTGAGAGCAGGATTGGCGACCTCTGGAAACAAAGAGGTGACTAACACAGAAGCCAAGAGGTTTTGCGGTCATAATGCTTCATACCAAAGGCTTCCGGTGTCTGCTGCGGTGTTCATCCGTGCTGCTGTGTTCAAACTCAAACGCTAGACCAAATTTACTCTGTCACAAAACAGGAAAACCCTTCTGCACTCCAATCAGACCTTTTGATCTCATCGTCACTCACAAATCTTTAAAAACCCATCAGCTCTGGATCAAACAGGTTTAAAAATGACTTTTGGCCGTTGTATATGGGAGCCAGAGTAAATCCAGCGTAATGCTGCAGACGGCACTAGAAATGTTTCACCAACAGCGTCGACATCATCAGTCTGCAAATTGCGTCAGTCAGGGTCAATAAAATCAGCCTCCTAAATCCACCGACTAAGGCCTCTACCATTACCGTTTTTCTCTCCATCTCGATAAGAGATTAATGTTGCTCCTAAGACTCATTTGTAAGCTTTTATCCCACTTGGCAGCTCCCTCTAACCAGAATGCACAGGCCATGTTATCAGCCTGCCTGACAGAATAACAGTACCCAAGGTGGACCTCAATCCCACAAGATTTGTTGCTGCAGTATCAGGTTTTTACCCTTGGCCTGGATTTCACCCTTGCATACTGCTCTGTGGTGAGACATGACTGAGACCATTTCTTTAGTGATTAATCAGCGGCTGAGGGAAAATGAATTTTCATCAATCAATCTGCTCTGAATGTATTTTAATAGGCAAATCTGGGTAGAAGCCTCAAATGCTCCTGGAATGTGTTGGAGGCAGTTGTGTTTGGCCGTGATGGAAAGTAACAACTGTAGGATACTTATTTGAAAATATGAAACATGCAATTCAGTGATGCTGAGTCTCTATAGATTTGCTCAAGGACAAAAAAAAAAAAAAAAAAGGATAAAGAATGTGTCACCTTTGGGTGGATGGATGGGTCAAGAAAACACTTTTCATTTCAAACCAATAGTCAGTGCCTCGTCTTTATTACCAACAACAAATGTCCTGTACTACATTTTTAAATGCTATGCATTATATTCAGACAACCCTTGTGGTCATTCAGTTGCTGCGTTTGCAGCTGAAAGGCTTCACAAACAATGAATATAAAGCAAGGGTCTGCACATATGTGGTCTTGTATGTAGTTTACTGCCACCTATGTTGTGACTGTGGCAGAGGAAACAGTCTGTTTCTTTCCTCTCATGTTTTTTTCCTATTTGTCACACACATGTAGATGGACAGAAGGACATAGAGGAGGAGCTGACGACAGGCCTGGAGCTGGTGGACTCCTGCATCCGATCCCTCCAGGAGTCAGGAATCTTGGACTCGCAAGATACCTCTACAGGAGACAGTAAGATCAATGTTACAGTGAAAAAAAAAAAAGGTTTTAAAAGAGAATGACAAAGAAAAAACTCCTCTGCATACAGTTTTCTCTGCTGAGGCAGCCAAGAAGGATTGCTTAGAAGAGGACAGGAAAAAATGCAGTCGAATACCAGCAATAATGGATATCCCTGCAGAGCTGCAGAGTCCAGGTTCGGCTCAATAACCTGCAGAATGTGTGTGAATTTGCAAAGACAATGTGGTTCACAAAACCAACAATGTGGTTTTGGAAGGAGTGTGTTCAGGCCTTCCTTAAGTAAATAGAAAAAAAAGGATCCCATAAGATTGCTTTTAATGTATTACGACAGTGTGTCTGGGCAAAATACACTTATTTTATCCACAAGTTCCATCACTTGTATGTTAGTGAATGATTAAACACCACTGACGCTTAACAGTCACTGAAGGAAAAGACTTTTAGCTCTGTGGTGTTCGCCACAATTTAATGTCGTCTCTTTAGCTGCCAGCTTCCATAGCTCCCTAGCTAAACGTGCCCATTGGTCAGGTAGCACACTGCTGGTTTATCAAGCTATGTAAAAGAAAAGAACAGTGACTTTAAAAAGACAAAGCTGATAGTTTAAAAAAAAAAAAAAAGCTCAGACGCTAAAGCGGAGAGGAGCTGAGTGATAATTTATCCCGAACAACTTTATCACAAAGAGTAATTTGATTGTTGTTTATATAACTGATCAATAGAATTAGACAGAAACGGTTAGCAGACAAAGAGATATTGATAAATGTTTCCCAAGTATTTTATTGGCATAAATCCAGCATGGAATATAGTTGTTAAGATCGTGCTCCTCTCTGCTCTGCTCTCATCTTTTTTACATTCGGATATCAATGTCTTTTCCATACTCGGCCCCATGGGACAGAGGTTGCTGTCAGGAGACATGCAGAGTAGTGCCAGTAGTTTGATATGCTAATCCACCCTCACCGAGGTGTCAGCTGCCCTGCTGTTCACAGTGCAGAGATGGGAGGCTCACACACAAACATGCAACTACTGTACAAACAGGCACAGAGGCGTAGACAGGCAAGCGTATACAGTACAACCACACACAGAGCCATGCAGAAAAAAACACCTGCATACATTAGCTGCTAATGAGCACATTCAGTCACAGGCACACACACAAAACTAGAAATTTAGTTTGATATTTATAGTATCTAAATAACAATTATGCAACCAACCACCGGCTGAGAAAGAACGGATTAGTAGACCACACAAAAGAGAGCCGGTGAAGAAGGAAAGACCATACTGAGCAGTCCAAATCTCACAAACACATTTTAGTTTTAATTGACCATTTAGTGCGTCCCATCCTCCTACAAAGCTTATTTACTGATATCAGTGGTGTTAACTAGTGACAGTGGGTTGGTTAATGTTTAATTTGAGGAATGGACCAGTGTTAGTCTGCTCTGGCGCAAGGAACAAGCTTTAACAGGTAAAAATAGCTCAGGAGTAATGTCGCACTCACGTCATATGGGACAGATGGGAACAATTACCATTGTCATGCTTTACAAGTGTAGTCTGGGGTCCACCGTCAGAACACACAAACCAAGCACTTGTTTGTGGCCCTGTGAAATAATTGATAACCTCTGAATAGCTACCTTTTGGCATATTTTACAGTGACAACCATAAACCTCCTCATAGGAGGCCCCTTGACTTAATTCCATTAGTTTGGGCTGGAGGAGATAGCACACTTATGTCCTTGCTGGGGGCCCGCCACAAGCTTACATCGCACTGCTGCAAATAAAAAGGCATGAATGTTGCTGCATTTCTTTCAAGAAGCTCAGACTACATGGCAAGCATACGGCTGCTATAACTGCTACAATACAGAAGTATGGTTTGAACAAAGTGCAATAAAGATGAGTGACACTTGTTCGATATTGCACAGTGTCTATTAAATTGCGGTGTTGAATGTCTTTCATAGGACAGACTTCGGCTAATATGAGACATCCACGTCTCATCCATCTTATTGCCTGACCTTTGCTTACTTTTTATCAAAGCTTTTAGACAATACTGAAATTGTCTTTTCTAAATTCAGACTAGCACTTTGACCACACTTTGACATAGCCACTCAACACATGCAAGACCAAGGAAGATATCTTTAATTAACTAACTAGGTAACACATTTCACATTGCAGCTTTGAGTTAGAAGACACACACAAATAACAACTAACATATGGACTGTCCAGTGTTTGGAAGCTAACAAGGCTAAAGCTAGCTGTTTCTCTTCTGTCCATCACTGCATAAAGCCCATCCAAACAGTGTGACTTTAATCAATTCCCAACGGAGTGACTCCAGACCAATTTCCGTTGCCAGGAGATTCCACATAAGCATGTATAGATACAGTTATCTATGTACTTGCAGTATGAAAACAAGCATTACACATACATACAGTGCAAGCGAAGAGATACTGTATGTATTCACGTCTGCAGAGCACACACACACACACACATGCGTGCTCACACGTAGCCGATTCCATTACTCTACTCAAGCTGCTGAGCAGATTAGTGCGACACAGCAGCAGAGTACATCGAGTGTCTTCATGCTTCATGCTGCTTCATGCTGGCGATGCTCGCCAGTGCGCATGTTAATCTGTGTGTATGCGACTGTCTTGTGCACAGCCATTTGGGGCTGTGCATGCAGTTTTATGTGTGCATTCCAGACTCAACACGCTTCCAATGGTTGCCTAAAAATAGGCGACTGATGAAAAATTCACGCTGGTCACAAAATTAAAGAAAAAAAAAATGAAAAAGAATGAGCTCAGGCAAACTTATCAGCCATCAAGTCATAATGTGCACGACTGCATTCATGCAGGTATGCAGATGTGACGTGTGTTCATGCATGATATCGCGGCACAGGAGTTAGCTGCGCATGCTGTGTGTGTGTGTGTTCACTCAGCTCTGTACGGATATCAGAATGCACAGACAAGAGACCTTCTTATGACACCCCATAACTTTCCTCTTAATACACTAATACACCCTATCTCTTCTTCACACACACATGCACTCACATCAGATGGATGCAGTGGAGCCTTCAGTGTTTGCCATCTGAGTGATAATGTATTTATGAGGCCATTAGCTTCCCTGAGGGCTCCACTACCCATATGAAGCCCACCTAAAGTGGCAAACAAAAACTGTGGAAAACATCCCCTGGCTTTGAACACACACATCTGGTTTCATGTGCTAGAGTGTGCGAGTCCATTGGAAACAGGCCCGTAGGATGATCTCCTCTGTTGCATGATGTGTTCGCGTGTGTCCATGTGTGTGACTGTGCACGCGTGTACTAACTAGAGATGGGCCTATTCTGGACACACGGAGGCCTTGACCTAGTAAACTCCAGCCAACACCTTTAGCTTAATATCACATTTTAAATAATGCAGATTCACCAGCCACACTGCCTACGGGAAACATTGGCTGTGCTTTAAAGTGACTTTTTACTTGAGCTTTGTTTCCTCTCATCCAGAGTGACTCCTTTTTGCCGTGAGCTGCTGACTTTATCTGCCCAGTGCAGTGGATATTGGCCACTGCCACTAGGATTTCTTTCTTCTTTAATGACCCCAAACAAGCAAAGTTTCTTCTCCTACGCTGTGCTTGGTTTGATTCTAAGACTGACTGCTGGATTAAACACATGGAACATCAGTAGAGATTTAAGGGACTGCTGCTGTTGACAGAGGACAGCTCAAGAACACTTTTATGCGGAGCTCAGTCTGCTGGAGTTTCAAGCAGCACCATATGCACTCTTCTAAATAATATGACGATGTTTAAGGCCTGGGCACGTTGTTTATTTAACCTTCGGCTCTTGCGTTTCTCTATATAAAGTACTAAGAAGTTGCAGTCTTCTTCTTCTTCTTTTTTTTTTTTTTTTTGACTGGTGATTTGCAGACCAGCTAACTGGTGCATTAGCGAGTATTTTACATCCAATTCTCTGTGCGACCATGTGTCCAATTCCCAATGCGATCGTGTGGATTATCATGGTACAGTAATAGTGTGTGACGCAACCTGATTTGAAAATTGCGTAGGATTTGACAGCTCCTGTACCCTGAGCGGGGCATGAGTAGCGAGTGCTAGGATTTTATTACACTAGTTACCATTTCTAGTGCAGTAAAGTTATTTTTCGGTGCAGTGAATCACTTGTCAGAATGGGAGCAGCAGACGTGGCTGTACTGTGTGTGCATCGTTGCTGAATGCATTCATCACCGCAGCTACTGGAGGACATCGTCTTTTAAATAACATATTGGGTGGGGAAAAAAAGTTTCTGTAATTACAGCCGTTTATTAGGCACATCATTGCCATCATCCTTGAAAGGAAATTAATAAAGAGTGTTTCGAAAATTAAACAGCACTTTAATAAGAGGGATGGGAGAGTTTTGGCTCACTCAGTGTCTCCCGTCCTCCTGTTTTCTACGAATTTCTCAATTAATCTACCTTCAGACTTTATGTACCACAGTGGCATGTTCACTGTTTACAGTCTACAAAACATCCCGTGCTTGCTTCATGTGTGTGTTTGTGCTGTCATTTGCGCATGCCTTTGTTTGCATGTTCACACTAGAACTACAAACTAGAAACAATCCATGAGTGAGTCACAAAGGTTGCTTGAAAGGCTTTGACTCTATGATGAGCCAGTCACGAACAGGGCTCTCCTGCTCTTACCTGTGAGTCATATAAACCGTTTAGCATTGACTCAGTCACAACTGACACCACAGCGCTCTGGCTACTGCCCTCCCTTCTTTAGTATTTACTGGGAGATCGGCATCCATATTTCCAAGTCTGCCAAGCTAGTCAACATTCCATTTATTATTAAATCAGTGGTTGATTCATTGCATTCCAGTTGTGATGCAAACTTCACTAAAAGACTAACATGCTCATGGTCTTGTTTTAAAAGTATATGCACCTATAAAGGATTTCATCATGCCTATGCATATTGCCTGGACTGGTTTTGTAGTCGACGCTGGAAAGAGTCTGTTTAATTTTGTGCCTATGCAAATGAATGGTTATCTTTCTGAGCAGAAGTTGAAACTAAAACAAAATAGAAAGAGACTAATAAGTAATAAATCTTTGTATTTCACACTCATTTCTGTTTTGATTGGAATTCTAAGAAACTATAACAACATCCCAGCTAGGTTATCAAGATAGAGGCTATGTCATTACTGACATCAAACTTGGAGGAGAAAACACAAGTTTACCTGAGGATAGCTCTACTTCATCCTCTCACTGAAGTTACAAAATGAACCCCATGCTTTGGCGTGAAAGGCAGACGGGGTCCTTTCAGCTATTTATCAAGCAGTATGTTTAAACTGCAGACTGTGTAAAGATGCACAGCGGAACAGCGCCTCAAAAGTGAAGCCAAATCAAGTAGTGCTCCTCCTGTTGGTTGGCTGCAGTACAGGTCATAAGCTCCCCCCCTTCCATGTTAGTGGAAGGGACTTGGGCATGATTAAAACATCAAAGAAGATGTCAAATATATATATATTTTTGGATCATTTTCATTCATCTCCTTTATAAATGGTCACGGGGGTCTGCTGGAGCCTATCCCAGCTGTCATCAGGCGAGAGGCAGGAGTACACCCTGGACAGGTCACCGGTCCATCGCAGGGACACAGACAACCATTCACATTCACACACACACGATTCGAACTGATGACCTTCTTGCTATGAGGCATCAGTGCTAACCACCTCACCACTGTGCCACTTTTGGTCATTTTATGTAGTCAGTATAATATTAGTGCATACTCAAGTGTATTCAGTGTTTTTTGTTTTGTTTTAGTTAGTTATTTGATGCAATAGAAACAGGATGTGACATCATGAAGACTACAGGTTGCCAACCACTCTGTGAAGCAGCCTTGTAGGGCTTTGAGAGAAGGAGTAAGTACAGTGTATCCAACGTTTCCTTGTAACTAGTGGAGGTAGAGCAGAGCTCAGTATTAAATAAACGAAAACGTGAGTCAGTCTGGCAGAAGTGGGATCGGGTCTGCAGTTCTGCATGGATCCACTCTCGGACTGCACTGCGTAGACTCTAGCTCCAAAGTCGCAAGATGGTGTCACCCTCAAAACTAACGTTAGTTTGGCCAATGCAAGGAAGTGGGGATGTCTTGTCCATATTTATGTACAGTTTATGGTTTATAGACTGTATCTAATGGCCAAACAAAGTCAGATATTTAGACTGAAGCTTTTTTCTGGGAACCGGGTTTTCCCGAGTTTGCCTACACCTGCTACTCTGTTTCTTTACTGCCTGTTGTTTTGTGATGGCTTTACAGGAAACTTTTGGATGATTCCCTTCTAGCAAAACCTTATTTATGAATGTATTTAATAAAAGTACAGGAGTCAAAGCTATTTTCTTTTCAGCATGTAAATTTAGATGTTAGAATTTGAAATAAAGAGGTTAATACTTTTATTTAATAATAATTATATATAATAATAATAATAATAGCGACAGCCATTCATTGTTATATTAATTTGAGTGTTAATTTACATTTATTTCTTCTCTAGTACTACTCAGAAAAAAGCATGCCATATCTGCAATATCTTTCAGACATTGGAGTTTTACAGGTTTGAGCTTCTCACAGTGTTTTCAACTACAAAGTGAGACATGAAGATCTGCAGAGTTTCACAACAAACCGATTCAAAGTACTTCTGAAAATAGGTTACATCCGTTTTCACAAATGGACTGCAGGCATGAAACATAATGGGCTATAGAGTTCGTTTGATGTTTGTAAGAGCCTGATTCATAACAGGGCATCTGCAGATCCTTAAAGGGAAAGTTAGAATTAGATTTTCCGAATTTGAGACTGTGATGTTTTTGATCTCGAAAGGTCTAAATTTTAGATATGATACCTAATCACACAAGATTTAATTGTGTTTATTTTCTCATGCATAAAATTGGTTTTGCTCTCACTCTGGAGCTCGTACAGTATCCGTGTGTTAAACATTTAGATAATCATATATTTCTTTAACTTGTGTCTTCCAGCCCTAATGTGCATTTGCTTTGTTCTGGAAAGCCAATTAAGTTGCCTTGGTTAGGGGCAAAAAAAATGTGCAGATACCTGGAATAAACTGAAATAAATGACTGACTTGATGGCTGAGCTCCGCTAGGAGGTGTTTACCAGCAATGTATCACTGATTCCCACTGATTCGGTTTGTTTGCCACAGTTGACAGACGCTATTACGAAGTGTAGATGATGTGTAATGAACCAGGGACTGAGCTGAGCCAACGGTAATATTTCACAAAATGGGGAAAGAAACAGTAAACATATCTACCTTGAAGGGATCAGGTTTGCTTTTGGTGGATTTTTGTGAGATGAACATCAGTGTTATATCTCCAGTGTGGTGTAAAAGTATGCAGACAGATTAGTGTAGTGTAACTGGATGTCCAATGCCGGCGAGGAAGAGGAGGGAGAGGGGTTAAATAGTTAATAAAGTTTATCTCTCTTTAATTTGAATCTGCTGTCCCCCGTAAAGGTCACCACTCACAGTTTGCAATGGACGGGAATTTGCATGTCAAAGTAGCGATGATGAAGTGTTTGACTATGAAAGCTTTGGACTAATCACTTTTTCCTTCCCAAGAAAATTCACTCATCACAGCGCTGCTGTTGGAAGTAATTAATCTTGGTCAGCAATTTCACTGTCAAAAATGTTGCTGTGATTGGGTCCTAATGGATTTGAAGCAGCTCAAAGACAGAAAAGCACGTCTTTGAATGGAGAACCTTGGGGGAAGGCTTGCTAGAATTGTGACAAACGTAAGGACTGAAGTTCCCCATAACGTTTCTGATTAGCATGTTAGATATATTGTTGTAGAAAGTTTGAACCCAAGCACAAGAAACACACAAATGAGACTGGATCGAATACCGTAAATTGACAAAGTGGTAACATAAAGCGCTACCATGTAAAATCATGGAATCCAGGTTAGTCCAATAGAGTGAGTAATCCAATGGAATTTGGTCCAATGAAATGTGCTCCAGAATATAATCATCAAAAGGTAACAGCAAGGGAATACCTGCAAGGAAATAGACACAAAGTTAAGTGATGAACTAACAAAGAGAGAGGCAAGACTACATATACACCAAGAACTAATAAGGGAAGAAGACACAGTAGGGACCAAGTGGGAGGAGCAAGCAGTAACAGAGGAGGGAACACAGACAAAGACAGGAAATATAACTAACTGAAATACAGAAGGTAAAATAAAACAGGAAACACTGGAAACCAAACATAATGACAGAGAAAATCCAAACCTCAATACCTGAAAGAAAAGAAAAGGCTTAAAAGTCATTACCATGACATGAATTTCTTGAATTTAGAAGTCCCTGCTAACCAAGCTAAGCTAATCAGTGTTAGCTAACAATGAACAAGAAAATGAACACATTCCCAAGCTCTTAACAGCAATGGATTGGGTTGGATTATCTCACTGCATCCTTGAGGGAGATTGTTAAAGTTTCATTGTTCACTTTCTCTGCTAAATTATACACAGAAATATGGGGCTGGGAAAGAGAGATGCAAGTAAGGGAAGTGATAGAAGCTGAAAGAGTGGGAAAAGAAGTCGGGAGAAAATGGAGTGTTATAAATCGAGGTCAGGATTTAGGGGCGACAGAGGATGAGAGCGGAGAGAGGCTGGAATAACATAGTAGGTAAAAAGCAAATGGGTGTCTTAATACTGGAAGACAGGGAATTCTATTTAATTCTATTTCAGCTTTCAATTTGCTTTCTTCTTGCCTTTTCTTCTGTTTGTTTCAAGGTCTGTTGCAAACCGACACAGTTCTACTTATATTCATGTTCCAGTGTTTTTTTTCCCATAAAAGTGAAATACATTGTATAATATGTGGAGTGTAAACTGGGTTACAAAACGCCTTCAAGGCCACGAACAGAACAAATCTATACACACAGACTGTTACAGAAGTACGCCGGCTGAAAATTGCTCCTCTCTTACTCCTAACCAACATTCATCTATTCTCCTCACAGAGGAAAAGAAGGATATATTGAATTAAAGAAACCTTTGTCTGATCATGCGTTCCCTCAGTGTAGCAGCTGAGTGATCGCATCCCTCCATGGTTCTCATCAGTCTTTTATGCTTAATTCTTCTTTTTCTTTTTTTTCCCGTTAGGACAAGGACTGCTGTCCCAAAGTGCGTTGCAGCTCAACAACCAGGATGCCTACGCTGCGGCTGGTTACCATAGTAACCAGGGGCTGACACTTGGGGAATCGGTCACAGGCCGCTGCGGGCAGGTCGGAGGGGCAGTTCACAGCTACAATCAGGTGCTTGTTTTATTTTATCTTCTCCTGCCTCCCCTCTTTCTCCTATCCAATGTCTTCTCCTTGTCTCATGTTTTAAATCACGACTTTTCTCTTGCTCCCCCTCTGCCTGACCCCTTCCCATCTCACACATCTCCCTCGGTCTCCTCCGACCTCGATAGGTGACATCCAGCCGTGCAGCTGCGCAGCTAGCCGGCACAGACTCCCCCTGTCAGTCCCAGAGAGACTCATTTGCCCAGCAGGCCCTTGGCAGCGCCTTCCACATGCCCACCGATGGCGGACCAGCACCTGCTGGACCGCCCATGTATTACTCCTGCGCCACTTTGCCTGCACAGGTATGAAGCCCTGTAGAGATTATTGTGAGCAGCCAAAGAGATGGGTTTTATGTGTAGATAATACTGACTCTAAAACACTGAATACATTATAGAAGATATACAGTTTCTCTTGAATATCAGTTACTCTCAACTTCAATAGCATGGGAAACTGGCTTTTTAAAGTCAGTAGTTTAAACCTTTGCTCACTCTACCGCAGTATAGTCCTTTTATTTGGTGGAGAATCATGAAAGTTTCAACAGGCGCAACAGATACAGTTATTGCTAACTCAAATTATTTTTTAATCCCTTATTAATCAGCTAATTGTTGGGGTTGAAGCCAAATTACATGTCAATTTCTGCCAAAGATATAAAGAAAAAGCCTTTTGTGCACAGATTTAAAACTCTGGGAACCACTTAACAAATCCTTCCTCTGACACATCAGTCTGGAGCTGCAGGATTAAACCACACAGATATTTTGTGGTGAACTGGCTTAGTATGAGTTGAATTTTGGGCCAATTTTGTCAGTGTGCAGTTCGGCGGTTTCCAAATTCAGTTCACATTTCAGCTATTGTGGTGTCAAATGAAGAGAAACTTATCCTTTGTTGGTTTTGTAACTAATAGTAAATAATAGTTATAAATCTAATAGTTCTAATATCATACTGTATTTGCAGTATTAGTTCCTTATCTGGGCTGCACTGTCAGTTCAGCCACAATCCAATAAACATGCATATATATGCATTCTTTTTTTTTCTCCTACACGATTAGTCTTTGGGCTCAGAGTTTAGCATTTTATCAGCTGTGTTAATCAGATTTGTCATATTTGAAGGGCTTTAGAACTTCTGGACCCCATTCATCCATAGTGTTTAAAAATATCCCCGAAGTTCTGCAGCTGCCTTGTAAATACTTCCACAGCTTATTCCCTCAATTGGCACCAAAAGGAAATGCATGTTTAGAATTTTGAGGGAACTTAATTTGGCGGCCCATTGCTTGCAGCCGCATTTCACGTTCACTTGGTTGTAAAAGTTCAGAGTCATCCCTTCATGTTTGGTCTGATAACCCCCAGCTCTTCATCAGGATGTTACCACAGATTAGAGTTTCTGCTCTCTGATTTCCCAGCTCCGGGGGGAGTTGTTCATCCCTCTGAAAAATAATGATATGAATAAGGAGAGAAGATGAATATTTAAAGTGAGTGACATTCCCGTTTAATGAAGTACAAATCTTCCGTTACAGCGTGTGAGCTCCCCTCTGCAGGCGGTGGGATCTCCTACCAAGCTGCAGCGCCTGGGGTCCGCCTCTGCCGACATGCCCAGCTACGCCACTCTGCAGAGGGTGTCCTCGCCCAAACAGTCACCTAGCCGCCTCGCCAAGTCCTACAGGTTGGTTTGGTTTCATCTGGTTCAATAAAGCCTCACTGTTTGGAGCAGGTTACGTAATCATTTTGCTATCCCCTAAGCCCAAAAGAATAGATCTGTAGGAGGTCGATAGGGCTGAGGATCAATACCCAGTGCCTCAACAATTACTTCACATGTCTGGCTTTAAAAGACACACTCTGGCCTGTCCCCTGTTACACTGCAAACTTGTTCTGCTTGTATCTGTCATGTAAGACCCCAGTGCTGATGCTTTTGCTCCAGACTTTATTATACCTTAGCCTGGGAAACAGGCAAAAAGCAATTTGAATAATACCATGATGAGTGTTACAGCAGATGCACTGCAGATACATTTGAATACATGACTAAACTAAAAGTGTGTTGTCTTGGCACAATGTTCTGCCCTCATTTTGCATTTCTAATGACTTGATATGATAATTATTAGGCTTTTCACATGGATTTCTTCTGAAATAGTCTCTTTCCTGCACCATAACTTTATCCCTACCCATACGGGCCCCGTGTATCGATTAGAAGGGTTTAGAGCTCATCTCATCTGCAATAAATCTTTGATGAAAGTCCCGAAGCATGGCTGTTTGCACTGAGAAACGACGAGCCCCCTAATGAAGTAGCAGACTGTTGGTGGGCCAGTCTTTACAAGCTCACGCTGTGTAGCCAAATGTTGCTCAAACCAACAGAATGTTATTTTAAATTCAAGCGGCAATCCCGAAGTTGAACAGAATTAGGGGAGGAAATTAATATAAAAAGAAGACATATTTATTTTTATTGATTTGTTTACATAATGACCAGAGATTATCAATGCACCATGGAATGTATAGAGCCTGTCTAGCTAATGCATTTTTGGAGTAACTGCGTGTGGCTAAACAAACAAAAAAAACAAACTCAAAGTGCGTATTAACCAAGGCTAGAGTCAGCCCTTTATGATTTTGATGTTTAAGGTTAGGGAAAAGTGAATAGTACATAGTGAATCTGGAAGATATATATGTAATAAGGACAAAAGAGGTGGGGAAATAAAATAAATAAATGAATGGATGAAAGAGAGACAAAAAGGATAAGGATTCACTTTCACATACACCAACCATTGGGAGTTCCAAAGTGATGCAGCAGGGTTAGGTAGGGAAGGCAGTGTGTTATTTTTTCAACATTGAACATTCTGTGGTTCTGAGTTGACCCCAGACCTGGCCAGGTAAGGGCTGACCCATTACCGGGGAGGCTGTTCATTAAGGAGCAGTAGGTGGTAGTCAGTAGGTGTTGCAGGTCATAGGAATGTTTGGAAGATTGTCCCAGAACTGTGAGACTTTTAAATGGATTTTGTAAACTTGTTTGTTGCAGCACCTCATCGCCCATCAACATGGTAGCATCGGGTGCCGGCGGTTCCTCCTCCCCTCTCCCCATGTCTGCCTCCCCAGGGGGAAACCACACCTCGTCGCCCATCCACCAGCTCAGCGCCGCAATCGGGAGCTACGCCACCCTGTCGCCCACTAAGCGCATGCTGCATCACATCGGGGCAGACAGCTACAAGATTTCCCACGAGCTGTACGCCAACGCAACCCTGCAAAGGCCTGGTAGCCTGGCAGGTAGAGGTTAAGACAATTTAATTACTACTTTTCACATGTGGTTGTGTGCCATCGTGTCATGTCATCAGAATTCGCCAACTTGAGCACAAAGGTGTGAGGAAAAAAAAATCTCAATTTTAAAAGGTGCTTTGTTTTTTTCAAAAGGTAGAAGGCAGTGTATATATTATGTAGCTAGATCAAAATGTGCTCAATAACCCCAACGTGATAATTCAGTGGCATTTATTCATTATCAGCCGTTTAAAAATCACCACATCACTGCAGTGAAGACAGTTAAATACACATGAAAGCCTGAAACACAAAAGCATTGCTGTTGATGTCTTTAAAACAGTAGTTTCAAAGACAGTACCACTGACTAAAGTAGGCTACATTTCGTTGTCTAATTAATCATTTGATGGCCCTGATATTCCCAGAGAACTCTGTACATCGGACCTTTGTTGATGACACTATGTCTAACGTCTACCACTGTGTGCTCTCCAGGCTCCAGAGGTTCCTACAGCAGCCAGCACAGCCACCTGGGCTCTGAGCTGCGACCCCTGCAGTCCCCTGAACACCACATCGACCCCATCTACGAGGACAGAGTCTACACCAAACCCAACCTTAGAGGACAAGGTGAGCAGAGACGAGGGTGTAGAGCCAGAAGTTAAGCGTTCAGATTGTGGAAGCAGTGTCAAAATACAGGTTTTATTGAATTGAATCCCACAAGAGGTCTGACAAATGGAGGTGAGCACAAAACGCTTGATAACTCATTAATAGGAATAGAAATATTCTTTTAGTTCAGTATTAACAAGATGAATACTCAAATACAACAGTTTTTAGGAGCATGGCAGCAGATATAGGCATTTAGCAGAGAGGTAAATTCTAATTAAAGAACTGCATTATGGGAAATGTAGGTTCCGTTGTTTTCTGGGAACTTGGCCCATAAGGAAATTAAACTTTGGCTATCTCTGCTTGTGCTACTTTAATTTAGCCGTTTTATTTTTATTTATTTATTTTTTAATGATTCTCTTATGTGTTAAATCACTGCAGCACCTCCAATTTTCTCGCAACTAGGCAATTATAAAATGACTTACTAACTGTGAGCCGTATCTCAAAAAACATTTCCGAATGTGCCTTATTAGAAAGCAGAAAATTCGACGGGACATGGCATGGAGGAGAATCTGAGATAATAGGGAGACTGTTAAGATGACAAGAAAAATGCTTTAAATAGTCCACAATTATAAATAGCTGCAGTGTGCCGTACGTCACCTGCTGAACCCTCTACTTTAAAAAAAAACTGAGAGCAGAAGGCATCACATGATACCTTGAAGAAAGCGGCCGATCAAATCAACACGGCGTAAAGAGAGCAGCGGAAAAAGGCTCAGCCTGTCAGAAGGCAGCTGTTTTTTAATGGCAGAGAGGTACATTAAAGGCTGACGTACATAAGAGAATTCTTCGTTCCATCTGATCATGTAGCACTATTTACCAGATCAGGTAGGCAAATCCAATTGGGGTCTCAATGGCAATTTGTCTTTCAGTCACAGTCTGTTAACTAATTAGTTTCAAGGCTGAAAATTAATCTCAATTAATCCCATGGGCGTTAGCTTGGGTGCTTTGAAATCGAAGCAAATCAACCGTGTCCTAAAATGTTGTTGACACTCTTGCCGCTGGTTCGGTCGTCTTGGCGACGAACGCTTCTGTTGCGAAAAATACGCGCACACGGAGAGAGGCTCTTTATTGCAAAACACCCAGCTTCAGATTCAGGCTGATTAAAAAATTCCAGGCCTTTTCTGTATTGCTGGCCCTACAGTCACACCAGTAGCACAACACATTGTCTGTCGGATGCACTATTTTCAGCTGAAGCCTGGCTTTCAAGGTCACTTCAGATAGCTTCAAGGTGACAGTCGGAGATGGAAACAAGCAGCAGCCACTTCACACCTGGCTTCACATCAAGGTTGAATTTCCTCAGACTTTATCGAGGTCCCTGTAGTTACCTCGACGCACACACACGTGTACATGCATGCAAAGAAATGACCCGGCTCACCTCCCTCACAGCAAGCCGGCGTACTCGTGTTGACTATCACGCCCAAATGGTTCCTGAACTGCTGTTTAACAAGTAGACAATTCCTCTCTCTGTGTGAAGCTCAGAAAATGGCCTTTACTGGTGCTCTGATGGCTATCACAGCGAGTCAACCAACTGGGCGACTGCCCTGAAGCTCTGAACCCTTGCTATGTGGAAATTAGTTAGGGGTAATTTGATAAACTTAAAGTGTGTTCAGTAGTATGCACCACTGAAGCAGAGTAAAACAAATAGCTTATTATTCTGAGAAGTACTTGTTTTCCAGACAAAGTGATAGACTGGAGTCTTCAGTCTGGAAGCCAGGCCGACTTCCCCAGAGCACAACATTTTAGTGACGGAAAGCCCGGTCTGGAGTCACTCTATTTGGAACTGATTATGCTCTAGCAAATCAAATTGTTTTGCATTATCAGAGTACTGTGGGTCCCTCATTGGTCACAGGACAGTCCAGTTACCTACAGAGGTATTTTTTTTCTCTGTAACGGCTGAAACACGTCCCACAATGAAATCCAAATCCAGGTGAAAACCATCAAACTCAGTCTGTACACTGAACATAAAGCAGCAAATTAGCACAGTTCTGGCAACAGCTGACTGGCCTGTGTTGGCTCTAGTAGCAGACTAAACACGCTTATTTAATCCATATAAGAAGCAAGCTTGAGCTGAGGAGTGTGGATATATATTGTACCTTTCTGCCATTATAGTGTTACTCATCGTCCCCTGTTGTACAACTGTACTTCCATGGCAGGTATTTGACGAGGCATGGAACAAGGATGGTAGCTCAGACTGTGGGCAGAATGCCCCCAAAAAATATTTCAGTAAAGTATTCAAAACACATTTCCACACTGTTAATATGATCAATCAACGATGAGCGCACACAGTGCTGTTGAAACAGGAATTGATTGTCATGTGAGCGTTGTCTCAGTTGTCAAAATCTTTTCTTTTTTTTCCATTCTTGTTTTCCTTCCTGGGGAGATAATGTTCCAAATAACAGCGCAGCCTTTAAAATCAAAAAACAAACAGATAGATTAACCTTGGAAATATATTACAGTGATGTCCTCTGTTGCTCCTAATTCAACACGGATATACTCAAGTTAACTCAGTTTTAAAAAGTCCAATATTTGTATGCTTTTTTGTTTCTGGTTGAGTCGAATGTTTGCTGAGGCTGAGCTGAGTAGCTTCTTCTATTTTATTCACTACTTAGCACTTGATTTTGAATTCAGTCTGTTTTATTTTAGTGCAGTTAATTCACACTTCCAAGGTAGCAACGTAGGATCTTAATTTGACTCGGCTGTGAATGTCTTGTGGAATCAGCTGAAGCGAATTTAGGTAAACTGGGTAATCCTGCTATTCTTTTAAGGCTTTAATTTTATTTTTTCTTATTTTATTTTTCGTCAGCACATAAATTCTCGCCGTGTGATGTTTACTTTTTGCATGTCTGACTTTTCTGCTTCTGCCTCTTTTGTGTTAATACTTTGGGATTATATTTTTTAACTGAAAAGTAAGATCGTTTGGTGAGTTCACATTTTCACCTTCAGTTACCTCACCTGTTGTGTTTCTTTGTTGCTCTCATTTTTTGTTTCATAAGTTTTGTTCTTATTTCCCCCCCTTCCACACATTCTCTTTTGTGCCGTTTTGCTCCACTGGTGCTGCCGTTGTTGTTGCTTTCTTGTGTGTGTGCATCCTTATGTTGGGGCTCCCTGCCTCTCCTCGGCTACGTCAAACCCCAGTGGTGAACCAGCTGTACCAAGAGGTCCTCAACTATCTGCTATGTCCCTACGCTCCTCTTCCCACTTTAGCCCCGCCTTCCCCCGGTGTCGATCCAATCCCCTTGCAGCGAACAGGAAGCCAGAGCGCCACGGGCACCTTCCAGAGAGGCAGCTTCGCCACGGGAGGCAGTGCGGCTGACTATGCCAACCCGTACCGCACCCTGCAGTTCTGCCCGTCCACTGAGTCGCCTTACAGCAAGTCAGGCCCCACCCTCCCCCCTGAGGCCGCCCTGGGCCGGTCCCCATCAGTGGACAGCATACAGAAAGATCCAAGGTGAGGAAAGGAAAAAAAATGAAACGAAATCTTTTTATTCACAATCAGCACTGGCTTGTTGATGAAGCCCTTTGTTCTGCTCCCTTTTCCACTTTCACTGAACTTACTGAGGGCCAGATTCACCAAATTAAGCATGATTATGCAACAAACTATAATGATTTAATACGGGACAACAAGAGTTCAATTAAAGGCCACAACATTGTGTCAAAGACCGAAGCGTGACATGGTGACGCCAACATTTTTAGAACCTTGACAGACATCTGACTGTCAGGATTTGACACTTCAGTGCAGATTAAAAAAAAAAGGCTGAATCTGGGCTTTAGTATGAGGCACACATCACGCCACATCGTTCACTGTCCTCTCTAGTTTGCCTTGGGTTTGGGCTTGTCCTAACTGCCGCACAGTGTGAATGTCTGTGCACACCTCTAGGTCCAATTTAAAAGTTTACCATCACTGTAAGGAGTGAAGCGCCTATCTGTCAGCGGCAAACAGCCGCGCTCTGTGCAGTAAGCAGACAAAGATAATGTGGAAAGTCTGCCTTTAGAGTCGGAGAGCTCTGTGTATGAGTGTGGGTGTGTGTCAGAGAGAGAGAGAGAGAGAGAGAGACAGTGACTGACAGATGAAAAATACTGTAAGAGAGTTGCATCCAGAGACGGCGTAATAGCTGTTTTTATGACTCTTTTGTCCTAGTTAAAATCAGGTTTGAAAGATTATTCCAATTCTGTCTTGGATTTTCATCTTCTTTCTCACTAATGACTGCACAGACTCGCTGTCAAAGATAGAGGCAGCCTAATTAAAGTTGACGTGTCTCTTTGTGACTCTTCAGCGCAGGTATAAGTAGCACATATATTTTGTGTTCTAATGCAATAATTCTAAAGACGATGTCACCTGCACTGAATTGCTTTTTCTAATGTAACATCCAGAAACTAAAAAGTATCTTTCTGTGTCATCAGGACAGGTCACTCTTTGTTGTTGTTGTTGGAGTCATTGCTCTTTCCTTCACCCATTGTCCAAGTGTTTTTTTCTCTGGGCACATTGCACTCGCATCGTCTGTTCACTCTTTTGCTCCAGCACCATTGTTATGTAGCTTCAACACATCTGCACCGGCACATCTGAAGGTCCGACTTGTGATTTGCATGGCATTTTGCTTCACGTTCACGACATGCGCTCTCAACGTCCGCAGCTGTTTGAGTAGCTCGTTGTCCTAGCTGCGCTAAAGGGAGGGTCCCCAGAGATTCCAACCACACAGGAACTTTCTGATCCTGCACTTGTCAGGTTTTGTAAGCACGCTGCTCTGCTGCAGTTCCTTTGCTCGCAGGGGAAATGTTTGTAAAAGAAAGTTAAAGATTAAGCCTTGTGTTATACTACGTCTTTCTTACTGTCAAGAAATCCCATTATAAAGCATTCATTAGTCGGCCTGTGACACGCCAAGCTGCTGAGCACATTAACCTGTAAAAACAAAACACTAAAAGCGATCTGCAGCTTTTAGCAAGCATGTGTGGGAACTGCAAGACAGTTTAGTTTGGACTGAGATAAAGTGCATTCTAGTAATGAAGGAGCATGTCATCCAGTGCCATGGTGTGGCTCACAGATGCGTTTTTAATTTGTAGATCAGCAGTCTGTGGCACACACCAAGACATATTTAATGGTTGTGGAGAACATTGCTCTATTTGTCGCTTCTTGGGATTTATTGACAACAAGAGAAAAGTGGAGTGTCACAAGCCTTATTCCTTAACATATCCATATTTCTGGCCCTCTGATCAACATGGCTTTTGAGTGCTAACACAGTCATCCACACAATTCAAGTTAAACTTTTTATGATTGTTTTAAGTTATTTAGATGATTCCACTCTAAACATAAAGCTCAGAATGTATGATTAAATATAGAATATGAATGCTAGATTTGCTCGATTTTTACTTTTAACCAAAACTGCTCCAGAATAGCAACCATCCATTAAAAATTTGCCACCAGCTCAGAGAAGAAAAGTATATTAAATAGAAAATGAAAAGTCTAAATTTAAATGTAACCAAGTATAACTCATGGCATGCAGATCTACACATAACAGGCTTAGCATAGCTCGTCATTTACTCACTATGTAGCTACTCTGCTACCAATCCTGCTCTTCTGAGATAAAGTCGGGCAAATACTATCAAACGACTGAAATAGATGGATTTTGTCATCTATTTCAGTTTTGTGTCACCACTCACAAAGCTAGGTTGACTAACAGACCTCCTAAACCTTGTTTAATTATATTCATGCAGCAACCATTAGGTGAATATCAGTGTACGAAGGGAACAAAGACATAACCGGATCGTTCTGACCCTCTCTTTACCTGCCATCTACCTGCCATCTCCCCACCACCTGCTATAAGTGCATGTCCTCCACCCTGCCCACCTCCTCCACCATTGCCTGACAACCAAATGTTGAGAGAGAAAGATGAGTGTAGTGGCTACATATTGATATCTATTTACTAATCACTGAATACTTTGTTGCCAGACAGCCAACATATACCTCTCTCTTGTTTCTCTCTGCCTGTCCCCCCTTGATAGGTACGACCCCGAATTCCTTGTGTGGAATCAAAATCAAGCCGAGCAAAGAATGACAAAGTAATCCAACTATTTATTTATACATATGTACATTCTGTCTATCTATCCTACCTTTGTCTCATTCACTGAATCTTTCCATTTTCTCTATATGGCACAGATATCAGACACTGATGTTAATGTTAATGGCAGCATGACGACATTTCACATTTGTACTGTCACCCATTTAGTGCTTTATGAGGGATCACTTTTATTTTAGCGTTTACTTGGCTACTAAATTGGAGATTAGAGTTTAATTACACCATGGCATAACATCAGAGCTGTGACCTGAAAACATTAGAAAGCAGCTGTAATCTTAGTTGGCGACTGACGACAGATCTGAGTAACTATTGACTGATTCCATTTTTGGTTGATTATTTTCAGTTTGGATAAATATGGCTAAACTGAGCCTCTGAGTGTCAGTATTCCTCATTCTCTCCTCTGGCTTTTCATCTCTCCATCCATCCATCCGTCCATCCATCCATCCATCCATCCATCCATCCATCCATCCATCCATCCATCCATCCATCCATTTTTCTACTTGTTGGTTTGTTCGGTCATTCATTCGTCTACATTGTCACTCTGTCCAGGTGATCTCTGAACGTGCTTTCTTGTCGGCTGTATTCATGTGGCTTGCTCTGAGTTAATTTCGGCCCTTGAATTTGATTTTGTGGTATTAATCTTCTTATCTCCAGCAGAAAACGAATAAGCTCACTGCCAAAACGTAGTACTGCTTTAAGTGAACGATTGGAGGAGTAGTATGTTTGACAGCCGACATTAGTCTTGCACACAGACACCATGCTCTTTAGTTTTTTTTTTTGCTCGTCTACTTTTACAGTGGGGTGCCGAATTCAGTTTGTAAATTGTTACTTTTTTACCCAAAGAACAGATTAGGTGATTTAACAGCAGGTAGAGAGACATAATGTATGCTAACAATAATGACACAACTATACTGGCAGAGAGACATAATGCTAGCTGGAAATGGTGGCACAAATAATGCTACTGGAGACATACTCATCACATAGTCCCTCCGCCACTCTCTGTTCCCAAGAAACCATGGCGTAACAAACAAAAAATTTCTAAAAGATTTCCATAAATCGTGCAGATTCATAGTAGCATGCTGTAATTTATTTATAATGGCCATGGCTAGTCATTGGCTTACTAAACTGTTTGAGACGGCAACAGTTGCCTAGCTCCCGACTTAGGCTCATATGTGCCAGACATTTTGTGCACACAACTTCCCAAGTGAGGTCGGCTTCACTTGAAGGTTTACCATACAGGCAGTGACAAAACAGTAGCTGAGACAAAACTGGTACAAAATGTAAGCTAACAAAACTGAGACATAATTTTAGATAAGTCCATCAAAAACAAATACATTTTGTTTTATATTGGTGTTCAAAACTAACACTGTCCTTGGCTCAGGAGAAAGTTGGAAATAAATAAATGAAAACACTTATTGTGACGATGCTTTCTGCATAAGCACAACTAATAGAAGAGATGTGAGGTCATGCCACCGTCTGCAGCTGGCTCCCTAATGATACCTCTATCCTGTAAAAGCCTCAAACAAATATCATTTAGCTGATTTGTCAAGCCACACACTGGCACAGTCTGGCAAATCAAGACATGTTACTGTGGAGACAGCCTCTTATATACTCCAACGCATTTCCTCCCTCAGGCTGCCGGTAATTTATGGAAACATTCCCACTAAGACAACGAACAATTTGTGTGCTAGACAGGATCTGACCCAATCATAAAAGTGGCTCATTTTATTTCATGCTCTTAAGCGCACTGAGAATCTCTGATCCACATTCAGTCACTTGGTTAGGATGGACTGTGTGTGTGTTAGTGTGTTTCTCAGCTTTGCTTGACATCTCCTGACCTTTTGGTTATCTCTTCCAGCTTCAGTAGGCCACTCAGTCAGCCGTGCCATCACACCCTCAAACAAACACTAACACTATCTTGGTAACACAAACACTTTATTTTCTTTCTCTAATTTCCTTTATGTCTCAGTTTTTCTTTTCTCTCGTTTTCTCGTCTGTGCAGTTTCTCACTCTTCTTTTCTGCGCTGAAGCAGAGGTGGGGTTTCTTACATTAAGTTAATTCAAAAGAGCTGGTTTTATATGTGTTAATAGAGAGTGTGATTCAGCGTTAGTTTCACATATGTA
Source organism: Planiliza haematocheilus (assembly GCA_005024645.1). NCBI lineage: Eukaryota > Metazoa > Chordata > Actinopteri > Mugiliformes > Mugilidae > Planiliza > Planiliza haematocheilus. Next base: position 12,896,063 of record SRSE01000465.1, read on the forward strand.
TATTAAGACATTTCTTCCACTACAACACATGGCAGTGCTTACCTCTCTAAATCTCACTGACAGTCCATGGATACGAAACAGTATGACACCTCTGCTCATTAAAAAAAAAAATATATATTTATTAAACAGGAAATTATTCTGAAAATGCTCAGTTTGTTATTTAATATTAATTTGCATAGACTGTAAGCCAGACTCTGCTGATCAATCCTACACCCTTGATATAACTGATAAATATTAGCTGATGTGAAAGAACATAGCAACTATTGCACTCTTGCAGCACTTTGATTTTAGCAAGGGATCGCTGGTATCTCCGAACGTCCTCAGTTAACCTTCACTCGATGTGTTCCATCGTTATTGATACAAAACAATCAATTTGAAAATTAAGTAGATGGAGAAGCAGCCAGAAATAGTAAAGTAGAAATACTATGCTAAAAGTCACATTTCTTGCGGTCTGTGTTGCCATGACTTTTTCTGATGAAGTGCACGTCAGGCTACGGCATTAGGGTCTGCGTAGGGTCTGGGCATTACTCCACCAATTGCTGTACCCATCAGCTGAACATGTTCTACACAGATTGTTGTGTGCTGCTGGATAAAGATCAGTTTGTTCTTTAAGGTTAACTGGTACACTGGGTCTGTTCTGTTGTATTCTGTTGTATTTTGCTATAAATACACAGTGATGTTTTGCTGTTAATCAGCCACCTGAAGTTGTTGAATCCCCTGCTGAACTGTGTACACAGTGAATCAGCACCCTTGTCAGTTTTGCCTCAAATGTCTTTTCTTCTTTCCGCCCTTCTTCTACTTCTTCTTCTTCTACTATCAGTTGACTCTGCAGGTTTCCTCTACCTGTCGGTCTCTGTGTCTTGTCTGTATTTCTGTCTGTCTTTCTTGGGATGAGTCATAAGGCGCATCTCCATTTCCCCCCCGCTGACAGTCCTCAGTAGGAGCACACTCACAAATATGCCCGATGCAAATCGCATAGTTCGCTCCCTGGTTTTTAAATCGCTCAGCTCCTCAAAAACCCTGACTCACAGGAAATCCTTTCAGCCCGATATAACAGTGAGCATCGTCTCCCTGCAGCCGTCACATCACAGAGCCTCGCCCCACGCTGCGGATACATAATTCAGGGATAGTTTATTTATTTGCAGGGCTTAATTGTTGGTTTGCCTGCCGTCTGGCATCTCTTATTGTGGTGTAAATGTTTGACTGTGGGTGACACAATTGCACACAGAAACACTCATGCACTCTCTCGCATACCTAGTGGTGATATGAGATAGCCCACCTGGTTGGTAAGGAACAAAGAGTAGACTGACAGTTTGTCAGTATTTGTCCCAGTCCACTGAGTCACCCAGTGAAATGTTATGCTCTCTTGGGGGAGTTTGGTCAGGCACACGGAGGTGTAGACGCACTGCCACACACAACGCACACACACATACGGTATATATAAATACCTTCACCTGCCAGCTCATTGGGTGTACCTGTTCAACTGCTCATTAATCAGCCAGTCACATGTCAGCAGTGCATTTAGGCTTGCTGAAGTTCAAACTGCATCAGCAATTAATAACTAATGACTGTGCATATATGTGTATTTGATTACCGCTAAGCTGAGGGAATATACCAGCAAATACTACCCTTTCTCACACAAAAGCATGCAGTCCATTCCTCTTAATTCTGACTTGTTAAATTGGAGCCATCTGCAGGACAAAAGGGTAAAAGGACGAAGTTGCAGCTAAAAACAAACAAACAAAAAACAGCCTCTTTGTAGGAGCACAAAAATGTCAGGAGAAAAATAGGTGACATTTGAAAAAGCAATTTGCTTCAGGGTCTTGAATTGAATATACAGTACCTGCACCTGGGGAGATGATTAAACTTGCAGTAAAAAAAAAAAAAAAAAACGTCATGTGAGCTGCCCTTTTGTGCTTCTGCTTTGGTGAGGCAAGTAACCAGTGTTGAAAACATAATCCTGTTTTTAGCAGACCCACTGTCATGACTGGCAGTTTTTCTAATCTGTTTTAACAACCTACGCTTCAAAATAGTTTTAAACTCCTCATTAAAACTAGTCCAGTGACAAAGCCGACCCACAACGCTACACAATAAAAATGAACGGAATTATACAAGGTGGCCGTAGCACATCAAGTCAAAACTAGACTTGCTGCTTGGTATAATTGGTCCAAGCACTCGATGCGAATTAGAACTGAAGGTTCAGTGAATTACTTCAAAGAAAATCTCATTTGATGAAATTGTTCATTCCGTCTATGCGGGTTGCCTTTAATTATTGCTGCGTGCTTTGCGAGCAAGAGCGATCATCTTGTTTTGTTTGCCCTTGGTTTTGCCTTTTAGGCTACGCACGGCTCTGCCTTTTGATTTGTGGAGTCTGTTGGTGCAACACTAACCTCGTAACAAGACCAGCAGACACAACTCAGGGCATGAAGCCGCAACTCATTAAGAGTGAAAAATCCTCTGATTATTTTTGAATTTTTTTTTTCTCTCATCCAATCATATTTTGATTTACAGCCCAATGTTGAGACTATATAATTTAATAACGGACACAGTTGAACATCAGTCAAAGCCAGTAAAGCGCAGCTGTCCTTATTATTTCTGTCTCAGTTTTCAGCCACTAAGACTAAATGGAATGAGGTTAGTGCATTAATAATACAGAAATTTACACTGCATTTTTAATTTATTTAGTTATTGAACCCACCAAATTACATATTTTTTTTCAAGATTTTTTTGTCACATGTAGATATTTAGGTAGTCAGTAAAGGTAAATTACTTAAAGGCCATGGCATTCTGTATAATTGTTGTACACCAATTATTTTCCAGTTCTACTGCAATGTTTCTGCTCTGCAAATACTTTACATATTCTTTCCCTGACTCCCACATTAAAAGAGTGCAAACATTCCCCGTGTGAACACTTTTGCCCGAAGTTCACAGATGGCTCGGTAGTATTTGCTCATCCTGCTGTGATGTTGTCACACAGTGTTTAGGACTGGGAGCACCATATCCTCCTGTGTTCCCTTTTTAGGGACACACACACACACACAGTGAGAGAGAGGGATGCTGAGTGAAAAGTTGTACAGCTCCAGGCTAGAGTTAGGGAATGAATGAACCGTTATAGTACAGCTTTCTGGGGCAGAACACACACAGGAGAGACGACAGACCGTCTAGCTTCACTTTAACTGTAGGTAAATTCTTTTAGTGTCAGGCTGCTTCAGAACCATTTCGGAACATATTGCACAACATGTTAACAGTCAGCTCTCCGGCCTCTCGTACAGTAGCCTCACAGCGTGCACATGTATGATGGTGATGTACATTTGTGGGTTTTTTTTTTTTTTTGGTTTTCTTTATGTGTTTATGTGTGTGTATGCCTGCAGAGCATTGCAGCCTTAAGCCTCGGGTTGAGTTTGATCCACTGTGATGTGCCACTTTCTCTCCAGGGCTGCAACTATTCTCGGCCCTGGCCATGCTGCTGTGTGTACGCCATGTACCCCTATTTTTTATTCTCTGCATGCTTGTGTTTGTTTCGCACTTGTTCTTAGCTCCTGTCGCTCCATAATGTGTGCGCACTGTAGTGTCATATTCTAGGCTTGAAGGCTGACACCAATTTGACTGTGGCACTTCTTCCAAGTGTTAATTGTTAATTCTGTCACAGGCATAAAGTACCACTTGCATGTGTGCGTCTATGGCGGCATGTGTGTTCCCCCTAACTTGGACTTTTTAAGGAGGAGGTTAACTGAAGATAAAAAGTCTGAGGAAAATAAATAGAAAATGAGATAGGATGCAGAAATGTGTTTTTCTAATCATTATCACAGAGCTGCTAAAAGGGCGGCTTTGGCCTTCAAGCAGTGTTTGTTCTTTGGCTCTTGATTTGCAGGTATCTAGGTGCAGCTTTATTGTTGAGCAATAGAGCTGAAAGGCACATTTTCAATCTCATTTCACCACTTTGGTAGACCTGCCTTTCAAAACAAAAATAGTGTGAAGGTCATCAGCATTGTCAGACTTCTCATGTGAAAGGCACCAGTTAGATGTTGGAATTGTTCTTATTCTCACAAATATTAAAAGTATATGAGCTGAGCGGACGACGCTCATTAATGCACATCCAGATGGACACGGAGCAAGGAACAGTTGCATGTTGGGACGTGCAATTAAAGTCAAAATTTGCCTCACAAATTCACTCACAGACACAGACTCAACATACATATACTGAGAGTCAATGTGACACTCTGAGAATATATTATTTTGTATGTCCCTCACAAATAAAATCTCCAGAATTTCTCTATCGATCACACAGAGTCTGCACACTCACCAATACAATGCTAACAGAATGCTGTTAAATGCTAATTTGCCGTGATTTTAATGATGATAGATTACCAAATTGTCACTTAATGAAGGCTCTGATTGTATCCCATGTCTAATTCATCATCTTTATTGCAACAACCCATATTTTTGTGTGTCACTTTTTTTGGGTGTCACGGGTTGCCGTTTGAAAACTTGTTTATCCAGCACGACACCACCACAAAGACAACACTAACCAAACTGTAAAATCTGTCATCTAGGGCAAGACTTGGCTACTGATACTCACCATGGTAGCCAAGAAAATGATAGACGTTGTTGCAGACGAGAAAAGTTTAACTGGAAATGTTCTGTAAAAAGGCTGCTTATAATAACTGTTTTAATGCAATGCAGTAGTACTTCTGTTGTATTTCAGGACTCATTTACATATTAGTGAAATATTTCCACACGGCCGATGAATAGCTGCTAGCTTGCCTCAACAAACCACTGGTCTCCTCTCCTGTCTCCTTGGAGACGTCCATGTTGTTATCTTCACCTGATCAGTGACTATTCAACATCAGAATCAGATTCAGAATCAGAATACTTTAATCATGGCACAGCAAAGACTGGTATTTACCACTTCATCAGTTTAACCTCTTAGATACGTATCTCTTTCCATAGACATTATTGCTGGGGTCATACTTTCTAATCAAAATTATAAATAAAAAAAATAATTAAAAGAACACAAACAACAAACGACGACACGATTGCACACACAGAGCCACAACATGAGATGTCTTATCGGCCAATTAAGCCAGAAGGTGACCTGTGCAAGGTTAATGTCGTCCTTAATTCTTTTTATTGAGGCGCATGCTACTCGCTGCTGTATGAGCGTAACAGCAGCGCCGTGTTGTGCGTTTGTGGATGAATGTGGCTGCAGGGAGGAGGGAAAAGAAACACGGAGAGTCAAGAGAGATTTAGAATAGAGACCATTCAAGCAATTCAAAAAGAGAGAAAGAAAAATAACCTTTGAAATAATTCTCCCTCCAATTTCCCCATTTTCCAAACACCGGGTTTATCCCATTGGCCCATTATGAAACTTAGAGACAAAAGCTTTCTAATCCTGGCTCTTCTGCACTGCCTTTGATGGTTGGATGTGTATGCAAGTCAGTGAGTGCATATATATGTGTGTGTGTGTGTGAGGACTATATTAGAGTCGTCAGATGTGTGTGTGTGTGTGTGTGTGTGTGTGTTGACGCTGCTGTGAGCTGCATGCTGTCCTGCAGCTCTCTGTGACGTGTGTGTGCGTGAACCTGCAGGTGTTTGTGTGTGTTTGCATGTGTTTACGTTAGATTAGACTGAACAGAAATTATCTCCACGGGGACGTTGGGCTGTTGCTGCATCAAGAATAAGATACATCAAAGAGAAACTGGTTCTGCTTAACAGCAGGGCATACAAGGCTTCTGTATGCAGCCCAAACTACTCAGGACTATCAGGAACACTCAAATCACCAGTGTGGATTTAAAGGCAGAAAGTGCATATGGAGAAGGTATCAAAAGCAGCAGAGCATAGTAATAGAAAAATATGGCAAATTAGTATCCAGGAAGTATCATCTCCTCCCTCCACAATCCCAGAATTTAAAATCACACTGTGGGAATGAAACCGTGCCCCAAACTAAGATCCAGAGTCAGTTTTATTGGGTCCCTAGAAACCATTGCTGTCAAGGAACAACGATGCGATTTTGTTGCCGTTGGCAACAGATAATCTACATCGATAAGCCCCGCCTCATTCTCCACCCTTCATCCCACTCTCTGATCCCTCATCATGACTTTATTCTCTCACATCACATTTTTTCTCACGATAAGCTTTCTCACACACACACACACCCTAGTGAGTTCATTGCGGTGGTGTGTGTGCGTGTGTGTGTGCCCTACATGCCTAAAGCGTGCCTTTAGGCAAGAGCACTGGTGGACCCCTGGTTACACACTAAAACCAGAGCAGATGGGGCAATTAGGAAGAAGGACTTATCATCACAGCAGGAGGAAGCTGTTACAGTGAATAAAGATCTATTTGTAATTCTCTTCTCCAAAATAGCTGCCACGGTGATTTGGCAAAGTCTAAGAATTCATGATCTATAGTTTTGAAAAAAAAAAAAGAAAAATTGTTTCAGAGTTAATGTTACATTTGATTTACTTCTCTAAGCCCCTTTTATGTGTTGTTCTGGCCCTGCAACAGCTACATTTGTTTGGGATTTGGTTGTTGATGATTTATCACTAAATCTTTAACTGCATGTATTTCTTACTACTAGGCTAGGTTATTGAAGATGAAATAAAACACGTATTTATCCAGCACTTTTGGCAGCTTTATTTTCATGCGTTACATTATATGGAGATCTGCTATTGTGTCAACGTTCACCAAACAGCTTCTGGTATCAGTCATGTGTTTGCTACACACTTACTATGTGGATGGCCACATGAGGGTGACGGCGCTTGACTCAAGAAGGGTTGCTATGGTTACACCCCAAGGCCATAATTATGTAGGCATTAAATATTAAAGGATGAGATCGTCATACACACAAAACTGTTGAGTATCTCACGCAAAGAAAAAAAAAAGAAAACATCAGTAGCCATTCTGAGAAGGCTATCCACAACGCTTTAATATCTCATTAAGAACTTGAGTGATGGCGAATGCTGACGTTGTGTGGTCTGGCTCACAGACAAGCTCAAACCAGTAGGGTTTGAAACTATGATTTGTGCAGGGACGTTAACATTTGTCCACACCAAACTGAAAAAGACATTTCTTCACGGAACATACTTTGTATTTGGGATTTGGTCTAACCCTAATTGATGCCACAAAGTTGAAAGTACATGACTGTCTATCATTGTGCGTGTTTTAGGTTTCTGTTAATTGGAACTAAGGAGGCCTTGCCAAAACCTTAAAAAAAATCACAACAAAATTCTACAAGCCCGTCCTCAAATGTCACGCAGTAAGAATCGCACTGCATAAAAAGAAATGCACACACAGATATTTAAACTCCTTTATAGAGTGAAAGGTTTTATTTTCTGCTCATATGCCAAGGCTGGATTTGCAGATTACTTATTACTTATCCTGCGCCATGATCAAGACATTCCATTAATTCACGCTTGACATTTAAATTGCATAATTTCTCTTCTGCCACATGCCGAACATTGTGTGGTTGCATCAAATAATACAGCTAGAAATCTCAAATGGCATCCACCTTAGGGCAAACAAGTAATGTACAGAATGCTAATGAGATTATTTTTACATATTTTGGTTGTATAATATCCCTTGAATGCACATTGTTGTTGCAGTTAGTGTAAGCACAACATAAATCTGTGTACTAAATGTGTCTTTCTCTTCGGCTCTTTGTCATTCATCTCCAACCTCCGTTTCTGCCTGTCTCTCTCCGTCTCTTCTTTTACTCTGGTGAGCATTTTAAACCAGGGCCACAGCAGGGAGGCAAGCTGCCTAGTAACAGGTTCAGCCACCACACATACACACAAGCACACGTATCTCTGGCTGTTCTCATCAAAACATACTATTCTTTTTCTGTGTGTGTGTGTGTTTGAAGGGAGTTTGGCTGGAGGGATCCAGAGCTGCCAGAAGTGATCCAGATGTTGCAGCATCAGTTCCCATCAGTCCAGTCCAACGCTGCTGCCTACCTCCAGCACCTCTGCTTTGGAGACAACAAGATCAAATCTGAGGTATTGATGTCCAAAGAGAAACCTCCCAAGGGAGATGACTCTCAGACCTAGAGGAATGAAACGTTTTACACCCTGTTGCTACACACACATTTGTACATCTATCTTACTGAAGACATTCATTGACATAATGCATTCCCTAGCCCCTTACACTAACCATGTCAACTGAGCGCCTAACCTTAACCCTAACACTTTACCCTAACAATAACCTTCACCCTAAAGTCTTAACCCTCAAATAGCCTTGTAAGTAAGGACCCGGACAAATATCCTCACGCCATTGGTGTAAAACTGAAACTGGTCCTCAGAAACATAGCTGCACAAGTCTTACACACACTCACACACTCACACACAGATTCATACATATGCATTCTTGGGTTCTTTTTCAGGGCTGGTCACTTTCACCAGAGTGAGATTAATCAAAATTAATTTATCTGCCAAGTACAATTCCAGGTGAACAATGTGCTTAATAGAAAGTGAGTGGGTGAGTGTGTGTGCTCGCCTTCAAATAATTTTGATGACCATGAAACAGGCAAATGCAGAAGATATTAGACTGCAAAATCTCTCTCTGGTCACCAGTAATAAGATAGTGTCTGTGTTCTTTCCAGCACTGAAAAACACTTAGAGATCCAAATACTTTTCAGTAATCTAGTCAGTTTTTACGGTAGTGGCTCTAAGGTCTAAGGTCTAGGGTCTTAAAACCCCAAGGAATCCAAACAGACCTGAACGCTAAGAAGAAGAACTTAACTGCACTGAAATATGCTAAGGTGTTACTGAGCATGTGTCTAGCATCCAAGAGGTATTCGTCTTGATTCAGAGGAAACTCCGTCCCATGCAAGTTCACCTGTGTGATCTCCGCCACGCTCTGAATAGACAGCATTAACTCCCCATTATGCACACTTAACCCAGCTCGGCTTATAGCCCTGTTCTTGTGGCCTCTCTCTCTCTTCCTTCCTGTCCTTTGGAGGCGTCATTGCTCAGAAAAGTGTTCCGTCTGTCTCCTCAATGTCAACTCGATTCAGCTCAATTCCTCTTTATTAAAACCCATGGAGACAATGGGGGCAAACAACAGCAATCAGACAACAGGCATTGAAAATAGAGTGAGCGAGAAAGACAGGAGTGATGACTGATGAAGTGTGGTAGCATTAAGAGCAGGGTTGCCAGGACAAACAGGTTTTCACCCTTGAGAGAGATGAGATGATGATATAATAGATATAATAGACTGAGGCCCATTGTCTGTGAGCAATGGATACAATCCAAGGACCCTGTTATTCATGTAACACACAAATAAATAACCCTGTTGGGTATACAAGGCTTACATTCATAGGGCCATCTGTAAGTGCCACATATTGTTCACTTATATACCATGCATTTGCCATGACTCAGTCTTTTGCAGTACCATGCCACCGTGGTAGTCCTGATCACTAATTTTGATTTTAACTGACCGAAACAGCAACGATTTTCATCCTTTGGGATTGAATTAATGCCACGTCCATCATACTTCCTGAACTGCCAGTGTTTCGCACATAATCCTTGCGACAAGTCAGAAGCACTGGCCCGTCTGATTTTCAATCCAAGGTTTTGTAAATTGTGAAATGTGCGGCAGCTGTGTTTTATATTATGTTCAGGCGCCCACTGTTGCTCGTGTAGTCTCTCCCACATTTATGAAGCCTCACAATCGGATATCTGACTTGTTCAGGCAATTGTCTTTTATCCCTTACCATGTGGAGCCACAACACAAACCAAAACTGAGAAAGATGCTGTGTTCTATGTTCTGTATGTTTTAATTAAGGAAAATACGCTACACGTCTAGCCCAGTGTAGCCAGACTTAGTTCTGTCAGAATTAAATTTGGTAAAATGTCATCAGGATTTCATTATTAGATGTTTTTTACCTGACACAGTGGGGAAAAAAAACTCACAACTGGATTGTCCTACAACCAATTCAATTCAATTCAATTCAGCTTTATTTATATAGCGTCAAAAACAATACAAATCGTCTCAAGACGCTTTACAAGACCCGGCCTGAAACCCCCAGAGCAAGCCCGCAGGCGACGGTGGCAAGGAAAAACTCCCTTTTAACAGGAAGAAACCTTGAGCAGAACCCAGCTCATATGGAGGGACCCATCTGCCTAAGGCCAGCCAGGTACAGACAGAGAAAGAGAACAGCAAGATAAACATACAGTACATCTGTCATAGATACACACATCTGACTAAAGCATACAGGTGGGATGCTATGGTACAAACTAATGATGTTAATGATGGTTAGAAAATGTAAGGGGAATCATCAGCAGGTTGGAGAATCGTTCATTCTGGTAGGAGTGGATAACAGCAGGATTCCATGGAGACTGGGCAGAATGATGAGACCACGACAACAGATGTAGTATGGAGCTCCACAGGAAACACTCAACTCCAGGCCAGAGATACTCGGAAGAAGGGAGAGCAGCAGTAAACATTCTACATAGTAATAGCACAGAATTGCATGACTAGTAGCAGATAGGAATTTAGAGGGAGGAGCTCTGTGCCAGAGAAAAGAAAGTGGAGGATCTGTTGGGATAATATGGTACAATGAGGTCTTTAAGATATGATGGAGCTAGGCCTTTAAGGGCCTTGTATGTAAGGAGGAGGATTTTAAATTCTATTCTAGACTTTAAGGGGAGCCAGTGAAGAGAAGCTAAAACTGGAGTAATATGATCTCTCTTGCTAATTCCTGTCAATGCTCTTGCTGCAGCATTTTGAATCAGTTGGAGGCTTTTTAAAGAGTTATTTGGGCAGCCAGACAGTAATGAATTACAATAATCCAGTCTGGAAGACACAAATGCATGAACTAGTTTCTCAGCATCACTCTGAGACAGGATGTTCCTAATTTTGATGATATTACGTAGATGAATGAAGGCAGTCCTGGTTACTTGCTTAATGTGACATTTAAAGGACATATCCTCGTCAAATATAACACCAAGGTTTTTCACAGTAGTACTGGAGGCCAAGGTAATGCCATCCAAAGAAACCATGTGATTAGATAATGAATCTCTGAGATGCTTAGGACCAAATACAATAACTTCTGTTTTGTCTGAGTTCAAGAGTAAGAAATTACAGGTCATCCAAGCCTTTATGTCTTTAAGGCATGCTTGGAGTTTAACCAGCTGATTAGTTTCATCTGGTTTGGTAAGAGCCAAAATCCATTACTACCAAAGTCCATCCATTACTCTTCAGTCCCTCATCCCTTAAAGCCCGCCCAAACAATTTGGTTTTGATGATTTGATCTTAACTGGGTATAAAGAATTCCCAACGGAGCAACTCTAGACAAGTAGGCGTTGGAACTTCTGCCTGGCTTTCAGGCTGCTACACTTCAACTTTAAAATAACCTATAATATAAGTATAGTATAGATTACACAGTGTAGAATCATTTGAATCATCTTAGTGTATTAAGTTTTTATTGCCTGCCTCTCTCTAAACCTACTGCTGAAACTATTAGTCCGTTAAGAAAAATTTGCATACAAACATAATTAACTAAAGTTTTGGGTGAGTATGAAACATTGCAGCTTTCGCAGTGCCCAATAAGCTATTGGAAAAAATGAATCCATTTGTTCAACATAATTTTAAACAACCTAACTGGATAAAAAAAAAAAAAAAAAAAAGAAATTAGAAACAGCTTTTGCTTTGAAGAATTCCTGTACATTCATTGCCTTGTCACTTGCAGTAAAGCTGCAGCTGTTGTTGTTATATGATTCTTTGATTAAATCTAATTATAATTACACAGTGATTTTTTTTGACAAAACAATTATTACAAGTCCTTTATCTTAAGGGGGCTGCATCAGGTTTTGCATCAAGTAGTTAATTTCTTAACAATCAGTGTCCAGTTTGAGATTTTTAGTCGCAGTGCTAATAATCCAAATAATAAGGGGCTTCATGCTGTTTTATCTGGAGGGCCAAAAACTGACTTCTCGCTGTATCTTGTTCACCGAAATGAGTCTTTTGTTTTCATGGAGAGCCAGTCTGCCCTACATTTTCTCTATGTCTAGACGGAATAAATTAGGGAGGGCTGCAGACCCACATATTTGGGGTGGGCTGGTATCAGAGTCGTCTATTGTTCAGTAAAAAATTATATTTGCATGAAAGTATATAATTGTTTTTTAGGTGAACAGCCTTTAATGTATTCAGTTGCTACAGAGACACTTGTGTTATTTGTAAATGTCCCTGTGATGTCCCTCTTATTCCTTCTTCGCTCCTTTGTCCTCAGATTCGACGGCAGGGTGGGATCCAGCTGCTGGTGGACTTGTTGGACCACCGGATGACTGATGTGCACCGCAGCGCCTGTGGAGCCCTGAGGAACCTGGTGTACGGCAAAGCCAATGACGATAACAAGATCGCCCTGAAGAACTGCGGAGGCATACCTGCTCTGGTGCGGCTGCTCCGGAAGACCACAGACGTGGAGATCCGGGAGCTGCTCACAGGTAATACGCCCACGGATATTTGGATGTTGCACAGTCGGGGTGAAAATAGACAATCTGGGGCAATCTGGTAACAGAACTGGATCAGCAGTGGCTGCCCAGCTGCGTCATGAAATACATTTTAGTATCAACAGGGTGCAAACTCTGTTAATGATAACTGTTGGTGGTTTGTTGCTGATCTGTATTCAATGGGTAGGATATCAAGTGTCCTGTACTACCTAAATTAGACATATTTTTTCAAATTTGGGGCATTTAGGAAATTGAACGTTCTATAAATTCAAGGTTTTTTCAGATTTCAGTATTTTTAGAGTTCCTTTTAAGTCATTAAGTCCAATTTCAATTTCAATTTCAATTTTATTTATATAGCGTCAATAACAATACAAATCGTCTCAAGGTGCTTTACAAGACCCGGCCTCAAACCCCCAGAGCAAGCCTGAAGGCGACGGTGGCAAGGAAAAACTCCCTTTTAACAGGAAGAAACCTTGAGCAGAACCCAGCTCATATAGAGGGACCCATCTGCCTAAGGCCAGCCGGGTACAGACAGAGAAAGAGAACAGCAAGATAAACATACATCTGTCATTAATACACATATCTGACTAAAGCATACAAGTTGGATGCTATGATTCAAACTAATGATGTTACATGACAGTTTGAAAATGTAAGGGGAATCATCAGCAGGTTGGAGAATTGTTCATTCAGGTAGGAGTGGATAACAGCAGGATTCCATGGAGACTGGGCAGGCTGATGAGACCACGACAACAGATGTAGTATGGAGCTCCACAGGAAACACTTAACTCCAGGCCAGAGATACTCGGAAGAAGGGAGAGCAGCAGTAAACATTCTACATAGTAATAGCACAGAATTGCATGACTAGTAGCAGATAGGAATTTAGATGGAGGAGCTCTGTGCCAGAGAAAAGAAAGTGGAGGACACGAGAGTGGAGAGAGAAGAGAGAAGGAGAACATGTGTTTGGTGCATTGTCCCCCAGCAGCCTAGGCCTATAGCAGCATAACTAAGGGATGGTTTACTCCAGCCCTAACTATAAGCTTGATCAAAAAGGAAAGTCTTAAGCCTGACCTTAAAAATAGAGAGAGTGTCTGCTTCCCCAACCCAAACTGGGAGCTGGTTCCACAGGAGAGGAGCCTGACAGCTGAAAGCTCTACCTCCCATTCTACTTTTTGAAATTCTAGGAACCACAAGTAGGCCAAGAATACATAAACGATTTGATATATCCACACCAGATGTTGAAGTTCATGTCTTAAAACGTTTCTGGGAAGCTTTCTGGAAAGTACAAATAATAAGTAGTTAGAGATTTAAACTGTAGTGAGATCATAAGGGATATGAAAGAGTAACATGTCAAAACTGGAATATATGCTGTTTTGTATTATCTGCGTTTTAATATCTAAATTCAAAGAGAAACCTTGGTACACATATCACCATATACAACTGTAATAATGCACATATGCATTCCTTTAATGGTTAAATGCACTTAAACACACACACATACATTTTCCCTTTAATGAGCAGTACACATAGATTGACAGAGTTCAGTACAACTCTCTAAAAAGGCCGTACTGTGCACATACCTGTTTGCACTTGAACACAGATACAGACATTCACACACAAAGACACACGGAGGAGAGAATTGTTTACCACCTGCCTGCTTCCCAGCGCTCATCAAGTGCTGTTGACTTGTCACACTGAGCCTCCGTTCAAAAGGCTACACTGCTTCTATCTGCAGCATGTCTGTATTCTCTGTCAGTAAACACATCTATCTTCCACGTAATAAAAAATGTATCCAAGGCTGATTAATTGGAGGTTGTAAGCCACAGTAAAGGTATGGGTTGTAAAATAGATCAAGGGATTACCAGCGATGCCTCTGCCGGTGTTTTTCACAGATTTTACTGTATATATCCTGGCAATTTCCTTTCTGATTGGCATTGACACAGACCCCCATGGTAAAAGGACTCACCTCTGGAGGGGAATGTAGAGATTACTAATCTAAAAGAAGAATGCCGCTCAATTTCAAACTGATCTACGGTCAGAACCCCCCGGGAGTGGTCTTGGGTGAGCAATTCCAATCCAGCAGCCAAATGAGAAAAATGGATTTCTCTTACCGGCACCCACACTCAGGAAGACATCTCAGCTGTGGGTTTGTAAAGATCAGAATGCTTGTCGGGTTATTTCTGCTTACCGGAGAAGCTGTGAACTTGTGATATGTATTTCTGAATTCCAGACCAAACCTTTGCTCATTTTGTGAAGATACAAGAAAGTGGATCAGCCAAAGTTCCCAGCAAGTATAGAGTAGTGTTTGAGCAACCAGACCTCTAGAGGAAAAAAAAAGAGCTCAAATCAGTTCAATATTTCTTAAGTTTTCAAGAAGATGTTAATATTGTTTGCCTGCTTCAGTTCAGGCAACAGATCACATGGGCAAACCTGTCAGCCTTGCAATCAAGGAAATTGAGGAGAAGCGTGTTCTTGGTGTATCTGTCAAAGAAATATTGACGTCTCTGCCTGGTCCAGTCAAAGGCCGTTGTTTAATTAATTGTAAGCCATATTTATTGAACAATGAGTTTTACACACCAGTCAGTGCATTGGTCTGACCTCTGAGGAGCCGGAAACCTTCAGTCTCTTCCATCCTTCGCCACACATGCATTTGGCCTCGCTGTCATTCTCAAACTTCCTTTCCCTTTCTGCAAACGGCCCTTAAGCTAACTGACTTTGCATCCCACACAAGCTGCCCTTGAGCCTTTATCCACTCTGCAAATTACCTCCAGCACTCCTTCACACATCAGGCTGACGTGAGGTTGCGGTCGGGGACAAACATTTTAAACGCTATTCGTGCTAATGGGGAACAGTCATGAATACTAACGGGGGAATCTTATCAGGGAAGTGAAACAGAGAAGTGTCCTCGCACGACTACCGCAAGCAGCCGCATTCGGCGCGGAGCATAGCCCATGTGTGCATTTCTGTGGATGCATATGTGTGTTGTGAGTGTAGAAAAGGGTTTAGGCTTAGCAGAGATGGAAATAAAAGGGTTTTTGTATGCTGCTGGAGTCTTAAAGAAGATTACCATATAAATTAGAGCAGCAATTCAAGGCACGGAGCACAGAAATCCCTCCTGTCACAAATTAATCAGCTGAACGACCGACCGGACGCAGACAGACCAGACTCTCTCTCCCTCTCTCTCTCTCTCTGTCTGTTTCTGAGGCTCTCTCACTCACTCTCTTATTCCACTGTGGTTGGGTTTTCGTAATTGGTCTCTCCTTCTTCTTCTGTCTCTTCTCTCTGTCCTCTTTGCCTTACCCTGTCTTCCTTTTTCCACTCTGCCTCTGTATCGCCTGCCCTCTCTGGCTCTTCTTCTCTCCCTGGTGAGCATTTTGAATCAGGATCACAGTGGGAAGTCAAGCTGCCTGCCTCGCTAGCTACAGACTCAGCTACACACACAAACACGCACAGAGGACTGGTACGCACACACACACACACACACACACATTCTCTCTCACGTGTACAGCTTGCTTGATGGCATAAAGCAAGCAAGGTTGTTGGCCTCGCTCTGCTCTTCAGTCTCTCTGCACTCTTTGCTTAAATAATTACTCTTTCTCTCTTACCTTGTTCTGGACTGATTGAAAACAGCAAATGTTAATGCTGCCTCTTCAGATTACATGCAACATGTGTGTGCAATTTGCCACTAGCCTGTATCACATCCAGGTGCTCCACAAAAAAATAACAACTCACTGAAGCTAAAATTTATGATGCTAAACAAAAAATCCACGTATTCCCATCAACAAATCAATCAGAATACAAGCTAAAACGGTTGGTGCGACATGTCAACTATGTGATGGAGTATGTGATGTCCTCCCGTCTTCATGCCCTAAATTGTAGGGTTGCAGTTCACCACATATTCATGGCACAATCTGACATGCCCAGCACTGCCACGTGCAGCTTTTTAGCAACCACTCATCACCTTTAAATGTTGGGTTGTAAATATTAGTAATTATACTGCCATGCTCTTACTGTTTGTGCTACTGGGCTAGGCTGACCAGTTCTCTCGTTCTGTCCTCCTAGACAGTTTGAATTATGCATTCCTCCCTGGATGTGGTACTACATTATACACCAATCAGCCACAACATTAAAACCACTGACCGATTAAGTAAATAAAAATAACCGTCTGCCCTCCAAATTCACGAGATATCAAACTGATCAAGTATCTGTGGGATGATCCACAGAGGCCTCTCCCCTCAACCCATAGGACCCAAAGGCCCCCACTAACAACATGCTGTTGCCAGACACCACAGGACACCCTCAGAAGGCCCATGTCCATTCTCTGATGAGTCACATTAGGCACAAAAGACACCTACACAATATTAGGAAGGTGGTCATAATGTTAAAAATGATCAGTTTATGTCAGGAGCTTCGAGGTTTAGTCATCTGGGGACCATGAGTGTCTGTACCAAATAACAAAATCCATCTATTATGTGTTGAGATGAACAAAGTTTAATTAAACCAAGGCGAGTGCTGGCTGACAGCTTTAAGCATTCTGTAAGCCTTCAAATCTGAAGCCTTTAAATGGTGCCGTAATGTCTGAAATGACCATCAGCACAATTATTAGGAGGCTTTGATTCAGTTTTTTTCCACCATAATGACTCAGTACTTAGTCTTTCTAGAAGGAGGTAGATTCTTTCTGAATGGGGTCAGTTGCAGCCAGGGCTTTTTTTGGAGTAACCATCTAGTGGCCACTGGTGACATTAGCGTGTACTCGGTGGTACTCCCTTAATGGCTTCAGCCTCAAACTGTTGTAGTTCCCGTGTGATCTCTACAGAGAAGCATGTCAGCCCTGTCTCCTCCGTTTATATTAAACAATTCCGCGTTATCAGTTTCTATGTGATTAGATCTGTGCCAGTGCTGGAAGTGATGTTTATATAACAACTTTCCAGAGAAGCTCTATGTAAATTGATGTTGATAATTTTTATTCACCAACAAAATGGAAATGGGAAAGGCTGCTTTTGCTCTGTGCTTGTGAGTCTGGCTGTTCACTGTCTCAGTCTAGACAAAATGTATTATTTTGCTCTTCTAGTCTTCTCTGTTGTCCTTTTAATTCTACATGAGTAACATTTTAGTTATCAAGCCTACAGATTAGAGTAGGACATCTGTCCTGCAGTGTGTGCATGTTCTTTAACGTTCTTTAACTTCTTTATTCCCTTTTAAAATCTGTGCGCTGACAGTAGGTGTGGTTCCTCTTGTCATTGCGATGCAACTTTTTCATTCAGTCACAGCCGCACACATCACTGTAAGCGACAGGTCCGGACTGTTCACATTGGTGTCAGCTCTTCAGAGGCACACGTGAAGTTGACAGATTCAAACTGTGATGGGAATTGTCCTCAGGAGACGGAGAGTGAGCCATGCTCAGATTAAAAAGGCAGAGCAAAATAAAAATTAAAAGTTGTAAATAAAAAATAATTAGTAATAAAAAAATATATCAGGCAAAACCAGAACACAAACTCTGACAACATGAACATGAGATGCAAGCTCTTCTACCTCTGCTGCACTGCCAGTGGTGTCAAATGTAAGTCTGCCTATGTTCACTAATGACAGTATAAAATCGTACACATAGCTTTTCTCCATTTTCTCTTCTTCTTTTTCTCCCAATGAACTCTGGTTGACCTTAACATAATCTTTATATACTACTGAACTACAATGTTTCCACTCTTTAGTGACAAAATCATTAAAGGGCCAAGCCTAAATATGATTGCTCTTTGGCTGAGGCTCATTAACACACAGCCACAGGCCTGTGGACCAAGTGATTAAATGGTAATCAGTGCTACCCTCATTATGGACACAAGGAGTAAAGTTGACAGCTAGGCCTGTAATCTGAGTATGGCGAATGTGTCGGTGCTGGGCCATTGGAGTACAGAGCCATTGTAATGATGTGGCAGCGGTTGTAGTGAACAGTGCTTCTGCATGTGACTGACATATCCAGTGAACATCTCTTCACTTTTATCCTAAAAAGCAGAATCACTGAGTTATTACACTAATAATTATATAAAACCATAAACCCAGATGTATCAGAGAGTTATGTTAACTCAAATTATGTAGACACACCATGACTATACTGTGCTAGGATGTGTAAATGTCGTTCCCTGCCGCATATAGACATAACAAATAACTGTTTTTGTTCAGTAAACATCATCAGGTTGATTATATAGGCTGATTGCGGTCTCTAAGACATGATGGACATGCAGTGTAATGCAGCTTAATGTAGCTGCTCACCGCTTATAAAAAATCCTATCTGTCCTATAAGGGATAAAAATGAGCTGGGCCACTTGCAGCTGCTGGCTCAGCGTGTCATCAGTGATCTTGAGAGCTTCCTCGGCTGTAGTCTACATTTTGTTTCAGCCGCAAAATGACAGCAATTAGAAATACTGAGAAGTGATGTACCCACTGAGTCGTTCAAAGGACAGACACACTCAGAAGGGAAGTGTTGTACACAGTGTCTTCCGTAGGAGGGTGGTCTCTCTTCCAAGAAAGCCCCCCTGCTGTTTTTAAGGTCAAACCACCAGTGTGGGTTCTTTGGAGATGCTACATAAATTGTTTGAGAACAAGCCGCCCCTGAAGGCGCTTGTACCACTGATTGCTTGTTGTGACATGCAGTAATTGCAGGCCTACTGTCGACATAATCCTGGAGAGGCTGCTACACAGAGGGTTTGTTCTGAGACCCAACAACAGCCATCTTTGTCTTGTTTTCTATTGTCGTGGATTTATAATGTTGAGGGTTTTTTTGTCTAGAAGTTGAGGCAGTATATATAATAATCTTTGCTGTTATCTGGGCAGGTGGCTCAGTAAATATTACTATTAGGGATGCTTCATTCAGAGTTTTTTTGCCCTCCGATCATTTAGTATTCAATATCAAGCAAGTCCTGATCTGATCTGAGATAAACAAAACGTCCCCCTCTGATGATTCATAAAGGAAATTCTTAACTTACTTGGACTCCTATATCACGTGTGCACCGTGCGACTGTATTAGGGACAACATGTACAATGGGTACAATAATACAAATAGGGCTGTCAGAGCTTATGAAATACCTTGTATCTTTGCTCCAGATGCTCTAACAGACATCAAAAACTAGCCGACCATAATAATACAGAACAATAACACGTTTAACGCTACAGGGACATATAGGTTTGGGTTCATGGTAAGCCTAAAATAAATAACTACTATTGGCCTGGTCGAAGCCCAATTGAATCTAATCCAATCATTTTATAGATGCCTAGGTACTCCCTAGTACCAATCTCTTGGTACCAATCAGTAGTAATTATGCAAATGTATATAGTATAATAGAGTGCATCATATTTCGTTTTCTTATCATATACACAAAAAAAAGAAAAATGCCAACAAAAGAAAAGGTCACACACAGCATTTCATTGGAGCGCCTTTTGATTACAACACAGATTCATTGTGGCATTGTTTTTGATAAGCTTCTGCAGTGTCTCCAGATTCATTTCCATCCAGTGTTGCATTCATTTTTCACCAAGATCTTGTATTGATGATGAGAGAATCTGATCACTGCTCAAAGCCTTCTCCAGCACGTCCCAAAGATTCTCAGTGGGGTGAAGGTGTGGTCTCTGTGGTGGCTAATCCAGTGATTGAATAATCTGGTCATTCAGTATATTCAGGTAGTCAGCTGACCTCATTCTTTGGACACATAATGTTGCTGAACCTAGACCTGAGCAACTCTTACTTTCTCTATTAAATATAGCCCTGAGTTCTACTGTTGTTTTTCTTTGATATGATTTCACTAACCGTTTAAGTGATCACCGATCACAGTTAGTCCCCACTGTTCTTCCAATTTTTAATAATGCATTGGACAGTTCTTTACCCATTTTAGTAGTTTCTTCAATCTCGTTAGATGTTTTCTCTGCTTGTCAATGATCCTTTCCACAACCACAGGACATATCTTTAGACATGGTTGTTTAAGAAATGAGAAACTACTCATTGCATCAGTTAGGGTTAAATAACTTGTTGCCAGCTGAAAGGTAATCGTCCATGCGTAAGGAACTATTCAGAAGAATAAACTTGGCCAATTTAAAGCATCTTTATTCTCAATGGGGTGAAGGTCTGGTCTCTGTGGTGGCTAATCCATTGATAGAAGTATTCCACCAGCCAGCCACCTTGCTTGACATACAGTAGAGGGTATTTAAAGAGCCATAATCCAACTTTAAGGGCAATACGCTAAGGAAGAGACTTGTAGCAATGTAGTGGTCAGTACAAAAAGTTGTATTGATGACATGCAGAAACAACAACTTTGGCAAATATGAAGAAGGTGGGTACCAAGCTGGACTAACATCAACTTTCAAGCAATGTAATTGAGGCAACATTGATAGAGTTGACTGGCATCATATGACACAGACACAGAGTTGGCCAAACTTTAGTTCTTACTACTAACTTTACCATGCTGATAGTGGGCTTGGACCATATAATTATTATTATTTTTTAAATAGAGAGGTGACTATCTGGGATGTCCACCACTGTAAGGTGCAAAATGATGGATAACAAATTGGCTGGCTTTACTCAAATCTGTTGTTTCAGAGGTGTCAGTAACTACATTTATTACTTAACCCCAAACCTTCCAAATGGGAGAAAACACACACACTCGATACTTTCTCTCTGAATGTCACCAATTCATTGGGTCACACAAGGACACTCCAAAACCCATCCGGACAAGTGAGAATCAACATAGGAAACAAAATCAAGACAGAGGAAAGAGGCCTAGATTCCAACAAAGAGACATGCTGCAATGTTGCAAAAGAGAGAGGGAGACGACGAGGGGATGAAAGTATGCTGCAAATGAGAAATGGGAAATGGCTTCAGAGATAGAGGGAGATAGCCAACATATTCATTTCCCTTCCCTCTATATACCACTGCATTCATAACCTCCTGCTGCTCCTCATGATGTAAGGCTGAGGCAATTAACCTCCTTCATGTGTCACACACTCATGGCTCTTTGCACGTGTGTGCACCACTCAGATCTCGGATGCATGTGTCCATGTGTGTTAGCGAAGCACTCTTGTGAGTCAGTGGACATTTAGTTGTAATTAATGCCTGTGTGAGACGATTTGCGTGTGTGTGTGAGTGCGAGTGTGTTTCGGATCAAAGATAAAATCCCACCGCTTTTCACCTCGGAGAGATGATGTCATCTTCTGCACAGCATGTAATGACGCTGGTGAAGAGCTGACTTCACCCAAGATAGTAAGAAATAATTTCTCGTGCAGCTGCAGCATGACATCATGCATTACATACTGACATGCACAATGCTGGAAATGATTATTCTTACCAAACCAGTGGCTGCACTGATTCAGTGTGAGATTTGCTTCTTTTTATAAGAACTGTGCTTGGGTTCATAACACACATCCAATATACAGCACCTTGCTTAAATCAGCTTAACTCTCGGGAGCACTACGATATGCATGAAAAACAACAAATATAAAAATTAGACTTAGTTACGGGGGATAATGAATAATCTATTCTATGATTGCAAGTAGCATTTGCCATGCCATTTGGCTGTTTCAGTGCGTGGTCAACTAATTAAAAGCATAAGCATGCATGTCTACTAGATGTAGCTAATTTTTTGATATAACAAGAGACTTGCATGCCATGCTCCAATAATTAAGCCACGGGCCATTAATTGCATTATCCTGGGAATGTATTCCGATTTTAGCAATCCATTAATTTTGTCACAATAAGTGGCTCCTGTTCACGACCAATCCAATTTTTCACTGACATGGGTTGTATCCAGCACTTAACTTAAAAATATTAGCAACGATTCAGGCACATTGTGGGTTATTAAAATGTTCATTTGTTAAAGCCGTTTGGTGCAGTAGTGGCACATAGGAGCTTGGAAGTCGCATCCTCGTGAAGTTGCAAGCGTTTGCACTGACTGTTGGGTTGTTCTCTAAAACAGATTAGTCTGGCAGCTTAAACAATGAAAGACAAATAGGACATTTTAGGAGCTGCAGAGTAGTTCGAACCCAGACGTTGTTTATCTGTTTGTGATGCAGCCAACACGCCAAGGTTGTTGCTTTAAAGAATGCTAACACTATAGTTCATGGAAATGCTTCTAAGTTGGTTTTATTTCCTGAAACAGGTGCGTTCATTTGCTTCTACGGCAGGGTGCAGAAACAACATGGATGCTGCAAAAAAAAGTGTCTTTTGTCAATTTTTTTTGTTCCAAGCATATGAACATTGCCTTTAGAGGTCTTTGCATGACAATAAGGAGTAAAGGAGTCATGAATTTTTGTTGTTGTTTTTTTTCACGTTGCAGCAACTCCCATCTCAGGTGAGGCTGTTTGTTTTTCATGTTCTATTTTCATGTACTATTTCATGTTTTCATGTCTGCTGCAATGCTACAAATTCCCCCACTGTATAATACACAAAGGATTAGTTTATTTTATCTTAATTTTCAAACATATGCTCAATCTGTGGAGCTGCACCTCACCTACTGTATACTAGAGCAACTGCTGTCACTAACAGCTACAGTTCTACATGTACACTTAAGTCAGATGTATGTATCTATGACAGATGTATGTTTATCCCATTCCTCCTATCCCCCCTCTCTCTCTTTGTCTGTCTCAACCCAATTGGTCTCAAGCAAATGGGTCCCTATATGAGCCTCCATATTCTGCTCAAGCTTTCTTTTCCTTGTCACCGTCACCATCGTGCTTGCTCTGGGGATTTCAGGCAACTTGAGACAGCTTGTACTGCTATTGATGCTATGCTAGTTGAGTTGAAAAGTGTAGTATTAGGCTCTCGTGAGAGATGTAAAATGACAAGGTTGGATTATGATTAGTTACGTCAAGTATATGATGTCAACAGCCCCACAAAGTACAAAACTTTTAGGACCCCTTTTGAGTACTTTTTAACTTTTGGGGCGTTCACGTGAATGTGACATCTCAGCTAGTATTTTTTTATGATATTGTGATAATAACAGTATAAGAAATCTCATTTCACAAAGAAAACACACAGACATTCACGGAATCACTGATGTCAAGGTCAGCATGAATAATTACGTTTCACAGTAAATGGCAAGGTTGTTTAAAAAAAAAAAGAAAAAAAAGAAACAGCACGCCTCCTTTACCCTGTTGAGCAGGCAATAAGATGAAACAGCATGAAGACACTTTCACCTATGTGACAGTCCCAGCTAATTACTGTCATGAGTCCACAAACTAGTCATTTAGACTCCTGACCACAGACACTGCCCGCCTTAAACACACCAAAAGGCTGATGGGGTTAAGACTGATTCGTTTGAGGCTGCTTAGATGCACGCGCCCCCATTGGCACACACAAGAATACACTTATGCAAACTCACAAAGACAGATAACAGAAGCTGTAATTACACAGTCGCTGTTCAGCCGAGGGTGAACAACGCGGCTCTGAAGAGACACACACATACACACACAGATCGAAGGATAGGGTGTTTTACCACTACTACGCTATAATTACTAGCATAAAGGAGAGGGGCAGATAAGTGCAGATATGACTAGGGGTGGACACTTTCAAATGCACAAACATGTAATTATACGAGTACATAGATTAGGACACAGACACTTTGCAAGACGAAGGTCATCAAGAATTACGATGTGTTGTGCGGCTCTTCAAGGTTATCGCAGTTTGTGTGTATGAGTGTGTTCTAATGCGTGTGTAAAAACCACTAAGGAAGTCAAGGTGTATTAGGGCTAAATGTAGTGGTTTGCCCCTAACCTCCTTTGTCCTTTTGATGAAAGGTTCAAACTGTAGGTCCAAATGTCTGTGCGTGTGTGCGGAGAGAGTTTGTCTATAGAGAGAAAGAGCTTTTGTCTGTGTGTTCGTGTGTTGCAACTGGCAAAAAAAGAGTGGACAGTAATTGGTTGGCAACAGAAAACTTGTTTCTTTTGTATACAGAATTCAGGTGAGGATTAAGAACAGAAGAGAGCTACAGCGGAAGTGTTGTACTGCCTTCAGTACTACTTTATTTTAATGTTCTCCGTTAATTATAGCAGCACAGTGATAACCTGGAGCAATACATTAAAGGTTATGTTCTGAGAAAGTAGAAAAACACTGAAGCATGAATCACTTCTGTGTGATTAAAGCTTGTTTCTAGTTGATGGGCCACACATAACAGGACGTATATATTCAAGGCCAGAATAACCACAGTGGGGGGTGTTCTGTCAGTGACACAGCTGGTTTTGAAACTTCTATAAAATTCTAGTTTTAACACCTTCTTGTGTGAGGGGGATGTTCATCCTGCTGAGAATCCAAGAAAATCCAAGAAAACAATCTGCAGCTTTACTTTTAGACACATTATTTAAAAGTGTGCAGACGTTCTGAGCCCGAAAGAGGACACGAACGAGGTGAGGATGAGGGTGGATGTTTAGAGTATGTGTACACACTCTAGACATGCTTCCTAGAAAACATGATGGTAACCTTCTAACAGCTAGAAGAAGAGCTGGACAACATGAAGAGAAAAAAAACTCTGAGCTATCCTGCTTAAAAACAACAGGAAAAAGGGCATTGAACACAGTGGAATACAATCATCTTGACATACTGGGCACGAAATGAGAGTCTGGTTTAATCTCCCGGCATGTGCACTCAGTGCGAACAGTGTGTGCCTTCTCAAATTTTCACCTGCATGCGGATATCCCCAGAGGGGTCAAATTAACAAAATGAGATTGCTTCCACGCTTGGTACCCAAAGGCCGAGCACCACTGATAAGTGTGAATGTTATGTAGCAGGGCCTGCTGGTGGGGACCCACCTTCCTGCATCCAGGCCAGGTCCACAAATAGTTGATGATCTGCTCTTCTGTCCAAAGTTCATCACTATTAGCTTGTCGAGGTCATCAGTTGAATCTGAGGCATTTTGTGCCTTAGTTGCAATACCCAGGAAGACTCTCGAGGGCACATGTCAAAACTGATCACCAGGTTCTCTGTGAATTTGTCAGGATAGAGATGGTATCCCGTATGCACTTTGGAGCTGAGCAAACCAGAGCAGCAACTCTGCAGCATGGAGTTGCAATATATAGTAAACAGAGCCATTGCAGGCATGACAGAGTCAATCAGTTTAACTTGAAGAGATTGCTCCTGGAAGGACACAGTCAGTATGGTGTCCTGTTTGACGTCTCCGTCAGAGGTACCTGGTACACCAGTCTATCACAGGGCTAACGTTAAGCTAACAAGCATGTCATTGGTCATTGCTAACTACACCACTGTACGCCTAAAATATCAGGCGGATCTATAAGACTATGCTTTTCATGTAAAACAGAAAGGAAACAGTCTGGGAATGTGAATGTGACTTCAAAAGCAAATCAGGATTTAAAATGTAAATAATCAGAACAGTAATTCAAAAGATTTTTTTTTTTTTTTTTTTTTTTTAATAACCCTGGCAGCATTCATGATGGCAGAAAAAACACTCCCACACTCGTCTCATATACAAAATCAGCTCCTTAAGGACTGAGTGTGCCCCAACTTTAAACTCAATGTGACCCAACCCAACACGATCCAATAATCAGTCCAATATTGACTTGTTGGTCCGTTCCTGGTCTAGCTGCAGATGCTCGTCTTGTGGCTGACTTTGCTGGCTAGCTGCTTGATGCTAGACCGGGGGCATACAGTTATTGTTTTAATTTTGGCATAAGAGTTACTTCCTTTTCACCAAATCTCAAATCATTGTGCTTTTTTCTGTGTTTTTGTCCCATACCTCACCACAGACCTCATTATGTGAACATAATGAGCATTGGGCCTATGGGGGCACCAAGTGTTTGTCTGCTTGGCCCACTTGGAAATACAGTCTTGGGTTTAATTAATAACTTTAGTAAACTTGTCTTTAAGTGCCTCACAAAGCTATAACAGTGTTCAGTTTCATACTATGTCATGTCGAAATATTTTTGTGAAAGGATTCTGTCTTTACAGGCTTCTGTAAGGCAGTAGCTCAGTGTGTTGCCGTGTATGCTGGGTCAAGCTGTTCACGGAACATACTAAATATTTCAGTGGTTTCTGGTCTGTGTCTGCACATCTACCTCCTCTTTTTCTTGTTTTCTTTTTTTCCTGCGATGTTTTTTTTTCACCTCCCATCTCCCTGCTGTCGTCTCCAGGTGTTTTGTGGAACCTGTCATCATGTGACGCCCTGAAGATGCCCATCATCCAGGATGCCCTGGCTGTGCTGACCAATGCTGTGATCATCCCGCACTCGGGCTGGGACACGTCCCCGCACACACAAGAGGACAGAAAGCTGCACCTACACTCCTCCCAGGTCCTCCGCAACGCCACAGGCTGTCTCCGGTCAGTGTCAGTTCTTTAGACTTTTTTCTTTTATTAGGGCTCCTCAGACATATTTCCCCTCTTCACATAGTTTTTCCTAGTTATCACATGGTCTAAATTATTCACACTATTTAAATATCAAATATTATGATGTAGCTATTTCAGCAGAGAACTCACTTTACTAAGTGCTTTTCACACATTCAAATAGTCACTGTCTTACTTCAAAACAGCCTGTTATTTTTAAATTGTACTCAGTATTATTTTTAACACTCTACACACAAAGGAGATAGACATAGCTGTATTTAAGATGACTCACCATTTGGCATTAAAGCTGCCGTGGCTTTTCGTTTCCTCACTTGTTGCCTGCTGTACAGGGCAGTCTGGAAGTAGTAGGACTGTGACACATATTTTTATCTTGTCGTTTTGGACGGGATTCCCAGCATATTGAAAAGAAAATGGAACAGTGACGATGAAGTTAAAGCATCTGTGTCTTATTTTTTGTGATGTATATAGAAATGAACCGTTTTCAATTTAAAGTTTGCTGGGCCACAGTTATTTATGTAGAGTCAATGTTATTTTCTGTTTTTCTTTCTTTCCAATTTTGGGCGGAAATATACTTTTAAATAAATTCACATTATGGTAAAAAAAAATAGAAAGAAAGATTGATGGACAGCGGAACTGCTCTTCGAAATTGAAGTCAAAGCAAGTAGAGCTCCCCCTGGTGTCTGGCTGCTGATGCATAATCAAGTGTAGACTTTTTGGTTATAGAAACAGGATGTGACGTCATGATGACGGTTGCCATGCCAACCGCTCCATGAAGCAGTCTAGTAGGACTGTGGGAGTTGGGGGGAAAAAATAATAAGCACAGTATATAATCCCACATTTCTTTGTAACTGATGGAGGTAGAGCATTGTAGAGTGAAGTAGTAGAGTATTACTTAAACAAAAACTCAAGTCTGGTGGAAGTGTGGGCGGCATTGTGGATATTGTGGCTCTGTGTGGCTCCACTCATGGACTGTACTGCACAAACTCTGGTTCCAAAGTTGCAAGATGGCTCCACTCGTAACCCCGGGAAGTTAGCTTCAGTTCGGCCAATGCAAGGAAGTGAGGACACTTTGTCCATATTTATATACAGTCTATTATATGGTATTAAGTTGCAGGAAGTGAGCTGCATATTGTTGTTGATGGCCAAATATGTGCATCGATGCACACTGCAGCTTAACCAGTTATTTAGGTCCATAAAGCCTTCTTCTCTAAGACGTATAACTGCACCTATTATTATCTTATTTGTGCTTGTTGGAGGTTGTAATTAACTTGGCTCATTTTGACTAATTATGAATATAAAGTAGAGGATAAGAAACAGGGATAATGAAGTCATGCTTAATAGTGGTGGTATCACACTACCATCGCTAATACATCATCAGCCGCTGTAATGAAACATCATGCGGCGTGTGTGTGTGGCCTTGTTTTTAATAAGTTGTAGGGGCCAGCTTTTTTGGGACATTATGTCATTGTTGGGCCCTTTTGGCTGGGCCACACAACTTGTTGAAGGTTAATACCTGACTTGGTTTTAGGGTAAACGTTCAGATTTTGTTATTTGTATTCGGGTTCAGCACTAAGTTGAGCTATTGTTTTGTTTGGATAAAAAAGGTAGACACACAAGTATGAGTTTGACTGTGTGTGTGTGTGTGTGTAGTAATAGCATTGGGAATATGTGGAAATACTACCAATGAAAATACGATTGAGGTCTGAAAGGACCTCACAGACATCTTGTCTCATCTTCATTACAAAGCTGATTACGTGTCACATCCTTGTGTGAACTTTTTCTTTTTACCTGCATGTTGTCTCATGAATCTATCAGTGATCATGCACACTGGCAGTATATCATACAATAGAACAATTATGATTCTGTTAATTATGATAACTCACTTCATTGATTTTTTGGGGGGAGAAAGTTGGAATGAGAGTGCTTCTAAATATTTCCTCTTGAGGCTGAGGCACAAGTACAACACAAGCTGAGTGGGCAAGCTGCCATGACTGCATTAGCATTTCCTGCTTCCTCATTGTGCATGTGTGTGTGTGTGTGTGTGAACATCTCTGTTTGTCTCGCCGTCGAACTTCATGTGTGGGCAATTAATCTCAGCCACAATATGTCTCCTCACCCACTCTACTCCCAGAGAAAATAAGTGACACATACTGGCTGCTATTACTGTATGTGTGTGTGAAAATACACACATCTGGCACTCTGGCATATGTGTGTTGTTGAATCTGGAGATGTGTGTGTGTGTTGCAGGAGATAGCTTTGTGTGGATCGGCTCCCTAAACTCGAAGGGCTAATTCATCTTTCTCACGCCTCGTTAGGGAATGCTGGGAGTCTGATTAAAGATTGAATATTTCATGGCGGGTTTGGTATATCGTCGGCCACCTGCTCTCACTCTCCCTCTCTCTGTATCCATCTCCCATTATCCTCCTCGATTTCTCATTTTCTCTCCCCTTCTTTTCCCCCTTTAGTCATTCTCTCCTTCCTCGCGTCGTCCCCATCTCATCCCATTACTCTGTTTCTCCTCTCTCTCGATCATATTACCCCGCCTTCGTTCCTTTCTCCTTCTGTCTGGGCCCGTCTCTGCCTCGCCGTCTCTCACTTTCGCACGCGCTCGCGTTTCCTCCCTCTGCTAACTCGCTGCTTGTTTCGCTGCTCGTGTGCCCATATGCTGCCGTGCCAACTAACAGGAAGAGCTGAAACTTGCGCCGCTAGACAGCTGAATATGAATTGTGTCCATTGAACTTGCAGATGTCACACTCGGCAGCAGCTAGTGAAGAGAAGGTTCATTTGGTTATTTGATGTCTTAACCACGCTTGTTGGTAGAGGACTCCTTGATATCAAAGGGTCCACATGCAGCCAATGAGTTATCTTCTGTAACCACGTGTTTAGGTAGAAATGCATCCATCTCTTCAGCGCACATACTTACAGGGTCTCAGTTTGCCAGCCTATAAATTTATATTTGACATGACTATAGGCTGCTGCAGTGGCATGTTAAAATGAATTGTGCTCTGACGCTAGATTTATTTACTTTACATTATGGTTTGAGGCATAATAAAGTAGAAACTTCCAGGACTGCTAGGCGATAGAGATGCTACAGACACCACTTGGTGAAAGCATTTAGATGGTCATCCCCTTGGCAACTGGCATTTTTTCATTTTTTGTTTGTTTCTTTTTATCTTTCCTCCTGTTTTTCTGAGTTCAGACAACCTTGGACCTTGCAAGACTTTATGTGGTGATACTCTTTGCTCCATTCTGAATTTACTGATCTAGTAAAGAATAGCTTGGAAGCAAGAGCAGATGTTGAAATGGTGAATGGATCAGGGTTAGCCGTGTGTAAAGGGCTAATGGAGGGTCCTAGTGCAGAGCTAACGACTGTCTGTCACTCTGGATCATGAATTAAGTGGAATATCCCACAGTAATGAGTGCTGTGAAGCTTGACTGTACACATGGCTTTGATGCCCGTGGTGGGCAAATATGATCTTTCTTGTAGCACATCTACGCACGGCATCCGCGTGTTAATAAATGGATAGTTGCTAGCTTTTTGTCATTAGCATTAATAATGCATGTGCTCTCAACAGACGGCTTCGGGTGCATTACCACCAGCATCTGGACTGGACTGAAATCAGATTTGGCTAGGGGAGAAAGAGTGCTACCACACATCTGTACTTTACACAGATGTTAAAGTCGTAAATGACGAGTATGAATGAGCTCATTTACTTTACCACAGAGGGTTCTCAATTGCTCTTTCTGCTGTGCTAAAAGTACATTTTGTTGTCATGTAGCCCCCAAACAACGCAAATGAGTAGCAGCAAAGAAACACAGTTTTGAACACATGCTGGCTTCGCGCTGCTCATTTACATCCAATTTGTGTCCATGCACAACCATGAACCATTCTACAAGTTACATTCGAAGAATGAAAAATGAAAAGTCTTAATGTCCTAGTTTGCTCAAAGAATTTAGACTCTACTGCTGTCAGGAACGGCAGATCTGTTAATGAATTGGAGCTGGAGTCACTCTTATAACAGTGTGTGAGAACAGCAGGTGTTTTCCGAATTCAGTTTGACAATTAAAAACACACATGCAGAGGCGTCTTTAATTAAAGACTTAAAGACAATTAACAATCCCTCAGTTGATACTGAAAGACTGACATTTTGTTGATGTACCTTTTTATCTCAGCGGCAGCACACTATGGCTTAATCAATTTGTGTTCTGTTTGAAAATTCGTCCTGTAGACATACAGCATTCTCTTTTGCTAGATTGTGATTTTTCTCTCCTTCTCACTGAAAGATTTTAACGGGAGATAATCTGCAGCCCTGTTGCCACAATAAAAGAAAGAAGCACAGCGAAGTACAATACATAGACTTCTATAAGTAGTGTTAATGTGTGCATACCGGCCACTATGGCGTTCAGTGACTGTGCTTCTGTATACGTATGTTTCCTCCTTTGTGTCTGTCTTCAGGTAGCCTTGCCCTAAGGATTGTGAGACTGTGAGATTAAAACACGATTCTCATGTGATCTGTAAAACAGAGAACCCATTAAAGGTTCAGAATCAACATGCCGCTTGCCACTATGTTCCCTAGTGACTAAAACAGTTTGTGCTGTTGCATGAATGCTAATGAGACTGAAGACTGAACAATAAATACAAAACTCCACCAAGGCTTATTTGCTGGTTGTTCGATCCCTGGCATATGCTACATGTCAAAGTGTCCTTGAGCAAGACACTGAACACCCTAGTGGCTTCCAGGGTATGGCACTGTGAATGTGTGAGCAAATGGGTAGATGCATCTGTGACTGTAAAGCACTTTGAATGAGTACCGATAGGCAGAAAGGTGCTGTATAAAAGCAAGACCATTACCATTACCAGAGAGAGATGATAATAATTCTGTGTGGGTTCATCATTCTGAACAAAACCTTTCACATTGCACAAAGTCATTTCTGTAAATATAAAACTATAAAGATGTAATGCCGCGTTATTTTGAAAGGATCACTTTTACTCTAGTTGAATACGTATATGTGTCCTGGTTGGACTTTCTAGCATTCCCTCATTTACAGTCGATGGCCTCTACACTGTTTTATATCCACCATTTACTATTGTAAGGAACAGTGAGATCTTAGGTTTAATGCACTACCCAGATAATCCATCCGCTGCACTGACATCATCCATGCTTGGTGCCACTTTACTGTCACTTCTGATGAAGGGAGAAATAGGATGATCACAACCACAGTCTTGACTTCGTTGTTTTGCATTAGTTCAGACTATAGTACTCATGTTTTCTATTTTTCTAGTTTACTTTGCTGAAGAAGGTGGCTATGTGGGTTATGTTTCTGAGGCCTGGAACCAGGCTACTGCCGCACTAGAACAGCTCATAATATGGCGGCTACAACAGTAATATGCAACTGTTTACTTGGAGAATGGAATATAGTTTTATCTCCTCTAACTCAGCTGATAATTCTTTTCTTTATTCTCTTTTGAATAATCCACAATAATGAACTGGGTATTGACGGTTTAAATATATTAAACAACATTTACGCACCTATGTTAAGTATCCTTTTGCTTCTTATTTGTGGGATGGAACAGTCTGGAAGCCAGGTCGACTAAAGCCAGCCACAAAATGTTTGCGGCAAAAAGGTGGTCTTGAGTGCCTCCATTGAGAACTGATTATTCTCAGGCAAAGACTGTTTACAACAAATTTGTTCTGATAGGTTGGAGGATCATCAGGACGAACAGTTGTAGGCCGATGTTTTTTCTTTATCTGGACCAATTGAAATACACTGCGTAATGAAATCCAAATGCCGTGTTACTGTGATAAGCATTGTGTCTGGCTATGTCTACAGGGCAGTCCAGTGCATAGAATACGCACTGTTCAGTTTTCTGTTGGGCTGTTCATTGACGAGCTGTTTGTGTTTGTGTCCGTGTGCAACAGGAACGTGAGTTCTGCTGGTGAGGAAGCCCGGAGAAGGATGAGGGAGTGTGAGGGCCTGACAGACGCTCTGCTTTACGTCATCCAGACCGCTCTTGGGAGCAGTGAGATTGACAGCAAGGTAACACTCAAACACACACACATACATGCACAAACAACTGCCAGGCACACACAAATCCTTATAGCCTCCAGTTCCTGCACACACACACAATTGCCTGATTATCCACACGGCTTCACATGTACACATGGTTATAGAAAATGAGGACGTTGAAAGGCATTGCGCATGGGTGTTTGCATCCTTGCTTGCTTGTGTGTCACTGTTGAACAACTCAAAGACAGATGGTCATTTTTGCTTTGCAGACATTTGCATCATGGTGATCACTGTTTATAATATACATACATTTATTTGAGGTATATGCAAATGTATTTATTATTTTCCCTGTGAACACTACAGTATTTAATTTGGGTAAGTTGCTTGCTCGTCTGTGGTTTGTATGTTTACACAAAATATCCTGAGCTTGGGAGTCTTGTCATTTTTTGCAGCGTACCATATAATGCTCAACCCAGATGGCCAGTGACACAGAAACATCACTAGTGAGCGAGCGAGAGAGAGAGAGTATTTGTGTGCGTGTGTGTGTATGCAATTTTGTGAGCATCCGTGTGTGTGTGCAGGTTCTACATGCATACATGTGTGTTTGATTTGTGTGCGTGTGTTTGCGTGTGCGTGAGTTCCTGTGTTGAGTGGAGGCTCGTCACAAGTGAAGTTTTTAATCCGTGGAAATCCTTCATAAGATCAAAGTCTGTGACTGTTGACTGCATAGCTGCTCACAACAATAGGATTAGCCCGCATGTGTGTCTGTCTACATTATGCACGTCGCACGTGTGTTTGACTGTGAGTGTATTCACTGTAGACACACTGCATGGCACAGTCTGTTGGTATATGTTTGCCCATAGGCTTGAAAGAACGTGTATGTTTTTTTCCTGATTTATCTGTCATTGCTTCATCGCTGCCTCTCTTGTTTTTATTCTTTCCATCAATCTGAATAACTTTCCCTTAATTTCTTCCCTCCCTTTCCTCCACCAGACTGTAGAGAACTGTGTGTGCATCCTGAGGAACTTGTCGTACCGTCTGGCTGCAGAGACATCTCACAGCCAGCAAGGAGGTTCGGAGGAGCTGGACGGTTTGTTATGCGACACCGGCGGGAAGGATGCAGAGAGTTCCGGATGCTGGGGCAAGAAGAAGAAGAAAAAGAAGGGGCATGACCAGGTGAGAGTTGGAAGAAGTTGGAATTTGCAGCTTTTGCCAAGTAGCCCCTGTAGTCCTGCTGATATCGAAGGTTCAGTCTATTTTCTGTCTTAGCAAAGTGTTTGGAAAGTCTTGCCAACCCTTGCAGTTAAGAAAGTAGACTGTTATGGTGGATTCCATTTTGGCTCTTATCTCTGAACACTCCTCATACTGATGTCTAGACGTCTGATGGACTGTGTTTGGTCTAAGCTGCAGGCTCCTTTACACATGTTCAAGGAGCAAAACTTATTCCAGAATTCAGCATTTGCACTGAAGTTGATGTTTGGGAAAAAAGTGAATGGATGCCGGTTTGCTTTGAGATAATTCAGCCATCTTGACTGTGCTTGGCAATCTGAGTGCCTTATCTGTGACACATGGATACATACGGTATGCACCCAGTATATTTTACTGGTAGATGTGTATGCAGAGAAATGGAGAGCAGCAATGTTTGTGCAAATAAAGCAGAGCATAAAAGTTTCTCTGCATCCATTGTCAATGCAATCAAAGTCCCAATTTGCGCATGCTGAGGAAGCAACAAAATGCCAATAGTTTATATTGAAACAGGCTTTCCATTTCTTGATGATGCATGGGAGCAAATCTCTCAGCAAATCAACAATTTCATTGTATTCCAGTATAGTGGTAATCAGGCATGGCTGAGCATGCAGATTACTGCCTCAGTGCTTGAAGCCGGAGTGTGGGACTTGATTAGCGTCCCTTACATCCAAGCATTTGCCAGAACAGTTCACGCTATCCTGATTGAGCTAATCTCTCTTTTTGCAGTATGCGACTTTTAAATGTGTCGTCTCTGTGGCGACCTCCCTACATTAACGTGCGCCGGTAGAGATGCATTTCACGTCAGCTAGTAATGGACTGCAGCAATAGAGACTGAGTAGGCAGAAAATCTCCACATGAACTTGAAGTTGACATTTAGAGGAAGGATCACGGTCCAGGCCTAAACAAAAAAGCCATGGACAGATGAGAAGGGGACTACAGACTGCGAAACACTGTTTTAGTGTAAAATGATAAAACCGAGAGCAATATAAACAAATGAAAAAGGTCAAAGCTAACACAAGCATTGTCAAAATAGTAGTCATACTAAGTCATACTAGTCATACTAAATGTAACTTTGAAAGGGCAGTTGTCTTATTCTTGGGCTCTGCTGTGTTTGTGACTGTTGACTCATCTCACAATCACAGGTTCCCTTCACTCCTTTATCTCTTTCATTGTCCGCTTTGCTCCTTTCATTTCAGCTATATCATATATTGTAGAGTTTTAATGGCCACATAAAAGTCTTCATTTACTCACCAAGTGCATAATTCATGAGGACTTAGTCACGTTTTGTTTGATGCTGGGACCCTGTCATTTGCTATTCCCCAGCAGGGGCGCACATCTGGCTAATTAAGCCTAAATAACAAGACATCGGCGCAGATTTGTTATCGCCGAAGCTTTTGTTCAACATCATGCATGATTCATCACACAATCTATAATGTATTTTAGCTGCCGAGACCCTCCTACCAGTATGACTTTTTTATGAATTCGCCATGCGTCTCGCGCAAGAGCAGACATCAGCTGTCTTTTTCCAAATGGAGGATTGAGCTCTGTGCTGGATCTAGTTCAGAAACGTTCGCTCAGTTCATCCTTGGTTCACGCGATCTCCGGTCTCAAATGAATATTTATGAACACACTACAGCTTTCTTTGATGTGCATGATGTTTGAGGCAGAGTTGTTTTTCCCCCTGTCGACTGCTGACTTTCACCTGGATTATTTTGGGTGACATCTGCAGAATAAGATGATGCATAGCTACTGGTATATAAATAGCTTTATTGTAAGACAGTTGTGCTTCTTCTGTGGGGCTTTTGTGCCTCTGTACAATATTATTAACATGCTACAAGGTTATTACACAGCAGCATCAGGAGATTGTAGCTGTACCTACAGTGCAGATTACGCCATGGCTGACTGCATGCCCACTACCTGTGCTCAGGCTCAAAAATACCAATTTAGCATTTCTCTCTGGATTTGGGTCTGCCCGTCTGTTGCCAGCAGGCAGAGCTTCATCCTCCGTTTAGTTAAAAAATGAGAGCTCTCTTAGTAGAAGAATTGGCAGAAACCAAACGGCTGCCTTGGAGAAGGCTCTAACCTCTTGTCATGCTAATAAGCAATCAGCATCACATTCTGGTTGAGTGGAAGACGTCTTTTTACCACTTCTCGTGAAGCTGCGGGAATTGAAAACCCGACACTTCCGGTGGCTCAGGGTGGGTGAATTGCTCATTAGCCCTGCATGTTTTTCTTTTGCTTCTCCCTGCCATTTCTAGCAAAGCCAGAGAGAGGACATTTTAACGAATGTTAGCCCTGTGCCAGGCCTTTTATTTGTGTTTGTTCGGCTAACTCTGTGCAAACTCTTTGTGTATCCAGGCAGAGCCGGGGTGATGGGGGATCTTAAACATAACCCTGAGATCAGATCGTAAAGGGACGAATCGCAGCCTCTCCAAACAATAACACTCTCTACCCTCTATCTGGATGTCTCCTCTCCAGTGCAGCTGTGGGTGATTAGCATGAAGTAGCAATTGGGAGATTGTTGGAGAGAAACTCTATCAACTCTGGGGTAATTAGAGGAGAGGAGAGGAGAGGAGAGGAGAGGAGAGGAGAGGAGAGGAGAGGAGAGGAGAGGAGAGAGTATGTCGGTCGAGAGGAGCTATAAAAAGAATGTATGGGAGGTTGAGCTAAAGGGGCTACTAGAAAATACAAAAGGATGAGAGGAGACAGTAAGAGAGGAAGTAGTTGAAAAATAAATTCAAAGACACACATCAGCAAAGGAAGTCAACATTTTGTTGTCAATGCAGCTTGTT
The DNA here is from genome assembly GCA_005024645.1 of Planiliza haematocheilus. Classification (NCBI taxonomy): domain Eukaryota; kingdom Metazoa; phylum Chordata; class Actinopteri; order Mugiliformes; family Mugilidae; genus Planiliza; species Planiliza haematocheilus. The sequence continues at coordinate 12,932,881 of SRSE01000465.1, forward strand.
GGCTACATTGCAACAGACTTGATGTCTTCTTGGATTACGTGATTACTCATGGAAGCAGGATGATATAAACTGTGATATTATATAATGTCGTAACACAATAAGCATACAGGACAAAAGCCACTGAATAAACCGCACACAAAGATGATCTGCCTGCGCTAAATAAAAGAAAGAACACAGCTATTGTAAGCTATTGTAGCTATTTGTCAGATAGATAGATAGATAGATAGATAGATAGATAGATAGATAGATAGATAGATAGATAGATAGATCATGTTGTCAAAATTCATATCCACATAGATGAATGCCACCTTATTTATACACTGCTAATGAATAGTAAATCTACTCCCTCCCTTTCCTCTTCTTGCCTGAGGGGATCATGCTGGCACTGTCACCACTGTCCTCACACAGAATCCCAAATGCTTTTCTTCTCTGAATTTCGTCTCATCTTCCGCAGTGGGACGGCGTCGGCCCATTTCCAGATTTGGCAGAGCCCCCGAAAGGCATCCAGATGTTGTGGCACCCCACCATCGTCAAGCCCTACCTCACACTGCTGTCTGAGTGCTCCAACCCAGACACCCTGGAGGGAGCAGCTGGGGCTCTGCAGAACCTAGCTGCTGGCAGCTGGAAGGTAAGGGCTCTGTACAGTGGCTGTATCATTGTGACACTAAAGGGCACCTGCGAGAGGGGGGTGGAATTCCAGTAGGTGCCAAAAGTGTTCAGAAAGTAATAATAAAGCTCTGCACTCAGCAAAATAACCGGCATAGCCACCCCCGATATTCTGCTTACAAGACATAAGAGTCATTTTTGTCATTGTAGATTGTACAATGAAATTATGTGCGGCGAGTCTCAGTCAGTTGGAATAGGATGAGGGCAGAATTTCAGAGGAGGGTTTTGTGCTGATGAATGGGAAACCACACTGACTGCACTGACCCTTTAAAATTTCCCCTTGCTTTTGTGAAAACAGCCTTTAATGTAATTACGTCAAAATCTAAAGATAATGACAACTGCTCTAGACACAATAACGTATATCTACTGAACTTAATGTAGGAATGCCGGTGGTCACACTATTGACTGAAGGAATTTGCTGAAAGAAGTCCACTTACTAAGTTTATCTGAATTTATCTGAATGTCTCAGAGTTCCAATAGACTAAAACCTTAAAAATGCCTAGTAGGTGGACCTTATGTGAGAGCTGTAACGTTTAAAGTGGCAGTGTTTCAAAGGGGGGGGAAGGCACAACTAATCTCTAAAATCTCTGAGAAGAAAGAACCCTATACCGGATAATGGTAAAGAAAGACTTAACATGGAACATCTGTGTAGCGGACCAGAATACAGGGCGATAATAGCGATTAAAAAGCTTCATCCATCTTTCCATTTCCCCCGGTGCTACCCAGTGGTCCGTCTATATCCGAGCCGCGGTGCGCAAAGAGAAAGGCCTCCCTATCCTGGTGGAGTTGCTGAGGATAGACAACGACCGGGTGGTTTGCGCCGTGGCTACCGCCCTGAGAAACATGGCTCTGGACGTCAGGAACAAGGAGCTCATTGGTGAGTAGTTCGGTCACAGCATACAGAGAGGAAAAAAAACCTGGGTGACAATAGGTTCATTTTCCAAGCACATCAGCCATCTTTCTGTGAGCCATTTCTTTGATACAGTTGAAGTAATGGGCTTAATTATACTTTAATTCAAGATAATTGCTCTGAAAGCAAGTGTAGTGAGTAATTGCAGAACTACTCACTAGCTTTAATAATATACAGTAGACATGTTTAGCAGTAAATTTATAGCAATGTTAAAAGGTCATTTATGTTGGCTGCTGGCAGGAATATTGGCAAGTTTGCGAATTTGTCTTCAATTTAAAGTAAGAGAGCTCAGTATCTTCAGAACATTTGTCTGCATGTATGGAGACTTGCAGGCAGTGTGTTTTTTTAAACAGACTGTAGCGTTCTGATCGCTTGACGCCCGAATTGGAGACAGAGTGATATCTGTAATAAACTGTGCTTTTCAGCCGGTCCCCATAGCAACAACCACATGCCTCCTTCCACTCTGTCTGAAGCTTGAGGCTTTGGGATAAACTGTGCGCCTGTGGGATGTCTGAGCATGTGCATGCAGCCATCTAATGCGTGTCGTATAAGAAGGCTGTTGTCACACTTTTGTATTGTGCCGCCATGGGGCACGTAAGTGCGTTTTGATTAGACATATTGTCCTGCCCTCAGTGTTGTGTTAACATGGTGAAATTACATTAGAGGCTCATTGTGGCGCGTGGTTGCGCTCTCAGAGCTGTCAGCAGCATACTGTCTGCACTGACAGGTCCGCTGCGAGCCAACTGGTGTTTTATTGCTGCAGTGTTGCAAACTTTGTTGAGACCTTCACTTTCAGTGTTTGCATGTTTGTAATCTAGTGAATATTGCAGATACTGACGGTGAGTGGCAGCATTTAAATTAAGCTGTTTGCATGGCTCAATTATGCGTGATATCTTGCTGTGATAAACAGGTTTATGTGTAAACTGCTCTGATTAAATGGAGATGATTGTTTTTTTTATTGCTAAAACAAGAAAAGTGCAGTAAATTATTTGGCACTGTGTGTGAATGTTCTATTGTTCTCACATTTATCCATGTTTGGTAACACTGCCGCCTTGCTGCAGACCTTTTCTCTGCAATAGTCAATTAAAGTGCTGACGCTCTGCTAATAATAAAGTGGTGCTGTTTTGTACCAGCCTGTTCCTTTGTGTTATACGCAGCAGTAGCATTTTTACACCAGGGAAACTCATATAGAAGATCCGGTCCGTCAGTGAGCCCTGACTGGGCCATCACCCCGGGGTGCTGACCCAGTCAGATAGAGGGCCAGAGGGCAGGGTGGACACGATTTCCTGACAGCAGTACTCAGGTGTCACGGGAAATGTAGTTGGTCTGTTTCAGATCACGTGACCGTGTCTCCATCAGCATTTGAGAGCCTTCCAGCCAGGCTGGGATTTGACTTACATTGAGCTTTAGCTATTGTTTAAGAAAGGGAAAAACAGTTTGTTTTTATGTGTGTGTTTTTCTAAGTAGAATTACGTTAATTAAAAAAATCACATTCATCGGATGTTGCCAACATTTTTTCTTGAGTTAATTTAGTTAGAAGTAGTTGATAAATGGATTTCAGCTGCAACTTATTTACAATTTTAAAGAAATCCCTAGACATGTTTAAAAAACGATATTCAGCTTTGAATAATAATATTGTATTACGACATTATGACAAAGAATTACAGTTCCTTTCTTGTCTCGTTTTTAGAAATGGGAAATCTGAATATTTATAATGATAATATGATATTTTATATTTGAAAAAAAATAATGTATGTTCTTGACCCAAGAACCCATCTGTACATCACTGCAAAGGTCCATTCTCAGTTTGGTCTCAGATCTTACAATTAAAAATAAAGTGCATGCAATGCTGAAGTCCCTGCCAACCTTCTACCTACATCTTCCACCCCTTCCACCCACCATGTCGCTCTTAACTGACTCCAGGTAAATATGCCATGAGGGACCTGGTGCACCGTTTGCCTGGAGGTAGCAACAACAACAACAGCACCAGCGGAGGAGGCGGAGGAGGAGCCAACAGCAGCGGCCTGGTGGGGAAGACCATGTCGGACGACACCATCACGGCGATCTGTTGCGCTCTGCACGAGGTCATCACCAAGAACATGGAGAACACCAAGGCCCTGAGGGACGCCGGCGGCATCGAGAAGCTCATTGGCGTTGCCCGCAGCAAAGGAGACAAGTAAGCCGAATGGGAAGACAGAGGGAGTCGGGTGGTGGAGGGTGTGAAATAAGAGGATGAGAAGATGAAGTCGGTCACGGTAGAAATAACATCTTGGGGCAGGGTTCAAAGCAAGCACTGATGTAAAATGGTAATCAAATAGCAGACGGAAAGAAAATGCTTTCTTTACAAAGTGTTTTGCATCGTCATTCAAAATCAAAATATTGTCTTGGGGTTCAGTCACTCATTCCGAATGTATCCAGAATCTGAATTTTGGATGGATCCAATCTTATCTGTATGCTCCTGTACCTTTCCACATAACAGAATATACAGCAGGACTGGAGACAGTCTATTTAATGCTGCGTTTTAAAATGTTGATTGTAGGACTACACCTCTGCATACCCATACTAATCAGGCAACCTGCTGTTCTAAAAGACGGATAGAGCTGCTTATTTACTCATTAGCAAAGCACATATGCAAACAGGTGGAGCAGGGCACATTTAGGCGTGAAGATAAGGAGGCTGATTGGTGACACAGGCCAAGAGGGGGATGTAAACAAATTCATCAGTCCAGCAGAAAAGCAGGTGGAATAAGAAAGAGATGGAATATGGATGCGGTGCCGACAGTATGATGCTGGGGGAGTGAAGGTTTACCGAGGCTGCATGCTTGTTTTAGAGCAACTGAGTCACCGGCCTTAGCAGAAAATGAGATCCAAACTGAAATTTGGCCAGTCCCAGTCTGCACACCTACTGTTTTAGCGTTGGTTTTATTGGACAGCTGGCTGTAGAGATAGAAAGTAAACACAGGAGCTGAACAAGAGATGGGATTTTAACTTTAGAAGCTTCTGCAGCTGTAATAAATGAACAAACAAAATGTGTGTTTGAGAGACTTTTTCTTTTGTTTGCGTCGTCGATATTTTCACTGAAATCAAAGAAATAAATGACTTGAATAAACATCCATCTGTTAAGGAATCTTAACCTCATCATAATGCATCCATTCAACTCAAGTCAGAAGCTTAGCAACAGCTTAGCAGCCACCATAGCTACCACCTTAATTTGAGGATGTGGAATAACTAACTAACGTTCAGACACACTCTACATTCACAGATAACAACTAGGGGACGATCAATGTCTTCATTTTGTCGTCTTTAACCAAGGCTAGCTGTGACCGTCTAAGGAGGTGGCATGAATGTGACAGCTCTGTTGCTTTAGCTTTTTATTAGCTTTTTATTTTATTTTTTTCTTATGCAAGTAACAAGCCTCCAGAGGTCAAGCGGTTATAGAAAATGAATGAATGAAAACATACTGTATGGTAAGTTTAGGACTTCGTTTTGTAAGCTGTCTAGTGTCTGTGTTTGGCCTTCATCGAGCAGTAAAGCAGATGACAAATTCACTAAATGTTTGATGAATTTCCTCCAGTGCTTCATGAATCATCGTGGGCTAAAGCTAATTAGCAATCATTCATGTTTTTTTTTAGAGAAACTAAAGGTATAAATCCACTATTTTCCTTTACTTCAAATAATAATTTCCTCAAGTTCCTTTCTTTGCATGACTGCAAGGATACGCACCGCCATCACAGAGTCCAAAACAATAACATTTACCAAAATGTCTTGAAGAAATAAAGTTTAATTTCTTAGCCGCTGATAAGGCCATATGAGCCAATTAAACCCGCAGCCATTAGTCAGCCAAGTCAAACCCTGGAGGAAGCAGAATGAAATATTGGCCAATCAATCAATCACAGAAACAATTGTGCAATTTAGCTACGGCACAAATTTAAGAGCCACATCAGAGATGATAAAGGAGGCGTAGTCATTGTGCATCTCTGGTTCGTCTTTGAAAGCTGCAGTGAGCTTGTGCTTTAATGTGTCTGCCTTCTTCTTTATTCTGCATTGATGTTTTCCTAGCTGCTACCCGCCACAAATCAAAGCTAAGGACGGTCGTGCTTTACACTGTGTGTGTTGTGTTCCTCTCTGCTGAATTCCCAGACATAGTCCTAAAGTGGTGAAAGCGGCATCTCAAGTCCTGAACAGCATGTGGCAATACAGAGATCTACGCAGCCTCTACAAAAAGGTAAAGCCTGTGTACTCCGCTTGTATAAACACTGGTGGTGTCAATCATTGTGCTGCCTTAGTAATTATTACTGACAGACTGGAAGCTGAGCAATTACCGATAACATTGCAAGGCATGTAAATTTCTATAATTCTCCTCTCCTCTTCCTCTCCCTCCAGGATGGCTATTCTCAGTACCATTTTGTTGGCTCCTCATCAACGATAGAGAGAGACAGACAGCGACCTTACTCTTCCTCTCGTACTCCGTCCATCTCCCCCGTACGGACCTCGCCTAACAATCGATCAGGTTAGAGTTTGCACCTCCCCCCTCTCCCTTCTTCCTTTCTGTCATCCATCACTCTATCCACCAGTAGAGTCCAGTCAAACAAACACTGCTGCACCAATACAGCTGAACTCTGCTTTAACCTTCACACTACGGCGAATACCAACAAATTACTCCGCTGTCAAGTAAGATCCTTGCACCGTGCCTCCTGGAGAAGTTTCCTGCCCTTGCGTTGTTGAAGTTAGGGTTTGACTAATATGTGCCTTCCAAGGCCTCCGGTGCTTACGGACTGATGGTGACATTCTCTGGCGAAGTTCGCCATCTTTAAAGATCTGTGAACACAGCTGTCCGTCCACTAAAGTTTCAGAAGGGTGACTGGTGAAATGTTCTTGATTCAGACACGACTTATTTAATTAATCAGAGTGTTCCTCTTTCATGATTCATCACATAATGGAGAATATCTGCTGCCTGTTTTATAAAATACACAAGCATTGAATAATATATTAACATGTTAATTATTTAACTCAAGTGTTAATTCAAGTGTTTAGCTGTCCCTTAAAAATTGCAATCAACGTGGTAATTACATTTGCATTAACGTAGTTTTGTAAGATATCCAGAATTTCAACATTTAGAGTTTTCCAGCTTATTTCTGCAGTCTGACCTTGGCTTAAAAGAATCTCTTCACGAGTTTAACACTTGCTCCTCTACTTGCTGAGGTGGTAATTAAGTGATAAATGTGTTATGGCTCTCTCTTGTTTTACTTTTTTTTATGTCGGCATCGCAGCACTTAGCTGGTAAAACTGCCCTGATATGTAAAAGATGTGAGGGATAAAGAAGGCATGAGTGTAGCTGCTGTTGCCTTCTTTCTGTTTTAGGTGTCAGATAGAACCTAAATCGCCAAGACAGATCTCCACGTTGTGTTAACAACTTCTACTTCTGCTACCCCAGTGATAATGTTTTGAAAGTAAAGTGGTCATTTAGAACTGAAGAAGGTACTTAGATGAAGCGTCTTCAAGAAAACTTAACTAGTACAGTTGACTGTCTTTGGAGATGGCAATGCTATTTAACTAGTCACTACAGCTACCTCTATAGTTCTCATGGATATACCTTAATGAGTAAAGAATAGATTGCCAATCATTGCCCCCAAAGAGAAATCTCTAAAAATCCAGTTTCTTTTGTTTTAACTTTCTTTATCTGTTTTTGGATATACCCTGACCTGGATGACTGGGAATCTTACACATATAACAAGCCAAGTTCTGCTGCTTAATGCACAATATAAACAAATTTGAAATTACTTTAGAGCATTTGAACAGGTTTTGCATTCAACAAACAATCACTCTGACTGGATTTATTGGCCCGTTAGCCGACAAACTGATAAACACTAATTTGGGAACTAATTTTATGTTTCTTATTGAGTTTCTCGTTTTTTACAAGCACGCAATCAGTCGCAGATGGTCCATCGAGCCATTTGTTTAATTCCTGTGCTTTTCCACACACAGAGGGAAAGTCTCCCTTTGTGGGTAAAAAGCTTTAGGAATGAGCGCATTTCAACCACAGTAGTTTACGTCGGCGGCTGGCAGACGATAAGCTGTTTTGGAGCTGATATTGCACTAGACTGGGCGATATTAGCGGGACATTAATGAGCTCATGGATCCATGCTAACTGCATTACGACATCCAGAAGAGAGACAAAGAGACGGATGCAGCCACACAAACAGGCTGTCTCGCTGCGTCGCGGCCAGCAGCGTCAGTGTAAAAGGCTGTTGATGAAGATTTGTATATTTGAGGAAACCATATGGCGCTGAAGAAACAGCCAGGTTTCCCCAAACACGGCTACCAGATTCATACCATTGCCACTGATCACGACACAAGGCTTTTAGTCTAGCATCATATTTCTCAACTTTTGGTGTGTCTTTGAAATTAACCTGTGGTCAAAACGTTTAAGATTAGAGAAAAATGGCACACACCCACAGAGAAACAATAAAATCTGAACTTTGAGCCCCCATTTTAACTCATTCCAGGGCGATGCATGCAGTGAATCCTCAGATTTCTGTTCTTTTCTTGATAGTCAGGCAGGTAGATGCCACATCAACCTGGTACAATTTTCAAATCTCTCCCCCTTTCTGCTTTGAAAGGACTCCAGAGTGATGTAAATAGCTGTCCTCCCTGATGTAGTCTCCTCCTGATGTGTGCGGATAATGTGTTGATGGACTGAAGGTTAAACATATTCCCTGTGTGCGTTTGTGTGCAGCGAGCGCTCCCGCATCCCCCAGGGAGATGATGGCGCTGAAGGAGAGGAAGGCAGACTACGAGTCGACTGGCAATGCCAGTTACCATGGCAACAAGGGCGAGCACACATCCCGGAAGGACGCCATGATGGGTAGGAATTCCGCGTCGCACGTCTGGCACAAAGACACATTCCCATATAAAGCTGTGCTGTGTTTCAGTGGAGATGGTGGCTTTGGAATAAACAGCAACAAAACACGAGTGTAGATTTTACAGAGCTATTTATTTTTTCGCAGAGAGACAGATGAGAAGCAACCTAGCGTGCCAGATGGTTTGTTACATAGAACCATCTGAGAGAAGTTGTCCTTTGAAACTGCTTTCAAAAAAAACACTTGGCGAGTGACTGGAGGAACCATCTGTCTATCACAGGATAAACACAACAAGCTGCAGTCTGAGGAGCTTTCGAAGTTAAGATCAGTCAGCGTAGCTAGCTATGCAGTTAGCATGTCGCTAGACCATTCTTGATATCTTTGAAGATTTCAGCACAGAAAGGACTCAAACCCGCAGCCATTAGGACAGCAGTGGTTCCACACAGGACTCTGGTTGCACAAATGCATAGTTTCAAGCCTGGCGATTTTTGTGTTATCTGACCAGTTTTGCTGCCTTGAAAGACAGGATGAGAAGATCTGTGCAGTAAATATTACGCTTTGTGGCCAAGGGAGGGCTAGATTGGTTAGCACAAATGGAAATATATCTGGAGCTCATAAACACACAAACACTTTGAGTCTCAGCTGGTTGCGTTGGCTTCTGCAGAGATTAATTTAACCAGTATTGAGTTTATTTTGAGCTTTAGAGGTGCTGCTGAGTGGCTGCATTATTTTTAGACAGCCGGGCCAGCTATTTCCCTGAATCTTTATGCCACGCTAAGCTAACAGGCTGCTGGCCGTAGCTTCATGTTTAGCATATTCACATGAGGGCCTTATTCACCGTCTCATTTAGCATCTACCGTTTGCAGGCAAACAAGTGTCTGAATTTATGTCAGGCTGTCGGGCAGCCTTGCTCTGCCAAATACATGCCGTCTGAAGTACAGTCTGGAAGAATCCGTTAACTCTCTTACTAATGAGACAAGATTGTTTCATGTGTTGACACCAACACAGCTTTAATGCTATCATCCTGGGCTCTAGTGAGGGTTTTGTCATTGCGCGGTGTTAATCTTTGCAGACATGTTTTTACACCAACAACAGATGTTACGTTCAGAACAATGCATCTCAGGGGGAATCAACATTTGTCATTATTTTGTCACGATCGTCGCCGCCTGTCACAACAAGGGCCCAGACGATGACAGCAATGGCCGAGTCACGCTGCTTTTAAAACAAAGTCTGACTGAATGGTTTGGGAGTAATAGTTCTTACCCCTGTCTCTGCAGGTCAAATCTCTGGTGGGTCATCAACACTACACAGAGGAGCCTATGTGTCCCCTACTGATGACTTGAAATATAATCAGGTACGATGTGTCCTTTTATTTTGGAAGCATTTAAACACATGTGGTTTTAGATGTACCAGGCTCTCTAAGGGAACGTTTGGTAACACAGAGCACTCAACATTTGATGATGTTTCCTTCACTCTGTGCAACATTAGTGTTTTCAGTGTTGCGTTGCAAGCTCTCTCTAACTCTTAATGACTATTCTCACTGTCTGCATCACTTCCCAAACGGCATTGCATGTGCTTTAATGAAAATAAAACTTAAAAACAGCTCCAAAAGGTCACATTGAAGTAACACACTTTAATATAAACAAGTTTAAACATTACATGTAAGAATGATAACTGTAAAGAAGTGGTTTGTGCCGTTATATCAGGGCCTGGCAGCCTAAAGGATTTCTGCTGCCTGCTAACATTCTGGGGACACACAAGTTATTCCTCACTTCTCATTAAAGCTACCCTGTGTAGCCTGATCAGAGCTCTGCTAACCTGGCAGTAAGTCAGTAATGGATATAATAAAACAAAACTCAGGGACTGTGTCAGGTTCTGGTCTCATATTTGGTAATACTGGTGAGGTTCAATCCGGGCTGCCGTATGCTCTGATCCGGTTTGCTAACATGCTAACATTAGCCAGAAGTCCTGTGCCTACATTCAGAAGTCATGTAGTTTAATCTGTACGGAGGATGTTGGAACTTTCTAGAGAGCTGCATGTAACCACTACAGCTTTGTAAACACCAGCACATTTAATTTTGCGGGTGCGTTTTCGACACTAATGACTTTCTCAGCACCGATTATCCATGAATGCTTGTAATCTCCATGCACAGGCCTAGTGACTCCTTTACAAGTATTATACTCTTTCAGCATGGTCAGCCTAGCAAGTGCACCTGACATCTTGGTGGTTTGGAGCAAGCCTTCAACAGTTCTCATTAATAATATATGCTCCTTTCACAGGTTTCTTCTCAAGGCCTGCCCTCAGAGCCCTACCCGCCTTTCCAAAATCCTCCACCGCCCGACAGCGTCAATTACGAGGACCAGGCCTTCTACGAGAACCAGGTTCATCCGGGAGGGCGCCCCCCGCAGGGTGACCTCAACATGCACCTACAGGGCCTCAAGTCCACCGGCAACTATGTAGACTTCTACTCAGCATCACGGCCCTACAGCGAGCTCAACTACGAGACCAGCCACTACCCAGCCTCACCAGACTCCTGGGTCTAAGGGGAACTGAGGGTGGAGGAGGAGGAGGAGGGGATGGATGAAGAAAAACTGTTTAGAGGTGGAGAGAGAGATGATGAGAGGACAGTTTCCCTCCCTCCCCATCCTCCCCTCTAGTTCCTGAGTAGCATCTTAGATAGCAGGACGAAAGAGGGGGAGGATGGAGCACAAGAAGGGTGACATGAGGAGAAAATGTTAAAGACTCCTTTCAGAGACCTTCAAGGGAGGAGGGAGAGGGGAAAAGGAGGACCAGAAGCAAACGGAGGAGCGGCCACGCATGTGCATGCACACCACCAACCAAACCGACAGACACATTTTCTTTCCGTGTTTAGTTTGTGAACAACAACAGTCAGTGAAGGCTCGGCACACGGAAAGACCTCTGGCCCCCGAAGGCCTCTGGATCCAGCACGTAAAAAAGAGACGGACAAGTCAGGAACATGAGGGAAGAGCGTGAAAGGAAAAGTTGGAAGATGTATCGAGATGAAGAAGGACAATGAAGGAGACAAACGGATCAGTGGACTGGAAGACGGGGGGGTATAAGAGATACCCCAGGACAAACCTGTAAATATGTGGTATAGCAACATGGCTTTTAGTAATGTGAAGCACAAGAGCTGTAGGACACGTAGGACGTCTGTCACACAAACTTTCGTTTCTCTCTATGGCCTCAGTGTGATGTATCCTCCTCTGGTTAAAGAACGCCTCTGGACTTTTCGTCATTTGTAAACGGTTTTACTTTTAGTTTTTTGTTTTCTTTATTGTGTTTCTACTTTTTTAATTCTGGTTGTATAGTATTTGATGTACACTGTACATTGTCGCATTGTGTACTATACATTGCACTATTTTCTGTGTCATGTCAGGCCTTTTCGCCACTGGGTCAGCCTCACCTCCTCACCAAGTATCCCGCGCGTAAATAACAGCACTCAGTTTGTCAAATCTCATATCACGGATGTGGATGTGTCGATAATGTGAAACACTGGATATGAACTGCTGGGTCATGGTGCTCCTTTCACTGCCCTACAGATAGACATTACAGCTGCAAGCTGAACAGTTCAGTCGCCTTGTTTGTTTTTTTTTCTTTTCTTTTTTTTTGCTAGCTTTGGTGATTTGGTGATGACTAACTTTCCACATTAACACCCCAGATCTCCTCTTTCCGTTCCCATGAGCCCTTCCTTCGAGCGACCTGTGCTCATTGTGTACATAACCGTGCCAAACAAGGGTTACTCCCCCTTCCTCAGCTGAAGAGGGACGCTAAGGGTGCGTTCAAGGGTCCAAGTTGAGCTGGAGGTTTTCAGCTGAACATCCTCGCGGCTCTAGCCGTGCCAGTTTGTAAATGCTTTGGTTTTTCTAAATTGTGTTTTACCGGGATGAAAAATGCCTAACTGCACCGAGACTGGGGGTGAGAAAAAACAGAGAGAGAGAGCGAGAGATAAAAAAGTAAAACTCACGGAGGGACTGTGTCCAGTCAGAGCCTCACATCCTCCAAAGCTGTACAAAATTAGTTGATTTCTGTGTTGTAAAATAATCAGTGTTTGAAGTACAAAACAACAAAAAAAAACTTTTCTGAGAGATGGGTGGCAGTTCTAACTTCATGGTAGACAAAACTGTTAATAGAGTACGGATATATATTATATAAATATAAATATATACTTTTTATGTGCAGATGTGGATGTCACTTATAGCAGCAACATTATGGAAAAAGACTTGTAAAAAAAAACGACAAAAAAAAACAGCTACATGTAGGAATTTTGTTCACATTTTCTTTTCTGGTCAACACACTAAATTGTCGACTTTGTGTAGTAATGTTGTTGCTATGTGGAGTAGAGTAGACCAGGGCCCAGGGATCCACGTTGTCATTGAAGCAGTCCAAAAAAAAAAAAGGAAAAAAAAAAAAAAAGGTGCTACATCCGTGAAGAGTATTTTCCGACATGTCTGTGATTTTAAATGTGCACAAAATGTTTTGCCCCACTCCCCCTCCAACGCCCCGCACTGAATCACGTGACAGAGAACGAGCGGGTCTGCAGCGCACGAGCCCATCCCGCGTCCAGCCCCTTCCTGATCGATCGGCCTCACTACGCTAAATGACAAACCTGCACCCATGAACGCATGAGTATTTCGTCGTCAATTAGAAATCAGTTTTGTTACTTTTATTTTCTTTTGTAAGTGAGGAAGGCTAAATTGTTTAAGGTGACAACAGACCCTGGTTCTCCCTACCCACCTCTGTTTAAAAGTCCTAGAGGTCATCTCAATGCAACTGTCCCCCACAAACACACACACACTGGATGGAAAACAGACATACTGTATTTGTTAGTAAGCATCTGGAAAACTGACAGCGTTTTGTATGTCCTTGTGATCCTTAGGCAGAAAAAACCTGACTATAAGACCTGTGTGGAGATAATAACGTCGGTGACCTTTTTGTTGCTAGACCAAACGTGTTTTAAAAAGAGAATTGTGAATCTTTCTATTGCCTCAAACAGATTGCAACTGCTCCAAAAAATATAAACGGACCATCGAAAGAATCTCTGATTTTCAGGAGTTGTTTGTTCTGATAAAAAGTGTTTTTAATTGTTCTTTCTACAAAACGCAATCTCACTCCGACTCATTCACCACAATATAAATACTTCACATCTCAGTCAGCGTCATACACTATGCTGAGTCAGAATCATCTCGATCATCAACATTTTTCAAGCACTCCGGTATGTTACACATCTGGACGCTGAAGTTGCCAGAAAGCATTTTGATGTGTACATTTTCATCCAGCAAAAAAAAAAAAAAAATTAAATTAAATCATCTTCGTCTTTCACCCACTACATCTGCAGGAGCCAAGCGTGCTGGACCCAGAACAAGCAAACAAAGGAATCTGACTGCTCTCTCGCCCAGTACTTCACTGAACACCTGCTTATTGACGCATTTATGCAGCCAATTGTGAGGCAGCGGCGCAATGCATCCACTCCTGCAGATATAGAGGTCAGGAAGCACAGATATGGATTACGAAGCCTCTGGTATGTGTCATGTATCCTGAATGTGCGCCATGATATGATGCAATCAAATGCCAACGTGGAGCAGAATCCTGGAGGAACTTTCCCAGCAGCTTATGGAGTCAATGCCACAGTGAGGCTTTTCTAAGACCAAACCCAGGCCCTCACCAGTAGCAGATTGATGATCCTTACAAAAGGATGGGTGAGCGTACATGTTGTGTTAAAATGCTGCAAATAATAAAAATATAAATAAATCACATAAGGAAATTGCAAGGGGACACTGAGTGACACAAGCGGTGCTTATCATTCAGAAACAGGAACAAATGTAGCTGCAGACTGTGTTTAAGCTCATTTTAACGAGGGGGCCCAAAGGTGACATGGCAAATGCAGAAAAATTAGAATTCATTAAAAATAATTAATTTGCTAAATAAATAGTAATAAAAAAGGAAATCTGTTTTATATTAATTGGTTTTTCACAGAATGAATTTCCACAAAGGACCCAAACAAAACCAAAAGCTGTGGTTTGGTCTTTTAAACTTCTCGCGTGTTTAAAGTTTGAACATGTGAGCAGCAGTTCGTTGCTTTGTATCATGCTCCAGTGTGGACTGCAGATTTCTCTCTGATGTCCTTTAGAGAGATCACCTCTAGCTTTGGGCTGTGTGTGAGCATCCAGGGGTTTACCTCTGTTTATTTTTAATGGTCCGTGCTGCTTCAGCGTGTTGACCTGTGAAGGGTCATGAGTGCTCTCTGGTGGTCATTAGAGAAACTGCTCTACGGGTCAGGGTGGCGGCCATTTTAGTCTCAGAGGCCCGTTCTGCACGACTCTCTGCAGATGGATCAACGCACCACGGGCACAGACTGCATCTGTGGGAGCTGGGGGAGGCACGCTGCACACTCTGGAGGCTGCTAAGTTTTACCTCAGATTGGCTCACAGTGTCTCTGAGGTCTGTTTCGTGTTCGGCCTCCAGCTCTGGACAGCAATTCATCATCCTTATGGTTACAGGTAGACTGTTCCAAACATTTCTGCTGGCAACAACAACAAGGTTTATCTCCTGGGTGACTCCTGGGATGATTCCTAACTCTGCCATTTAACTGTGAGTGTGCATTTCACAAAACACACTCACGATTTTACACATTCTTTAGCAGTTCTTCAGAAAAACAGTTAATCCTTTTACTGTGCCATTCTACAGCCAGGTTTTAGCATTTGCTCAGTGTCACTGAATAAATGTAAACTGATCCTAATACTTGAAACTATTTTCTATTATAATATTTTGGAGAGATGGCTGCATGGTCATTTGCTGTAGTGATATTAAAGTGATTTTTCACATGGCCGATCACCGAGCTTCTCAAACAAGTTTATTGGAGGCAACAGCAGTTCAGCTAGTTGTGTGTAATAAAAAAAAACAAACAGACATTACACAGAGAGAGGATGCATTACAACTTTATGTAAAAATGTTACAATTTCTCCCTTAAAAAAAAGATGTAAGCCCTTTAATGCAGCATTGAATATCAGTGTTTTCAGATACTGCATGTCGAAAGTACACTCAGTGACACGTAGTCACTTCTTTAAATGAGGTAAAACAAAATCACATTATCAGAAGCTAGGGTCAGTGAGTGTGACATGTTTTCTCTGACCTTTGACTCTCTATGAACAGTATTTACTGTAGTAAATAAAAATCAGAATTTCTCAGCGCCTCCTATTTGAAACTCTGCCACGTTTAACTCAACATGACGTACGGCTATCCCCACTGAAAACGTCTTGTGCGCTGCTACCTATGAGTTGCAGTCTTTGGCAGATATGTAAAGAGATCCTTGGACGGAAAACTGAACAGTGTCCACAACATCTGAGCACAGACCACTGTCCAAGCTGTCAGAGAGTACACAGCTCATTCATCTCTTAGGCGTTCCATGCTTTACCGACTCCACTTTGTATCTTATTAAAGTACACGACAGATTAAATATTAAAAGGGCATTTAGCAGAATTTGTCTTGCCTCAAAGCAGTAGATGAGTGTAATAAATCTGTGCTGAGCAGCTCACGCCAACACTTAAAAACAGGCTTTATTTAATTCATTTTCTGTCAGCACTAATCTGTTTTTCAAGATCAGGCAATGACAGGCATAACTCAAAGTCACCATCCACTTAAAATGTGTTTTCTGATATAACAACAGACTTGCATCCACGCTCCAATAATTAAACCACGGGCCATTAGGGGGTGGGGGGTGATAGGTGAGCAGTTAGAGTTATCATTTCTGTCCTATGAAGGCAGAAATACTAACAGCATTATGTAAAAAAAATGGGGTTTGCTCTGCACTCTATGGAATGAGGTGCAGTATAGTATTTTGACAGATTCTCAGATTCGTCAGCTCTAAGAGGAAAGTCGCTCTGAGCTCACCTGAAACCTAAATTTTTAATTTTTTTGTTGTCACTATCTGTTGCATAGGAAACATAATTATAATTGAGCTCATGAGCCGTCGATGACATTATAACGGCCGACGGTATTTAATCAGATTTAGGTCGCATTGTGTGTTAACGGCAGTGTTGCCAGATATACAATAATTATCGTATTTATACGATATAAAAAGCCCAATAGTTTGCCATTTGACTGACAATAAATATAGCAGTTGTGTCATTCAGATGTGTCTATTTCTTAGGTTACTGCAGTGTCATGCACATAGAATAGCTTTGTTTTTAATGCACTGTCCTTTTTAATGTGATTTTTCAAGTTGTTTTAGTACATACGATGGCTTAGGCCAAGGTACGATCATTCTAAAGCAACAGTGCGATATTTCTTCATTTCCCATCTAGCAACACTGGTTCACACAATGTAATGCAGTTAAATGCAACCCAGACCAACTCCAAATGTGGTTTGAGGTCTCTTAAATGCTACTTCAGTGTGTCTCGGGTACAGTCTTCAAGGCAAATGAAGGCAATGGGAGGGATTTTAACTTGTTCTTAATGGAAAACTAATTTTAGACACAAATTCCATTCAGAGGATGGGACATTTTCTACCTGTGTATATAGTACTCTCAGAGCAGAAAATACATAAAGCAGCTGACAGCACGTCATTGGAAGTCAACAAGTCACAGTTTAGCACTAAGCTGTTTATTTTTGGCTCTGCGGATTCTCCACAAAGCCCTTCCAAAGCTTGTGTGAGCTGGCTCCTCAGCTCAGCCGTCAGATACTGCTCATAAGCTCGCCTATTCTTTACAAATACCTGTTGTACTATGTATCGGCATAAAATGGCTCCTTGGCTTCCTCCTGCGTGCTCAGCGGTCCTTTCCTGCGGCTGTCTGCTTCAGCAGCCAGCCACCAATCTCCATTTGGCCATGCCAGAGCTTTCCTCTCCATCCTGTTAAATCCCTCCAACTGGATGTCACCTTGCTGCCTTTTTCAAGCCCCGTTTCTGCCCAGTCGATATTCTTCCCCATTAAATTCAACAGTCAGATTCCACCGTGCAACACCTTTTACTCACGTGGCTTCTTTTCCTCACCTCAGCAGGACCTCTCATCACGCTGCTCTTTTGTCTCTTCTGTTCCTTTGTTTTCCCATCAGTCATCACTGAGCTTTTGTGTATCACCTGATGTTCTTCTTCTCTCACCTACTTCAACAACCTGGGACAAAAGTGTTTATACCTGCAATGTTTCCACGCATCAAGGTCGTACCATCCTTGTGCATCCTTCTGTGTGAGCATGAGACGAACCAAACAGGATGCCTTTAAGTTTGGGCAAACCGGGTTTCCATTACTTTGTTACTTTGTCATCCAATGCAATGACCTGTTTTGTTTAAAGCAG
Source organism: Planiliza haematocheilus (assembly GCA_005024645.1). Classification (NCBI taxonomy): domain Eukaryota; kingdom Metazoa; phylum Chordata; class Actinopteri; order Mugiliformes; family Mugilidae; genus Planiliza; species Planiliza haematocheilus. The sequence continues at coordinate 12,950,624 of SRSE01000465.1, forward strand.
ACACTTTGGTCTTATTTGCTCTTTTGCCATGTGCCAGAGAAGTTCCATAATACACAATTTAAGCTGCCAACATAGAAAAACAAATGATATATACTGGATTTTTTTCAAGACTCCCATATCCCCCACACTGTATCATAAAGCACTCCTCCAAAAGGAAGTGTGGCAAGTAGAAACAAGGCAACAAATCTTTTTTTATATATATCTCAAATACAAAAGAAAATTAGAAGATATATTTACATCAGTGGGGTCAGTTTTTCTCAGACTGCAAGACTGTTCACTATGTGACGGGTTTTCAAGTGGTGACACCGCTTTACAGTTGCAGGAAGTCAATGTCCTGCTCATATGATTTGCGTACGATAACAAAATATTGGTGAAATGAAAGTGTTTTGCAGCAAACAATGCATTATTTAGAGCCTGCGTTTCAGTGCCCCAGTCACTCCCACTATATGGATATATGCTGATCTAATTATCTCCAGAGGAATACAAATGACGTAAAAGTTATATAGGTGAGTAAACAACCGTATTTTATGCCAGAAATAAGGTCCGGGTTGTAAAAAACAGTAGTTTCCCTTTAATTCCCAGCAAGTTTAAAAATGGAGTACAAGGGGTGGGGCGTGAGCAGAGCTGAGGCCTCAAGTGGTCATTAGAAGAACTGCAATTTTTGGCACTTCCATGATGGCGTCATTTCTCCACCGAAGACTTTACCACTTGGTGCTGCTCGTCCCCACTTTCCTTTACCTGCTCTTTGTCAGAGGTAGCAGTCTCGCCTCTTGCGCCCTCTCTATCCTCTTCATCTTGTAATCCCACTTGGGGATTTGGAGCTGGTGGTGGTTTCGTCTCCTTTTGAGTTTTTCCGGTACGAACTGTGGAACGGGGGCCTTGCAGAGTCTCACCTTGGGCACCACAATGCCCGGTCGCACGCTGCTTCTTCTTAGCATGTTGAGCGGCAAGAGACTGGCTCGTCTCATAGCCCCCGTCGATGCCGCAGCCATGTCGCAGAGCAGCTGAGGCTGGAGGCTCGCCCTCCGGTCCCTCGTCTTGGGAATGAGAAGGATGCGCGAGTTCTGGAAAAATCTCTTGTAGTTGTTAAGTCTGTCCGGACCCAGGCGCTTCAGCTCGACCACACGCTGCCTCCTCAGAATCTCCTGCACCGCGGGGCGACGCTTCCCGAGGCATGGAGGGCTGCCTGGACACACCGTGCGGCAAGATGTGGCAATAAACGGACTGGAGATACCGGTGGTGATCCGGACCATGTGGTCAAGAACACCCTCATCCACAGGGTTTACCTTGTTGTTGATGTAGAACCTATAAGGGCAGCAGGAGAGACAGCTGATAAGACGTCTCCAGCAGGGTTTTGGCTCTTGGGCCTTGGCCACCATTTCCTGAAAGAAATCAAATATAGCAGTTTCAAGAAATCAGCTTGAAATAGAGACATTTCTGGAAACTATACTATTGGGCCTGAAATTAAGGGGAAACTAAAGTATGAACCTCTAGCATAGGCCATTCCAGGGAGAAGGAGTCACAGAACTGCTCAGCACAGGGCCTTGCCATCAGATCATACATCAGGCAGGCCGTTTCATATCGACCAGTGAAGAGAGCCCACTCCCTGGGTGTCATACGGCGCCCAAAGTCCCGTGCCTGGATATCGCCTCCTGGAAACACGAAGACATGTGGAGACAGTCAGGTGCAGAGTTTTCCTGAATTGATCATGTTAATTTAAGGAAAGCATACACATGTTTCTACTTGTGCAGATGCCTGTGTTTCCTGTCAGACCAAGACTATTCAGCATGTTAAGTTGCACATACCTGCCAGCATAAGAGCTCTGACACACTCAGCCCTGCCCTGCATGGCAGCTTTCATTAAAGCCGTGAAACCGTGACAGTTCCTCCTCTCAATGTCCAGACCAGGGAAGTAGTTCAGCAGGTACTTGGAGATGTTTGCGTTACCTGCAGATGAAAGAGAAAAACGGAACACGTGGTTCTCCACTTTAGCAAAGGCAACCACTCTCATTGTAAGCATTTGTTCAGTATAAAAATCAACTCGCATTTCTTCCTTGTACTTCCCCCTGTAGTGTAGGATATTTTATGAAAACCTCTCTCGGATGGGTGTGATGATACATGCATTCTGCGAGGTTCAACTAAACAAATGTTATCGCGTGCCAATGCCAACATAAGTTGACGAATGTCCTCTGCATGTTAGCAACCGCTGGCAAGTTAAGGAGTCAAAGAAATCTGACTGGGCCTGCACAATTAAATAAATTGTAATAACGCTGTTCCTTTAACCAATCATATTTCAAGCTGGTATTCTTAGGCCTTCTCCGTGGCAAGCAGTAGTGCCAGAGAGCCGTTCCATTTAAGCTCCTCGTTAATGTTTTGATAGCTATTTTTTGAACCCATGAGGGCGGAAGGAGAAGAGGCTATCAATTTGGTTGCAGATCTTCTTCGAAAGTCATTTTCATGGCTGACTTTGAGGAAAGAGCTGGATAATATGAGGAAAAGCTACCCAATCTCAGAGCTAGCTTGCCTGACCCAGTCGGGAAAACTTTCAGGACAGCAACTATGAGCTCTACCCTTGGTTGACAGACTCAGAGGAGAACTCTAAATTGTTTCTTAAGTTCTGCTGAGTTCTTTTATGTATCTTTATTGGGTCGATATTGATGTTTCTGCTGGATTTTACGTATGTGGCACTGTGGTTCAGCTGTAGCGCAGCACTGGCTACACTGAGCAGGGGAGATTATGAATTCTTGCATTCATCTCACTATATGAGATAAGACGCAACGTCCTGTTTTATTGCATATCCTATGTTGTTGATTGTTTCTGTAGCAGTATAATAATTATATTAAGAGATGTTTTGAACAAGGTTAAAGAGCATTGAAGGCCTAGGTGGAAAATGCACGTCCCGCCAATGGGGGTTACTAAAGTTTCTCACTGATGATGATCAGTGATCACTGTGATCAGTCAAAGGACGAGGCAAGAATTAGTGGTAGGGTTGCAAGTTGGTATGTATGGTACTTACTGATTGTGGAATAATGCCTTCATCGTTGACATTACTAGGTTATGGCATCCTAATAATGACTAATTTGTGTTAACACAAAGAACTTTGTCACTAACTTTCCATGGAGTCAGTGACGTTTTGGGAAAATGAAGTCAGATTTGTGACTCAGTCCTGATGTACGATCTTTACCTCGAGTTCAAACCTACTTTTTGTATACAGAAATTGCACTAATGGTACAGAGATGACACAAATTAAACCTGACTTGACAAATTCAAGAAAATAGCCAAAAAACTGATAATACTGCAGCTACAACTATTCATGATCTGATCACTATTCATCATCAGTCTGTTGTTTATCATTAAGATCAGGTTACAGTAATTATGTAATTTTCCCTCCATGCACATAGAATATTTCAGAAAGTCTGTCCAGGTTTTGTTGTCATATTTCTGAAATAATTAACTTCCCACCACAAATAGCACTCAAAAGTCAAACTGCAACTTCACCAAAGTGAGAACAATACAGAGTTTTAACATCCAATAGAAATGCATTACAGAGATGGAAATCGAAGCATGGATAAGTGGCTGAAAGGAAGAGAAGCCTGGTTAATACTGGAAGAGTTTTGGGAAAAGCTCCTCTGATCGTGCAGCCTGCTGCAGTTGTGTGCACTCACAGTGTTGGTCACCTGTTTCAACCCGAGGTGTTGCAGAGTATTTTCTCATGAAAGGGGATCGATACTTCTTTTAATGAAGCAGAAAATGAAGAGCAGCCTGCAGCTATTCATCACAGACCACAGTGAGCCATTCATCATCATTAGAAGATGAAAGGCCGGGGCACTATGTCTGATACATGTGGCTGCATCACTATGAAATTACTTATGATGGTACTTTCCAATGCCAGCAAATAACAGTGATTCTTGCAAAGTGGAAGCAGCAGACCTCGTAATATGCCATGAGCTTTAATTTGAACCCATTATAAAAGTCTCAGACTTTTGGAATGTCTTCCACTGTAAATTACATGGCAAAAGTAGGTGAAAAGGGCGGCACAGTGGCGAGGTGGTTAGCACAAGGTCACCGGTTCGAATCCATGGGCTGGCTGGCCTTTCTGTGTGTTTTGCATGTTCTCCCTGTGTCTGCGTGGGTTCTCTGCGGGTACTCCAGCTTCCTCCCACCATCCAAAGACATGCTCATTAGGTTCATTGGTGATTCTAAATTAATCGTAGGTATGTAGGATAACATACACTTTTAAATTGTCTCGTTGGGGCACCACCTCCTGTTATCGTAGGAAGAACACGGTTTAAATCAGTTTATCAGTCTCGGTTAAATAATTTGCATATCTGAAGGATGAATCCTTTACTACAAATTTTACCAGTCATTCTCTGCTGTAAACAACACCACAAACAACTTCTTACGTGTGAATAAATATTTATTTAATAAAGTGAAAACTATGAATAAATGAGGGACTAATGGAATATATGCATGGATAATCAAATAAAGGTATGGAATTATTAATTTCTGGAGCAATGGTGAGAGATGGAGATGTTTTAAGGTTTAATCTAAAGGGAATGGATTTGATACCTAATCTAATCAATCTTCTCTAAAAGATATTAGTAGGGAGTTTCAAAGTAGTGACACCAACTCTATGTCTTAAGCGGTAGGAACGATTCAGCCTACTTTTCCGTAGAGTCTTCTCGGCGTCGGTGATGGAGGAGCGTCGGTGTGACGAGTTGGTGACGGTAACGGCACAGCTGATGCGGGCCTCTCGTGGACCGGTAGATAGGACTCGTTGCTTGGTTTGCAACTCCAACAGCCAGTTCGCTTGAGAGCATTGTAGGTGTTCAGTCAAAGGCAGTAGACGACACTTGGCAATGTCTTTGTGTTTGAAGAAAGAATCCGGCTCGTCACGTCTTCTTGATATCGTTGCTATGGCAACAGCTTCTTGGTTTCTTGATCCGTCGAAGAGATTGGGTCTTTCTCTGATATCCCAGCTGTCTACGCTGGCTAACTTATGAACGATGATGGTTAGTACTTCGGTTGGTAGAGTATAAAAATTAATAAAGCTAGAAAACTATTTACGTCACTTTAAAAATCGTACGTCAGGGAAAAACATCTGACGAGAAACAAACAGAGCTTGAAATATTCAAGTTGTTCTTAAAACAAGTTAAGTTTAAACGTAAATACGTAAACGGAAAATGGAAATGAAAACTAGAATGTACTAGAAAGTTAAAGTACAAAAGAAAGTGCAAAGGAAAGTGGTAAAAGAAAGTGTCAAAGAAAAAGTCAAAGAAGTGCCCAGAAGTGGGAGCGTCTCTCTGGTTTTATGAGTTAATTATTCGGGGCATGTTTGGGTCGGTTTTCCAAATTCTTCGAACGCCCACTCCTTTGTCTTGAGATCTCTTATTGCCTGATCTTCTTAACCTATTTTATATTATTAAATGTAACCATTCCATCACTCATCATGGCTCGTTAGCAATGTTTTCGTATGTGACAACACTCAACATTACAACATAACAAGATGACGTATATGAACGGCGAAATCAAACTAATTCAAAAGCATCAATAAATGAATAAACTCGAGTGCTCTTTATAGTGACAATTTGCTAATTCCAAAAGATTGTGTTTCTAAAATAACAATTCCCGTATTGATGATTTCACAATAGCTTCTAGCATAAGAACATATCTAAAGTTCTACATGCTTTAACTTAAACAATGATTAAAAGAGAGGGAAAAATACTTTTAAAAGATAACCACTTGATGGCAATGTTGATACTTCTTTTCTGTGACCAATTATATGAATTTGGGCTAACTTTATCGTACAAAGATCAAAATAGTCTCATTGTGATCGTTAGCACTTCCTGAACAACAATATATAACTTACCAGGTTATTGCAATTTCGATAGTCATATTATTAAAGGAAAAACAGATGAGAGTCTGGTTCTGGGAGGAAGTTATTTACGACCCCTTATCAGTTCCACTTCCTTGGTCACTCTTGGAGAGGGGAGCAAGAAGGTGTTTGGTATATTTGCATGTGTGTGTCTCTGAAAAGGAAGGATTAGTACATCACAAGCTTAAAACATAATAAAAATACCAATGAAAGTAATTTAATTCAGTCTTTGTAGTTCCTGATATCGAATTAATGTTCTTTCGATTCAGAACTAATTAGTCCAGAAACCAGAGTGGGGAAATTCCACAGAAGTGTAAATCTGTCTATTTTGGCTTAGGTGACGTCCTCAGCATTAGGGAGTTCCGTTAGCGTGGGTCTGTCCAGCATCTGGACATGGCACATTTATAGCTATGGGTGTAAAAGGTTGATCTGTTAGGAGAGTTCGAATGCAAAACAACTCCGTAAATTCACATTCCAGAGAGGGGGAGAATTGAGAGGACCTAAGGTTCCTACAGGTACACTATACTACCAAAAGTATTCGCTCACCCATTCAAATGATCAGAATCAGGTGTTCTAATCACTTGGCCTGGCCCCAGGTGTATAAATTCAAGCACTCAGGCATGCAGACTGTGAAACAAGACATTTGTGAAAGAATGGGCCGCTCTCAGGAGCTCAGTGAATTCCAGCGTGGAACTGTCATAGGATGCCACTTGTGCAACAAATCCAGTCGTGAAATTTCCTCGCTCCTAAATATTCCACAGTCAACTGTCAGCTCTATTATAACAAAATGGAAGCGTTTGGGAACAACAGCAACTCAGCCACGAAGTGGTAGGCCACGTAAAGTGACGGAGAGGGGTCAGCGGATGCTGAAGCGCATAGTGCAAAGAGGTCGCCGACTTTCTGCACAGTCAATTGCTACAGAGCTACAAACTTCATGTGACCTTCAGATTAGCCCAAGTACAGTACGCAGAGAGCTTCATGGAATGGGTTTCCATGGCCGAGCAGCTGCAGCCAAGCCACACATCACCAAGTGCAATGCAAGGCGTCGGATGCAATGGTGTAAAGCACGCCGCCACTGGCCTCTAGAGCAGTGGAGACGCGTTCTCTGGAGTGATGAATCACGCTTTTCCATCTGGCAATCTGATGGACGAGTCTGGGTTTGGAGGTTGCCAGGAGAACGGTACATTTCAGATTGCATTGTGCCAACTGTGAAATTTGGTGGAGGAGGAATTATGGTATGGGGTTGTTTTTCAGGAGCTGGGCTTGGCCCCTTAGTTCCAGTGAAAGGAACATTGAATGCTTCAGGATACCAAAACTTTTTTGACAATTCCATGCTCCCAACCTTGTGGGAACAGTTTGGAGCGGGCCCCTTCCTCTTCCAACATGACTGTGCACCAGTGCACAAAGCAAGGTCCATAAAGACGTGGATGACAGAGTCTGGTGTGGATGAACTTGACTGGCCTGCACAGAGTCCTGACCTGAACCCGATAGAACACCTTTGGGATGAATTAGAGCGGAGACTGAGAGCCAGGCCTTCTCGACCAACATCAGTGTGTGACCTCACCAATGCGCTTTTGGAAGAATGGTCAAAAATTCCTATAAACACTCTCCTCAACCTTGTGGACAGTCTTCCCAGAAGAGTTGAAGCTGTAATAGCTGCAAAAGGTGGACCGACATCATATTGAATTCTATGAGTTAGGAATGGGATGGCACTTCAGTTCATAGAATGAGTAAAGGCAGGTGAGCGAATACTTTTGGTAATATAGTGTATGAATGTGAGAGTGAATGGTTGCCTGCTGGCGACCTGTCCAGGGTGTACCCCTGCCTCTCACCCGATGACAGCTGGGATAGGCTCCAGCAGACCCCCGTGACCCCTAACAGGACTAAACGGGTATAGAAGATGAATGCATGAAGTAGGTGAAAAATAAAGATATTAGTTCTCATATTGTAAAAAAGGTTTAAGTTGTTAAACACAAATGTAATATGCTCTGTGTGTATGCAATGGGTGCATACATTGCGCTTTTATACAGGCGTATCAGGCATAACATTATGACAACTGACAGGATAAGTAAATAACATTGATCATCTTGTGACAATTCAGTGTTCTGCTGGGAAACGTTTGGACCTGGCATTCATCTGGATGATACTTAGACATGTTGCACCCACCTAGACCAGACCATAGCAATGACACTCCTCGATGGCAGCAGCCATCCCCAGCAGGATGCAGCCTGATAGGCACACACACAAACGGTTTAGGATCAACTCAAAAAACATGAGGAACAGCACAAGGTGTTGACCTGGCCTCCAAATTCACTAGATCCCAAACTAATCAAGTATCTGTGGGATGATCCACATAGGACCCAAATGCCCCCACTAACAACATTATGTTGCCAGACAACACAGGACGCCCTCAGAAGGCCCATGTCCATCCTCTGATAAGTCATAACCGTCACTAGAGAGCCCTACACAATATCAAGAATCTCGATGTTATGCCTGATCGGTGAACATTCAGTCTAGATTTCTCACTAGCTTACTGACATAGGGGACTCTACCAGCGCTGCTGAAAGTGAGAGCTTTGAGCCGAAACACATCCGTTTTATGAAGCTAATACTAAAGCTGCAAGTGTTGCCCGAGTTGTGACAACTTATACTTATTTTTCTCTTATATATTTCTTGGAAGGAGGTGAAGTTGCAGCAGAAACATGACTCAACAAAAACAGTAAGTTCACAAACTGAAAACAACAGCACACTGTATTGTAAAAATAGCACAAAGAGAGAAGAGTCACAAAGTCCAAAGCTAGGTACTGTTTTCGCCAGTTTCTGCACAGCTGTGCCAGTGAAATGAATAAGCAAGATTGATTTATTCTCCCCATACTTAACAAACAAGTTTTCTAGCTTTAATATGATTGATTAAAATGTATACCTATGTTGGCTCTGAAAACGGCTAAATATTGTGTTGGTTTGAAGTGAATAACAATGCATACATTAAAAATGTGATGCCTCTCAGCAAGAAGGTTCCAAGTTCAGATCTGTTAGTTGGCTGGAGCCTTGCTGTGTGGGCTTCCTCCCACAATCCAGAGACATGTTTCTTACGTTAATTGGTGATCCTAAATTTGCTGTTCATGTATGTGTAAGTGTGAATGGCTGTTTATGTTGGAAACCTCTCTTTGTGCTAAGCTAAATTAGCTCCCGAGGTTAGCAAGTGTTTCACCGTATGCACAAGAGTCAAATCAATCTACATGTGTTACTCTTAGTGCTTGGGTGTTAAATTATGTGAAATCATAAAAACGGAGGAATAAATACATTAGCAATGCCTCCTATAAAGCCTCTACATCATATGTTGTGATGACAATACCATTAGATGTTTAGTTCATAGGCCTGGGGTGCGTTTACCTGCTTGTGCTGCCGTGATCAGAGCGGTGTTGCCTTCGTTGTCCTGCCAGTTAACGTCCAAATAGGGGCACTGAGAGAGAGCCATGACCACGTCCACGTAGCCATGGTAACAGGCCACAATGAGGCCAGACTGAAACACAAAAATAAGAGGACTTGAGATCTTTCTTCTCTTGCTGTCTGCCATTGATTAAAAACATTTAAGTGGGTTATCCAAGCGATGCCGCTACTTTCTTTTGTTACATTTCCTCTCCCTTTTCAAAATCAGTCCATAAAACTATTTCTTCACAGGAAAAAAGCAAATTAAAGGGCTGCTTCTTTGCAGTGTGTTGCAGACAGCTAGAGATCCAGTGCTAGACTTTAGCCCAATAAACCCACTAAACACTAAATTATCATCCATTAGCTCACATGTCAGCATCACAGGTCACAAACAAGCATACAGAGGTTGGTAAAGTATAGCAAGATAAAAACAAATGACGTAAGAAGTATTACCTGTGTTCTATGTAAGGGCACAGTCATTAAGAACTTCCTTAAAAAGGATTACTGTCTAAGTTAAGTAACCTGATAGAGGGTTAACCCCTGGAGTGTTGGTTCTGGGGTCAGTATAACAGCCTGGAGGCATCACAGTGACCTAACTCGACAGAACATGGTCAGCCAGACTGCTAATTCTCTTTGCCTTCTTTTTTTACATGATTCTCCCAAAGGTATTTAAAGGTATAATCAGATCAGATAATAATTCGAGACTGGCAGTGGACATTGACAAACTTGAAACAACAGCAGTACTCGTACTCGTACTCGTCTTGTTCCGCTTATCCAGGTCGCGGGGACAGCAGCTTCAGCAGGGAAGCCCAGACAGCCCTCTCCCTGTCCACTTCAGCCAGCTCCTCCAGAGGAAAACCGAGGCGTTCCCAGGCCAGATGAGAGATATAATCCCTCCATCGTGTCCTGGGTTGGCCTCGAGGTCTCCTACCGATGGGACATGCCCGAAACACCAGATGCGCTAGCCGCCTCAACTGACTCCTCTGGACGTGGAGGAGCAGTGGCTCTACTCTGAGCTCCTCCCATATGTCCGAGCTCCTTACCCTATCTCTAAGGCTGAGTCCGGCCACCCTACAAAGGAAACTCATTTCAGCCGCTTCTGGCAAAACATAAAGAAATCATTTGTAGGACTGCAGCTAGCCATTCATTTTGTCTGTCAGGCTTATAAAACAGTCTGTTATAATTGAACATATCACAAGATGCATCGTGAAAGGCTTTGCTTTGTTTTACCTTCTTTCTATTGGTTAGCTAATGAAACTACATATTGTTGCAGCTCTAAATTATGTTGGTATTTGTGCTGTCACTACCAGATATTAAGGAAATATCGTGACCAAATATAACTGGATACATATGCCAAGAATGTGAGGACCTTAAACCAATGGCCAGTTAGCATCAGCTGAGCACACAGCTGGTAGAGCTACACCAAGGCTAAGATAGGATGTGAGGGATACTGCTGCACAGTGAGGTGCCCTCTATTGTCCTAACATTACAAACTATTCAGTTACATGCACACACATGGCCAATTTAGAATCACTCTGGACAGTGGGAGGAAGTGAACCAGGAAACTTCTTGAGGTATCAGTGCGAACCACCACGCCACTGTGCTGCCCCTGTCTTTAAACAGTTTGCACTCAAATACCAGTAAAGGTTATTGTTGTTTGTTGTTTTTTGCTTCATAAAACTGATGTAATGCACACCAAGGAGTGTATCAATTAACTTGAGGTACATTTAAGAGGAAAATATGTGGCAAACGCTCATTCATTAGAATACAAGAGACATATGGAACCACACTGTCCAACACCATTTTCCTGCGTTTTGGGGTGCTCCAATGGTTTATTGCACCTGTAGTGCAATGAAAGCATGATATTTCCTCAGAGACAGCACATCCAGGGGTCAGTTGGGGGGGATTTTTCATTCATAGTGTATGCTATCAACACAGTCCCGGGTGCACCTACGGACAATGCTGACACAGTACTGCAGGACAATCCTCCTGTGTTCTATCTGCATAAGAAGACAGTATTTCTTACCTAGCGCTAAAGTCAATGTCTTTAGTGAGCCCTTTAAAAGCTGAGCTCCGGGCCAAGCTGCTTCTTGACATTGTCATTGTGCAGGTTACTTATCCATCTGCCACTGGAGGCTTAACCAACTGCTCTGAACCCTCCTACAGGATTTGACCCTCACCTTCCAGAAGCTGCACCAGGATCACTCAGCTTGACCACAAAACCTGATCTGACCTCTGTCGTTGTGGTTTGATAACATTTAGCTGAATGCCCTTCAAATCATCAAACGCTGATCCTTTCAAATGTGCTCACCCGATGCAACTAAAGCTATAAGATGTTTGTTCTGGAATCTACTTAGATAATTAGCATTAACCAAGCTAGTTTCAGTGACTTCCACTGCCTGCAAATGTGACCTGAGATGAGATGAGCAGCAGATCAGGAATGTTGATTAGCGATGATAATGATTGTTCTGGGACAGTCACATGAATCTGGGACATGCAGTTAACAGATAAACTAAAGTAGTCCTCCAATGTTACCATCACATTTTCAACACTGGTTTCTCCCACTAAATAACAGTAAGACAAGAGATAAGAAATATGTACGTTTCAGACCTAAATGAAACAAAGTATTTTTTGACCACGAACTGGATGAAAAGCTAACTGCCTTTTGGAAACTGATGCTACTGGCTGGTGGGGTGAAACACAGTCTCTCAGGACAAACTCTGTGACGGTGGACAAAGGAACAGTTAGACCATGTTGTAAACCAGGCTGTACATCTTTACTCACTGGGTCATTCACCTGATTTTGATAAGTTTTTGTTTCTTTTACCTGACCAATCATCCAAAGACCAAAATGTTGTATGTAAAGTGACTATAAATGATTACTTTTCTGTGACCTAGAATCTCAGCTGAGACAAAACCTGCTTGAGTTGTGTAAGCTGTTATATGAATTGTTGTGTCTGCATGAAGCTTTGCCAATTTACTTAATACTGTAGTTCAACAGTAACACAGTGCAGACTGTTGAAATCAGAACTAAATTACTATGTAATGCTTTTTGGAGAATGGATGGAAACCAACAAATGCATGTACAGTAGTACATTTAACAACCTGAAACGCACAATTCATTGGTTCAACAAAAGAAAACATAGTTGGATACATAAACACAGGCTCAGACAGATTGATGTTTGTAAAATATTATAAAGTATCACCTATTATTACTTTAGAGTGATAATAGTATGGCGCATCGCCTATTATCATGCAGATTTTTTTGCTGTGGACAAATGTTGTGTCTCTTCCAGGAGGAAAGTTGAGCTTAAAAACACTATGTAGACTGGACATTTCATTAAAACCCATTTAACGTGGACACCTACTCTTCTGTTCCTGTCTGTCTCCCTCACTTCCTCCTCAGTCACCCCTTGCCTGATCATAATCTTGACGATGATGGCATTGTTGTTGCAGCAGGCTTTGAAAAACGAGATGGGCTCAGGGCTGTCCGGGCTCGGCGAGCGGTACATGTGAGAGATGACTGAGCTGTCATGTGGGTAGAAGGAATCGTCCGAGGCGATGCTCCGTGTGTCCGAGCGATCTGGCAAGGCCTCGAAGTCCAGCTCCTCAAATTCTTGGTAGATATCGTCCTCATCCTCCCAGTAGTTTCGTGTGTAGTCAACTTCGGTCTCTTCATTATTGTCTTCTTGTGACAACTCACACTCCTCCCCATCTTCATCAGTCTTGGTGATAGACATGACAGGTGTATCCATAGCCCCTGTACTAGTTCGTAATTCAATCTTGCCAAGTCCTCTGGCCGCTCCATTCTCTTGAACCTTTGAAGTTTCATCTTGTTCCCCTGTTATTGACACCATTTAAATCCTTCCCAGCCCTCACGCCCTTTTAAAAGTGTTGTGGGTTGCCAGGACAACTCTAGGAGTACCTAGAGTTTATGTCCACTGCCTCTCTGCAACATGGTATCTCATTCTACCTGCCAGAAGACTGTATCCAGGCATGCTCTTGGCATGGTATCCGTTTCTGTCTCTGTTAGATTCCCTGAAGGACAAGGGTCATCTGGGAGGCATGTGATCATCACAACAGCGACCAACCCTCCATCCCTGCTGAATAAATATTCCTGTAGAGATTCTGTAGAGGTTAGGATTCCCCAGAACTCCCTAACACAACGTTACTGAAGGTTTGATCATACCTATGATCTGCAGCAGTCACTCTGGATGTTAAAGTGACTAAAAGAGCTGTCACATTTTGAAGAAATAAATAATAAATACTGAAAAGTCTAGGTCTAGGAGAATCCATGTGTTTCCCCAAAAAATACACGAAAAAACGATTCCCTTTCCCTGCTTACAAAGTCGTTAACAGTCCCATCCGTCACATTGTATGACCACTGCATTAGAAACAGGCAGCATGAATTCTCAAATGCCTGATGTCTCAGTTAACCGAAGTCGTCCTCTGGAAAGCATTGGAGCAGGCAGTCGTCTTGGTTTGAAGCTCACAGTGCTGAGAGGCTAATCCCGTGTTTCCTTGTGGAACACTGAACTTTGATGACGGCCGGCAATGGGATCAGAGACATTCTGTTGAACCGCCACAAGATAATCCGTTTAGACTCTCTTCATCTAGCTGTTCTGCTGCCTTCCCCTCCCCAGTGACGGCAGCATGAATGCTTTCTGCTGGAACACAATAAACTGTAGAACTGACTGGTACAAGCACAGAGGGAATGTTGGAACTTTTGAAAATCTTCTCTTTTAACATCTCTAGATGTTTTACACTGGGGCAGTAGAAGAAAATAGGCAGGGGAATCAGTGTTTTATTTTCAAAAGATATTAAAAGCAACCAATTCATGCCTTCAGAGAGCCCAGTGTTCATTTACTACTTTTAGCTGACTAAAATAAACTTATTAGTAAATGAATGGCTTTAGTGAGACTGTTTAACTGGCCCCACCCCCCCTCTGGCTTCATCTCCTGCCACACTTAGCACTGCTAGCTTAAATTGGATTTCTCTCACGTGACCTCATTTGTATACAGGGTACCAAGGGATGACTGGGATCACCCTATATCAAGGGAGTTCAAAATGTCACCTAGAGTCACATCACCACTTCTAAAGCCTGTATCCATTTGGTCCAGTACATCACTTCTGGAATTAGTGAAGGTAGACTATGTAGTAACGAAGTGGACAGCAAAATAGCACTGCAGAAAGTAAATTAGGCAGAAGGTTTAAAATACTTGCATGCCATTGGACATGAAGTCACTGGAAGTTTAGAAGCTCTTTTAACCTGAAGTAAAAGGTACCTGCAGTCTAACTTATGTCTATAGCCTTGAGACCGGAAGACCACCTGGACAGACCGGGCCATCCCTAGCAACATGTCACCGACCTGATGATGACCAAAAACTCAAACTTGAACATCCAACTCACCAGGGACAAGGATAAGACCTTTGTCCTATGGTGGAGTGAGCCAGAATGTAATCATGTTTTAGGGGAGATTACACCGTACGTTGTCTGAAAGGGTCAAACTGAGGTCCTGCCAATTTAGCGAATCGTTGTGGAGCAACTATGGGCTTAGGAAGCTCAGGCTGAACCATCAACATCAGAGTAAAACGTATGCTAACTTGCTAGTTCATTGGGTACACAAGTGAAAATAAATGCATTCTTTAATATTACTTTCCTGCACTAAATCTTAGCTTCATGCCATTTATAGTACTCAGCATTTGTTTTGAATAACTGAGAGAGCTATTGATTCAACATGATTGTATTTTTGTGAAATTCAAATCTGAACTGCAGGTGTTGCCATTGTATGAAGCAATAACCCACCTTTCCTCCACATAAATGTAGATTATACACAGATCAGACATAACATTATGACTAATATTGTGTAGGTCTTCCTTGTTCCTCCAAAACAGTTGTGACTCATCAGAGAATGGACATGGGCCTTCTGAGGGTGTCCTGTGATGTCTGGCTACAGAATGTTGTTAGTGGGGGCCTTTGGGTCCTATTGGTTGAGGGGAGGGGCCTCTGTGGATCATCCCACAGATACTTGATCAGTTTGGGATCTAGTGAATTTGGAGGCCAGGTCAACACCTTGTGCTGTTCCTCATGCTTTTAAGATGTTCCTAAACCATTTATGTGTGTGTCATTGCTATAGGGTGGGGGTACCTGGTCTGGTCTATGTGGGTGCTACTTGTCTAAGTAACATCCACATGAATGCCAGGTCCAAAAGTTTCCCAGCAGAACATTGTACTGTCACAATATGGTCAAAGTTATTTACTTGGCCATAATGTTGTGGCTGATTGCCGTAAATAGATAAGGCAATTGAAACATACACACACCTCTCGCCTAAGTTGAAGATACTTCTGACAAACCTAGGTGGAGGGATGTCTGTCTTTAAGATAGGTCCAGCAGGTGTTGTAGGACGATGAAGTGCTACTGTTTGCACACATGCATGTGTATAATGTACTTGGAAATCCTATTATTAGATTTACAGGCCTTAGTTTATCTTGATAGCTTGTTCATTGTGTGGTGCTCAGAGAAGGAGCATCACCACAACCTTCAGAAGGCCCTACAACACCTTTGAGAAAATCAAATGTCAGTGAGGGTTAAGTCTGTCCACACAGGCCACATATGAGAACATGGAGAGAATGGAATTCAAGCGTCAAAGAACAAGATGAGAGCTATACAGCCTGTGCTGTGTCCAACCAGTGTATGCATACCATAATGTCAATCTCAAGTCAAAGGATGCAGCTGTAAATTTGGGCTTTCTCTGCCTTTCGACATTTTGAGATGAGAATTTGACTAATTTCAGTATTTTCCCAAGTGATTCCTGTGACTAGTTCGTGAATCAGTCTGCTTTACATGGACTCAGTCAGATCAGGTATACCATACTGTTAGGGATTAACTCCCTAAGTATGTCACCAGTCCACCAGTGATGCCAAGTATGTCAGACTGCTAAGGTTTGCCAAAATGATGGCACAGTTCACACTGACCCAACATATAAGGTATAGCATTTATCTGAAATCTTGCCTTTCACTTCCAAGAAGGTAAAATGACTTCATGTAGATGTAAAACAATCTGTGTGCAAATGTGCCAGAGAAAAGACTTTTTGACAGTAATCTCTCTGGAGCTCCTTAAAAGGCTCTCACGACACGATTTGATCGCCATAAAAAACGTGATCCCTTTGTGCTTGTGATAATGGAGCACAGTTTGGAAGAATCAGGTTTAGTCTGACAGGAGAAAATCTTGTTTCCGCTGCATATGCTCCTAATCTGTACTCCGACTAACTGTTAAGACCGTGCATTAGCAGAAAGGTAATTGGCTTTAGCAGGAATAACTCCACAGCCTGTTTGCCAGAGAGGCACTTACAGCTGTACCAGACATGATCCCAAATTAGATCTGGGAGGTTATCAAAAACATTGTCAATCATCTTCATCAAACATTGTTTTAAGTGATGTCATATTGACATTGGACATTTTACATAAAAAGACAGGGATGTGTGACACACCGTATTCTGTATTAGGCTGTGGAGGCACATTTATCTTGTGATTTAAAAGGAAAACAAGTGAAGATGACATTCATGCTGTCTGCGGCGTGAAGAAGACACTGCACTCAAGGAATCTTTCCAGCTATTTATTGTCGTTCCATAGGACTGAACCAACAATAAGAACACACCTTTATGTTACAGTACAAGCCAATGCTTTGTTTGCACATATAAAAATAGAAATCATTTGCTTCTAGAAATTGAAATTCAACACCAAAATTCAAAGTGTCCCTGCTCAGTTCACAGATACTAAAAGGTCACCGTATAGCATCATATATAAAGTGAGCGTTCCACTCAGCAGCAGCACTGCGACTGTCGTAATTCACAATCCATTCCAACAAAAAAAGCAGTTTATATTTATTAAACTCCTAATAATTCAGTGTGAAAAAAAATGCAAACCTTCTTTTTCAACTCTTCTTTTAAAAATACTGACATCTCTCAGTCTCAGTGGGGTGGGGAGGGGGGGTTATAAACACAGCTGTGATGACTGTTAACAATGGATTCTGAAATGATTGCAAACTGTGGTATAAAGTGCAGCACATCACAACATTTGCATGGAAAAAATTCTAAAATAAAAACATGACCCATATTTGAACTTTTCTTATAGAACTGTAGAAGCCATCAGAACATTTGCATTTTCACTGGCAACAAGACGTATTTAAAGAACGGCTGGGGCTTGTTTCTCTCAGGGAAAAGAACTCCCTTTGAACTTTTTAAATCTTTCATTTCATTAACTGGTTCTAGTATTGGGCCTTCTGACAACTAAATATTTGAAATGTGAGATGAGGGACATTTTACTACAGTAGCAGAACAGAGGGCACAATGTGGTCACACAAGTGAGACACTGGGAGCACAACACCTGGATTTCACATACACATGCACACAGTGTTTGTGGGACTACAGGTGTAGTACAAAGTGAAATGGGACATTTTGGAGAAACATGCTTCTTCACGTTCTTGCTACAAGTTATACGAGTACACTTCCTATAGTCTTGAGGCAGACAGGCAGACGACGGTCAGTGACCTACTTCCAGTATGTGACCGTGTCGGTTTTTTTATAAAACAGACAAGATGTAACACAATAATAGTTAGCTTCACAGACACTGGGAGGTGCTTCACTGGGACAGTCCTTTAAGCTGCTTCCAGTCTTTGTCTCACTGCACGTCGACCAAACAGACACAACCATGGTGTCACTTTTTGTGTCTAAATCACAGCAGAGTTTAAGTATTCACAGAAAGTTGAACTACCTCCTTAAACTGTACATTTGTAAACCAAAGTTAAATGGAAACACTAAATTACTGTTAGTGATTATTTCAGTATCGTGCTGTGTTTCTACAGGCAGGCCAGTGTTTGCACCTTCATGCACATCTATACTGAGCATGCAGAGGTATGACGACTGTTGGTGTACATCAATATTTAGCTTTTCTCTGGTCCCCTGTTGGTCATCAGCCTGATCCTGGCATGTTTAGTGAGTATTTTAAGTTATTACTTGAGGACACTGCTGAGTCCAGTCAGTTGGCTCTAAACTCAGAGCATCAACTCAAAGAGCTGGCCCAGCAGTGAGAAGGTAGATACTTGATTTTAAAGAATCTCTCCGAGTCAGTTTCAGCTCAACAGCGCATGTAAAATTGAAATGCTCCTTCCAGGGTAAAGAGCATATTCATTCGTCACAGCTCAAAACTCTTCCGGTATTTTTTTTTCTTTCCCAGAATCTAAATTGGTCAAGTTCATGTTAGCGTTGTTATTTCTGTTAGTTATGCAACAGTTTTCCTTCAAACTGATAGAATTATTGACTAACAACTAACTGATGAACAACTTTGTAGCTCAAACTTGCCGTATATTGTAGTTGGCAAAACCGAAAGCTCGTCAAGCTGCAGCATCCCATGATGCCCCACCAAGAAGACTATCCTGTCACGATCTTTTTACTTTTCTCGACTTGTACAACAACTACACATTCGGTGATGATGATGGACAGGACTACAGCGGAACTGTGAGGATGGTGAAGTGCTGCGACAATAGGACAAGCAATACTTTCCACACTCAATTCATTTTGAAGACCCAATCAAACACAGGACAGCCGGTTTAAAAGACACAGTTTCAGACACCGTTGTTTGTAGAAGTCCGTTCCTGACCTACTGTCATCACGCAGATGGGAGAGCTATGATTGGTCAGGAAATTGGCATGCAGTTTGTCATTTAACATAAAAGAATGTATGAGCATATGAGCATATCCCCAAGTCTGTCCAGTTACTGATAATAAGATGAGATGTGTCACGACATGACTGACAGAGCAACAGCACCACAGAGGGTACAAGTCAACGTGGAAGCTGGAGGAAATCCAGTATTTATCCTGTAGTCTGTGCTCTCATTACAGGAACAAGCTGGCCCTGGCAGCCAGTTGTTAGTTTAAAAAGGCTTTAGCTTAGTTCACATTGAGAGTCACATTTAGCAGCAGAAATCAGTGTTTTGTTGTTTATATCATTTTCTTCAGCCGCTGTTTCCTGAGCATTGAGAATGCAGACAGGTATTAACAGCTGGACCACAAGCCGGCTCACAGTCATTTCTTATGTTCTGATAAATATTTGAAGAGATAACTTAATCTCCCTTTAAGAGTGTTACACAAGCACATGTTAAATTTGTCCCGTCCACAGTAAGCGTGCTTATTCAGAAATGGTTTCCCCCCTGGTCTGAACCTCCATCCAGCCTGACTATGCGCTATGTAGATGGGTAACTGTATTGCTGATAAAACAAACAGGTGTTTTCCTGAGCTACACTAGTGAGAGGAAAGCACTGACAAGAGCAGCAATGGTTGGTTGCAGTAGTGTACTGATCGTTGGGGCACACTGAGAAAAACCCCGGTGGACTGTCAATAAATCCATACAGTTGTCTTACCGGCACTGTCTCGCTCTTTAATGGCTCTCTCCATGTGTGTGTTCTGGGACTTAGCTCATTTCTATCCCAGCAAAACACAGATTTTCTGACATTTTGTTAAGTATATACAGCAGGTGAAATAAGTACTGATCACCAAGGCTCTCAGTAAATACATTTCTAAAGGTACTACTAACATGAAATCATCATCAGATGTCAGTAACAGTGTAACAATCCATGCAATCCACACATGCAAACCATAGATACCCACAAATTATGTGTAACAATGTGAAATGACACAGGGGAAAAGTGTTGAACATATAAAAAATGGAAAAAAAGCATGGAAAGAGGCAAGACACTAGCTCAAATCTACCAGTCAGGGTGCGTGTGGAGAGCTTCGGAAAGACCGAACTAGCAGGTAGAACTGTTTCAAAGAAAACAATAAGTAACGTACTCAATGGCACATGCAAGCTTCTTATCATTAAAGAAGGATTAATGTATGGGTTACTTAGGTTGTTACCAGCATATGGTAAAAATGTCACGTCAATAGCACCTTTAGAAATATATGTACTGAGGACAATATTTATTTTACCTGCTGTTAATAAGCAGTTTAACCTCACACACAGTTTACCTTCTTTGGCTGGCATGCTTGTGTGTGCTTTGCTGCTCAGTAGGATATTTGCCAGTTTTCGTGCCAGTTTAAGGAGAAAGGCATTTGCAAAAACAACCTGAAATGCTGCAGTTTGTGCTAAATAATATTCAAATAATAAAAAAAAACACACAGCTGAAACTGACTTTTTGACTTATTCCATGTTGAGGACCTCACCTCACATGAAAGTGTATTCACTTTGACGTCAAACAAGTGAAAAAAGGAAACCTGTTCTAGGCAGTGGCAAAAAAATAAAAATAAAAAAATCTGCTCCGTCTCTTTTCCTACATCTTTAGTTCAAAGGAATCTCTGAGTACTACCTAGCTCACTCCAGAAATACTATAACACTAAAATTCTAACTAAAAACTCTAAAAACATCTAAAAAGAAAAAAAATCTGATTGCTACATCTTCTATGTCCCTCCTTATCACTGGCAACCTAAACTGAATTAAAAGTGTCATCTGAGAAAAAAAAACATAAAAATCAGCAACAAGAACAATAACACAGAGGCCTTCCCTTGACATTCCAAATATCTCCTCCATAGTTCAGAATAGGGTCTGTGAGACCTAGACAGCATTTCACAACAAACATCCTAAGGGAAGCACAGCCTGAGGTAAAAGCAACGCTCAGCTGACTTGACCAAACTGTAGTAAAATAAAATAAAACATCAGCTGTGTTGGGGATAAAACATGGACACAGTTAACAGGGTGGACAGTCAGGGAGCTTCAGCCATGCTGACAGTATTTGCAGGTTTCAAGGTTTAGTAACATTGTTCAGAGATTCTAATTTTCCCTCTGACAGTCTTGACTGTTTTTTTGTCTTCACTCTTCTACATATACGTCTCCCAAGCTGTGATTGTGGTAGATGTAGGTGAATAAAGGGGCGAGGCTGCAGTAAACAGTTTAAAGGTTGTGTTTGAACCTGACAGCCACAAAGGGAGAAAACTAAAAGGTTTCACCGCAGGGGGCAACGGTGGCTCCTGGTGCTGTGCAGGATGAGTCAGCTCCACTGATCCCTCGTCAGCGGTGTCGGCTCTATGAGGGGGTGCTGTAAGAGGAGGTGGGCGTGCTCCTGCCTGCTTTACGTTCGTAGTTCACCAATCTCTGCCCAACTAGGTACCTGGACGAGGAAAGGAAAACATAGTTCACCAATACTGAAGAAACAGAAGTTCATACCACTAAAAGTATGACGCTTCACATGCTGATAAGTCTCATTTGTCACTGTGAAGCCTGTTCACTTGTACCAGGTGAGCTTTTAAGGCTGAGTAAGCACTTTAAATTGTAATATTTAAAAGGGAATAACTCACTTTACTAACAAGGCTTCCTGAGCCTGCTCACACTGTCTATTTTGTTCAGTGACAATATCAATAAATTCAAAATGTGTCGATATAAAATAGAAGGACGTATGTGTTGAAATCCCATGTTTAATTGTTGGGATGGTGCTGTTGGCTTCCTCCAGACATAACAACAGCCATTGTAGCCATAGTTCCATTTTTGTTTTATCAGACCAGAGGATCTTTGTCCCTTTGCACAGCAGCTTCTGCCATGCTGAGCAGCCTTTAAAGCCTATGTCAATACAAGACTCATTAGGCTGTGAACAGAAATATGTTTGTGTTTCTTCCAGTGTCTTCACCAGGTCCTGTGCTGCTGTTCTGGGATTGATTTGTACTTTTTGTCTCTAGCAGAGAATACATGTCTCCTGCATGGTCCCATTGTGTTTGTATTTGTAGCGTTTTGTTTGTATAGCCAACCTAAGTAACTTCAGGCATTTCAAAATGACTCCCAAGGATGAATGAGACAAGTGGAGGACCAGTCTTTATTTGCTTCTAAGGTTTCCTGTCCGATTTCTTTTGATTTTACCATGATATCACACAAAGAGGAACTGCGTTTGGGGTTCTATCAGCCTAGAGGTAGCTTTTTAAGACACAACATGCATTTTACTAAGCTGTTTAAAGGCATAGTCAACTGAGAGTATGCACACCCTTGACACACTGATATTGTGCAATAGTGAATTATATCAAACGTGACAAAACTACAGTTAGTTAACCTGAAATCTGTAGTTAAAACAATCCAATCTAAGTGTGTGTGTTAAAGTTGATTTTGCACTCCTGCAGGAACTTGTCTTAACTTCAGGGATTTTTTATTTCTCATATTATTTTCTTTTTACATGAACTGACATTTGAGGTTCCTTTTTAATAAAATGCTCTTACTAAAATTTAAGTTCCTGGTCTGTTACTGCAGGGAGATCTGACTACTGTGACTGATAATTAGTGAACTTTCACTGCATATGTTACATCTAGCACTCAGATCATGTCACAGAAAAAGCTGAACCACGTGGTATTATCTGTCTTTGCTGGCACAGATATTGTCTATTGAAATACTGCATTCTCATCCTCATCCACTGTTGCCAGCTTAAAAAGGCTTTTATGAAACACACACATATACATATACAGCTGACAGGCAGGCAGCTGACTGTAATAATTGGTGAACAGATGAGGTCCAACAGAGCTTGTGGTCTTCATATGAAAAGTCACACTGGAAATGATCAGGGTCTACTGACTTGTCATTTTTGATGTGTTCGTAGAGACGTTTGAACTGTCGTATCTGAAAGAACAGAATGGCCAGCAGCATGACTACCATCAGCAGAAATGGATAGATTCTCCTCTCCACCAGTATCTGCATCTCTGGCTGCACTCCTGCAAAGAATGAGAGACAAAGAGAAAGTAAGCACAGTAACAGAATCTGCTCTTCATCAGTGCATTTGTCTGCGATGTCCTGGCCTTAGCAACTGATGAGGCCAAGCAGAGAGGGTGACAGCAGATGGGGAAAGTAAAAAGCAAATAATTTGGCACGATTCAGGGAAGGCAAATACAATCAGCTACACTCTGGTTTCAACAACAGCTCAAATGCTTATTCCCACAAGGGCAGGGAATTCCTAATTGACTAGTTGTTTAAATGCAGCTCTTGTCCAAGTCAACATCAAAAACACTGAATTGGTGCCGTGGGTAGGCTTTGCATGAAAAGCAGTTCCCAAATGAGCCCTGTGACCAAATTAGTGAGGATCTGCATGCACTCTTATGGTGGTGAATAACCATGAGAAAATAGGTAACAAATAAAAGCTGATGTTTAGTAGCACAAATTAACAATTAAGGATAAACTGTAAATTTTCCTGGTTTACTGCTGCTTCAGTTTGGATGATACCATGTAATATTAGTTCAGACCCGGCTTATCATGTTAAAACAACAAAGTTACACAGCTGTAAACCTGCTGCTTTATAAGGTAAAATGACTTGGATTGATTTTTCTCAATGGAGTCTGGTGGCTTAGAAGCAAGCGCAGATCAATATAACGTTAAATGTTAAGTGATTTTTGAAGGTCTTTCAAGATCTTTTTGAAGTTGACATTGTCCACAGCAGCTCACTGTTTGGCTTTCATATTTTTCATATTACTGTTCATTATATTTTGTCATTAATTAGCACAGATATAGATGATTATAATTTAACTTCAATGGCAATTAACAAATTATTAAAATTTAAAATTGTATTTATTTGCCAAAAAATGCTAAAATTGTCTTACAACATTAGTTGAATGGAAAAGCTTCCGCCTATCGTAAACACTATCGTGAAATCTAATGTTTGTTGGGCGACAAATGAGGTCCCAGAAAGTCCATGCTGAACATAGACACATTCAGACTTACCCAGCAGTGGTGTAACACCTTTAGAGATGGTGTAGGGCACACAGAGAGACAGCAGCAGGACACAGATGACTGGGGCAGCCAGCCTTCGCACAATGAAATGGAGGTCGATATTTCTGATACCGTTGGCATATACCTGGAGGAGAGAGCGATACTGATAAGTCTCCTTTCATTCCTGTGCAGCTCAGTTGATTTTCTCCTCAATTATAAACTAAATCTGGAAAGCATATGCATCAAATAACAGTGTTTCTGTTTGTTGTTGACTGAATTAACTTAAACAGTTTGAGGCTCACCTGCTCAATGACAGTCTTGAGCCACCACTGAGGACCCATCAATGTTATAGCAGCAATGATTTTAGCATGAAGAACGCCCAAGGCCCAGTCCTGCACACACACGGAGCAGTAGTTGAATTACAATCAAATTTCAGTTTTATAGTGACGTGCACGCCTCTTAAAAGGGGACACAAAATTCCAATTTTCTTTTTTTTCTTTTTTTAGATTAGATATTACAAAATATCACAGAAGTTATTTTAATTAAAAAAAATATGCCACTGGTCTCAGGCGGTAAATGTAGCAAGAAAATCAATGCTTATATCGCTCAGGAAATGTCAACATAAGTCAAAAAGATTTGACATGATATCCGTTTACAACATATTTTGTAGTTTGTTTGGTTTGATACTCAGTCCTAGGAAAACATATGTGCACCAAAACAGTAACAACAATTTCTCAGATAGACACAAACAAGTACTTTGTTAAAAATATGTGATCTGCAAAAACTGAAAGATCTGATATTGATTCATTAAAAAAAAAAAATCACTGGAGTTTTTAAATACATGCCATCCCTGAATCTTCTCATTAGAAATCTCTCTGCAGTCTGACATTACTGATTTTACATGATAAATCTTTAAAGTGTTGTGATACTGAATCGATTCAGGAAATCAGCAGTGATAGCCAGCCCTAATGTGTATAGTTTAATCTCTCATATACACACACAAACCTACCTGCCAGGGGTAGAAGAGAGGTGTCTGGTCCAGGGGAACTCTGAGAGGAGCAACAATGACCAGCTCAAACAGCAGACCCAACAGCAGAGGAATCACCCCAGCTAACATCACAGCTACCACCACGGTCTTAAGGATCTGTTCTCGACAACACATCACATCCATCCCAACCAGATGCACATTAAAATACAACGTATCACATAGGGAATATAGTTTTTTCCACTGGCTGACCACATTAACATTACCATAAGAGTCCACTCGTTGATTTTGAACATGATGACCGTCCGTCCCTGTGGCATCCAGGAGAGAATCACTGTGGCTGCTCGAATGGCCAGCCAGCAGACGTACAGACCACTGGCTGCTGTGTACAGCTCATGAACCATAGCATTGCCCATCCAGAAGGACATCATCCAACGACCCACACACACTGTGTGACGGCAAGAGGACAGAGTAAGGTGGAGAGACGTAAAAATCAGAGGTATAACTGAGATAAGGGAAGTGGAAAGGTAAAACGCAGACGATGCCTGCTTGTGGCTTACCTGGCAATGTAAGACAAATCAGACTAGCTAACAACAGCGTCACACACATCAAGACAATCAGCAGGACAATCTAAACAAAAACACACAAAATGGCAATTTTTAATATGGTGACAGGCAAAATTGCTGTTAACTGTGTAGTCGTCAGTCACCTTCAGAGGGAAGTTGATGGGCCTGTGGTACGGCCGGAATCCCACTGGACCACCCTGTTGTAGGATGGCTTGATGGGCAGCATGAAGCCCCTCCCCTAGACCAGGGATGCGGTTGTTGTTGTTGTTGAGGTGACCAGGTGGGTTATTTGGCTGGTTGTCATCGTCTTCGTAGTCCCCCAGCAGGTATGAGTGAAGGTCACTGTGGGACAGCCATTTGAGCAGTTATTTTTCTTTTATCAGTTTGGAATAAAAAGAAAGTAAACTCTACATAATGCCCACATTGTACCTGTTTATGTATACATAGTCAGTGTTTGTTCAATTGTGTGTTTGTGTGTGTGTATTCAGCCTTACAGGACGTATCCAGCTGTGAATGTCCAGGCGTGGACGAGGCGTTTGAGCCACTGGCGAGTGTGGCCCTGCTCCAGCAACGCCGGCAGAACAACCTGGAGTAACAACAGCTCCAACGACAGCTCACTGACCGGGGCATCGCTGCAGAAGCAGAATTCATGTTCATTTTATAACATACATGTCAATACAGACAGTAGTTCACTATCACTAGGAGCTATCTGTTTTGGTTATATCTCACATCATCTCTGGCTTTCCGTGAGTGGATGTTGTTTATTTAGCGTACCTGTAAAGCATGACATTGTAGGGAAGGAAGGTCGGAAAGAGGAGTTTAATGATTCTAATAGGTAGCCAGAGCATCAACAGGACTATGGAGCCAAACACCACCTGGAAATAAACACAGGCAAAAAACACTGTCACACACCAACATTAGCTGACTTGCTAAATATCCCTTAAGAGAAACCGTGTCAAATTACAAATGACAAACAAACATATGTTGTTAGTGGAAGTGTTCAGATCAACTGATACGAGAGGATGTCTCACATTACATTATGAGAGAAAAATGGTAAATTTTTGCTAGTATCCCTGATTTATGTAAATGTACTACTTCAACTGTACTTGTATTTGAATAAACAAATTGAATAAATATCTTAAGTGCAGTATTTTAATTGGAAAAATACTTTTGCTCTATTGGTAACCGGCCTTTCAGATGGCTTTAGTTTTATTTGTGCAGTCCATGACATAGCTAGGATTTCTGCTGCCACATAAAATTTGAGATAGGAATCAAATTTTATTAAAGGGATTAAAGCCTTTGTATTAGGAACAGATTAAATGAAAAATAACTCATATCTGTGAAGTCCGAGCACATCACTGTAGTTAAAGGAGAACACTAAACTAAAAGTATGCTTGTTTGATTTATGGGCTTAAATCTATTTGTATTGTTTTTCCCTTGATGTGAAAACACCTGTATTTAGTATTAAGCAGAAATGTGAGTTTTGTTGTTTCATTGAAGAGTCTGGCTGAGAATGAAACAGGAAGATATCTGACTAACCACAGAGAGTATAAACCTCCGGAGGTGTCGGTAGATGGGGAGGTGGATCATCTCCTGGACTGGGTTGAAGTCTGGATCATTCAGGTTCCTCAGGAACCACAGCACACCTGGCCGAAGCACCTTCACATAGACACAATACGTCTTAAGACTTTCCGTCTTTTTTCTTTTTCCTTTTATTTTACATGAATGTGACTTGATGGTGACCTCTTTGATTTTTATTTACCTCTCTGAGCAGAAGGATGAAGGAGGCGAAGTAAAAGACGTAGACCATACCAACCAGCCAGTGGAGGAACATGGTGGTACCAGGAGCGGTGTCAAAACTCTGCTCCCTGTCCTTCAGTGTAGCATCAAACATCTCCTGTAATAAAGAAAAGGATTTCTGTTTTAATACAAATGGCAAATGAGTGCAGTTATTAGTAGCATTTTGTTTCTTGATCAAATTTGCACACACATCATCATCATCATCATCACGACTGAATTCTGTTTGGTTAGTCATTACAGGCCAGTATGTGGCCGTGCCAAAGAGATCAACTGACTTCACTCTGCATGTTTGCCTTACCAGTGAACAAATATCGAGCCACCAACCACAAATCAGCGGGAACAAGCCTATCTCCATGACAACCAGCAGGGACACCTGCATCATATAAAAAAACGCTTGCAATTTAGTTGCTGTTTTCATGCAATTATAATTTTCCTAATTACTGTTTCCACCGAGCTTTGCTAGTTTGATAAACACAAAATAAGAAGAAATTACTGAGAATACAGTACAATCAGAGCTGCATCTCTCTAGTTTACCTTGACGACGATGTAGCAGACACCCAGGAGGCGTCTGGATCGCTGAAACTTCACTAAAGAAGCAAATGCCTAAAGAAGGCACAGTTAAGGACTCATAGGACACATATAATTTGACATAAGCAGGTGAGAGTCCTAGTCAAACCTAGTACAAAAATAAGATTTATTTTAGATAAAGTACACACACCTTTTATACGTGGTCTGCAAGCTAAAATGGGTCACTAGTTTTAGACTTTTGTTGGCACTAACAGTGAATGTAAAAGTGCAAAACAGTTCAGATTCATATTAATAGGTTTAAGACAAACACTTCAACAGGAAACTATACTGTACATAGCACATCTAAACACAAATTAGAACTCATTTAACAGCTACACTCTATGTCCACGGGGCATCCTTTATAACATGTCATTTGTAATATGTAGAGGATACATGGCAGACAATGAGCGCTCCAGCCAGAAGGATGTACCCCAGGACGGTGGTGATGAGGCCGTCGAAGTGTGAGGCTTTGACCTGCATCATGAAACACATTCCATCAATAATGCAGGCCAAACTTAAATATTGGAATTCAGAAAGTACGAGCACTTACATAGTCCTCAAAGCCCAGTCCAACCACTGAGAAATGGCCAATGTGATATGGGCAAAAAGCTAGAGAAAAAAAAAACAGTCTTGTGTTAAAGCTGATAGTAAAGTGAAGCACTGAGCTATGGGGACAACCATGTTTCAACTGCGTAAGGGCTAACTCTTGGTAGCATAAGACACAGAAAGCCTCATAGTTTCTCAAATCTAATCCATGTCGATTGAGTTTGATTTACCAAAGACCAGGATGAAGAGTGTGTTGAGCGACACCACCCAGAAGACATGCTCCTAGACAAAACACACAACAGGCGCCTCTGTTAATTCATTTTCCTGGAAAACATTCCAAAACAATTGTACTTCATATCACTCCATGTTGATGTTTCAATTAGTGATTTCTAGGGTCTTCCTCTTCTGGATGAATCAGTAAGCCGTCAGGTGAGGTTGTACAAATAATGTGGCACCAACCATTTCCATTGCATTCTGTTGTGTTGCCATTGCCTCACCAGAAGAACAGACAGGCAGGTGAATCCTCAGTTATGTTGTAGAATAGGGGAGCTGATTTTTACAAAGTTTCATCATTTCATCATTTCACAAGGCAAAATACCTCAAATTGCTTGCTGTGTATTTTTTTAATGTGCAAATATAAACTATAAGTTTGAATGTTTGAATCATTTTAATTCACAACTTCTGGTGATTCATATTTAAAATTGTGTAAGGGAGTAGCATCAAAAAGAGAGTTTATATTTACCAGGAAAACTAAAGAACCATCCAGTCCTAGCATCTGCAACACAAATACAGTTGTTAGAATCAACTCTTAAAAGGACGTGTGACACCTGCTAATAAAAAGAAGAAAACATTTATTGATTCTACCACAGGTCAGCTACAAACAGGATCCTTAGATGCAGGAATTAAGACTGTGTATGCATACTACACACTTCCTCTCATGTAGGCCTCTAGCCCAGATTTCTCTGCCATCTGACTAGTACCCTCCTTACACTTCACTCTTTTAGCATCATGCCCTAACTACAGCACACCATTTTGTAGAGCACAAAGAATAAAAAACAGAGTTTCCTACCCTTTCCCAGGTCAGTTCTTCCGCTGCACGGTCCCACTCCAGTGCATTCCAGTTCAAATCTTCTGAAAAGCAGACACAACATTGACTGTAAGGAACAACCACTATGTACTTTTGCTATGTAATGTTGAACTGGAAAAGAAAGTTCACACAAATCTTCACAAGTACTGAGTCTTCTTGAAGCAATAATTTATTTAGACCAACCACACAAACACAACAACTCAAAGACTACAGTTGCGCTGTGAGTATTTTCTCCTACTTCAAAATGAACCAAACTTCGCTACTCTTTTTATGATCACTGACCTTGCAGTGCATTATTGGCATCAACAGCATCTTCTTCCCTGCCTTCCTCATCCTCCTCCTCCTCCTCCTCCTCTTCATCATCATCATCTTCCCCATCGTCATCATTTTCATCATCATCCAGTTCAGCCTCCTCTCCGTTGTTGCCAGCTTCATGAAGGTTGGCCGGTGCCAGCCTGTCTGGAGCGATGTCTGCGGGGTTCTGGGCCGCTGCGGCATCTGCAGCAGCCTGTGCGTTGACAGCACCATTAGCACCTGGACCCTGCAGAGCCATGGGCATAACAAGAATTAACGTGGTGGTAGTATGCTTTCACCACTCAAGTTGCATTTTCTATCCAGACTCATGTAAAAAAAACGTGTTCAAACTACTGCGCCTGCTTGTATGAAGTGTAATTTTCTTTCACACAGGTGAATAACATTGGTGTCAGCTGGCTGTTTGCTATAGTCAACAACTTTTATTGCAAACTTTTCATAAAGACGCAGTTGAAGTGAGGCAATGTCACAGTCAGTCTTCATTGGTGGTCATTCTCCGATGTCAGCTAGGTGCATTCGTAACTTCAAAAGTTATTTTTATGACATGGATTTAATCACTGTACTGACAGGTATAATCTAAATGAATGATTTCCAATGAAAAATGTGCTATTTTGACTAAGGACTATTTTTATAAGAGTATAAACGACTGATATAAAGACTCATTACATTTTGCAGTGACTGTCCTGGTTATTACTCGGGAAGGGGAAGTAGAGAAGACTCCTAATAGACTTTTGTGTGAAATTAAGTCATAAAGTGTGTCACAAATTCTTGAGTAATAATCACTCAGTTATCATTTGCTTATTAATCACACTTGCTTGGCTTTGTTTTTTGGTAGCAACCAAGCACAGCTTGAGGGGAAAAAAAATATATCAGTACCCGCTTTGTCATTTGTGAAGATAATTCAGTCCTGAAATGCATTTCTCATTCAAAAAACACACTTGAGAAGTGATCAAAGCATTTGTTGGTATCGGTAACTTTAACTTTCTGCTTTGTCTAACATTACTCACAATTCAAAAAACAAGTTTTAATCAAACTACTTGTATAAAAAACATCCAGTTTTAAGTAACTGCACTGTAAACAAGCAAACTAAAAAAAATGGGAGCATTACGTAATTCTAAACGCCAACCTCTCGTCACTCTGCCAACTATGCCAGAGTGCATCAATGGTAAAATCCATGAGAAAGTTCATAGGCTTTATATGTCCAACTCCAGGACAAAAAAACCCCAAGGAAAACAAGGGACTTATTTATTCATAAATTGTGCTCACCTCATTTGCAGGTGCAGGACCGTTGGGTTGGTTGGGAACCAGAGGAGGTCGATTCTGCTCTAACCACTGAGGGGCACCACCATGGACAATCTGTTCTCTGAGCCACACCAGGCTGATGAAGGCACACAGTGTGCACGTGACCACAAAACAGCCCTGGAGGCAGTCAGCAAGCAGGTTTTGCCTGCAAGGAAGAGATATTGTGTTGTTTCCCTGCTGTATTTCTGCAAATGATTACAACTTTACAGGTAGCTGAACAAAGAGACAAAAATAACAGTGGGCTGTGGACTTATGTCAAAGTTGGGAACAACTGATTTCAACAAGTCAAGTCTACATACAAAGCAGTATGACAGGTATGAAAAAGAAGGGCCAAGACCAAGACCGGAGACTTACGTTGATAGCATATCTAATGGCAGGGTAAGGAGAGAGCTCACGGAGCCAGTAAATAAACACTTGTAGATACGACCTGTGAGGAAAGCAGACATAGAAAACTGTATCACTCTCAACACCACAAGAATCGTTTTACCCAACGCATATCAGCGCGTGTTATCTTGCATATTTACACATTTATTTTGAGCATGAGTGATTAATTTAACCTTGGACAGAAAACTGACAGGCAGTCAATTCTAAGGACTTGTGGCAAATCAGGTTATTAGGCAAACCTGCTGTTGATAAGCGAGCCCAGAAGTTAAGACACTGCTGCAAGCTGACCTAGAATGTCCTTGGATGTTTCCTCGTTGCTACATGCCTTAACTGTCAAAAGGGCTTCCAATCATAAGTGTTAGCCAGAAGTGTCAAACTAAGACAGTGTAAGCTTAATTAAATTATTCAGTCATTTGTGGCTGAAAACTAAGTATGACTAATTATTTTTAATGACTCTTTTGGTATAGGAAACATCGAAATGGCAGAGAATCTCCGTCTCTGTTAAACCCAAGATGATGGCTTCTGGTTTTGTCTGATCAAAGATTTAAAAATCCAAATTTTTAAAGAAAGTAGACCTTGTAGAACTACTTAAAACATTACAACATTGAAACTACTGTTTACATTTGTACTTTAGTCCCTTTGTTTATACAGTCTGTTAACATTCTCCATGGACACTTTGGATAGTTATAACATTAATGGTATGGCAACTTGTATATACTTTGTATTTTGTATCTTGTTCTATTTCTGTTGTTTTTTTTCTCTGTATAATGTCTTTACTTGCACTTAAAGATGCTCAAGCAGAGATATATCCCACATACAATGTGAAACATGTTTGGGGTATGTGCGATGTGAAGATTACCAATGATTACATTTTGTCTTATTTATTCAATAGAAAGAAAAATCACTGGCAACAGTTGTGCGTTTTACATGCCCGTTTCTAAAACTGCCTTTCTGTCATCACAGTTCCAGCTTCTCAAATGTGAGGAGAACTGTTTCGTTGACATTTTTCCCTCTTTTTTGAAATATTATTGACCAAATCAGTGACTAGTCAAATGACAAAGAAAACAACTGTCAGATTTAAGGCTAATAAAAGTAAGTATAAGCTGCAACCTAAGATGTGACTTACATGCTGTGAGAGGTACCACACCTAACCAGGCAAATGCCACCAGTGTGTAGTGGAACCAGTATCTGATGGCTGTTCCAATACTGGTGACTAGCCCAGCAAAGATATCCTGCACTGGCAGGCGAGACGGCATGTCTGGAGAGTAGACTGATCAAAAGAGTTATGTGGAAGTTGAGAGAAAGAGACAGCTATAATTAATCAAAGGAGCTCAAAACAACTGAATGCACTGCTAATGTAGTGAACTGAGTCACTGGAAAACAAGGGACTTACTTGGTGTAAATGCAAACCGGTGCTTGCATAATTCACAGTATTCTTTTCTGCTGTGTTTTAACCACTGCAGTAAGCTGTAAAAACAAAGGCACACAGGATGAGTTTACTTAACATTAAAGGCGACAGAAACTGAATCGCAACCATGCTTCAGTCATTGATTTTCTCACTGTTGGACCTACCATTCCTGGTGGATAAATTTGATGCTGCCAGTGCAAACACAAGGGTGGTAGAGCGGTTTGTCCTGGGTGCCCTCTGACCGACATACCCGACAAATATCCGCTGTAACAGCAACACACAACAACATCAGCTGGCCCAGCCTTGGATTCTGCAGCATTCCGGATGATTAACCATGAAATCCATTTCTTCTCTTTTCATTTCTTAATCCACATCTAGTGACACGTCATAAATTTAAAAACAACTGCACGTGCAAGCAAACATTCGGCAGAACATTCACATGATGAGCCAGGATTTGAGGATCTGATACATTTGTGATTTTAGTACTGTAAGTGATGGCAGTGAACAAAACAGGGCAGGTCAGACTTGGGAAACCTATAATCCTTGGATTACCTGTGTCACTGGAAGATTTAAATAAAGTGACTATACTTAGCCGAGGATGCAGGGGCATGACTCCTGTAAGGAAACCCCGAGTCCTTTTTAGTAACTATATCGCTGCCTACTGCTATATGTGTTAGATCTGTGGACAGTAGCTACAACTGTCTGATTAGTGCTCAGATCAAATGTATTGGGTAGTTATGTAACATACCATCTGTCCAAGAATAAAGTCAACTCCATTCTTTGTAGAGTATCTTGAATATACGCGCATAAAAGAACCTTATCAGCTCGCAGCGCTGACTGGTCGACATGTAAACGTAGCTTGTTATGATACAATACGTAATGCTGGCATAACGGTTGCCTTAGCTATATTTATTACACGCTTCGCTTCTAACTTCATAATTAGCTACTGTTTGTGTGGCTCAATTGAAATGTCTTCCTTTACAAAGTCCATGACTGCAGCCGCAATTCAAGAGTTGTTCATAAATGTTTGTGACAGCAAACGGCAACTGGTTTTATTTACAACAGCTGATGGCTAACGGGTGTAAGCTAGCTGGCTGGCTAGCCAACGCTAATTGGCTAGCGGTTTCTTTAATGCTAGTGAAACTGTTAGTTCGAAAGAAAGCTGAAATACTTCGTTTCCTCTGCCTATATTTAATAGTGGCTTGCGCTGTGACACATGCAGCCGTGTTAAAAGTGGGATTTAACAACCGAACCTTAACAATTAGGTTAATCAAGTTTCAACATTAGCTACCTTCCTCAGCGGTGTCCATCTTGACTGGCTGCTAAAGCAGCCCTGCTCCACAATAGTCCGGTTAGTCAACAGTATGCAGCGATGACCACTAGCTATCTATGTGTAAACATTTCAGGTTATTTTTTTACTTCAAGCTGCGATTGTTGCTGACGTCAGCGCACGTATAAAAATGATGTAAAGCCTGTTTTACTTCATGGTTGTCAGCTAGCGGTCAGGACATTCTCATAGCAACAACACGTGATTATGCGCCATTTTCACCACTAGATGTCACCCAAGCGCAATGAGCCGGTTTGAGTTTTATCAATAAACGAGGTCTGTAATACAGTGCAGAAGTTTTCACTAAAATGCAGACAAAATAACGGAATCAGATTTCTGACAGACAAATATATTGTGAGTATGTTTACCAGTCTCTGTCTCGAATGATTGGCATGTTTTCACATATTGTATAAACAATGCAATTTGATCAGCATCGTCCACGCAGACATGGGTTATCCAACCAGCAGACTTGTGCCTATTAGGACTTTCATTTTCACATGTCATCATTGTTTACACACACATCTCAAATCTGAACCGTCTTCTGGTCTTCTACTCTTCACTGATAACCAAGAGAAGACTGGGATCAACTAACATACAAGTGCCAGTCACTCTGTCTTTCTTGCATTTTTCAACATTGACTCAGGGTTAGACACTGATGAACGCACTTTGAGGCAGTTTTCAGATTAATTTTTAAGAAGTGGTGTGAATACACCTCAAGGGCACCCTCAGATTGTGATGGCAACAGTGAGATGTTGCAAATGTTTGCATTTATGTGTGTGAATCTGATGTATCACATTGTTCTGGCATGGTCTCTTTTCTCTTTCCATGTTGCAGGTGTGATTTAAATGTCTTGGCATTGTACACCCATACAGTGTCTATGCCCTCTCCAGCAGTATGTTCAGGGACCCAGGTAGGGAAGGGGAAGCGGCAGGCAACCACCTTGGCTGTGCTCGGTAGCTCGCTTGCCAACTTCAGCTCCAGCTGGTCCATCTGCAGATACAGACGACAACATTTAGAATATGAAGACAAATACTCTCTGGTTCAGAAACTCAGTTGCTAGTCCAAAGCAAGAGGTAGAACAGTCAGTAAAGGAGATAATGTAATTGTACTGTTTTGGTAACTTCTCTCCAACACAATGATCAGCTACAATATTAAAAAACACCAAGCAGTGAAGTGAGTAACACTGATGATCTCAGCTCGATGTTATGGCACACATGGAGCCTGGTGTTTGTGTGAATGTTACTTTCCCAGGTATCACCACCTTAAACATTGTTACAGACTAAGCACACCCCCATGGCAACAGTGTGTTCCATCCTCCTGGTCCAAAGCGTTCATCAGTTAAGTGATGCACACACAGACAACTGTTGTATGTGTTAGAAAACGTGGTATATCACATCAGGCCAGCTTCTCCCATTGCTCTGTGGTTCAGTTCTGATTCTCATGTGACCAGTTCATAGGAACTTTAAGCAGTGGACAGGAGTCAGCATGGTCAACGTGACTAGTCTGAAAACATGTGATTCACAGTGTTTTGACACATTTATCTCAGAACAAGCATAAGCATACTGAGCTACAGCAGATTTTCTGTTGCATTGGTATCCACTTGCCCATTTTCCTGCTTCTAAAACACCAACTAATATATCCTACCAATTGACAGGTGCCATGATAATGAGATGACCAGTATTATTGACTTCACTTAACTAGTGATTATGACCACGTTCCTAATATTGTGTCTCCCTTGCACTTCCAAAACAGCTGTGACTCATCAGAGATTGGACATGGGCCTTCTGAGGGTGTCCTGTGGTGTCTGGCAACAGATTGCTGTTAGTGGGGGGCTTTTGGATCCTATTGGGTGATGTGACGGGCCTAGTGAATTTGAAGGCCAGGTCAACACCTTGTGCTGTTCTTCATGTTTTCTGAGGTGGTACATGTCTAAGTAACATCCACACAAATGCCAGGTCCAAAAGTTTCCCTGCAGAACACTGCAATGTCACAAGATGTCATAATGTTATTTATGTCAGTAAATACAGTCAGTGGTCATAATGTTATGCCTGACTACTGAATGAGAAGAAGAAGAAAAATAGCCTTTATTGTCACGGCACACTGAACAAACTGAACATGATCATTTTTGCATTCATAAAAACTGGACAAACATCAGAACTCACCATTTGAGGGACACCAAAAATGACGACGTTGGAATACTGTGCAAAACTGACCTAGCAAAAAAATGAGAAAGATGGGCAGCATGTGTTTAAAATAGCCTGCTAAGATCAACAACATAAGCACAAAAACAAAAAATAACTCATTATGAAAAAAACAACAGTGACTTGTGACTTCAAGTAAACAAGCTAGCATTTAAAGGGTTAAAATCCTCAAAATGACTGCATTTTTGATAGTCTTGTAAAGCTTAATTACTCAAGATGGTATTGAATTACACTGATACCTGACGGTTAATGTTTTCATTTTGTTACACTCTGTGACACCTGATGTTGGTAACAGAACAGAGATTCACCATGCCACACTAATGAGGCACAACTGACCTTCCACAAGTCAGAGATGTGGAAGGAGGTGGAGCGGTGGACTCCCTCTCTCCAGGCCTTGTAGCGAGAATACCACACCAGCCAGGGGTTGAGCTCAAAGCCGGATGCATGAAAACCATGTTTGGCTGCTGCAATCACCTGAGACAGGAAGAAGAGAAATAGAGGGTCTCAGCAATGTACACATCTAATCAAATCGATGTAAAGAATGATTGTGATCCTTGTGTTTCTAGAGCAAATATTCAAGACGTGTCATGTTAGGCAGGTCAGTAAATGTTTAAAGTTTAAATTTGAGTAAGTGGTGCTTTTAAAAAAACATGAGGCAGAATATGAAGGTATGCATTTACTTCAAAGACAGTTTTCTTATTTGAAGGTGAAATATAGTGAGACAAAGGTAAAATATCGGTTTGTAAAATAAAATGTAACGTGTAAACTCCTGCAGCACCAGTCACCGTTTGAGGGACAGCACTTACTATCCTTCCATCTCCGCTCCCAATATCCACCAGCGTCCCCGATCGTGCCTGCAGCGCCTTGAGGACGTTCTCCACCTGAGCTGTGGTGGCCGGGACAAACGGGAGGCAGATTCTTCTCAAGGCGGGTGCGACAAACGGAGCAGCCACGGCGTACAGGGCGACGAGCGACCCTCCCACCACCCCAGTAACGACAAGACCGAGGCGACTTCTAGGCTTTCTCTCACTGAAATCTCCGCTAGACTGCCCATGAGTAAGGAAGAGCTCCTCTTGAGACATGGTGCTAGCTTAACGGAAATGTTGGGACTTTATAAATATGTAGCTACCGTTAGCTGGACTCCATGAATGACAGTTCAAACTTTGCTGGAGCTAGCAAGCTAGTCGCTATCCAAGGTTAACATGTCATAAATTAAATGATATATTATTCAAACAAGCCGCAAATTATGAAAAAGAAAAAGACGAAAGCACCAATTAAACTGAGCTAAAGTATTTGCTACTGAAAAAGCAGTAGTCTTGTTATTCTATTCTCATATACAGTCAGTGATTCTAAGGCATGATGACCTGTGCAACGGTGATATCAGCCCGACCCGAGCGGATGACAAAGAAATGCTAACGAAGGTTCCTTTCACAATTGGTTCCCTGCTGTGTGCCGGGACGCATAAAAAAAATTAAATCTAAAGTAAATACATTCATTAAACAACAACAACAAGTAAAATAACAGGGAACATTTTCAATTTAATAAATAAACAGAAACAGAATAAATGCAATACAACTGGAATTACATGTAAATACATAACTTGACATCTAACATTTAACAGATTTTTATTCTTGGCTTTGGTGGTGCAGAAATATCCACAGAAATGGGAAACACAGCAACGGTTACAATCCTTCCTTCACTAATGACACATGTGATGTAGTCATACATCTGACATATAAATCCAGAGTTGAAACTTCAGCGTAAAGGAAGAACAAAAGGGAAAGAGGGAACGGTGATCCAGCAGAAAGGGTGGCGTTTCACTCAGCATCTGTGCATATAAGTCTTCTTCTTCTTCTTCTTCTCTACCATTTCTGTCTGATATTATAGTATACTCTCGCCACTTCCATGCCAGTTACATTTCCATATTTGTAGTATTCAAGAAACTTCCTAAACTCTTTGGCTTGGGGGAATTACTATCAAAACCACTGAATTAGTAGTGTGCACTGTAAGACTTTAGCCTCAGTGTAATAAAAATTAGTAATTTTAATACTTTTCAATAACAATCAAATTTCCATTAGCGTATCTACTTTTGGCTATATCAGTTCTTCCTGTCAGTGGGGTGTCATCCGGGTCTTGATTGTTTCCCATTTCCTTTACTTGCTTGTTGCCTTAAATCAGAAGTCATTAGACAGTGTACGATCTAGCCCTGACATGCCATGGTGGATCGTGTGGTGGTGCATGTGGCGCTGGCTGGTGGTAGGGCCCTCATCCATCATCAGATCATCATCCTCCTCTGCCCTGTACCCCTCAGCCCCATCCTGTGAGTAGCTGTGCTTCATCACCAGGATGCTCCGTCGACCTGCTGGTATGGTGTGGTGTGAGAGACGTGGCGACTGCTGGCTCACCATCATCGGTGGCAGCGGGGGCACAGGAGGCCCCCCATCGGGCATCATGGTGTCATCCCTCATGCTGAGGTTGCTGCGGCTACCGTGGACGCTGCCATGCATGCTGCCATGCATGCTGCCATGCATGCTGCCATGCATGCTGCCATGCATGCTCCCGTGCATGCTCCCGTGCATGCTCCCATGGTGAGAGCCGCAGTGGTGGTCACGGATGCATTTGCTTTCAGAGCGTCTGAGCTTGTGGAACTTCTCAAAGTCCTCTGCCATGGTGGCGTCATTCAGGTCCCCAGATGGGCCACGTCGCAGAGTGCAGAGCTCATAGTGAGGAGGTTCAAAACCAGGATGGAGGAGGGCAGGGTCGAAGTCATCTCTGTTGATACAAAGAGAAGAGAGCACATGTAAACACCAACACACGCAAACACAAGGTAAAGGTACAATGAAAGCAGAAAAAGATGAGTCCTCAAACTTATAATTTTTAATATGCCTTGCTACTGATGTGCAATTTAAACCCAAAGACGCTTGATTTGTGCATTCATACACAAATTTAAATTTCCATACTGCACACAAACAATTTTTTTATTTAGAGCTGCTTTAATGGGCTTTGTTAGCCTAAACCTGTGACTATCTTGCATTCGGTGTTGTATTACAGGCAAACAGATAAAGTCTAATAAGGACCCTGCTGGTTTGCTGTTCTACAAAACTTCAATATAATATGGATATTTATCAGTTTACTTTCAAGTGATGTACAATGAGTTTTAAAAAAAACATTTTGGACAAAATGAACTGCCTACGATATCTGGAAAAGAGTTTTTTTCAAGCAGATGACCACAACAAGTAGTTAAAAAAGTCAAGTGACTGATGTCCAATAGCTCACTTTGTTGACTGAATGCACCTTAAGCTGAGGCTAGAGTCGTACAGCAGTGCAGGTTCAGTTTCAGCCTGTTCCCTTTGCTGTATATAACAGCTCTCTCTTATCCCATGGTTTCCTGGCTCTCTTTCTTGGCACTATCAAATAAAGCCATAAAAAGTCCCCCAAAAGCTCAGACTAAAGACAAGCCCTTTGTCATTACACATAGCCTTTGCTGACTTACATGAGCATGGCATAGCATTATAGGGCGTTACTCCTCACCCTGCGGTGAGCCCTCAGGATCAGACCATAGGAACACAGCTCACTACACTTTGCCCCACGGACATGTATGACGCATCTATCTGCTGCAGCTCACTCACTCATACCTGGATGGTCTTAGAGGCTCGGTGAGAATCCCAATCTTTGATCCAGCCTTTGTTGCTGAGTGAGAAGCTGTGGTGAATGGGTGTCAGTGCGTCCACTGTCTCCTGGATCACTGACTACCTGACAGACAGGCCACAGTTTGTGTGTTTGGGTCATGTCCTGTCTGATGTGGTGGTGAGTGGTGTGAAAGTCCCACAGGGAACTGTGCTTTATCCATTCCTGTTCACTTTATACACCACTGAATTTCAGCGTAACTCAGAGTCATGTCACATACAGAAATTTTCATTTATTTGGCACAACCACGTGGTCCAAACCTTTCCCACTGTCATTTTTTTGTATTTCAATAAATATTGTTAAAATTGTTACCCCAAGACCCAAGCAGTGGTTGTATTGTGTTTGTCCCTGACTTTCCCCTGGACACACCTAGGGACGTAACAACTCTGCAGTTGTAAGGGTATAAAAGGCTGGTGGACAGATTTGTGGGGTGGGCTGGAAGGAATCACCTTCCGCTTTAAACCTGTACATAACCTCTTCAGCTGAAAGTTTGTGACAGTAATAATTAATTACAGCGAGACATGTTCTCACCTGCGGATTATGTATTTTTTGCGAGGCTGCTTGATCTGAATGATGACAGAGATTATGAGTAGGATCACAACCAGACCACAGGTTACTCCAATGATGGTGAGGTTGGTGTTATCCAGTGTATCCAGGATACTAGCTTTCCTCTTCTCTAGTTAAAGAGAGAACACAGAGAGAAGAAAATCACAGCCATGTGTTGTGAATATAAGGAGTAGCTGGCTGGAGTTTCTCTGCCTGCGTGTGAACATACCTTTGCAGTGATTCTCGTCCCATGGGTAAACACAGTTCTGGATACCGTTGCAGACCAGAGTGTTGTTGATGCACATGTTGCTATGGCAAAAGAAAGTGTCTCCTTCACATGGAGCTGAAAAACAAAAGGCAGGTGACACCACTCCAACTTTAATATAGTGACTCTTGAAGTGATATTTTTTTGAGTCCATTTGCTGCTTTTCATTCTGTAAGAAGCAAAATTTAATTTATTATTTTAATAAATCAAAGTTAAACAAACATTTAGACTGAACTAAATGTCTGTTAGTTCATTATCAGTCACTCAGACAGGTGGTAATCATCTGTGGGTTTGTCACTACAAGCATCTCTTTTCACCAGTCGTTCACCATTGTCCTTGATGGAAAGGTCACTCTTAAAGTGCAGATGTCAGACAGGGAGATTCTCTCACGTTCATGGAAGGTTGTGAAGAGGATCTTGAATTTGCTCTTCCTGCTCCCCTCGTCCGCCCACAGCCTCACCACGCCCACAGAGGACACCAGCATGACATCGTTGGCCACCGTGGAGCAGAACTTATTCTTCAGGTGCTCAACCGAACTGCTGCCGTCGTAGATGCCGACAAAGTTCCGCTTGCACTCATTTGAGTTGTGCATCTCATACTCCAGAAAGCGCATGTAGATCTGTGGAGGATGAAACGATGAGGAAAGGGTTCGATATAAATGGTCTGCTCACCCATATTAGTCCTACCATCAGAGGTTTCTCAATACCTTCTACAATAAGATATATAGGCAAGGGACGAGACTTTGGTTGCTGATTTGTTTCTGTTTGTAGCCCCTTTGTACTACAGTCATACTTGGTCAGTACTACTCACTGAGTGAGTTTCAGTTGCATGCAAGTGCAAGCAAGTTTTCATGTCTTATTTGTCAAACCAATACTAGTCTTGCCTCTCAACTTGATACACTCTAAACAATATCTTAATATTCTTTACAATACAAGAATTCTTGTCCCAGATATCCTCCAACATTGGTCATTGCCAGCAAAGTCTGTGGCATCAGATGCTGTCTAATGGGTCTCCAGACTGTGTTCCCAATGATCTCTGGTGCCGTCTATCTATCTAGACAAGTAGATATTCGATTATTTTCCTTGCTTCTAGGTGAGTGTAGTTCCATTTGTGATGACGAAAGCATTTTTCATATGTTTTTAAAAAGAGATGATTCGGAGTATACACACCTTAGCTCTTGGTGGAGCCCTGATGTACCACCTGCAGTCCACAGCTTCTGTCTGCTGCGCCCGGCCCTCCCTGGCTATCTGTGCTGATTCTACAAATCCTTCCGGACCGTTCAGCTCAAACTCACATACTGTGGGGAGAAGTATTTATTTTTTTGTTAAAATATTAGTATTTCTGAGACAATCAATTGCAACCATGAAGAGAAGTTGGGGCAAACAAACCCTCTAGGGTCCAACTCAACAGAAGTACCACTGACTAAATACACACAGAGTAATTCGGGGCATCAAGCAGGGGCCTTCAGATAAAAAGATACTAATACATTTGTTTAGAAAAGCAAATAAAAGTGAACAGTAAAATTAAAACATCCATTTCAGCTGATGTCTTTTATAACCTTAAAATTAGCCGTGCTTAACAATAGTTACTAGCATCATTGCTGACATGCTCACTTATAGTTTTATACTGGTGGTCAAACTGCCAAATTCCTCAGCTTGTTTTCAACCTGTAAGCTTGTCTGACTTCCTATTTGTTATTCTGTTGGTCCAAAGTCATATATCACATATCCAATATCACAGCTACTATTCTACAGACCTCCTATAAGTTGATGTCCTTCTTGTGACAGGAACATTTTATTTTACAACTTATGCTCCACATTGGTGAATATTTTCAATCAAGTGCTGCACTGGTTTTTGTAACATCTGCTCAGTCCAGAAGACCTAGCGTGATGTTTGCTCATGATCAGATATGTGGAATACTCACGTGGTAGAGCTGGCAGTGCTCCAAGCTCTTCAAACTCTGGATCTGAAAGTAGAGCATAACAATTAATTTTCATGGACTGCATTGTATTTCATAGGTAGCAGAGAAAAAGATTGAAATGTGAAAATTCACTGCAACAATTGCTTGGAGATTAGAGAAAGTAATCTCTGACCTGAGATTGTTTTTGGTTAAGTACAAAGAGAAAAGGAATAAAATATTAATAAAGACATATTGCAAAACACAACTGGACAAAGCTTACAGCACATGTACCAGCACATTCCCTCTACCCTCATTTAACCCACACTGAAACTCTAATTCCCTTCTTAAAAAAAAAAAGAAAAGAAAAAAATGATTTCAAACCAGGAAGGAACGGACATTGTATTCTAAACCTTTGCGCTGATGAATCTGTTGGCTAGGTGGATTAAAAATCCTGATATACCGGCTTAGTTCAGGACAGATTAGGCTCCAGCAGCAGGGACAACCTGCTCATCAAAATGATATTGTATATTTGTTTCTTTGTCAGTTTCTTTTCAAAATTCCACTGAAGAGCTCCCATTTTGATTTTGAGTTAACAGTTCTATGCTTACTTTACACTTGAGAGAAAGACAAGAGACAAAGACGTAACCTATAAAAACAACACCAAACCAGGTACTGGAATGAAACCAGTGATACTTACATTTCCAAATATTTTTCATCATTCTTACTGCAGCACACTGGAAACTGTTTATGATATAAGGATAGGTGATGGACCCAGATGAATTAACCCAGATGAACTAACTCTTATTAATCCTCTCATGTTTCTTACCCATTTCTACTTCAGGCTTGGCCTGATTACTCTTATTCATTCCTGTGTGTGTGTGTGTGTGTGTGCGATTGATGCACACACGCGATACATTCCCAGAGGATTTACATCCAATACAAGGGGAAAACAATTTTAAGACGAGATGGGGGCCAGATATAGGATGGTTTATGTAAATCCTCTTCTAATATTACTCAGTCTGAATGTGAGGTACGCAAAAAAACGGTGATGTACTCATGATAAGTTAACAGTTTTTTCCACATTTTCCATCTATTTTCCACTTGTCTGGTAAAGACAAAATCTGAGTAGTGAGTGGGAGATCTGGTAAATTACTTGCATATTCACATCAGTGTAAGGAATGGTGTAGTTTAGTTTGATTCAGTTTCATCTAGACTGCACAAACATCAAACATCTGGGACGTAACTAGAGTATAACTCTCCTTATTAGTACACTTAAAATGAAATGCCATTAATATTAATATATTTTGCACACATGCACACACTATGATGACAAGAGTTATTCAGTATACTGTGTGCATGTGGGCAAACATATTCTCTCCCACAACTAGGGATGGGTGGAATTAGACAAGAGATTAGCATTTGGCATTAAGGACTCATTACATCTGATGTCAACAAACAGAAAACAGCTTATCCCGATCCGAAAATTAAAGTATCTTCTCAAATAATGGGATATTTCACTTTAGCTTCCCAGTTTAATACAAATATCAATTCTAATTATTTCTAAGTAAGTCGCGCCCACTTAAAGGTAGAGTCACAATATTGGAAAAGGGCAGAATAATGTAGACGTTTTCAGAAAAACAGCACTGAGCCATGACATGGACAACTGGGAGAGAACTGCCGGGCGCCGGCAACTTAAAAACTAGTGTAGCATTAAGAAATAACAACACACAGACGCTCAATTATTTTAAGAAAGACAGAAAAAGAAAAGAAATATGGTTAGATGGATAGATGGACAGAGAGATGCAGATTAATCTTTGCCCCTCCTCAGTGTAGGTGGCCTATAAAATCTGCTCTTAATAAAGCATCTGCCTT
The DNA here is from genome assembly GCA_005024645.1 of Planiliza haematocheilus. Classification (NCBI taxonomy): domain Eukaryota; kingdom Metazoa; phylum Chordata; class Actinopteri; order Mugiliformes; family Mugilidae; genus Planiliza; species Planiliza haematocheilus. Next base: position 12,995,401 of record SRSE01000465.1, read on the forward strand.
AGACTCCTTTAAGCTGCTGCTGCGGCTCAGCGCTGACAAGCTGTATTCCCCTGAAGACAAGCTTTCATTAACTCGTGTGTGTGTGTGGGTGTGTGTGTGTGTGTGTGTGTGTGTGTGTGTGTGTGTGTGTGTGTGTGTGTGTGTGTGTGTGTGTGAGACTGGCGGAACAAGTGACTCTGTGTGTGTGTATGTGTGTGTGTGTATATGCATGCGCTCCCGTTCTTGTCAGCTGCAGCTTGTGTGCCTGCACTACAAATGGAAAAGAGAGCACGCTCCCAGCAGCATGCAGACCATGATGAAAGTTGCGATATGCAACTTTCTGACATCACATGCTCAATAAAAATTTAAATACACCATATTGTACACTGGCCTACATCCTTTGATGCACTTTGAAGCTTCCAGAGTTTGTGTTACATTATGGATCTTATAACATCACAGCTTAAATATACGGTATATGACATTATGGCACTGGCAAGAGAAAAAAAAACAGACCTCATTGGAAGTTTGATGGGCGTAAATGATGCAGAAAAAAGACAGAAAGGGACTGGCATGTGGCAGGCGACAATGTCAAATTCTCAGCAGGAAGCTGGATCCAGAGAGAGTGCCAAGGAATGGAGGCAGAGGCTTAGAGCCGTAGTAATACTCTGAACATCTAAACCCTCCCGGCTGCGGCTAGCACATTGTCAGGACAACAACATAGCAGAAATGTGGAAATATGCCGAGAAAAGTGAATGTGGTGTTTGTATTTCCAACTCGTTCGATAAACTTCCACGAAAAGCGTGAACTAGTGTGAAATTGCTGGAACTAAATAACAATTGCATTTGAAGCAACAGAGCTCTGTAATCTAGTGGAATACAACAAGCCTGCAATAAATAATGCTTCATGGCCACCTTTATGGCAGGCTGCAGTATGTGGTTCTGTTGGCCTATACTGTGAGAGGTGGAACAGTTTTTATCAGTTATCTGTTACCTCTGTCGACTCAAGGGAAACCGCTACAGCTTAATACCCTCCACATTTGTGTTCTGAATTGCCAGCCATACAGTAAGTGTAATTATTCACTGATTGACATACATAAACCCAAACTGACATGTTCAATTTTCATTTTGTTTCTTCAAAATTCAATAAATTAAAAAAAAATAACTGGCAGTGCAGCATGTTTACTAATGCCAATGGATTCCTGATAACATTAAGCATCCACACTAAATGAAACTTTATGGAACATATGGTATTCATTTTCTTTTATAGCAAATGCAATCTAGCGAGAGAGTTAAAGCGGCACTATTTGTTTTCATGCCATAGACTGTATATAAATATACATCCCCACTTCCTTGCATTTGCCAAACTGCTGGTATTTTCCCGGGGATACAGCCTGTTGCCATAGCATCAAATAAATAACTAAAATGAAACTTCTCAGTACAATGGACACCTGTGTATGCATTAGCAGTATGTGAACTACATAAAATGATGGAAACCACCCTTGAAAAAAAAGTCCTATCCACTAACATGGAGGAGGTAGAGCTAATGACCTATACTGCAGCCAGACACTAGGGGGAGCTCTACTTAAATTTGACTTCACTTCTGAAGAGCAATTACGTTGTCCATCTTTATACTATATGTCAAGCTAGCATGTCAGCATATACCCTGTTCTCATCTCCACCCAATGGAAACATGTGGCTCTTAACTACTCGATGCTAAATTACATTCTCTAGCTTTTCTGCCATTTGATGTTGGACAGGTAGTGTGCAGGGAGTTTATTTAGGTGCTTTCAGCCTTTCGACCTGCTGCTGATGGAAGAGTGCGACTAAACCGAAAAATATTGAGTGTAAAACCAACACACAGAGCAGAGAGACATTCAAATTCTTCCTAAAACTGAAAAAAAAAAAAGCCAGGTGATACCTTTATAGTGTTTTTTTCTCACATTATACATTGAGTATGTGATCCATTTTTAATGTACACATATGGATTAGTACAGCTTTAAGGCCAAGTTCAAAAACTTCAGCTCCCCTCTTTCTATGAAAAGGGTTTGCCTACATTTATTTCTTCATGATCAAGACAGGAATTGATCTGAACCTCCACCACTCACCTTGTGTGAAGTTATACCGGGCAGAGAAACCAGTGGCCTCCAGTTCACCGTCAGCCACAAACTTGATGTACAGGTACCTCCCACTGGAGCGAACGTATGCGGGGCTTTCTTGGCCGCAGTAGCGACCAATGATGGGCGAGAAACCAAAGGGGCCGTCGCGGACTTCAATGTGGTCAAATTTACACTCCCAGGATGGCTCGATGGAGTAGTTCTCATCAAAGAACAGGTCGATGCACTGTCGGGGAGAGGCTGCAGCAGGAAAAGAGGATAAGAGACTGTGAGATGGAAATCAGGAGCTATGGAAAGGCAAGAAGAGACAAATCTCACCTTCTATAATGTAGATGCATTCCCTCTCAGGTGGGTATTTCTCAGGGTAGTTGGGTGAGGTGAAATACCCGCCATCGGGCTCTTTTACCCAGGCACCACACTGCCCCGCTGGTGTCACACCTGAGTTGTTCTTCACTGGAAATAGAAAGTACATGTAGACAGGGAGAAAAAAAAAGAGTACAGCTTACTATGGAGCAAAATGTATTTAGACAGAAAATCTCAAATCATTTTGCATAAATGACATTTTTCACATAGTTCACATTAGAGATGGTACCTTTAATTCAAGATAGTACCTTTAGTTCGCTACCCTCACAGAGATATTAACTTTCTATCTAAGAACTTTCTGAATGTCAAACATGCCCAGCAAACATCTTGACGCATTAAACAGAAACAGATTATTATTTACTACTTAATAATGTTCTTCCAGACGAGAGAGGATGAATCAGCTCTGATTCCCAAGCGGCATGTTATTAACATCAACATTACATTACATTACAACCAATTTCCCATTTGACTAGTGCAGAAGAAGAAATTTAATTGGATATATACTTTGGGTTAGACAGAATATGCACATATGTTCACATATACCTTAGTACTGTAACTAATGATTCTGAAGTCACTTAGTCTATTAACTGTAAGACAACGTCAAAGTAACATCTTCAGAAGTTTATTTATTTTTTTGGCCAGTAGCCTGGAATCTAGAGAAGTCAGATTTACAAACTATTTCTTAAATCGATTTAGATTTTTTTAAAAATGCAATTTTCCATGTGTTTGCTATTTTTGCTTACCACATGACCTATTTGTGTATCCAGCTAGCTTGACTATGATCAAATTAACCCTCTAATAAACATCAAAATGAGTTTGCAGTTTCTTAATATAGCGCTAAATTCTCTAGAGACTTTTTCAGCTCCATGTGGCAGAAAACCACCATATAATGTAAACTGTTAATGGCAGACAGTGAGTAACACCCATGGTTGTGGTAGGATACCTTGAGTTTTTGTTTTTGTAGAAGTGGCATCAGACAGCTCAGGTGAGATGAGGCTTGCAGCTAAAGCTGAGATGACAGAAAAAAATAAAACACAAGATTAAAGGTCATGCTTTTTGAAAGAAAATTGCTTAAACTTATAGCTAGGTTACTTATTACAATGGTTTTATAGGGGGAGGCAAACAGCTTAGAACACACTGGATGCACTGTGGAGTTGTAAACCTGTAATGATTGCTGTACATAGATGGTATTTGATAGAACTGACAGATGAAGCAGATGTAACATGTTCACCGTAGTAAACTTACCGATGGGCAGGAGAAGTTTGTGCACCATTTCTGTTCCCTGAAGGAGAGTAGCTCTGTCTCAAATACTGCCATTAAATTGTCTTGACCAAAAGGGGGCAGCTAGTTCCTTTTACTCCTGTACAGGATTAAAAAAAAAAAAAAAAAAGTGTTATTCAGCCCATCAGCTCCTCGTTAAATGAGCCAAATCCCAGAGCAAAGACTTCGGCATGTCCATCCCTCTCTCTGTCTCCCCGACAGCTCAAAGGATTAGGCTGCACCGCTGTCCGGCACAAAACCTTCACAATATTTGCTCCACCTTTAGGCTGCATTAATCCTCTCACAAGATATTCGATCAGTCACAAAGCTGCACCCGATGCAAAAGAGGGCTTTTGCCTGCGTGTGTGTTCATGCATGTGCGTGGGTGTCACTGAGAGATTCATTAACCCTCCATGTTATGGAGGGTTAATGAATCAGAGTCAGTATCAAAGTATCTTATTTTTTCAATTATTATTTCAATTAATTAAAAAGTATTACTTAGATATACAGTCACATATATTATTTTAATAATTAATTGGATATGTGAATTATTATATTAAAAAATAAAAAAAAGGACCAGTCAACTAAATTTTAATTTCAAAGTAAAATAACATCTTCTCAAACCTTTTCAAAAAATAAAAATAAACGGAAAATGAGCAGCTGTTCCTGGATGCAGACAGTAGAGTCCAAATAAGCATTAACATTCCATGTTTACTGCAATTCAGTTTGAATCTTGAATTTCCTTGAAGCTGTGTGTGTTTTTCTCTATTCCTCTCTCTTTCCCACCAGCTTTTGGTGGAGAGACAGATTGTAGGTTCAGTGAGACTAGATGGGCTTGCTGCCATGCTGCATGTAGAAACAGTATAGATAAGCTCCATGTTCTATAAAGGGCATAGGGAGTTCAGAAGATCAGTCCACAGGTTGTACAGGCACATATATAGCACTTCCTTAAAATGCAATGTTCCTTGTAGAGAGAAAGGTTCTGGTAGGTGAAACTGACCTTATCAAATCAGACAACCTTTTTGAAACCCTGCAGAGATGACCACAGCTTTAATGAGTTGTAGAGTAGAGGGATTGAAACGTACCATGGATGCATTTCTCCCATTGTGCAGTCAAAAAGTAAATACATGCCAAGGGGACTATGCTATAGACTAATCTTCCCAAGAGGACAGCAAAGACACCTTGAGAAAAGAGGTGATGATTCCAATCAATGGACTCATGAAGTATGAAGAGGAAAAGCCTCTAAACCTTTCAAACAATAACTTCTGGTTGAGGCATTGGCTGATACCTTACAGCTCTGATTCTGAATAATTGAAAAGTGTGATATACTAGACAAAAAGACACTGACTCAAGATTGACGCTCATGACTGCAACAAAACTCAAACTCAGCTCAAAGCATATTAACCTGATGTTTGCCTAGTATTTGCCTCTAGCACAATCTCAGATATAATGTGCTTGACCTTTCACCTCCACTTTTACTCTGGGTCGCATTGTTATTTCTCTTATTGTAATAAAAGCAGACATGAGTGACTCTTTTCATATACTTCCAGCAGAGGGTGCTGTTGGTTCATTTCTTTGATAACACATAGCTCAAGGTCCAGCTCTAGTGAAAGATATTTATAGTTTGTAAACAAACAGTAGGTTGACTGCTGAGAGGCTGTAGGAATGGTTCATGGCAGGAGGTCGTACTGATCAGAGGAAGTAGTAGTAATCTGCAGGGATGTGCACTGTGGAACCTGTTTTGTGCTGGCCGACCTCTGACCTCGCTGTGAAATGTCCATCTGAATGCAGGTATGGGATTTACAGTCATGCATAGCTTCTTAAAGAGGTGTTCTGGCAAGATGCACAGTCCCTTGCTGCTTGGCTTAAAAATGCCAAACATTTCCTCATAGCACTGATGTGATACTGTATCACTTGGCCTGTGACTGAACTACTACTGCTTCTCCTTCCTGGACAAAACTGCCATTTTACCCTTCTCAGATGGCCTGAGTGTGAATGCTGAAAAAAAGTGAAAGCAAGAGAGGTAGAGGTGAAATCAAATCCCTTTAGCAAACAGCAAAAAGGTCAGTGCTGACGCAGACTCGGGAACAGGCCGCCCTCCCTTAAGACTATATTCTTAAGTGGCTATAGATTCTATTTGTAGCGTTTTTACCTGTTTACTGACTCTCCCGCTCCAAACCCAGGTAGCTGCACAAATATACTGAAGGGTTTGGACGACCTCTTGTGTCATCACATGGGGGAAACTTTCAACTGACTGTGCTGTGCTCGCAGGCCGCAAAATGCACCATGAAGGGCAATAAAAACCCATACTAATCAGGTCTGAGATGCAGGAGTACACCTTATAAGTACTGGCACGAACACGAAATGAATTGCAGTTTTCATCTAGATGAAGAAAATGTGTACCTTTAAATAACTTAAAAACATTTTCAAGTGATTGTAAAATAAGAAAATGTTCAACATTTTCAGCAATAAGTTGCTTTTCAGGCAACAATTTCAACTTCACACAGCAGTTAAAGCTTACATCGTTGCATACTATAAAAGTGGAGAAATACTTTGCTGCAAAAAATGTAAAATTTTGCTTCCCGTTTTAACTTCCAGGGACATTCCATTAAATTTATAATTCTATTGGTTAAGTTAAAAGTTGTATCATCTTCTGTCTGGCGACATGTGTGTTTGCTGGTGCCAGTACATACACAAAACGTATCAAAGGTAAATTTTTATCTTGCAATACTTACCTTTAAGTGTTGCATTTTAGGCATCAAAAGGACAAATCTGTGTTAAGCTAACATAAAGTGTAGAGATGTGATGTTCGCAAACAAACCAAATCTCTCTTTAAAATGAACGATGGGAACTGAGTTGCAGTTGCCAGCTCTTCTTTTTTATTTATTTATTCATTTTTTGCTATGTTTCACACAGGCGCCCACACATGCTCCTCCTTTCTTGCTCCACTGAGTGAGATGAAGAATGGGTACAAGGGCAGGAGTGCAGCGGTCTATACGCACAGTGATATGCGTGATGTGCAAATATTGCATGACTTCAGGATGCAGCAGTCAAGAGGGGAGACCAGGGGAAGGGGAATTTCCCATGGGATAAATAAAGTATCTACCTAGAATCAATATTTCAAACTCTTAAAAACCATCTTAAAAACAAATAAATAACATGAACCAGTCTTTTGAATGGCTCTTTGAAAGAAAGAGATCCACAAAATCAGTCCCTCCCCAAGCTCCTACTTGCATGTGCCTAAATGCTTGATTTTGCTTAGACAACTTATTGTTTCATAGAAGACATGAAACAGTGAGTAAAATATGCACAGCACTTTCCTGGAGATACATCCATTATTTTGTGCGTGTGTGTGCCTGTGTCAGGAACAACTTAAAAAAAAACATGAAGAAGAGCACAAAGTGTTGACCTGGCCCCCAAATTCACTAGATCCCAAACTGATCAAATATCTGTGGGATGCCTGATCTGTATTCCATAACGCTGATGGAGAATTGATGGATTAGTCACCGCTTCACTGTCATGTTGGCATGTAGCTGTCATGAACAGGGTCACTCATTGAGGTTCATACATGTACACTAGAATAATACCACTAATAACAGAAAAAGAAAACGCGTCATTTTTAATTCTTGACCTAGTTTGATTTTACAACATTTACAAGAGCAAATGTAATAATAAAACAGATGCTCTGTAAAAATTAGACAGACCACCACAGCTGCACAGTCGCTATACACAAGCAGATCATCGTAGAACACCCTCTGGCCTTGTGACCTGTGAACAACAAGACAGCAGTGCCATTCTTTGAGCTGTTGCAGTGAGTTTCGTCTGATTCTCTGCTGGTGGTAACAGTTGCTTCCTCCTCTGTTGTGTTTCAGAACTCAGTGACCACTTCCTAGAACAGATGCTAATGACTGAAGTAGTAAAGCTGCTATCCAGGGCATTCGCAACTGCTAACAGCATGCAAATTTATTTGGCCAATAAAAACTTCAGTGTAGCTACATAATCCTTACACCATCTTATTTTTAAATGTCACCGTTTCATTAAATAATAAACCGGGTATTTTGGGCCAACCAGTATACTGTATAGCAGCATTGAAGATCACATAGTGCCTACTTTGTCCCCCCCCTTCGTCTTCTTTTTAGGGACGTGCCCACTCACTGTGCATGCAGCAATGCCCAGAACACCCAGTAGTATTTGCATTTGTTTCATCCCGCTTTCTCAAAGCCATTCACATACACAGTCGACCCAATAGTGTATTATCTTTCGTCACACTGGGAAAATAAAGCGAAACAGAACAACAAATTAATGAATTTCAAAACGATTAAGGTTCTGAATGTGTAGTCGGCCCGCCGGCAGGAGGGCACCAAGCAAGTAATGCCAGCAGTTGGACTGCTATTTTTGGTAAGAGTGGAAAATTTTGTTTTTGCGTAGGGACCAACAGCAAAGGATCAGGGGGTAAGAGGAAAGTCTGTGAACCTTGTGGGACTGTGGGAAACAGTGACCCACTGCCACACTCTCCTGGCACTGGAGGTCTGCTTGTGGGTTACCGATAAAACAGGGGGAGAGGGAGAGATGCCAAGCCCATAATTTGAGCTAGGGATCAGTATGTGTGCGTCTTTGGCAGGTGGGAGGTGCAGAGCTCATGTGAAGCCAGAATTCATTATCCTCAAAATGCTTTCAAGATGCAAAAAATAAAATAAAAATAAGTCTAGCATAGTGCAATCTGCAAGGGTGAAATCTAGTCAGGTTTCTTCTTTGTGTCAGCACCTTGAAATAAAACAGACAAGACAGACCACTACTGTAGAAACAAACACTGTGGAGGTAGAGGTCTGTGGGTGGAAATGAGAAATAAGGAGGTTACAGTGTGAATAAAAAGGTGGCCGATAACTAAAACTGACAGCTTAGCAGGAAAAGAATCTGGAATCAGGTATCTAAACCTGGTGGGCAAATGGAGGAACTTTTGCACACAAGGGAGTTTAGAGGCCAAGGGCAGTTGCAGTTTTAAGCACAAGGAGACTGCACCAAACATGAGGTAAGATTTGATTCCAGTCACCTGCTTTGAAGTGTGATTCATTACCATACTCTGTCCAAAAGATATGTTTGTCAAGGAAGTTAAAGAGCAATTGGACTGACTTGTTCACATCCATATGCCACCTGTCATCACCCACTCACTTTCTGGCATAGTGGGCAAAGCATTGGCAGTAATCCTCTCTAGATACAGATTTAGCTTAAATAAAGTGTTGTCTCAGCAGTATATATATCAGAGGCGATTGCTCTAAGACTACAGGGGAAGCTCAGCCTCCCCTAAAATATCGCTGGCAATTTTGTCAAATAGTACTACAAATTTACATTACTACTCAAACTAAAATGTGCTAGAACATGATCGACTTCATGGCTACTTCTTATAATAACACAATCATTAATAAGTTTTAGCCGTTCGTCTATCGTGATTTTTTTCTCATATTGCTGTAATGGCACGGTCCGTTTAAAAACCCACTGAGGCTCGGCTTCAATGGACTTTCAATGGAGCTTCAGAATGGGCCGATCTCAGGGCAAAAAAGCAAGACGTTTATTGGATAAACGCTCCAAAATCGTCACTTCCAGAGAAGCCGGGCGTCTCTGGGAGTCAATGGGCAGTGGGATGTACCTGGACGCCGAGCTTCTCTATGATGATTGGATGAACTGTTAACGTGGCTGGAACTCGTCGTGATTGACAGCGCTTTAAGACTATAGAGAGTGAGGAGTTGTCGTCATGCTACAGCTTCTCCAAATACCGCTGTTTTGCTGTTTTATGTCCCTGTAAGGTCCATTTTCTTTCCCCTTAAATTTCTCCATTGCTTTACTTTCTTACTTTTCTTGTATCTGTCCCGCCGAAATAATAAGCGCGCAAAAATTAATGTTTCGTCGCTCCTCCGTTAAATTCTGAGGGCGTTGCCCCTGGCAACCGATAGCGTCTCCTACATAGACATGGTCTCCTATCATCGTGGCCGACCGGCTCAGACCCCGTCCAAATCAACCCAGATCGGCACGTGACAAGCTCGGATGAGTGGCGAAACGTCTTCTCGAAAACTCTACAAGTCCAGTTGCCTTTTTTGAAACTTTTTGGATTACCATGACCTGGATGACTGAGAACCCTCACACACATTTAATGATGTAGCCTAATAATTGGCCAATTTTACAAAACTGGGCTTCCCCTATTTGAAAGACCAGCAGCCGCCACTGATATACATACATATACTTTATATACTTTATCTCCCATAAATTGTTACTACTGCTACTACTACTACTACTGTTAGTTACGTTCTGTTATCTGAAGACAGGGAGTACTGAAGAGGCCAACTAGGTACACGCCCAGGCAGTTAGGGGGTCCTTGGCCAACAGTGAAATCCCAAGAGGTCAATTAAAGGAGCTCATGCATATGAATTGCTACAAAGAGTCACCAAATTTCTACAGAATTGCAAACTGACTGCAAAGAGATGCGGCAGACGCAAAGGACCAGCCACAACAGAGACAAACAAAAGACATGCTGTTTTGCTGGTAGCAGGTGGCCTTTCACATATCTGTTCCTAGGGGCCCATCAGTGCATTGTGATAATTGATTGAAATTTGTTTTGTTAGGCGTGGTTCTGTTTCAAAATGCTTGTTTTACTTCAATGCTCCACAGGAAGTTGCAAAGGACAGAAATAAAAAGACCACCATTGTCATTCAGTTATAAATTGCCATGAAATTTTATGCATTTTGTGCAGTTTTATTGGATAGGTTTCTACAAAAGTATGGATATGCAACACTAATTGCCTTCTGCCTGTTTCACTTATTGCTGAGTACAAATTTATTAGCAATAATAACATTTCAAACTAAAGAAGAGAGGTGTGGTTTACGTTATACACTTGTTGCTGTGAGCACATTCGCATGTTGAAGCATACACTGTAATTTAAAGCAAACTGGTGGCTAAGTAGCTGCTAGCGTGACTGAAGACCTTTTTTAAAAAGGATTTCAGTTTTTAAATGGATATTTTCACAAATGCACAAAATTTTTATGGTAATTCTATGTGACAGCAACACAATGCACACCTCCTGGATACCGTCAGCATCAGGTGTGTGGATCGCAGGAGTAAACAGCCCATCTTTTTGAAGCTCAGACAGAATTAATTACCCCGAACGATTCCAGGGGGGCAAACAGACTGACACTAATACTAGCCAAGTACAACCCTGAGAAGCATCCAGACCTGTGTTGTGTCATGAGAAAGTCGAGTGAAACAGTCCACGGTTATAAATACGCCTTAACCGACAGAAAACCCCGTGGCTGGGACATGATTACTGTGTTTCACCACCAAAACACAGCTGCTAACTATGTTAAAATAATAATGATGTCTAAATCTATGAGTGGTGGAGGGCTGAGAAGAGGAAGTCCAACCACACACTCATACACCAGCACACACACAACGTTACTTCTCATCCTGCCCTGCAGTGATTGTTAGCCCACATGCATGGTGTGTGTCCGCCCAGGAGTTAACCACCAGCGGGAGCCGGTCGTAAAGCATGAGAGTGATTGCATGAGTCGTATTTAGAAAGTACCTCACTTCTGCACATGAACAACTACACATTGGTCCACGGAGGTGTGTGCTGCATAAACACACGCACACATTTACACACGCAAGCTAGTGTGTTCCGGGCATGACCATATGTGTCCAAATTTCAAACATATCTCAAAAACCCTCATAATTGCTACATCCAGTTGACGTTTCTGTACTTTACTGACCAACACACACAATCAAAAAGGTTTTATCGCTAAAACTGGCAACACAGGAGTATGTTGTTATACTTACACAAATACCAGCCGGGACTATTTATTCATTTGCTATGAAAAGACTCATACTTTCCCTTACAGCTAAATGTTATGGATTAAGTGTCCCAGGCCTGTAACTAGCATTATTTAAAGACGCATGAGATGGCAGTTATGACTACAAGTGCAAGGTATGAAAGCAAAGTGGGGTGACTCGGTTTAGTTTGGTCTGAGAGTGAACATTTAGGAGTCTTTTTCATTTACTGAAACATTCAGTGCATGCAGTGCCTTGCTGAGAAGTGTGGTACATGGAGGGAAGAGTATATCCTTGAACCCTGTGGGGGCCCCTTTGAGAAGGGACCAGGTAATTCTCTACTAAGTCCAACACGTCAAGGTTAAGGGGCCCAGAATTCCTAGCTGTACACCTGGGCCCATTTAAATACTGCAAAGTTTGCTGTGTTTAAAAGAGCACTTAGAAACATCTTGAAAGTGTGTGTATATGCTGTATTAGCTACTAATGCAACACTATTGAAGGTACTACTGGGCTGGTACTTCTGGGGGTCAGGTGACTGCAGTCATTAGAGATAGCTGTGGCACTCATGGAAAACCATCCACTCCTTGTAACTGCTGCACTGAAACTGAACCTTTACCCACAAAGCTGTAGCAATGGTTGAGCTATGCTTTTGACTTGAGCCATGTTAATCCAATTTTAACTTCCATCCACTGTTATACAATTTGTAAAAAATAAATGACAGTTTTTAGAGCACTTTCTCCACTGTCCTCCTGCTAGATTGATCAGTTTGTACACCTTTGTAGGCCCTCATACACCCTGAGAACTTCAAGCAGCTGCCTCTTGGCTATCCCTGTTGCCAGACTTAAGACAAAAAAGAGGCTGTGCTTCAACGCTCAAAGGCTGTGGAACAACTTGCTCGGATCACTGAGTCCCTTTCTTCTTTTCAAATGTCTTCTTAAAACACTATCTTAACATTTTTCATACGCTGGTTTTAGTAAGAATCTGACGATCACCTCATATGAATCTTAGAAATCACTATAAAACCTTTACCTGACTGACCAACAGTGGTGGACAGTAACAAAGTAAATTTACTTGAGTACTGTACTTAAGTACAGTTTTTGAGTATCTGTACTTTACTAGAGCCTCTCGCCCGATGACAGCTGGGATAGGCTCCGGCAGACCCCCGTGACCCCTAACAGGACTATACAGGTTTAGAAAATTACTGATTGACTGACTGTACTTTACTTGAGTATTATTTTTGGGGGATACTTTTACTTTTACTCCAATACATTTGAAGGACAAATATTGTACTTTTTACTCCATACATTTCTGTTTTGGCTCTCGTTACTCGCTACTTTTGAGCTTACATCAGCTGAATTTTTCAAAATTCTGAGAAAGTAAACTGATTCTGCTGATTTGCTGATTCTCTACGTCATGCCATACAATACATACAATGCAGGAAGAAACTGGAGAAACACCTGGGGAAGCAACGGTGGCCTTACGTCAAAACCATGTTTGAGATTTTTGCCACAAAAAGTGATTCGTTACAGATTAAATGTTTGTTGTGCTTACCGCGAACAAATGATATCACGGCCTAAAAGAACTCGTTGAATGAAAAAGCATGTATGCAAAGTAGAAACTGATGTTAGCTAGCTTAATGTTTGTTAAATTGCTGATGAACATTTTAAATGTAATTGTATGAGCTTGTAGAGAGAGAGAGAGACTGTCTGCAAGAGAAAGAGTGGGGCTGTGGATTGTAGAGTGAATTGTATAATGACAATAAAGCTACTTTCCTGTATTTCCTGAAATACTTTTTAAATACTTTTACTTAAGTATTTTTTTAAGCAAATACTTTAGTACTTTACTTAAGTAAATCTTTGAGTAAGCTACTTTTACTTGTATTGGAGTAATATTTGACAAGGAGTATCTGTACTTTTACTCAAGTAGGGAAAGTGTGTACTCTGTCCACCTCTGCTGACCAACTCCCTCATCATGGCATGGTTGAGAGCCTGTTCTGTTCTGCTGTAATGGACAGCTTTGCCAAGTGGGTGCCTATTTGTCTGCCCAAACAGCTGCCTGTCTAACTGATGGAGTAATGATTCACAAACTTGAATAAGCTTCTAAACGCCTAGCATGTTGCCTGACTGACTGACTGGATGGCTGCTTTTAGACTGACAGGCTGGCTGACTGACCAGAGCAGTTCACAACTATCCCGTGCCAATGGCCGCCTCTACAACAAGGTCCTGTGAATTTTAACAGCGCTGCGTTGCTTTCCATTTCTCTCCAGGAAACCTGGGCCAAACTCAGTTTGCATCTTTAATCTCAGCTCATGGTTTCTTTATGTTTGGAGAGAGCCAATACCCATTTTGTGCAGGGTCATATAACACTTTGAATGGCCACTCTGCCAAGATAGATAAACTAAGGACAGTTCCACAGTGTTTTTGTGTGTGTGGCTCTTTGTGTGCAAAGATGCGACTGTTGGACTTTTCATGCTCAAGGCACGACACATCTGCGCCAGTCCAGAGGAAAGAGCGGAAATGCATCCCGGGAAGTTGAGCGATTGAGATCAACAACACACAAAGTTGGTCTTTGTCTGTGCAGTCGGTGCACAGCAAGGGAGCGGAGATCAAACATTGTTCACTCTAAAAACAGAGGTGATAATAAACACTGCCATAACCTATATGGAAAATAAACTCGTAACAAACACAGCAGGTCAGGCTGGGGTTTTTAAATTGCTTATTTTCTCCTATGACAAAAACTGTGACTCCAAAACTACGAGTAATTACGCAAGGTATTTAAGTAGACTAAGCCACATTAAATTTTTTCACTAGAAAATTTTTAATGTGTAAGTATGAGAGGTCATGAGTAGTTTATCCATGTTTTACTTGGTAAACTATATTCGAAACATGCAAAGCCAAAGTACAGATAAGATCTCCTGCCTGGACCTGAACAAGCAGCTTTCTCTTCCTCTCTGTTCCCCTCATTTCCTAGAAATACCCCCGGCTTTCTAGAAAGACATTTCGCCTGAAAGCTTGGTCCGAAGCTGAATTTGAGACGCTGCTGAAATGTTAATGCCTGGATTCCTCAGGCTATCTGGAAGCTATAGGGACTGATATTAAAATAGTGCGGCCACTCAGCCATATGTCTGTAACCATACGTCCGTAAAAAACTGAAAACAAGTGTAATGCAATACAATGTAAACAAAGGAGCCGATTCAAGCCTGTAACTTGGGGTTAGCAGGATTTAACCACTGTTTGGGTTGTTGCTGAATCATTCTATATTTTCTCAAACTTGAAACTTTGGGATTATGAGCAGGAACATATAGGTCACTGACTTTATAACACTGCATCTCTAATATGATGACAAATAATTCAAAAAAATAAAGCAAAATCCATAAAAAAACATAAACATATATTTTAAGTATTTTAATAGATTCTGCCATGCACATACCTGGCCAGCCAGGGTCCATTTATATAAATGTATAAACAAAAGCTGAAAAAGCAGCACAAAAAACAAAAAAATATAGATATGTATGGTACACACAAAATATTTACAGACATATGAATATACTGACATGACGGTAGAATTTGTCCTTCATAAAAATAAAAGCCCGAGTTACAAATATATGTTTTGCATGCAGAAGCTTTCGGCATTTAGTAAGTCTTGCTGGTTGGATTTGTGCGGCTGGCAAAATGTGTTAGAAATGTAAATGAATAAGGCAACAACGGCAAGCAGTTCAAGGTTATTTACATCATCATGTACAAAAAAAAACAAAAAAACAATTTGCATCGTCGCTATGCTGTATATTACCACTGTAACCAGATGTATGACACATGGAGGCCCTGTAATAAACCCAAAGAAAAACAACAACTAAATAATAATGATTCCAGTCCAGTGTTGAATGTTGCTGTAGAAAAACGGCATGTTGAAGGAACAATACTGTTATAGTATAATTTAATAATTCCTCCATAGATAGATAGTCAACATAGGTTTTGTACAAGTGTGATGGAAATTGGGTTAAACTGAAGCACAGTGTTATAGTGCGTACTACGACTTATCATCTTACTTTGTTTCCATTGGTGAGACTACACCATTTTTTAACCTTGTGCATCTTAGAAATGATGTATTCTGCATCTTGAATTAGACTTTTACGTTCCCTTGGAATGGTGCTAAATCTGGTGCTGTATATTTAGCTTTGAGTGTTAAAATACCTGATGTCATGACGTGATGTCTGCCAAAGATGCATGGCAGCCCCCTGTGTGCTATTAGGGTTAGCGCTGTAAGTTTAGGCTGACACGACAGCCAAGTTCTTCATTCACCAAACATCCTTTTCCACACTATTACTGGACAGTGATTCACTCATGATCAAAGCTGAAGGGGAAGCCTTGAATAAAGTCATGTTGCACTTTTAGTGTCAGGAGCAGGAACGCCGGTTTATTTACTGTCGGAATGAACACAATTATAGGTTGTACGTTGATAATGGCTGGATTTGTTGGATGTGAAGTGGTCATGTTTGGTTTTTCAGATGACGGCAAACACTCTGAAGGCTTTTCCTCCTGTGGGGTTGAGTACACTGGAAGCAAGAGAGAAAGAAGCAATGGTAAGTTTGGATGTAAACATGGCTTATATGTAATGCACTGTATCTGGTGCTGAAACAAAGCATTTCCAAGTTTCCAGAAAGTGTTACCTCTCAGAGGTGATCCCATTCTGATAACTGCCGCTGTACTGCCTCCGTTTGTCCACTGGCATCACATCGAGGTAGCCTCCTGACTCATTCTGGATCACTCCAGCATGAATGGCTGCTCTGCAGATACTGGATTTCTACATAGATCAGACCAATGAATGATTATCTCGGATGTGTTAACTACTGCACTCAAAGACAAAATCTAATGTTTGTATTTGCACAAACAAAAAGAAAATCATTTTCAGTTGGAGATTGTCAACCAGCCAATAAAAGACAATACTGGTAAGTAAGCTGACTAGAGGGCAGTGATGAAACAACTTACATCTGAGTAGTATTTTGTCCCAATGACTCGGGCTTCACTGTCACGCAAACAGTTCCTGGGACAATACAACCTAGAAACAAGGTGAGGCCATAGTCTGTTTTCAGTGCATGTTTTTCCATACGGAACTAAGCAGGTGAACCAGAAAACAATAAATGGTAAAGCAGAGAGAGAAACTCAAATACACAGAGCAAACTCCATAGATAGCTAGATCCAACAGTCCCTAACTAAATTTAAAGCATGTTACCTTACCTGGGACAGTGTCGTACAGGTTTCTTGAAGGGGCAGAAAAGTGCCACTGTAGTATCACACCTCACAGCCTTAACTAAGAGAAAATCAGACAAAGCACATATTCTGTATTTCTGTACCCAGACGATGACCAGACAAAGTGAAATGGAATTTTGAAATGGTGTTCCTACCGGGAACTGTCTCAACTTTGAAGGAGTTTGCACTTCTGTTCTTTCTGTGAAGTTAAACACAACTTCATGAAATCATGCTCCATGAAGAAAAGTCATGCACAGTTAAACAAACTGTATAATGAAGGTAAATAGCTATCAACTATCTAAACTTTCCCTTTTGATGAAGCTTATAGTTATGTCTGGACTGAACCATCCCTTAGCTATGTTGCTATTGGTCTAGGCTGCTAGGGGAGGATGCACTGAGCACCTGTCCTCTACTCCCTTCTCTCTCACAGAGAGCTTGTATCCTCTAATGTTTTTTTTCTGGTACTGAGCTCCTGTCCTCTAATTTCTTATCTAATTTCTTCACCATTACTAGTCATGCAATTGTGTACTACTACTGTGTAGCATCTTAACTGCTGTGTCCCTCTCTGCCCCACCCCCTGTATGTTGATCTCTTTCTTCTTCTGTCTCTACCCTGCCAGCATTAGACAGATGGGTCCCTCCATATGAGCTGGGTTCTGCTCAAGTTTTCTTCCTTTTAAAACAGAGTTTTTCATGTCACCGTTGCCTTCCTTCCCATCAAATTAAACTGAACTGAATTAAAACTACTTGGTTAATAATTAAATTTAATACAAAGACTGATTCCTACCCAATGGATTGAATACCATTCTTGTATGACTTGAAGAATAGATGTTTTCTGCCCAGTCTGGTCACATCCAGCCATCCACCATCATTATCAATAACACCAGCATGTAAGCCAGCTCCACACACACTGGATTGCTGGGGGATTCATTGAAGACATAAACAATCTTTTCATACAGTATATCAGTAAATGTAATAAACCCATTAGTGGCTGTAAACTGGGCATTATTTACCATGTCATAATATGCAGATCCCACTACTTTCCCAGGACTGTCAAGGCAACCAGGTGGACACTCATATCTAGGCACAGAAAAAACAGTGAAGTGAACAACACTATGGTACTGAGGCTATGCTGTCAACATACAGTCGTACAGAAATATAATTTTAATATAACTCAAGTACACAGTGTTATTTGCAGTTTGTCATCCTTTCAATCGGCTTTCACCTGTTGCAGGCTGTTCCCTTGCACTGATCCCTCAACTTGGTCTCACAGTCCACCTGTTGGCCTTGAGTAACAAAAAAAACCTCACCTTAATACTTGTAAAAACACGTAGATGCGATTTATTTTAAATGCTTCATTTAGACGTGTACTGTAGTACTTTAGGAAAGTCCTTACACATCTGCTCTGTGCTGACAACCTGGTTTCTCTCATGGTTGTCATTGGGCAGGGGGTTTGGTGACTGGGCCCTGGGTTGAGGCTCTCTATCTCTTACAGGTTCTGGTTCAGGTTCGATGTAGTTGGTCTCCTCGAGCTCAGGAGCTGGACGCCTGTCAACACCCCCATCTAAAACAAAAAACAGTCACTAGATTTTAGCATCTCTTGTGCAACTTTCCTTGACTTACTTAAAAGCCATTGTTTATATGGCAATAAGTTTAAAAGTGGAAATGCTGCACTGTGCCAATGAAAATGAAACTGCTATAATATGGCAAAAGGAAAGGACTACCTTTATAGCAGAGGTTATCCCTGCAGCCCCCTGCGTAGCTTGCTGGACAGGCAGTACAAGGACTTCCATATTTGTATGGTGCATGACCCCACCAGTTTCCCCTGAAAAAAAGAAAGAAGTCTAGCTGACATATCACAAATGAAAACGACGAAATCTTTTTCTTGTAAACTGACAAATTACAGCATGTTTGGTTTTAGCCAAACTCATGTATTTGAAATGTTGTGAGCAAGAGAACTAAATCTATTGTGACAAAAATTGCAGGATGACCATATCCTTTGTGACCAATTCCTCTTCTTGAACCACTGATAATTATGAATGTGTCAATGCAGCTATTGATGACAGGCCCTTGGTAAATGCTTTAAATTAGCTGTCATTCAGGTCTTCATCACAGTTTTTCAACATGTTAGTGTCATTGTGAAAACTTACGGTGGAGAGTAGTTGCAGACCAGATAGACCGCTTTGGCCCAGATCATTCCCCAGACATTCATGTTGTAACACACATTGATGGCACAACCAATACGATTACTAGTCGCCCACACCAACTGGAAGAAAAAAGACATTAAAATGGCATTAAAATGGTCCTCACACATTATTTGGAACATGCAGCTGGATTTAAAGTCCTTACCTGAGTGTAGTGCGTACAAACAGGTCCTGAACATCTGAGTGGGCAGTGTGGGTTACACTCCTGGGAGTAGGGATAGCTGTAGTGCCTCACCTCATCATACCAGGCCTGGACGTGGTAGGTTGGTGGTCGGTCCCTAAAGTGACAGAAAAGGTGTTGCTGTGTCAACAATAATACTGCCAATGTTAAATTGTTAGCAATGTAGTGAAACAGCAGGAGCAGGGCATCTGAGAGAGTCAAAACTCTGGGAAACTTCCAGGCTCACTATGTTGAACTGAATACTGAAAAACTGAAAAAAAATAATAATAAAAAAAAAGCTTAAACAAAAAGTTTCAGCTCAGTGGATTTTATTGCCATTTAACACCACCAGTATTGGTACGCCACCTGCTTGGCTGAGTTAAGCAAAACTAAAAAACTGTTGACTGTAGCTTTATATATAATACAAAGCTAAGCTGAAAATAGTTTCAATCCTCTGGTGTAACCTTCCACCACAAGGTGAATAATGGTGTGTTTAGCCTAGCTGTGAAAACCCAAACAGCTACAAGTCATTTTCAGGGTAAGTGAGCTTGAGAGTTACATGCCAAGTGTTACTAAAAAGGATCTAAAATATTACTGACTTTAAAGGCAGACAATCCTCGCATTTTCTACATTCAAGTAAA
Source organism: Planiliza haematocheilus (assembly GCA_005024645.1). NCBI lineage: Eukaryota > Metazoa > Chordata > Actinopteri > Mugiliformes > Mugilidae > Planiliza > Planiliza haematocheilus. Next base: position 13,015,178 of record SRSE01000465.1, read on the forward strand.
CAAAAAAAAATACAAGAGTACATACATTTTGAGTTGTTTCCAAGTCCGATTTGTGCTAAAAATGAATTTGATATTACACTAATGTGGAAAAAGACAGAGGTTTTTATGAGATAACCACTGTCTGACCAACTACCTAACCTCACTCCATTTCTTTGCACATACCAACCTGCCCCAGTGCGCTCCAAGATTTTGGCCTATTTGTGTCAACATGTGGCTCGGTCCATGTTCCCATCGGCAGGTATGTGCCCAGTGCTCTGCACTCCTCTCCAACTCATAATCCCATACCTGAGTGAAAAGAACAGCACACAGTTACTTGGGTACAACGGTATTTGTGTTTGTAAGGCTGAACTCAGTCAGCATTGAGGGTAAGTATCTAATATTTATTGTTATAAGTCAGGTAATATTAGTTTCCTCCAGGGCAGCAGGATCTCAGACATCCAGAGTCCAGAGCAGCTTTGCCTTTGACATAAGTTTGCAAACTGGAAAGTCTCCCGATTGAGGTGGTTTACAGTGAGTGTCCACTTACCATCACCGTGCCTTTAACTGGTTCTCTTTAGAACTTAAGACATCTCGTCATTCTCTTCAAGGAAAATAAACCACGTCGTAAATTCCACTGAATTCCGTCTAAAAGTGACCCTGCACGCTCGAGGCGACGTGAACTGGGGGAGATGAACCTGCTCTTTACTTGAAAGTACTGTAGCTGTACACATGCCACTCGCAAATTTGACACAGTATAGTCAAAACTAGGCCTCTCCTATTAAACACACACTCTCTTACACACAGACACGTACATGAGAGGCCACCACATCAGCTTGCAGCTGTGTGCTACTGTTCAGTGTGGTTGTTTCGTATCTTGTTTCCAGTAAGTTCTGGTCTCATTAAAACAATCTCAGAGGGAAAGAAAGAAAAAAAAAGAACAAATAAAGCTGCACAGAGAGTCTCTGTTTGGGGGCTTAATGCCATCTTTACTGTAAAATTCTTAGCAACAACAGCTGAACTAAAGCCAACATACCTGAAAATTGTTCGCACAGACCTCTAGTTTTGAACAAAGCTGAAAAGCAGACCATAAGTACAGGGTCGCGCAATTCAAATGTTGCGGCAAAAGTTAATTTACTGGTTACTCTGTTGGGGAGAGAAAAGAATAGGTGCTGTGTGCTCTGCTGTTGGTGCACTGTTTAGCTTCATTACGGCTATCACACGTCAAAACTAATAGGATAATGCTTAAGTGTGGACTTGAAACTGCTGTGCTCGACCACCATAATGTGTTCCATATGTTTAGCGTAGGGGTAACACACTGTGCACACTGTTACCCGTCCACTGCGGCACTGCTTACCTTTCAGGCCTGATTGGAAAAGTGATATTTTGAGTCCTTAGTTCTCAGGCCACAGTCCAGCTGTGGCTGATTTACCAATGCAGAGAGCTCCTTGATGTTGTCATGTGATACAGTATTTTTCCAGAAATGCTACATTATGTTGTAGATGTTGGGGAGAATTGTCATCAAACCAATTTTCATTGTATTTTTGTTTAACTTGAGTATAAAGGTTATGTTATCATTAGGTTGGACAGAGGAAACCTGACACCAGAAAAATGTTTGATCAAAATCTCTAAACAACTGCAACGTAAATTCATCACTTGTCAGTTCATGGCATTGGTTTGTTGCTGAAGTGAATGGCGTGTCCACGCTAAAGTGATATTGACTCGGTGTTAAGCACGATGCTACAGGAACACTTAACGTGACAAAGGTTTACCAGACGGCAAAAACAAAATTTTGTTTATAACATGCTTATAACAGTAATGGAAAAATGATATCTTAACCAGAGACGTAGCCAAAACTGTTGATAGCCTTTCGACCTAAAAAAGAAACATTTTTCAATCCTTTCAAATTGATAAGATATTGTTCGTCAACTGGTACATTAGTTTGGCTCAGGTTTGATGGGTGTTTTTAAGCTCCATCCATGGATGTTCAATTGTACTAAAGCCACTGTTTATGCCTCTGCAGGACATAGCACTCTGTTAAAGCGCTACTCAGCGCTGTGTCGTTTTTTGCCAGTCCCTTTCAACAACGGCAATGGAAACCTTTGGCGGACGACTCATACAAATATTTGTATCTCCGAACCTCCTCAGTTAACCTTTGCTCAGTGTGTTCCATCTTTATTGATCCAAAACAATCAGTTAGAAAATTGGAAAAGCAGCTAGAAATGCTACAGTGGAAATACAGTACTACCAAGCAGACCAGTCACATCTCTTGCGGTCTGCATCACACATAGTTGCATTTGTGGGGAGGTGTAAGTCAGGTAACGGCGTTAGGGTCAAATTGCTGCAGAAGCATAAGAAGCAGCAGGCCTTTCCATCCATTCTTGGCATTAAATGTGTCTTGGGTTTTGAGTGACTTTACTTTGTCTTATTATCTTCCTCTCTTACGGTCTTTCTTTTCATCCCTATCAAATATTTTTCAATGATCCTCAGTTTGTTTATATCTCTTACCGCTGGCTCTGTTAAAAAACACCATAGAGCTAATAGTGCGCACAATGAGAGCGCCACTGCCACCTACGTTCTGGATGCGCAATTACACTTTAATCGAATACAACAAGAGCAAGCACTCGCGCCCCCCCAGGCATTGCACGGCGCCCCCCCAGGGGGGCGCGCCCCACTATTTGAGAAGGACTGGTTTAAAGCAACCCCTTAACCCTACTTACACAGCAATGTTGTCTACCTGAGCAGTCCACGTGTCGCTACTTCTTCTTCTGCTTCTTTGGGTTATAACCGAATTTGAGTTCAGCGCAAAGCTTTCACTGCAAACAATCTACGGCGGGTGCTAATGATCTCAACCAGCTCATTATTCTCCCCAAATTCTTGTTATTCTTCGCCCTCAATTACCCAGCAGAGGGGAAGATGGACTGCGCGGCAGCCTTCAGAGAAAGGTCAGGGTAACAACGGGCAATCTCCTTTTGCATTCCAAAGAACATTACATTTCCAAAATGCAGACCTGCTTCCAGTCATCTGCCAGGACCACCTATGCTACAGAGCTGGGTGCAAGTTTTGCATTCTTACAGGAGTCACTTTAGGATGAGTGCTCAAGGCAAGACAGAGACAAACACTGAAGAAGAAAACAAGAATCCTTTGTTTTTTGTATTTTAGTGCATACAAAACCCTTTCCATAAATGCTTGTAATTAAGTTTACTGTATGGAAAGTGGTTGTGCTTAAGCAAACCTAAAGACGTTTCTATTTCTAAAGACAATCTGAAGGCCAAGAAGTGACTAACTGATGCAAACAGTGCATTTAAGGCATCTGCCGGATAGTTCTTGTTTGAAATCAAGGAGTCAGCTCTGCAGTGGAGGTGCAGCTCCTGTGGCCTCCGTATCCTACAATCTGAAAACCAAACACTCGGCCCTCATCAGTCCCCTGTCTTAACCACATCATTATCATCTGTAATACTATCCCTCGCTAAAGAAACACTCGATTAGTGTACATAAGTGTACAAGGCCTGCACTTCAAACGACGAGGCCTGACATGTTTGAAATAGATTCACCACTCGGGCGACCAAAATGAGATGCACGGAGAGTCGGACAAAAAATAACACGGATGGCGAGACGGGAGGTGGAGGAGAGAGAGAATGCGTAGGAGGGTGAAGAAAACCCCAAGGGAAAAGCTCGAAGATCATGCAAGTGAATGAATAGAAGAAAAGAAAGAGTCAGCAAGATGAGAAATGGAGTGATAGAGAAAGAAGAAGCAAGGCAAGAGGAGGGAGGTAGAGGGGAGGGAGGGCAGGGTGGTTGAGGCAGAGGGCAGGACAACACTGCAGGGTGAAAGCTGGACCTGGTCCAGGGTCAGCAAGGGCAGGCAAGCAGGAGGCTAAAGCTGGAGCGAGCTAGACGGCGGCTTTGGCTTACTCGTTTTCTCTTTCCCTCCTTGATAGCTCTATACAGCTGGAAGCGCTGCGTTACAAGGGTCAGGAAAGTGCCCTCCAATGAGAAGGACTTTATGTCAAACTGCCCGACTGGACAAGGATCACTAGATACGTGTCTAATTTATTCTATTCTATCTAATCTATCGCAGGTACTGGCCTACTGGTCCAGGAGCAACATGGGACTGACCATCAGTCAAAGTCAGTTAATCTGTTCTTGTCCAACACATCTGGTTGGTGAGACTGACCAACATACCACTCAAGATTGATATCAGGTTGGTACTACTCTAGGGTTCTTAGTAGTACACTAAAATAACCACATGTGGATGCTGTACATGTTTGTCTTGTCCAACACTTTATTAGGAATTGGAACCATGCATACTTCCCACTAAATACAACATAGAGCACATAGAGTTCTCAATGTTAGCCTAAACCTGATACATATATAGTACATACATTAACTATGATAACATCCATGTTGAGGGTCAGCTTCCAGCCAAATCTTTACCATGTGTCATTTGTGAAATTTTTTATTTTTTTTTTCATCTGTAATATCACAGTAAAATAGCACAGAATCAAGTGATGATGGTGCTGCCTGGAAGTAAGCCTGGATTACTACTGCAAATAGTACTTACCATGTACTCCATGTTGGAGGCGGGAGGGTAGACCTGGCCTCGCAGCTTGTTGTGCAGGTCCAGGATGAGGTGCATGTCGCCTTCACTGATGGCCCTCCTCCCTCTTGACCTGGCCTTCCACCACTCCTCGTCCTTGTTCCTGTACTTGTCAAGGATGGACTCGAGCCGCGTGGAGTTGGTGAGGACCATGGCCAGGGCGGTCTGGGCCAAGCACAGGAACAAGCTTGCAGCTCTAACCCAGCCGGTGACGGGAAGAGACCTCCTCATGATGGGCAAAAATGCGGACGCTATGAGCAGTGCTACTTGTCTGCAGGAGACAGGGAGAGCATCTTGAGGCATGGGTCAGCTTGAATGTCAGCTTTACCGGTCGACTTCAGTTTGCTTGCATCCAGTCTAGGTGTTATCATTTCTGCCAGTGTCCATCAATCATCTGCTGCCTACACTGGAGCACATTTAATCAGAGGAGCCTTGAATGTGTGCCCGCTCTGTTTAATAATGCTTTGATTATGAGGGACTTCACTTCAAGCAGAGAGTCTGACCCAGCTTTCAGCAGCCTGGGTGCATCTGTGGGTCACTACATCAGTACACACAGTAGGACCAGTGTAAACCGAGTTTTCACACGTTACGTTACATAGGGCAAGATTTAGTGCGCATGCTTGAGTCGCTGCACTATGTGTGCTATACATGCCCTCCAGGGACGCGTTTAATTTATGATATGAAAACATAGAGATTACATTACACAAGACCTCAAATACACTGACATATTCACATATTTTAACACAAAACAGTCATTGAACAATAATTTGTAGAAACGATTTAGATGCCACAGGAATAAGAGATAAAAAGAAGACGAGGAACACAGAATTGCGCATTTAAGACTAATAAAAGTTCACCTTTAAATTCCGCTTTAGTGATGAAAGTATCTCCCAGGTGTAGCCTGATACTCCGGGTGCCAAACTACAGATCAGCCGAGACTACTGCGGGATGAGAGTTTTCCAATCCAGCGAGCCTTTAAATCCACCCATCACTCAAAGCCAGCTCAGGCAGTGGTCTTTCTCTCAGACTGTCCATCCACGCTGCTCGCAACCGCCTATAGGTACCTGCTGAATTCCTCGGTTCTCCCAGCGCGCTGCGGGCTCCACGGGGGCCGCAGCTCATTTTTTTGCGCTTATATGCCAAATTGGCGCTTAGCAACGCGCAACGCAGCTGACCACGCCTCTGCACAAAAAAAAAAAAAAAAAAAAAAACTCTCGCACGCTGGGGCTGGCACTTCTCTTGGAGCTTGGAGCTGATCTATTTGAGGAGGCACCTGATCGCCCTAGAAGTGACGCGAGGGTAAACTTGTGGATGTTATGAGAGCAGCCCTCGCGTTACAAATATTACACACTTTGCTGTTTGCCGTTTTTTTTTTTTTGACAGGCAGACAAGGTCTACTCTAGAAATTTGCAGATGAAAATAAACTACAATAAACTACAGTCTTAAGTAAATGTCCAAGAAGGGCACCTATTGAGAAAACACAATTAGAATGAATCCAACAGATTCTCCAGGAAGACAGATAGAGGTAGTATCTATTCAGTGTTTATGCAAATTAGGTAGAAATAATAAGCCATTAAGCACCATTTGCACAAACATCCGATGCATGATCATGTGTGATCCTTCCTTTTCTTGAGAGCTCCACGTCTGTGAGAATGGCAGCAGCAGCAACAGTGGTCGTACTGCCAGCAGGGTGGCCAGTATTCCTGCTGCCAAACGACCACAAAGCCCTGATTCATCTACCTTAACACACACTAGAACATTTGTGAAAGTTTGTGGGCTGTGTGTGTGTGTTTATGTTTTCTCTCTTCCATCTCTTTGCTCCTCTACTCCAACATGCCCTCTTCAGTCTGACAAAGAAGAAGAACTGTTACTAAGTTACAAAGGGAAAATAACTTAAACTGTGCAAAGGATAATAGGGCAAACAAACAAAGGCAGTGAAAGCCATTTAAATATTTTGATCAGAGTGAGCAGTTATACCTGACTGATATAACGCTAACGTGTTCATATATATATGTAGAATACATATATATTCCACATCTTATGCTTCAATCATTCACGCCAAAAACATCTCCTGAGTGAATGAATTTGATTAACTTGTTGAAAAGGTTGGTATTAATAATATTTCCCTACCAGACTAATTTCCAACCAGTATACTTAGATCATTTATTCAGAGGTGTTTTCTAATTCACTGGTATTTGTCTTCATGCATCTGCTGCCCCCTCTTGGATACAGCAGAACATTCCACTTCCCCCCCAGAAAAACTTGCTAGAGCTACTGTATAGCATCAGCTATACCACTGATGTTTGAGCTGACCTGTGCATGGCTGTCATTCTGCAACAGTAATCCAACCAGGAACTCATGTTTCTGTAAAGTAACTCTTACAAGTAACTCTATTAGAGGACAGAAATTCAGGAGGGAAAAAAAGAGCCAAAATCCACTCAACATTTATTTATATAGGGGAATAAATGAATAAGATCGATGAGAACCAAAAATATACTTTTTGATAGTACAGCATTGCATCTTTACAAAAAAAAGTCATTATCGTGCTGGAATTTAAATGGATTGAAAGACACATTTTCAAAAGTTTTATTCAAAAGTTAATTTAGATATTTATTTAGCAAGTATATTTTGGTGAATGTAAAATTGTCTACAAAGCAAGACTAATACTGGGGTATGTGTTGGTTTGATCCAGACACATGTAGTAATACATATGTGACTGTTGGTTCAACATGGAAACACGCACCACAACCAGTGCAGTCCAGTCACAGTAAGGTTGCCAGGCAACCGATAGATGCAGCAAGGTTCATAATGTTTTCACATCTCTGTTTGTGTGCAGATTTAAAATGTGAAGAATGACCACTTCATTTGTGACGAGACGAACACACTCTGCCTGTGATCTAATGACTCGGAGGTCATGCGCATCTCATCTGTCTGCTGGGAATAGGTCACTGGATGTAACTTCCAGTAAACTGACCTGGCATCACACTAAAAGTAAACCAACATTGTTTGTTGGTCTCAATCACGTGCTTTTGTTGGGTAAGCACTGTTGACAAAGGGGAGGCCAAAGACATACCTGGCCAAAAAGCAGAAGAAGCAGACATAATGAAAACAAAGATAGAAAAAGGATATTGTGCGCAAACATCTTCATCAGAGTTGAGTTTCTTTTTGATGTAGTCTGTGTGCATGCATTGTATGTTTTTGTGTGGATGAAGAACCATAAAGAATATATACATAGTAGTGATAAGATAATTATTATTATGTTACAGTGGAATATGAAGACAAAAGTTGAAGTGGTGGAAGCTGAAAATATTTTATGGACATCTCGTAAACAATTACTAAACTGCTAGGATCACTGCTTCATGTCATGTCATATGGCGGTGTGATCTTCAACATGTTAGCTACCGTGTTAGCATGCTAACATTTACTTATACTGTATGTAAACTCGATTATGCTGATGGGAAAGTTGGGCTTAAATCAATTTATTAATAACACAATCTTAGACTTCATGTATGCTGAAGCCATTACACTAAATCTGTGTTTCACATATACCATATCATATTCATGTGAGCAATTTATAATCATGCTGCCATCTATATCAAATTATGCTGATCATAATTAAGTATTGTTAATCATGCCGAAGTGATATTGCTGAGATGATGATTTTGATGATGATGATGATGATGACGTCAGGGGGTGTTGACTCTCATCACCTGATGAGGTGAAGGGGTTTTTGGATAAAGAGCAGAAGGGCAAACTATTTTTCAACCACATTAGAGCGACAAAGCAAGTTTTTCTAAAATGTGCTTTGGTGAAATAAAAGAAAAACTTATGGTGGCACTACGACAGAATGCGCGTTGATTTTACTGACCGCTCCTACAGTGTTGACAAACAGCGCTGCCATATCGGGCAGTTTTATGAACTGTTGGACAATTTTGAATTTTGATCAGCAGGTGAACTAAATTTGGGCTAGTTTGGAAACACTGCAGACAAAGGCACAGTTTATCCTGACACCTTTGCTAAAACTCCATGATGGTGAACACATAGGCATTTATTTGAGTTGCTGTTTTAGGTGTGATCAATTAAGTCAAATACTGCATTCAGTCTGTCTGTTTCACGTAAAACATCTAACACTCATGTTCCGTTGGTGACCTTCCCGAGCTAGTTAACTAATACTAATACTAATAACGTGGTCTGTTATTTGGTGCTGGAGCTGTCCGTGTGGTGAGCACTCCTACAATTAAGACATAAACTGCGTGAAACTAATAAATAAATTAATATTAAAACATGTAAACACTAACAATAACGAATGTAAAAAGTAATACATACCATTTCTGTTGTGCACTACATCTATCCTGTAGCACATGCAGACTACTGCACTACACATTCATGTGTGGATTAACTGTTTTTATTTACTGAATATTTTAGTTAAAAAGTCAAAAACTGTTCACCTTAACTGCCCTTCTATTATTAGTATTGTCCGCCCACTTTCGCTCAGTTACTCAATGTCAATATGTTTTGGAAAATAAGGACAAATCAAACATTGGTAGAAGACTTGGGGTTTGTATATTACAATATGAAGTGTTTTAAAATACTTAAAATATGCTACTAAATAACAAAGACTGGAAAACAAATTAATAAAATGAACATATTATCGGCCAGCAGTTCTAACAGCATTCATCTGCTGAGTCAAAGCATTAGGCTATGTGCTGGTCATCGCCTGGTGATGACTATGGTCTGTGAAGGATTACCCCAGCCTTACACATGCCGGTGTTGATCCACTCCAGATAACGTGGAAGTTTAGACACAACAACACAATGATTACTGGAGAGAATGTGTTGTGCTAGCTGGCCCACACACACATCCACAACTTCTAACAGCTATCCTTTACTTACTGGTATAATGCAGTGGTTTAAACATTGTTTAATGTCCCACTTCAGGAACCAACCACTATCAATGATTTACAGAGACAGAGCATGTGACTAATAACGGCTTATCAACCATAAATGTTTACATCTGGACTCAGACAAAAATCGATGTCTTTGGTGAGATAATCACCAGTGAAAAACACAGAAAAAACAGGTGAATAATTAATTGCTTTTTTTTTTTTTTTCACGATTCAGTAATGACTATATCTTTGATGTCCAAGGACACTCTGGCAGACACATCCAGAGTACGCAGCGTTTCACAGAGATCCTAACATTCAATTCACATCAAGATGGGGAACATGCAGTGCCCTGGTAATAATGCATCGCATCTGGCTGCTTATGCTCGAGACTTCTGCCCCTTTCCAACCTACTACCCGAATCCTCATTTTAACAATATGCTGTACACCAACGGTTCAGATAACCTGAAGCAACACTACATGACGGTGCAGAACTCCCTGGATTCCAAACAGCTGAAGGACTTCACCCAGCGACTGAGGACTACGTTTGGCAGGGAGGGCAAGGTCACTCATGGTGGGACCGGGATAGTGGCCCTGTCCCTGGCTTTTCTGTTTGACATTCTTGCCAAACAGGTCAAGGGAGAGTCAGTGCCAGACTCAGGGCTTATTCCAGGTTTATTTCTCAAGGAGCCAAGTGGGTACTACCCAGAGAAGGCCCACACAGTCAGCTCATACCTGAGGCTGGTACCCCACATTGCTAACAACCCTACCAGGATGAGAGAGGAGACAGAGAGGTATGGAATGAAATATGGATTTATGTCCACTCCATGAGTGTGTGTATGTGAGCTTGCATGATTGCGCTGTCTATTTATCTCACCCAGGTATGTAAGTCAGTTAGCCGCTGAAACCAAGACCTGGAATGGCTCATCAGTGATAGAAGACATCAGACTCATCAATGAGATGCTGGCAGTAATTATAGAAGGTAGCATGCAGCTACACCTCATACGCCTCAAAAATGGTTCGACTGACGACTTGCCCACTGTGGAGTCTGATAAAGGCACTCTAAACATTACCTACAGTTTCAACTGCGTCCCAGAGGAAGTCAACAAAGAATTTTTGGCAAAAGTGCAGCAAGCTGATAACCGTACCAAAGAAGCTTTTAACAGTTGTAAGTCAGACGCAGATGATGAACCCGTGATATGGATGCGCCGCGCTGCAGAGTTAGAATTTACAGATGTCGTGTTCGTCTTGATCTTTCTCATTAAAGGTTCTACTAGTGAAGAAATGATTGCCTATAGAGAAGATTTTGACCTGAAAGCCAATTCACTAGTAAAGTGGGCAGAGTAGTCCTCTGGCCAGATATCCAAATTGTGTTCAACTTTTTGTTTGTCTCTGTCCAATTCGAGTCGTAGTTTTACAGTTCTTTTTAATACTTTGTATTACTGTGCTTAGGATCATTTTTTTGACTTCTGATGTTTGATACTTCTGCTGCAATTTTTCGACTGTAACAGTACATACTTACCTTAGCTGTGACTGATACTGTATATTTTGTTTTTTAATATGGAGTGGAAAAATGTAATTAAATAAATAAAGGAATGAAAAACATAATGTCTGCCTCTGATTTGTAATGAAGTTAAACACAATTACTCAAGTTGTACCATTGTATGTACTTTCTCTAAGTTAGAAAACATTCCCACTACACTCATATGCAGATGCCTCTAGAGTTGTTAATCAAGTGGCTAATCCAGACGGGGTTTAGAAAGGTGACATGCAATTATGTGGAAATGAATAAGACAAGGTGATGTTGATATTTTTATTATTAGTTTATGTTCATGCAAGAATAGACAAAAGCAACAGCAGATAGAAACATGTGCAGCTCTCACTGGCGCTGCTCTGATCTGATCGTGTTTTCTTTTTAAAGACAGTTTAAGGTTACAGTTACTGAGCTGTGCAGCTGAACTTTTCACAGATACATCCAGTTCTAACAACAGCTAGAGCCATTATGCCATTATTGAGCATAACTGGTTATTTTAGCATAACATAGCACTGAGAGGGAATGTTGTGCAAATGCAGTCGTGCACAGACACAAGTTGCAATAAGCCAATACCTTCACTGATCGGTTATGCTTTGAGTATAATATTTTTTCCCATAATGTCTCTTTGTCTGGTTTATCACACTTATCAATTCTTCATAATCAAAGCCATAAGGTATACCTCAGCCCCTACCTCAACCCATAGACTGTAAATAAAGATCGACAGCAAACAGCTCCCGAAAAGTGATGCCAAAGCAAGTATAGCTCCCCCTGGTGGTTGGGTGCAGTATAGGTCATAAGCTCCACCATCTCCATGTTAGTGGATGGGACTTGGCCCAAATTAAAACACTACAATACATATCAAATAGTTTTCAAGGATGGTTTCTCTGATTTTAGGTAGTTAATATAATGCTGATGCGTGTTCAAGTGTCAATTCGTCTACTAAGTTACAGCCTTAGTGCATGTATGCTACCACTACACTGAAAAAAAATATATCATTTGCTGTGTGACTGAGTTTAAAAAAAATAAAAATAAAAATAAATAAGAGTCTATTTGACTTTCAGTTTAAAAAGCTAAAAGTAAGAACACTGACCTATCGACCTTTAAGATATGATAGAATAAAATGGAAAGATAACTAAATGAGAAAACAGTCATTACGTGATTATTATAGATGAAGAAGAAGAAGATGATGAAGAAGAAGAAAAGAAAAACATTTGTGTTGGTCAAAATGAACCACAGACATGACTTTCTAACAATATTCAAATAAAGGTTTTGACTTTATGACAAAGTATTTCATCTGTGTTTAACTGAGCGTTATCTGTATATGAACAAGCAGGAGTTTCTCAGCAAGAAATGTCCGAAAAGTTTGTGCTGAACATGCCCCTGACTGTTCAACATCTAAACTTCCTTTGATTCTACTGAAAGTATTAATCTGACAAAAACTTTTGAGCATAGGCCTACCTCTAAAAGAAATGCTATACAAAACTTTCTAACTAACACACGCTACATGTCTGCAAAATAGAGATGAGCTACTTACATACACACACATAAGGCTACTTACACTAAGACTTATCATTGGGTAAAAGTTCCAGTATAATGATCCGTCCCACAACTAAAAACAGTTATTTTTAATGCTGATTTGAATCAAAACCAAAGTGCATTTACTCTTCCAGAGACAATGTGTGTGTAGCTGAGGTGGTTGGCTGTTTTGGTTCATTACTGTGTGATTTCTACATGACTACATTCTTTTTATTATAGGCTGAAGTAGCTTAGCAATCTGCGTGGTTAGAATAAACTAAATATCATTCTAATATTCTGGGTTGTTGTGTATGTGTCTTTTCAGTCTTTGAACAGCTTTTGAACTAGAAACCAGACTCTGCACCGGGCAACTACAGACAAATGCACAGTTCATCCTGCTGCCAGCATTGCGAAAAATCCACAATGTGGTGAACACGTTAGCAGACACGTTACCATTTATTTGAGTTGTTGTTTTAGGTGTGATCAATGAAGTCAAATACTGCATTAATTTTGTTTGTTTCACTTACTATACCTAACACACATGCTCCGTTGGTGACCTTTCCAAGCTAGCTGTGAACATGGTCTATTATTTGGTGCTGGAGGTGTCCATGTGGTGAGCACTGCCACAATTAAAAGAAATAAACTGCATAAAACTAATAAATAAATGAATATTAAAAAGATGTAAACAACAAATGCATACCATTTCTGTTGTGCACTATATCTATCCTGTAGCACATGCAGACTACTGCACTACACGTTATATGTGGATTAACTGTTCTGTTTTTATTTATTGAATGTTTTAGTTAAAAAGTCAAAAACTGTTCACCTTAACTGCCCTTTTATTATTTGCTCTGTCCACCCACTTTTGCTCAGTTACTCAATGTCAATATGTTTTGGAAAATAAAGACAAATCAAACATTGGTAGATAAAGCTGCAGCTTCCGTTACTTGGGGTTTGTATGTTACAATATGAAGTGTTTTAAAAAATATGCTACTAAATAATAAAGACTGGAAAACAAATTAATAAAATGAACATATTAACGGCCAGCAGTTCTAACAGCATTCATCTGCTGAGTCAAAGCATTAGGCTATGTGCTGGTCATCGCCTGGTGATGACTATGGTCTGTGAAGGATTACCCCAGCCTTATACATGTCGGTGTTGATCCACTCCAGATAACGTGGAAGTTTAGACACAACAACACAATGATTACTGGAGAGAATGTGTTAGCTGGCCCACACACACATCCACAACTTCTAACAGCTATCCTTTACTTACTGGTATAATGCAGTGGTTTAAACATTGTTTAATGTCCCACTTCAGGAACCAACCACTATCAATGATTTACAGTGACAGAGCATGTGACTAATAAAGGCTTATCAACCATAAATGTTTACATCTGGACTCAGACAAAAATCGATGTCTTTGGCGAGATAATCACCAGTGAAAAACACAGAAAAAACAGGTGAATAATTAATCGTGGAAAGTTTTTTTTTTCCACGATTCAGTAATGACTATATCTTTGATGTCCAAGGACACTCTGGCAGACACATCCAGAGTACGCAGCGTTTCACAGAGATCCTAACATTCAGTTCACATCAAGATGGGGAACATGCAGTGCCCTGCTAATGATGCATCGCATCTGGCTGCTTATGCTCGAGACTTCTGCCCCTTTCCAACCTACTACCCAAATCCTCATTTTAACAATATGCTGTACACCAACGGTTCAGATAACCTGAAGCAACACTACATGACGGTGCAGAACTCCCTGGATTCCAAACAGCTGAAGGACTTCACCCAGCGACTGAGGACTACGTTTGGCAGGGAGGGCAAGGTCACTCATGGTGGGACCGGGATAGTGGCCCTGTCCCTGGCTTTTCTGTTTGACATTCTTGCCAAACAGGTCAAGGGAGAGTCAGTGCCGGACTCAGGGCTTATTCCAGGTTTATTTCTCAAGGAGCCAAGTGGGTATTACCCAGAGAAGGCCCACACAGTCAGCTCATACCTGAGGCTGGTACCCCACATTGCTAACAACCCTACCAGGATGAGAGAGGAGACAGAGAGGTATGGACTGAAATATGGGTTTATGTCCATGATTCAGCATGAGTGTGTGTATGTGAACTTGCATGATTGTGCTGTCTATTTGTCTCACCCAGGTACGTAAGTCAGTTAGCTGCTGAAACCAAGACCTGGAATGGCTCATCAGTGATGGAGGACGTCAGAGCAATCAATGAGATGCTGGCAGTAATTATAGAAAGTAACATGGAGCTACACCTCATACGCCTCAAAAATGGTACGACTGACGACTTGCCCACTCCTGAGCTTGATAAAAGCAATCTAAACATTACCTACAGTCTCAACTGCGTCCCAGAGGAAGCTGATAAAGAATTTTTGGCAAAAGTGCAGCAAGCTGATTACCGTACCAAAGAAGCTTTTAACAGTTGTAAGCCAAACACAGATGATGAACCCGTGATATGGATGCACCGCGCTGCTGATTTAGAATTTACAGATGTCGTGTTCATCTTGATCTTTCTCACTAAAGGTTCTAGTGAAGAAATGATTGCCTATAGAGAAGATTTTGACCTGAAAGCCAATTCACTAGTAAAGTGGGCAGAGTAGTCCTCTGGCCAGATATCCAAATATCCAAATATTCAATTTGTGTTCGACTTTTTGTTTGTCTCTGTCCAATTTGAGTTGTAGTTTTACAGTTCTTTTTAATACTTTGTATTACTGTGCTTGGGATAATTTTTTTTATACACATATAATACATACATACCTTAGCTGTGACTGAAAAATGTAATTAAATAAATAAAAGAATGAAAAACATAATGTCTGCCTCTGATTTGTAATGAAGTTAAACACAAATACTCAAGTTGTACCATTTTATGTACTTTCTCTTTGTTGCACTTTTACCTGAGTAAGTTAGAAAACATTCCCACTTTACTCATCAGTTATACTTTCAGTATAATCATTCCCCCCCATAATGTCTCTTTGTCTGGTTTATCACACTTATCAATTCTTCAAAATCAAAGCCATAAGGTTTACCTCAGCCCCTACCTCAACCCATAGACTGTAAATAAAGATGGACAGCAAACAGCTCTCGAAAAGTGATGCCAAAGCAAGTAGAGCTCCCCCTGGTGGTTGGGTGCAGTATAGGTCATAAGCTCCACCGTCTCCATGTTAGTGGATGGGACTAAAACACACATCAAATTAATTTCAAGGATGGTTTCTCTCATTTTAGGTAGTTAATATAATGCGGTGTATGCTACACTGAAAAAAATATAGAATTTGCTGTGTGACTGGATTTAAAAAATAAATAAGAGTTTATTTGATTTTCAGTTTAAAAAGCCAAAACTATGAACATTTACAACCTTTAAGATATGATAGAATAAAACAGAAAGAGAACTAAATGAGAAAACAATCATTACTTGATGATGATGAAGAAGAAGACGATGAAGATGAAGAAAAAGAAAAACATTTGTGTTGGTCAAATTGAACCACAGACATGACTCTTCAACAATATTCCAATAAAATGTTTGGCTTCATGGCAGAGTATTTCGTCTCAATGTTTTCTGAATATGAACTACTTACTTACACACATATGCCTACTTACACTGAGACTAATAATTGGGTAAAAGTTCCAGTATAATGATCATTCCCACAACTAAAAACAGTTCATGTTTACTTATGTCCATTGTTATCCAAAGCTCCCTCCTTCTCCCCCACTGACTCTCCATTGTAATCTGATACCGGTGCTCAGAATACAGAGGAAAGTTAGTGTTCAAGGTTACCAAGGTGTTTCCCTTGCTCCTACAATGTGTGTGTACACAAGAGAGCACGGTGTCACATCTGTGTGAAAAAGCAACACTTTACTGTTACCCATAATGCATTGTGGGAAAGGTAACACCCATTTTGCTTACCTGGAGCAATGCAGAGACGGAAGCTATCAGCCAGAAAGGGGGGTGGGGTGGACTCAAAGAAACAAACCTTAAGGAAGACTTGGAGTTGCCTGCACTATATTATTTAGGTTTGTCTTTATTGGTGGATTTTGTAGACAATGCTTTTATAGATACTTGTGTGCGTGTTTCTCCATTTTGGTGTTACAAGAAGAAAGGGAAAGAGGTGGGACGGTCAGAGGGAGGAGCTGCAGGGTTCTCCGTGTATGCTCTAACTGTGTTCATATGGTAAACAGTGGGTCACATGGGGCAAAGAGTCTTGGAGCAGAGGGGGAGAAGGGAGGGAAAGGAACAAGGAAAGGGAGTGAAAAGATACACTGGAGGACTTTGCCCTGCCCCATGTGCAGGAGGTGCTACTTTTAGAGTTTAGAGGACACAGGATTACTCTACGAACAGAAAGGAAACAAAAAAATTGGAGTAAGCGGCATGTTGTGGTTTAACTGAAGTGTTTACTTGCTCGCCAGGCCCTCGATGGGGTTCTATTCTTTTTGTTTTGCTTCCTTTGGATACTTTTTCTCCTCACCTCTCTGGGAGTGAAAGTCCTACAGCTAGTGTCATCCCAACTTTTTGTCACCGCACACCTCTTCATAGGCTCTTCTGAGTACCTGGGGACCCAAGATGCCCACAAACTTCACTGTGGTGCCGGTGGACGATGTGGAGGACAATGCCGGGGCTGAATCTGACGGGAGCAAACCTGTCAGTCTGGGGAAACTCTTCGGAGACCAAGAAGATGTAGGCAGTTTACAAAGATCCCCCTCAGGTAGGACCAACCTTCAAGACAAAAAGATTATGGTTGACATGACTGATGAGGTCCATTATTGGGATTATGTGGTAGGGGTTGTTATCCCAGCATGCATCTGAGAATGATAGGTGTGCAATTCTGACTCAATGCATGCGTCATTATGAGTTAAACAAGGACAAACGGAAGCACACTGACACAAACAGATGCATGTTGTGGCAAGCACATGCTTCGGAATCACACAAACACAAGCACACACATTTCCAGCATTCAGCTAGCTACAACTTGCAGGATAGCTTGGTTAGGAAGAAGGACCTTTGTGTTGTTGTTACTGACGTCTGTGCAACCCTGATTGATGGTTAGGACTGTTTGATATATCATGGCTGTGCATGCATGAGTAGTGAATGCAACCTCACTGGGTGCCAAAATTATTTCAAGATGCCCTGTGTGCCTCTAAGTGATACACATTGTTACGTTTACCCTAGTAACCACTTTTTTTCAATTATGTTCACACACGCACAAAATCATAGAACAAAAAGTCAACATATTTTTATTATTTTATATTTGGGAGAAGAAAGGCAAATATTGGCTTTGTAACAGTCAAGTCTGTTGACTAGTAGTAGTATGCATGTAGGTACTTCATAATGACAAATTTTGAGATGTGCCCACATTTTCCTTTCTCTTTCCTCAGCCACCAGGCAAGCTATCCCGAGTTAGTTATCCCCAGTTAATGTGTGCATGTTGAATCTAATTGCACAGCCCACATACAGAACTTTTGACCCATCTGAATGACAGAAGGGTTGCCAGATTTCTTCACAAATATGGTAACAGTAATAGTGTGAGAAAAACTAAACACTTGAAACCAGCTAAACATGAGATTGCCAATACAAACAGATAAAAATGCACATAATGTGCAAAACAGGCTTATATAGGGTGTCTTTTGAGTAACTCCTGTTGAAAGTCAAGATGTCTATTATCTTACCCTGACGTGATGAAATGAAATACAAATATTTCAAGGAAATAGGAAAAGGTGTGTGATACTGGGCATATACTAATAATGATAGTACGTTCTGTGCCCAGGCAACCTCAGTGTGAGCCTATAACTTGGTTTAGACCATTGGTTTATGGTAATCATTTGAAACAATGGCATAAAAGGTGGACAAAATTGGTGACGTAGTTTAACAAGTTTAATTATTCTGAAACAAAATTAGGGTGTGTTGTGCCTTTGCTTTAAGGCTGAGCACTCACAGCAAGGCAAAATGTATTTATACAGCACATTTCATACCATGGCAGTTCAAAGTGCTGTATAAGAGAGATGTCATATACTGTATACATCAAAATAAAATCAATTGGGTAAAACTCTAGTAAATAAAAATACATATATATATCATATATATAAATAAATAAAAAGATAAATAAATAAACAGATAGAAATAAGGAAATGGAAAATCAAATAAGATAAAATTATGGAAAAGCAAGAGAGAAGAAGTAAGTTTTTAATTTAGTTTTGAAACTATCTGTTGAGGGTGCAGTCTTGATGTGTTCAGGAGGCTGGTTCCAGAGTTTGACTGCATATGAGCTGAAGGCGGCTTCACCACATTTAGTTCTAATAGTTGGTGGAACCAGGAGTAGACTCTGTTGCGACCTGAGTGACCTTGGGGGTGCGTAGTGGTGGAGCAAATCTTTTAGATAGATGGGGCTACTACCATTTAAGGTTTTAAAAACAAGAAGCAATATTTTTAAATCAATTCTGTGATTCACAGGGAGCCAATGTAAGCATTTGAGTAGTGGTGTGATGTGATCGGTTCTTTTAGCTCTCATCAGAATCCTTGCTGCTGCATTCTGGATTAATTGTAGTTGTTTGACAGTTTTTGGAAGGCCTGAGAAGAGACTATTACAATAATCAAGTCTGCTTGATATGAAAGCATGAATGAGTTTCTCAAGGTCTGTTTTTGTCATTAGGTCCCTAAGTTTGGATATGTTTTTTAAATGATAGAAAGCTGATTTTGTAACTGTTTTAATGTGACTGCTGAAGGAGAGGTCACTATCAATTTGGACACCTAGGTTTTTTACCGTTGTTTTTACTTGAAAACCTTTGGTGTTGAGAAAAGAGGAGATGTTAAGCCTTGTGTCTATATTTCCAAAAACAATCACTTCAGTTTTTTCCTTATTCAGCTGGAGGAAATTCTGACTCATCCAGTTGTTAAGATCAGTTAATGCAGCTAAGCAATGTTTCAAGCGGGCTAATGTCATTAGGTGAAAGAGCAAGATAGAGCTGAGTGTTATCAGTGTATATGGTAGGAGATCTGGTATTTTGGTATGACCTTTCTAAGGGGAAGCATATAAAGGTTGAATAATAGGGGGCCCAGGATGGATCCCTGGTGGACACCACAGTACAGGGGAGTGATAGTAGAGGTCCAGTTAGAGACAGAAAAGTTTCTATCTTAAGGTAGGAGCTGAGCCTGCTAAATACAGTGTCTGAGAACGCAGTCCAGTGCTCTAGTATATTTAAAAGTACGGTATAATCTACCGTATCAAATGCAGCACTGAGGTCCAGAAGAACTAGGACTGATACCTTGCCTGCATCCAGGTTGAGGCGTAACTCATTTAAAACTTTGATCAGTGTGTCTCAGTACTGTGATGAGCCCGGAAGCCAGACTGGAAACAGTCAAGACATTGATGTGATGTTAAAAAGTCATCAAGCTGGGCGTGGACTATTTTTTCAATTATTTTGCCAATAAAAGGCAGGATTGAGATTGGTGTATAGCTGTTATACGCGGAGGAATCAAGAGTTCTCTTTTTTAATATGGGCTTTACTAGTGCGGTTTTTAGGGACTTAGGGAATACTCCAGACTGCAAGGATTAATTTATAATTGTGAGCAGATCTGATGAAAGAAAGGGGACGACAGATTTAAAAAGTTGGTAGGAAGGGTATCAAGACAGCAGGTGGCAGAGCTAATTTGTTTACGGTTTTGCTTAAAGTTTCTATATCTACTGGAAGGAATTGGGACATTTGGCTCTTAGGACCCTTTGGTGTAGCTTGCAAGTCTAGCCCATAGGTTGTGTGTGCATAGGTTGAGATGTTAGATCTGATTTGGTCAATTTTGGCTTTAAAGAAGGAGGCTAACTCATTACATGCATTAAGCGAGAAAAAGTGAGATGGAAATTGTGAGGGAGGGGTTGTCAGTTTCAATAGTACCCGGGGATTGTTCATGTTTTTACTGATGATGTTGGAGAAAAAAAGATTGTCTTGACTTTCGGATCTCACTGTTGAGATGCATAGAGTATTGCTTTATACTCAGTGTAGTCAGATGGATGTTTCTGTTTGCGCCATCTTCTCTCCTTCTTTCTACAGTCCTGCTTAAGGATGTGAACAGAGGGCTTAGGGGCAGTGTGAGGCTGACAAGATGAATCCTGTTAAAGCAGGAAGCTGGGGTTCATTTTATTTTGCAACAGCTTCCTTAAGGTTTCTTGTCAACAGTTTCATTCAGACAAAGTTATTACATTTCCTCATACATCTGTCACTTAAGAGCTTTGGGGAGATGCTGTTTCATTGGAACTGAATGGTGTTTTAAAAAGCGTGAAATAAAGGTGTGTGGTGGTTCCTGGAAATTTAGATATATCACTGAGAATGTTTTTAAAGCACTCAGAAATCCCTCCCACAGCATGCAGTTAAGAATTCAGTACGTTTTTCAAGGTTGGAATGCAGCAGCTTTTGCAGGGATGTTAAATGGCCACGCCTTTGGTTTAGTACGACTCTCCCATAAAGTTTGGAAAAAGTTTCAAATTGTTGCCGAGACATTCTAATTTTAATCCCTGCTATTGGTGTCAGAAGCGTTTGAGCCTACAAATCCCATAATACAACTCAATAGTATGCCCTGCACCTCCACCCCACAGCAAGGTCAATTCCTATTTACAACACAGATGAGTACTGTAAATAACAATAAAAAATTACGTCATCAGAGGCCGAGGTTGCTTCCACATTTCATTTTATACCCTTCCTTGTAGAGGCAGAAGTTACAGGTATGTAGTTCTCAGAGGGACAGACACACTCACACTGCTGATTAGACCAGATGGTATCTGTATAAACAATAAGATCTCAGTACCATCATTTTCCAAAGCAGTATCCCATGATCAGTGTCAAATTTCATTTTTTCCTTCTTCATGCTTATGTTATATTATATTACAGGCTTGGATTTAATCCATAGGGCAAAAGTTCATAAATGTGCATTACATTACTTGGTTTTGTTCTTCACTGCCATTCCTAGAACATCAAACTCTCAGCGGATGTTAATCATTATGTGTTGCACCCTTTCCCATGTGTTAGGCTTGTGAAATGGGCAAACTGCCAAGAGAGGATGCCAACTTGCTATAAACCTCCCCTGGGCAGTGGTTCCAAGGGAAGTTTATTTTCAGATCAATTCTTTGTGACATTACTTTAGTTGGACTGCCACTCCCTGAATTGTAAAGAAAGTGCAGTTCAGTGAGTTAATATATAAGACAGCTGACTGTTTATAGGGTACAGCAGCTTGACTCCTTTCATCAACTTTGTTCATTTCTGCAACACATCTACTTAGAAATCATGTCTGCTGTCCTCAGTGGAACATTCACTTTAACCAACCGGACTGGTCTTTTGTTGTTTTTAACAAAGGAACACTATAACTACAATGGAAACCTATGACTCCACCTTGGGGCGACTGTGGCTCAGTAGGTAGAGCGGGTTGTCCATGAACCAGAGGGTTAGCGGTTCGATCCCTGGAATGTGCCACATGTTGAAGTGTCCTTGAGCAAGACACTGAACCCCCAGTTGCTCCCAGTGCGTGGCACTGGTGTGTGAATGTGTGCATGCTTGTGTGAGTGAATGGGTAGATGTGTCTCTGACTGTAAAAGTGCTTTGAGTACCAATAGGTAGAAAAGCGCTATATAAAAGCAAGGCCATTTACCATTTACCACCTTTTCTGGATGGAAAGGCTGTTTGACAAAGGTCTTTTATGTGACTGGTCCCTGGCACCAGGACATTGTTGTAGTCTTTGGGTCCTATGGGTTGAGGGGAGGGGCCTCTGTGGATCAGGCTTGTTCAATTGCATGCCATAGATACTTGATCAGTTTGGTATATGGGGGTTTTGGAGGCTGGGCTAACATTTTTGGGGTTTATTTCTTTTTTTAGCTGCTTTTAAACAGTTGTTGTGGCAAGTTGCATTGTCCTGCTTGGGGTGACTGCTGTAGTTGAGGAGTATCGTTACTGTGAGGTGGCAGGGTATTGGTCCTTTAATTCACTTTATGTAGGTGGCTGGATTTTAATTAGAGGGGCTCATTCATTAATAACGTGTGTGAAACATATGTACTGTATTCACGTTTACCCACCATTGTTAACTGCATTCATGAAATGGGTCTCTAGAACATGTTTCAACAGCTGTTAAGCCTAAAGAAACATGGACGTCTGCTGGTTGACATGAGAATTGCCTGGGAAAGTTTTTAATTTTATTTTTGGATTCTTTAAAATCGGTATCTCTGACTGAATTTAATATATTCAAATAAGATGAATTTCTTTCTGTGTAAGCGCTGAAGTGTGTGGTTCGTGTGTTTGTGTTTTAACATGCTTTTTCACTGCCTTTTGCACCTTCTTGACAAGATCAGACTGAGACTAAGGGGTTGCAGGGGTTTAGATAAGCATTTGATTTTGTTGATGTAGGACTCAAGACTAGGCAGTGACTTAAAATAACTCTTGACGTCAGTGAGTAAATGTCCACACCATATCTGACTCCAGAGTCCAAAAGACAACTCAACAGCTTTTTTATAAGGGCCAAAGCACTGAACTGTCCTTTACTTCTGCATATTGCTAAAAGGGAAGACACAAAGGCCTTGTGGTAAAACAGGCAAAAGACAGAAGAGGAACATAGTAAGTCTGAACAAAAGAGACTGACATTTAAACATCATAAGTCATGTACATAAAAGAAAACAAAACAAAACAAAAAAAAACTGTTTGGGGAGGTCTACGAGCAGAAAAACAAAAATGGCAGTGCTTCTGTCGTAGCTTTGGCACCTATGGCTACCAGTGAATGGATTCATCAGGATGATGAATGCAACGATACATATTGTGTGTGCTCAGATTTAGACCATTGCATCAAAACTTGCTGGACAACATCTCGTCATTCAACAGGATAAACTGCAAAGCCAAAGCAAAGAGCATTTCAGCATGAAGAGGTGGAGTCTGATCGGACTGCATTCCACTGCTGAAGGACGAAGAAAAAGCAGAAAGACCTAAAGCTGGGAGGATACCATGCTAGTAGTGACAGAGGATGGATACATTTTCTTGTCTGTACCCGGCTGGCCTTAGGCAGATGGGTCCCTGCGTATGAGTTGGGTTCTGCTCAAGGTTTCTTCCTGTTAAAAGGACGTTTTTCCTGGCCACCGTCGCCTTCAGGCTTGCTCTGGGGGTTTCAGGCCGGGTTTCAGACAGGATGTCGTAAAACGTCTTGAGACAATTTGTATTATTGACGCTATATAAATAAAATTGAATTGAATTCAAAGAAACTAAACTCTGCCTTTCACGTACAACATCATTATACGTGCAACTATGCATGTTGATTAACGTGTGTGTGCGTGAGAGAGAGTGACCTTTGACCTTTGATCTATCTATTCATCTATTAACAGTTTACTACCACATATTATAATTACTGTGTTACTGTTGCTTTCACACCATATCTTGCTTCCTGGTGGTTTTAGACCACTAAGGTGAACATCTGAAGGTTCGAGTTTTCTTCCAGCAACCATATGAATTAAGGCAAATGTAAATTTTACAATTTTATTACCTGTGTGTACAGTTCGTACAGCTAATATCAGCCCCTTTTAGATATGGGGTGTGCACCTGACATTTCAACTGCATAATCAATTGCTGGATATTTATTCAGTTCCCGAGCAAAGTAGGATAGGCAATTCATCCCTCTTTCCTACTCCCTTTGTTCTGCCCAGCTGTATTCTCTGTCATGAACATTCCCAGAAAAAAGTGAACCAGTAGAATAGAATACAGTTTAGAGGAGAATTGATCGAAAGTTCCTCACGAATGCCGAGAAGCTACAGTGTCAGAGATTTTCCTGAAAGATCCTTTCAGTCTGATAATCTTCACCTTGTCATGTGCATCCACAGTAAACTGTTGATATGCTGATGATATTCACAATGTAACTGGCTGAGAACAGAAAGTGATAAATAAGTGATTAACACAGCAGTCAAATAGATCTCAGGCAAAAAAATATTTTGCTTTTTATTTGTTTATATATAGTATATTTAGATGTTTGTATTAGTTTTAGAAATAAACACCCTTTCTTATGATTATTTATTTCTGACCAAAGTTAGTTGATGATATCTGGACCATTACAAATTCAGTTTCAACGGAAAATGCTTCACTGGTTGCACTGATTCACTGTGCTTCATTGTGGAAGACCAGGTTTGGTTTGGTCTGATTTACTGCCAAATCTGCCTAGCTTCCAACTGGCTTTGATGCTCAGTATTTATCTGCTGCCTGTCATCCAGAATCAAGTGCTGACACTATGTGATTTCGCTGAAAACTCGTTGTTGTTATAGCTTTTTTGGACTCCCACCCAAAAGAGCTTTGAGGTTTTGACTGTGGTCATTCTCTTTATATAACACCATCTTTGGTTCACAGCAGCCTTCTCAAACTGGACTAATACAGGAAGAGCTGTTGTTGTAATCAACAGTACATAAAAAGAATAGCTGTTCTAATGTAATCGCTTCTCTGTTTTGTGTGTTTTCTATTTAAGTCCCAATGGGAGATAGCAGTCAAGGAGAATCCACGCCGTTCCTCAGCTCAGACGATGAGGGAGACCATTATGAAGGCAAGAACATGGCCCTCTTTGAGGTAAGACAGAAACACATTTTTCCAGTTATTCAAATCAAATAAAGCCAAAATCAAGTATTAAAATATGTTCGAAATAATGGTGATTCTCGACTTCACATAACCCTCAAACGGACTCAGTAAGGGCCTGGAGACACAGCAGTACACTTCAGGTACATGATGGGTTGTTCAGTTGGCTCTCAAGTGCACTGCACTTTAGAGACTCTAGCCAACAGCCAGCTAGCACACACACTCTGCGCCCACACAAAAGGAAAACAATCTCCACACCAGCAGGTAGCAGTAGACTAGTTGCCTACTTGCCATTCATAAGTGGAAACTGGAGGAGCTAAGACTAGCTAGGAAGCTAGTAAGAGTTACAAACTGCTGCTGTGTCATGCAGAGCAGCTGGTCTTCATTTTCTTCATTGAACATAGCCGACTCTATCTTTCTATGTTCAGATGAGAAGAAGTTGAAAACCAGACAAAGTGTGCCCTCTTGACATTGTTGTTTGCATACTTTCGTCACTTCTTTTTCCACTCTTGTGCACTGGATTATGGACACATCTTCAGACAATAGGGCCACAGCCACTCATCAATACCACACTGGCCCATGGTTTCCAGGCATGACACTGTTCCAAGTAAGCAAGAATTTTAGCTTGGTGTACCTACATTCAGTTCTAATCAAAGTATCAGTCTGGTAACATAACATCTGGATTTCATTGTGAGGCGTCTTTCAATCGATACAGAGAAAAAATATCTCTGAATGCAACTGGAGGGTCCAACAACCAATCAGAGCTATATAGTTGTAAACTTACTCCTCTGTCTGTCACCACATAAAGCCCACCCATACGATTTCATTGGTCCAGCAGATCTTCACAGGGACAAAAACAACTCCAAGAGTAGCAACTCCAGACCAAAATTACCCCTCAAAGAATTGGCAGGTGGGGTAACTCTGGGCTGGTTTAGCTAAAAAAAATACAGGGATTTACTGTAAAACAATGCATTTTCTCTGTTTCTCTGCAGGAGGAAATGGACAGTGCCCCCATGGTATCTTCTCTTCTCAACAAGCTGGCCAACTACACCAACTTGACCCAGGGAGTTCGTGAGCATGAAGAGGCTGAGGATGGGGTCAGGAGGGTCGCTGTCACGGTATGTGCCTTTTCTATCTAAAAACAAGACTTCAGTCTGGACAGTAAGCTCTCCCTCAGTCACATAAATGTGAAAATGAAAACTGTGTCTATTATGTGGGACGTTGTGTTTCAGTGTGAGCCAAAGGTGGTTGAGGTGGTTCTTGGCGCACCTGTTCTCTGTAAGGTTATATTGTATCAGATGTTTCACTGATTCAGAAAGAAAGAACTTTCTCACCTTTCATCGTACCATTCCCCAATCATGTGCAGCCTGTTAATATACATGCGGTGTAATTTGATCTGATCAATACCCTGTCTTTGTATCAGAAAAGTCAAATATTTTGGAAAATATTTTGGGTAGATATATCGTCCTCATATCTGTCTCATATCATATCAGATATCAGAGCTATAGTCAGCAGTTAGTTATCTTATCTTGGAACATACAGTAGATGGGACACACAGATTAAGAACTACCTGGCCCTGTCCAATGGAAAAAGCAGTTAATCGAATATATTTAAGCTCACTTGTTAAGATGTCTCATTAGTAACTTGTTCAATTAGTGAAGAAGGGTTTAAAAAAAGTTTAACGTTGAGATTGTAAGTGAGTTTAAGACCTGTTTTGTAGACAGCCATAATCACTTTCTTCCTTATCATCATGTCAATGAGGTGCTGGTAGTGGCATTTCTTATTTTCAGTCAGTAGACAAACACAAGGGTTAAGTGAAATCAATCTTGTTTTCCATTGTGGTTTCCAAACTATTAAGTAGTCACTTTGACTTTATCCACATTCCTAGTGGCAAAAGTTGTACATGCTGCAGACAGCAAGGTTTTAAATGAGTCAAATCTCCAAACTGAGATTGAAACCATACCTCCAGTTCCAACAACACTCGCCTACCCTGAAGTGCAGCTGACACAAAGCATCAGGGGGTTTTTGACAGCAGGACCTCAAACTGTCGGTCCAAGCGGAAGCATCGATGCTGTTGCACTAAAACTCGCCCCCTGATTGAACACTGAGAGCACTGGAGGAGATCGGAAGCCTGAGACTGAAATGATCAAGGCAGACAGTGCAGAGAGAGCGAGGGGGAGAAAACGGAGGAGGGAGAGAAAGAAGGAGTAACGTGAGAGAGAAAATGTGGGAGATGTGCAGACAGCAGGCATTTTGCAGCATTTAGGCAGGCAGTTGAGCGCGATGGAAAAAGCACAGGAGAAAGTACCTGTAAGTCGAAAAATGGTATGTACCAAATAATTTTATGGATAGGGAAAAAGTAATGGTTTATTATTACACTATGTTTGTGCTTACATAGTGTGATATTGTGCTTTAATACTTAATGTAGTTTCTTTGCAGCTAAGTTTTTTTGAATGGATTGGGGACTACATTTTAACTGAAAATCAAGCACTATGTTGAGGAGACTAAAAAAGCAATTTAGTGTTCTTCGGTTTAACTAACCCTACAAATAAAAAAAATCTATTAAAAAAATCTAATCTATAAGTAAGACGATGCAAAAAATTGCTGAAAGACATTTTGTGGTCCCATTGGAAACTTCTCCCCTTTCTTGTTGCTGACTCTCTCCTGTCTGTGTGTGTGTGTCTTTATTCATCCCCAGGTCCCTCAAATGGGAACACTGATTGGGGTTTACCTGCCCTGCATGCAGAACATTCTGGGTGTGATTCTCTTTCTTCGTCTCACCTGGATTGTTGGCACAGCGGGAATCCTGAAGTCTTTGGCCATCGTCTCTATGTGCTGCATTTGTGTGAGTAATCGACAGCTTCCAGTGCTACTGACGCCCTGAAAGAGATGCAGGAAGCAGATTTCATCGCTGAATGATCAAGTAACCCAAACATATCTTAGTGCCATGGGTGAAAACCCATGCATGAGCTCAGGGACTGAACCGGGAGAGCAGTTAAACGCCATACAGTAACCTGACTTGAACCACTGTGCTGTTCACTAACATCCTGCATCACCCTGAACATTTATCTCCATGCCTGAGCTGAGAGTCCTCAGAACAAACAGAAAACCAGTGTCTTTTTTTGGAACCGCATTTCAAAAATCAGTAACTTCAGATGACCAAACAGAGAACTGACCTTTTGAACACTTTTTAAAGCTCAGTACTCGTGATATGAGTATATATTCACCCTGCCAGGCCCTGAACTGCTTGTTCCAGGTTCTTAGACAACGATTCTAATTGGTTATGTCTGTGATTGGTTATGAGGAATAATGCATCACTTGCTGACAATTAGTACTTTATGCAGGAACAGTGTCCCAGTGCCTCGGTTATCTTTCCACAGTGTCTGCGTTTCTGTCCTTAACCACGTTGCTCCTCTTAAATTCAGAAACCAAGTTGAATCCTTCTCCATGGCTCTGCTACACTAAACAAAGAACCTGAATAAACTGAATTAGTAATTCCTGAATTATGTTGTCAGACTGTCAGAACATCAGTTATAATCAGAGCCCCATATGTCCTCTGCTTTGTTTCTTATTTAAATGCTGAACAGTGATATGGAGACAAGTTACATCCATGTCTGAATAGCTACTTTGGTCTGAGCATAGGACATGCACAAACACCGGCATATTACTTTGTCTTTTGAAACATGTTGTGCCAGGATTATGTTTTGAAATGATGTGTGTTCAAAGATGAAATTTTCTGTAATGAATGATAAAAAAATGGTTTTGCATAAAGGGAAAGTGACAGGAGGAAATAAAACCCTGGCTGTGTGAAATGACTGAATATTGTCTGAAATGAAAATAATCTGATCTCCCGTTGAACAAATTAGACAAACAAATAACACGTATGTTTTTTCTTCCACCTGCAACTGATTGTCCATCCCTTTCCTCTTCTCACAGACCTTACTCACTGCCATATCAATGAGTGCCATAGCAACCAACGGAGTCGTCCCAGGTACACGATGAGTTGTTCAGTTGGCTTTTATTTTTCAGTAGTGGTATTAAGTATCAGTGTTTTCTTTTACCACTCATCTGCTTTTAATTTGAAAAGTAATTTGAAAGCCCTGCTTGATGTCCTTCTGTAATTTTTTTTTTTTTTTTTACACCATAAAGACAGAAAACTGCAAAAGAGAAACTTTGCTGATCAGCAATACACACAGTTCTCATTCACAACATGTAACCTAAGGCAAGATGGAAATAGACACGCACATTTTACAGGGCCAACAAAAAGTTTATCTGAAGCTGTTGATATAGATCCTTAAAAATATATATATTCAAGACTATTTTGTCACAGAGAAAGGACAAATGTTATATTAATGTTTACCAGACTGTCGGGTCAGTTTAAGTTGCAAGAAGATTGTTTGGAAAAGTTTAACCTTTAGATTTATTTTATTTGGCTACAGCTGGAGGCTCGTACTACATGATCTCCAGATCTTTGGGTCCAGAGTTTGGAGGAGCAGTGGGTCTCTGTTTCTACCTGGGAACTACTTTTGCAGGATCTTTGTACATACTGGGCACCATAGAGATTCTGCTGGTACGTTACCTCCATGTCGATTAAAAGGATCAGTAGTTACTTGTGCTGCACGGCAATGACTCATTTCCTCGTTTTGCCATCTGCTCACCACCAGAGATACATTGTTCCAACGGCAATGGTGTTTGAAAAAATTAACGACGGGCCGATGCCCAACAACATGCGCATCTACGGCACATGCTGCCTGCTCCTGATGGCGCTGGTAGTGTTTGTAGGGGTGAAGTAAGTATCCACAGAAACATATACAAACACGTGCACACACATGCAAGTAGGCTCACTTTCGGTCTCTCTGCAGGTATGTGAACAAACTGGCTTTGGTGTTTCTGTCCTGCGTGGTTCTCTCCATCATGGCCACGTACGCAGGAGTAATCAAGACGGCCATCGAACCTCCTGAGTTTAAGTGAGTGACCCCGGCAGCCACATTCTCATTATGCACTGACATTTTTTTCTCAAGGAGTAAACCTGCTAAGTTCTAAACTTCTACAATGTATAATAAGTGACTGTGTAGGTATTTTCCCACTTTAAACACCACTTGGCGTATTAGGAGCCCAATGATGTTGGGTTTGTTGTGATGTCTCCTCAGGCTGGTCAAATCCAGCCCAAAGTTGACCTTAGACTCTCACACATTGCTTTGGACAAACTCTTACATAATTCCTCTTTGCCACTCTCCCATAAAGCTTTTACTGGTGACATACCTGTGTGACAGTTGTTATGTGCGGACTTTCTCACCTCTCAGCTGCTGAGGCTTTTAAGTCCTTCAGGGCAGTGTATGCTCGCTGGCCGTCTAGGGCTGAACGGCCAAACAAAGTAGCTCCATATAGACTTTCACATGTGCTATGCCTTCCGCACTTCTTAGGTATGCTGAGTGATTTGTAACCATCAATTACTCTTTCTGTTTGGAGTGTTCTTTTGTCTTCACGGTGTAATTTTAGCCAGGAATACTGGTTTAGATATGACTGGACCTTAAAAGTTTTTATACTCAACCACTTGAGGCACATTCACCACACTCAGGTAAACTCTATTTGATTAATTGTGAGACTACTCTGTCCTTCACAGTATCTGTCTGTTGGGGAATCGCTCTCTGAAGAATTATGGGTTTGATACTTGCGCCAAGATGCAAATTGTCAAAAACGAGACCGTCACCACAAAGCTGTGGGGCATGTTCTGTGACAGTGAATATACCGACGCCACCTGTGATGCATACTTTGCCTCAAACAATGTGACAGAGATCCAGGCCATACCTGGACTCCTAAGTGGAGTTATCAAAGGTGAGAATGACACAAGAAAGAATTTCAAGCTTTCCTCTGGCTCCTCCGTGAAACCCAACTTTCATCTTGTACAACCCCCACGTTCAATTATGGTCTTTTCCCTAGAGGATGAATCCTCATCCTACAGCTGATTATGCGTTTCTATGTCTGTTTTTCCATTAGACAACTTGTGGGGTGAGCATGATATGGACAGGAAGGTGATTGAGAAGAAAAACCTGTCTTCAGTACCAGCCCAGGCCCCATCTAGTGACAACGATGACAGATTCATCTTCAATGACATTGTCGCCTTCACTCTGCTGGTGGGGATATACTTCCCCTCTGTCACAGGTACATCATTTACTATGACTATTGAGCAAATACTTTCTTTTCCTTTTTTCTTTTTAAAGTGAAAAATGTCACAATTTTTTCAAGTCCACAGCATAACATTGAAATATCAGTACATAGGTGATCAAATCTATTCAATACCATATTTCCATTTTGGCGATACGTTAGTAACATTTCTGAATGTGTGTGTGTGTTTTTGTGACAGGTATAATGGCTGGCTCTAACAGGTCTGGTGATCTCAGAGATGCACAGAGGTCCATCCCAACAGGGACCATACTGGCTATTCTCACCACCTCTTTCATCTGTATCCTCCAGACGCTGAGTGAATGTGTGTGTGTGTGGGCACTACAGATGTGATGCATACCTGTCTGCCTAGGCATCGCCCTCCTGCCACGCTCCACGCTAGATTTAAATGTTGATGTAAAGTGAATATATTTCCATCTTAACCTTATGCTCAGACATCTCATGTGTGATCATGTTTGGAGCCTGTATTGAAGGCGTGGTTCTGAGAGACAAGTAAGGCAATGTTTAAATTGTATCCACTGTAACTTGTCTATAAACTCTTCAGAAGTTTTTTTGGAGAAAGTACAACGGCCGTTGAAAGTGAAACCAAGGTGTTTCAAAATGCCCTGTGTTTGGTTATTACACTGCATACCCACTAAACCATATGCTTGGGTGGGGGTGGGGTTGCAGGTTTGGTTTCTCAGTAAAGAACAGGCCTGTAATAGGTATTCTGGCCTGGCCGTCGCCATGGGTGATTGTGATTGGCTCCTTTTTCTCCTGCTGCGGGGCGGGGCTGCAAAGCCTGACCGGCGCCCCACGGCTGTTGCAGGCCATTGCTCGTGATGGCATCATCCCGTTCTTGCAGGTTAGTGCCTGACAAATATTCTTACTGCAGAGTAAGATAGCATTTTTTGATTGCTTGTTCCGTAATATTTTGTTCTCAAAAATATTCTGTTTGCAACGGCATACAAAGGAATGAGAGAAAATCATCAATTATGAACCTAAGGAGGTCCTGTCTTGCACTCAGTCTTTGGCTTTGCTGATAAAGATTTGCTTATACTTATACTGGACACCTTCCTGTGTCTGTCTTAGGTCTTTGGTCATGGGAAGGCTAATGGTGAGCCGACCTGGGCTCTGTTGCTGACCGTTGGCATCTGCGAGATAGGAATCCTCATCGGTTCTCTGGATGATGTGGCCCCTATCCTCTCCATGTATGTGGCTCAATGCAGAAAAGCTGCTCCACCTTCTTCCTCAGTCTTCATTTACATTTCTTGCTGAATTTGTACATGTCGTTACATTCTACGTTGACCCTTTGTCTGCTCAGGTTTTTCCTCATGTGCTATCTGTTTGTCAACCTGGCCTGTGCTGTGCAGACTTTGCTCCGTACCCCCAACTGGAGGCCTCGCTTTAAGTTCTATCACTGGTAAGACCAGATCGACAGACAGCTCTCTTTAACGTCTTTACTTGTGGCAGTGATTTTAAGTGTGTGTTTGTTCCTTGTAGGACCTTGTCGTTTTTAGGGATGAGTCTTTGTCTCTCCCTCATGTTCGTCTCCTCGTGGTACTACGCCCTCGTCGCCATCGTGATAGCCGGCTGTATCTACAAATACATTGAATACAGAGGGTGAGTCTAGGGGTTGAGCAGCTTAAATGCTAAGTAGTAAGTTGTCTTGTATTTATATAGCGTTATCAACACGTTGGTACTCAACAAGCTTTACAGTCACAAGGACACATTTACACACTTATTCACACAAGCACACCCTTGGGCTTTAGTGTCTTGCTCAATGACACTGCTAGGACAATCCAGCCTTGGGTTTACACTTGCTATCATTACATTTACATTTACGTTTACTGAAGACTAAGTCTACAGTCGTGGTTAGACTTGATTTAATATGTAAGACTGGACAAAATATTTGAACGTTTAGACAGAGAAATGAAGCATTCCTACTTGTTATTGCAGGGCAGTAAAGGAATGGGGAGACGGCATCAGAGGACTGTCCTTAAATGCAGCTCGCTATGCTCTTATCCGCCTGGAGGAAGCTCCACTGCACACCAAAAACTGGAGGTGAGTGCATTAGCATTAAATCACAATCTTTGAGATTTGTATTCGACTAATACTTTCCCTCTTTCTCTTCAGACCTCAGCTTTTGGTGTTGTGTAAGCTGACCCCAGAGCTGGTGGTGAAACATCCTCGTCTCCTGTCCTTTACTACCCAGCTCAAAGCAGGGCATGGGCTGACCATAGTCGCTTCAGTCCTGGAGGGAACCTACATGACCCGAGAGAATGACGCCAAGACAGGAGAACAGGTATGTCTGCTCTGCAGGTTAAGCCCACCAACATATATTTGTTGAACCATTATAATCATCTGATCATTTTAAAGAAATGACCCAGAGAATGAAACATGTAGTTTTCTTTCGACATACAAAACAGGATATAAAAGAATTGAGCAAATCAAAATCTCTCATTCAAAGTGTGAAACTGTTCCCCTGCGTGTCCCACCTTTATTTGCCTCAACTGCTCCCTGCAGAACTTAAAAGCAGCCATGTCTGCACAACGGACCAAAGGTTTCTCCCATGTGGTGGTGTCGTCCAGCCTGCGAGATGGTTTCTCCATACTAATCCAGTCAGCAGGACTGGGAGGAATGAAGCACAACACTGTCTTGATGGCCTGGCCAGCTGGCTGGAAACAAGCCTGTGACTCCTCCGCGAGGAGAAACTTCATAGGTAAACTACACAGGAGGAAGTGTGTGACTGAACCAAAGCAGACAACTTTAGCAACAAAATGAGATTCCACTGGTCTGATAAAGCAGGACTGATACAGTCCATATCATTTTCTATGTTGTAGGCTGTAGTGAATTGAATAAATATTTCTAATCCTGTAAAGATTACTCATAAGCCATTAATAAGAACAACAATTAGGTTGGTTGTAGACTAACCCACCATCTGACCATGTAATTTCATTGTATGATAAATAGCATGTTGTATAATGACAAATAAAGCACTGTACCTTACCTTACGTAGATTGTAGAAAATCCAGCTCTTCACTTTTATTATTCTTGTTAACTTTCTTGACGTACCTGATAGAAGTAGGGACATCTGAATCGTCCCGCCATCATCGTCTCATTTTGTGTCTCCCTCCAGAAACCGTGAGAGAGACGACGGCAGCGCACCAGGCTCTGCTGGTCGCTAAGAACATTGACCATTTCCCCGACAACCAGGAGCGCCTGAAGGGGGGAACCATTGACGTGTGGTGGATCGTACACGACGGTGGACTGCTCATGCTGCTGCCTTTTCTGCTGAGTCAACACAAGGTGTGTGTGTGTGTGTGTGTGTGAGTGTGCTTAGTGGATAGAATGATGGAGTTTTTGAAGTTACATTCAAATTATTTAATGGGATTATATGACATACTTGGTGCAACACGTACAGGAAAATAGTCAGTAACAAGAATATAGCTAGTTTTGAATAATTAAACCTTACTATTGATATTTGAAAAATGATTGTGTGAAACGGCTGCCTTGCCTTGATCCATAAAATAAAAATGGAACAATGGCATATTCATTCTTGAAATTAGAACACACTGAATCTCGTCTGCCTGTAGGTATGGAGGAAGTGCAGAATGCGAATCTTCACTGTGGCCCAGATGGATGACAACTCCATCCAGATGAAGAAAGATCTCCAGATGTTTCTCTATCAGCTACGCCTTGACGCAGTAGTGGAGGTGGTGGAGATGGTGAGGCCACAGTTGACAGTTTTTAATGAATGTCAGTAATCTGTGTCCCATCAGTGTTATGAAAGCCCTTTTGTTCAACATAAAAACAGAAACAGCAAAATAATACGACAATCGATGTAGATGTTAAATTTGCAAATGTTTTTTCTCTCCATTTAGCATGAGAGTGATATCTCGGCCTTCACCTATGAGAAGACGCTGGTGATGGAGCAGAGGTCCCAAATGCTCAAACAGATGCAGCTGTCCCGCACTGAAAGGGAGAGAGAGGTATAATGACACTCAGTGCCATAACCAGTTTTCCAAAGCATTCAAAAAACACTACACTATTGTGTATGATTTATTTATTTTACATTATCTAATGCGTTTAAAGTGAAATGTTATCTCCACTTGTACAAACATGTATAACATGAATAGATACAAGCGTGTTCCTTTTTAAAATATTCAAGCATAGTCATCACACTTAAAGAAACTCTTCAACAGTACAACAATACCTGCGTTAGAGTAATCCACTTGTAAAGGTGTAACATACCTCATCCTGGTCTGTTCTGCTGTTGTTGACCCTTGAACTCTCCCCCCAATGTTGTGTTGTGATTGGCTGATGGGTTCAGATTCAGAGCATCACTGACATATCACGCGGCTCCATTAAGAGGAAGAAGTACTCAGGTGCTGACGCATCACCCCTCAAGTATCAGTGCATTCCAGAGGATAAGGTAGCCGCGGCAACCAGACAGCTTGTAACAACCATTCCATCCATTAATCACACCGCCCCTTCATCTCCATCATAATCCAGTCATACCAGCTGAGATGTTAAGACGGTGCTTTCAGTGAAGCTCAGTGTCAGATCTTCGGGTCCTGACGTCCTCCTTATCTCACTACAACTCCACTTAAGTTTGATGTCCATCCATTCATCCATTCAGAGTCCCAGAGACCAAAAGCTGCCACTAGAGGAAGACACATTCCTCATTTTAAACACCTACCAGAAGTCCTAGCATTACAGCAGAGGTCTGGTGCTGCAAGAGTACTAACCATTTACTCAGTAAGACTGCACTGCTTTCCAGCCATGCTTTTGTCTCTAAGTGTGCAAGTTTGACTTGTTTCAGCTAAAGAATTAACAGCGCAGTTGCTTATATAGTATAATGTATTTGTGCACCACTTCGCAGCCCTGGCTAAAATAAGTACGTATATACGTGTGTATATATATATATATATATATATATGGCATTTTGCTTGACTAAAGTGACAGTTTTAATGCAGCAATTGTAGTTGAATGGGACAGTGGCGTCATTGAAATTTAACTACTGGATGATTGCGATGTGAAATTAATTTAGAACTTAATTTTACTTTTGCACTTGTAGTATGGTTTATGGAATCGATGCCCTCTCCTCACAGTCAACATTTGCATTACATTTCATTAGTTTAAATGTTTTTTCCCCTATATACATACAGTTTAATTAGGTTCATACCAAATCAACAGAAATATTGCAGCCAGACATAAAAAATAGAGTAAGCCATCCATCTGTCCTTGTGTGATTCCACAAAACAGTTCCTGATAAACCTGCATGTACATTCATCACCATAAACTTGCCTCTCATTTGACTGACCTCATGACATGCATATACCCAACCCAGTGTCCCTGTTCATATGTTCATGCCTGTTCACAGTAAAGCAATATATTATATACAGCATCAGATGCCCTAATGGCCGGTAATGATGTCCTACATTGGAGAAACTTGAAGATGACCTGAAAAAGTGGATCTGACCTGTTTGTTTAGGCCCAGCTGATTCACGACCGGAACACAGCGTCTCATTTTTCTACCAACGAAAAAGCTGCGAGTGCATCGCCAGATGGCGTCCACATGACCTGGACCAAAGAAAAGCTGCTCCATGAGAGGAACAAAAACAGAGAGGGCATGGGGGTCAAAGACATGTTTAATATGAAACCGTAAGTAGATTCAGCTAAGCTGCAAGACAGCATCAAGATACTCTACTTAAAATGGTATAAATATGTGTAACTCACTACAAAACAATGTCTTATGTTTTCATGCATTGTTAAGTTTGGTAACTCCTCTGACTCATTAGACATTTGCATTTAATTTGACATACATATACACTTGTCATTGGTCCTTAATTTCATTCAACAATTTTGCAGTATGCATGCAAACAGTATATTGAATATCATCATCATATCTATTAATGTAATTATGTATTATGTTCTTTGCTCCCTCCCTCTAGTGAATGGGAGAATCTGTAAGTTACTTTCACTTTTAGACTGCATGTGCAGGAACTCTTTGTGCATGTGCATGTGGGTGAAAGTCCTCTCTTCGCTTGCATGATGTTGTTCAAACAGCTTACTAGTTATGTTAGCATGAGCTTGAGCCGTGCATGATGAGAAACGAGCCTGTGAATGGAAGCTTCATGCATGTGCATACTGTGCAAGAAAATCAGATTCATAATATAAAAAAAAAAAATTCTGTGCTTTTGCAGCCTTGACTGCTTTGTAATTTCATACTTAAGACATGATACATTTGTCTGCTCTTTACAATGTCTCTGGTTTAACTTAGCAACCAGTCCAACGTGCGAAGGATGCATACGGCTGTGAAGCTGAATGAGGTGGTTGTCAAGAAATCCCATAATTCACAACTGGTCTTGCTCAACATGCCGGGTCCACCGAAGAACAAGAAGGGGGATGAGAACTGTATCCTTTTCAATGTAACATCCTTGCTAATCTCCAGAATTGTCAATGTTTTTGTCTGCAACTAACACTGATTTATTTACTTAAGTCCAGGCATCGCCACTGATATCCAGAACTGATTCCATTCTGATTAGGGATATTTTAGTGTTGATCTTGGAATTTTATGGTTTAACATTAGATCAAAAGTTACATTTTAAACAGAAATTGTGTTATTTGGGATAATACCATTTTGTAGTTGTTTGCTAAAAGTTACGAATCATTTAAATGAAATTAAGGCTAAACATTTTGTTTTATTAAGGGTGTGGTGCCTTTGAGTGACAGGCACGTGCCATCTCTGGCAACTCTACCTCTTTGCTCATTTTTGGATTAGTCAGGTGTTACACAAAAACAAGTGACGGTGCAGAGAGTTTATCCATATTTACATGTAGTCACTATTGTTTACGCTAAAAAAGCCAAGCTAAGCTAACTGACTGCTCCTATCATCAATCACTTTGTCAACTCCAGTTAGCACATTAGGTATATTTTTCACTTGGACAGACTGGCTTACTGCTTGATCCATATCCAGGCTCTATGTTAAGCTGCGGACTACGTCAGTTACCAGACTGGAAAAACCTGAACATGATGTGTCTACTGCTTCAATGTGCTGTATGCCCTTAACCTGAACATGTTAGACATGGAGTTCCTGGAGGTTTTAATGGAAGGCCTAGACCGCGTTCTGTTGGTTCGTGGAGGAGGTCGGGAGGTCATCACCATCTACTCTTAGCCCAAAGACGTTCTGATTTGTTCTGGAGGGAACTGAGAGGAGACATGTTTGGACAATGGGAAACCAGAGGGCATGTGTGGGGGCTTGACAGAGACTGACGTGGCTTCAACATGGGACACTGGTGAAAGCATGCCAACACTGTTCCTAGGAAAGAAGTGAGAGAGCCTCTTTTTGGATTGGGGTTGCTGTGAAAGACAGGGGACTCGGGCCTGCTGCACAGCCTGTTCTCAGGCACACCTGGGGTTCAGAGGGATCTCTACACTCCATGCTCCTGGCGCTCCTTGACTTTGCCACATCTATATACTGCAACATAACATCCATGTGTCTGCACTGTAAGAGCGTTCTTACCTTTTTTAGACGTTCTACGTTTTTTAGAATTTTTTTTTGGAAAGACTTGCCATTTCAAACATCAGACACTTGTTGGCAGAGAGAACTACTGATTGCTTTAATGGCTGCATGTAAGGTCATTTATTTTGCTTGTCGCTATTTATTTCAGTGCCAATGACGAAACCTTTCAACAGCATTTGACAAAAGTACGACTATGTAATCACTGAATGAGACAGCCAGTTTTTAAGCCAATATATTTAGAGAATCTACTACGTTTTGATCACTGAACAAATGCAGAAGAAAGTATTGCTGGTCATCAGCTTTCTTTTAAATGAAAGATAACACTGATGAGCCAAATATGATCAAGAAGGCAGAGACAGAGAATGTGACAGAGGAACTGCAACTTTTATGGGTTCAGCATCTTAGTTATTTTAATTAATTATGTCATTGACTGACTTTTAGTTCATGTGTGCATGCTCATTTCCAATATGGCAACCTGAGCAATATATAGTAGTTTCTTCCATTTTATTTTGCTTTAGTCTTGCACAAGTACATTACTATGTATTATGTTGTTTAGGGAGATGTTTGTAGTATTTCAGATGCACCCTGTGCCCAGTAGGAGCAGCCAGGAATCTGGGGAAATGGGTACGGAAAGTGCATATTCAAATGCATCTTTAGATTTTTACACTACACGCAAGGGGCACACTACTGAAAATGAAATCCATATAAGCCCCTGTAGTATTTCTCCACATCTCTATTTTCCTTTCATGTAAGTCTTCTACCATTAAAGGTATAAACAGAAATCACTCTTTGTTTTATCAGCTTATTATTTCAACAGTGGAATACACAATAAAATGAGAAAGAAAGGTTAAAGGCCCTTTATTTTATATTATATTTATTTTTAATTCTTTTATGCTAGTTTTAAAGTCTTTATGTTGTTTTATATGCATTGTAGCACTTTGAGGTCATTGAGTTGATGTAAAGTACGTTATAAATAAAATGTATTATTATTACATTTATTATTATTTATTTACACAATGAAATATTTTATTGGTGCATAGCCTGTATGAAAATTGGTCCTGTTAGCTTTCTTCTGATGATTTATACACGCATCAGGCATAACATTATGACCACTGACAGGAGAAATAAGTAGCATCTTGTGACAATACGATGTTCTGCTGGGAATCTTTTGGACCTGATATTCCTGATGTTTCTTAGACATGTAGCATCCACCTGGCAACCCCACCCCATGCACTAAGGGCACCCTCCCCATCCCAATCCCATGGACGTGGTCTCAAGGCAGACGACTACAATGTGTCTCTGCATGGTTTTAATGGCCTGCAAGTTGAGAAGTTGCGAAGTGGCTGGGAGGAGGAATAACACATTTGTTTTAAGGGCATAACTACAGAATGGTGCCGACATGCCAGAGTACGAACCAAACTTGAGACGATGGTGCCCTGCCTCCTGCAGGCAGGAGAGGGTTGCTGCCCCAAGACTGAGAGGGTTGCTGCCCCAAGTGAAGAATTTGTCCAATTCATGAGAGTAGACGGGTTTAGTGGATCTCTCACTAACTTGATCTACATTCTTATCCTTACCTATGGTCATGTGATGAAAAGACTGAATTGTGGAGATGAGATGAGATGCAGGCAGGAGATCTCAGGCACTACGAGGTAGTTCAGGTTAGTGGTCAAAGGTGCCGGCTAAAGAGGTTTAGGCCTCTTGCCAAACACATACAACCTGGATGCGTCCAGTCTGTAGCTATCTCAGGCACGATCAGCTGGGAGGAGACCTCAGGAAAGCCATACATTATTTTAGAGGGCCTGGA
The DNA here is from genome assembly GCA_005024645.1 of Planiliza haematocheilus. NCBI lineage: Eukaryota > Metazoa > Chordata > Actinopteri > Mugiliformes > Mugilidae > Planiliza > Planiliza haematocheilus. The sequence goes on from SRSE01000465.1 coordinate 13,055,753, forward strand.
TATCCACTGTGTCCAAAGAACACATTGGGCCCTCCCCTGGAAACAGCTGTAGGACAAAACAAAACAAAACAAATGAAAGTGTCTCATTCATTAACAGATTTCCCCTACAAGATAAGGTCGGAAAGACTCATTCGTTGGCAGGTTAGCTCCAGAAACTAGCAAAGAACGCTACTGTAAACTGAGACCAGAATCAGACATTACACACTGTGGTTCTACAGTTCCTCTAGTCTTGTGTCTACATTCCATGACTCAGAATGAGCTTTTCCACAGTGAGAAATGTTTTGTGAAGACTTGGAAGGAACCTCCCACAACAATGACACAAAAAATACATCTAAAGACACGCAAAGACAAAAGGCAGGAAACGTCAAAGGAGGACGTTGGCATGCAAAGGAAATGGAGCTCGGTGAGTGGTCGGTCAGATATAGACCATTGTGATTTCTCTGATTACATTCCACTCGCTTTAATGTCACTTTACTTCCTGTTTTTTTACCCTCATTGAAATGAGAGCCAAGGTCGAGTGTTACCGTTTTTTTAGTGTGTGTTCTGATATATTCAGTTTGAATTAATAAATATTCAAATCCTGTTGTCATCCCTTTGGTTAAATATTTAATCCTTATTCATTTGTGCAATAATAAATTAATTTATCTTTGAAAATGAGTAGTCTTCTGTTGTATCTTCCCTCTAGAAGGTGATATATTCGTGTCAAATATAATCTGTTCCTGAATGACCCAAATGAGGGCCGTGTTGGGTTGTTGTCATCTCTTACGTAAGTGGCCTGGGCTCTGTTTCCAAAAATCAATTTCATCCTAAATTCATCATTGTCTCCTGGCTCACAAAAGAACAAAAGACAATCTTAGTGCTACAGTAAGAAAGCTGTCGGGAAACTTGGCCCCGGATAAATGGCTTCCTGTTTGTCCCAGAGAGTGGTTAGCTGGGTCAGCACGCACAGAACAACAATAATAACTGAGTCCGTCTGAGGCTCTGATCACTGTCTGAGTTACAACTCTGCTACACTTTCTGCTGCCTGTAACCCTTATTCTTTGCCCAGTTTAAAGCACTGTCTCTCCCTAGGTTTCGGAACAGCTGACCTAACTTGACACTTTATTGTTTCCTCAATAAGAATCTTGTCTGCTGGCCAGGATCCACATAACAAAACTCAGTGACCAAAAGTGTCATTGTGCGAAACAATTCACAAGTGTCGTGAAAAATAAAAGGGGAACATTATGGGTTCAGAGAGGCTGTATTTTTGCAAATGCAGGAAGTTTAGAACGTCTTGCTCCTGTATGCAAGTTGCAAAGAAGCAGTCTACAGCACTACTCCTGCATGATAAACTAAACAAATTTGGAAAATGAAACTGTGCGACCTGCCATGATCTGTCTTCAGGGGCCTCCAGATATGACATCATCAACACGGGACAAGACTCCTGACCTGCTCCGCACAGAGGCTCTTTGATTAGACGGCTTTATGAAGCGTTCACTGACGCTCTGCACAAACACACTGAATATATTTCAATTACCAGCCTGAGGTAGGTCATACTGGGTGCTCCACACAGTCAGATGTTACAGAGCTGTCAAAGGAGTGCCACCTCAATGTGATACAGCAGAACCCTAGGTCAGATCAAAGCAATGATTCTCTTCAGTTTCAGTGAAAGCCTTTAAATCCAAGTCCACTGTAACTAATAATTATTATTATTTATCGGTTAATGTTCTTCTGTCTTCTTCTGTTGCTGGAACAAGCTAATATTTAACATTTTAGGCCCAAAATGATCTAAGAATAAAAGCTGTAGGCTTTCTGCCAGGTGTCACAAAGCAGGCAGACATGGTTAGCAACTCACTGGCAGGACTGGCAGAATCTTTAGTTGCTATAAAAACCCCAGGAAGCATTGAGGGTGCATTTGAATGATCTGATCCCTGACCACAGTTCTGATGATCTGGGATGCATCTGAAGGCATTCCTTTGGTAGTGTGAACACAGAATGCTGCCTGGGTTACATTAAAGTCCCATTAGTTTTACCTTGTTCATTCAGAAAAAAATGGCACCACTGTTATAAATGAGAAAGAGAAAAACACCCTATGTAGTTTCTGTTCATTAGTAATAAGAGCTTTTTAAGATATTTTGACTTTATAGCAGTTAACCAATTAAATAATAGATAACGATTACCCGCCTTTTGCCCAATGACAGCCAGGATAGAGGAAAAGCGTTACAGAAAACGAACGAACGAATGACTTAACATGTGTGTTTTCAGTGAGTGAGATAGACCACAGCTTGTTCCAAAATCTATGTCACTGTCCCAAGTCTATATGCCACGGTGTAATATATAACACAGTGCCTTCCATTGTTCTGATACAGCAGACTGTATATATATTATATTCTGCTGCGCCCCAATTTATGTCCGCTTTTATTTGCGTACAGAGAACGGATCTCAAATATATATTTGCAAATGTCACACACTCTGGCAACCAGGTCTTAATGGCCCCAAAGAGAGAAGGTCCAAGTGAGTGGGTGAGACAACTAAACACTGAAGTGAGATAAGTGATGCAGTTCAGTCAGCGCTGGCTTCTCTTAGTAATGACAACAACTGGCCCCAAAAGTAAAGTATCTTTGTTTTTGCCATACTGTTGCCATATCATCAAATGGCACTTCTTACCCATGAAACATTGCAGTTACACATTGGTCACTAATAAATTAGTCAACTTCATGTTATGTTATGTTATTTTGTTGGTCAGCTTGCCCCTGTGCCACCCAGTGGTCATTAAAAATCTGTTATTGCAGCGCTAACTGTTGTGTATATGAGATGTCTTTTGTGCGTCATCCATGTTAAAAAATATTGAATAGTTCCCATTTTTCGAAATGTTTAATACTTTCAACAAACTACTAGATCTCAACAGGGTTGATAAAGATCTCTTCAGGATTATTCTACTGTATATACCAAGCCCTTGTTGCTTCATACTAGTCCTCTACATCTGCAGTTTCTGTTGTTGGTGAACAACATGTTCTCCTTCACTTTCCCACTGATTCCAGAGCTTTTTGACTGCCTATCTAAGAGTTTAATCTGGCAGAGGAGCTAAAGAAGGAACGCACAAGTGGCTTAGGAAGGGAATGTACTCAACTAAGAGGATGCGGAGGGGAAAGGAGGAACCTTTCTTTAGCTCAGAGCTATTGTCATTCCAGCATCAGCTAATGCTAGGGTGTTAACAACAACAACATGGATTATTTCACAGATTCCCACTGCCCCTGTGGACCCCAGAAGCTTTGTTTATGTTGGCGTGGAAGAAACTGTTATTACTGAATTAAAAATTTCCACTACTTTGAGCCACTACACTTGGTCAAACACTGCTGCAAGCTTCCATTCTTGTAACTATGTTCTATTTTCTATCTTCTTCTTCATTCAACATCTAAAACAGTCTCATAGAGCCTGAGGCCACATGAACTAATCTGATAATTGCCTTTTTGTTTGAGGATTGTCTTCACTTTAACACCACCCAGCACACACACCTAAGTTTGAATAAAATTTTTAGTTAAATTGCAAGTAGCCACTGACAAGCAGTCATTCAAATTTTACTGACAAAAGACTAAGGTCACAGTGAAACAGCAGTTATACCATCTACTGTATGTCTGCCATTGTTTGGGAAGACATACACCAATCAGCCACAGCATTAAAACCACCATCCTAATATTATGTAGGTCTCCCTTATTCCTCCAGAACAGTTGTGACTCAGTGGGCCTTCTGAGGGTGTCCTGTGGTGTCTGCAAACAGAATGTTGTTCGTGGGGGCCTTTGGTTCCTATGGGTTGAGGGGAGGGTCCTCTGTGGATCATCCCACAGATACTTGATCAATTTGGGATCTATGAATATGGAGACCAGGTCAACACTTTGTGCTGTTCTTCATGTTTTTTTTTTGAGTTGTTCTTAAACAGTTTTTTTGTGTGTGAACACTGGATTCTCACAAGATGCTCAATGTTATTCAGTTCTACTGGTTTAAATGTTGTGGATTATTGGTTTATAATATGGTGGTGGGGACAGATGTTTAATCACATCCTCCAGTTTTGAGTACAAAGCAAAAACAATAGCATAGCTTTCTGAATATGCTATGTGGAGTTCATCATATTGCTTTTTGTTGTTCTTTTCCTCATTTCTAGCCACATTATTTGTGTTATTTATTGCAGAGCAAAATACACTTCACATTATTTTGTTATATATTGGTATAACGACCAAATAGATTCCAGCTGAACATAGGACTAGAACAACACACAAAGACAAACAAATCCAGACTCTTGTTACTGTAGCCTACATCTATTTTTCACTTGTAATATCATTAAATCATCCTCAATCATCCTTATGTCCTGATGGATCACAGTTAATGTTAGCTAATTCTAGCAAACGTCTTAACTCAATCATCGTATGGATGATTCCTGTCTCACATGGAAATTTAAGTGCTTCCATTGTTAAATTCTATTTTTTTTAAACAAATCATTCACACAATACACGCCTCTGCTCACTTTCTACATACTTTACACACTTTCTAACTCTAGCACATTTTAGCAAACAGTTATTTACAGTATTTAAACACTTCCCCTCCCACCTGGCAGAAATTCAGGTGGGAGGGAACCACTGCTCTGTTTTTGGTCTCCACCAGCTTGAGAGCAAAATATATGTCTTTTTAGCTGCTACATGAACCTCTATGTTTCTCTAGATGTGTCTGTCAGCTGCGTAATGCTGAACTGATGTGTGATTCTACACAGAAAACAGCTTCTTCTTGTTACTCCCAAGAGCAAAGCTGGCAGAGTTGGAGAACTGTGAGATGGACCCAGAAAAGTAACCTCAAGATTTGAAAGTTGTTTTACCGCTCGATACAACTGAGGGAACAAAGCATACGCTGTATATTAAGAGCGAGACAGGACTTCCAAACAGAGTAGACCTATACGAATCTCCCCTACCATTTTATACTTTATTATAGTATAAATATAGATTTACAATATCAATGGATCACCTTAATCTGTGTAACGGTGTATGCACATGTCAATACATGTAATAATAAGTTATTGCAAAGAAACTGATACATAGAGAAGAGAACCTGGGTCAGGTTATTTCAGGACAAAGTGTAATAAAAGTGCCGTAAATAATCTGTTGTTTGCACTGTGCTTAATGGGAGCTGGATGATTACAGGGTGGGCACATGCATAATGCAAAGGGGATGGGAGACGTCAGTGGGGGGTCAGTTTGAGACTAACAGCAAATCTTTGCCCCAGGGCCACATGACAGGTAAATCCGCCCATGCTACTTGCATTCACTGTTATTTTTGCAGCAGTTTTGTTCATTAAGATTTAGAAAATAAATCAACAGGCAGCTCATTTTAACTGTGTAAATGTTTACCTTTATCTGGGCGTTATATTGGCATTAACGAAAGGAAATCGTCTCAAACAGGAGATTATGAGAGGGGGTCTTCCGAGGGAGTTTTTTTCCTTCGAGGGAGTCAGATTTCCCTACACCGTGAGCCCTGGGAGTCACTCAGCTCGGGACTGAGAAAGCCTTTGTGCTGAGAGAGAGAGAGAGAGAGAGAGAGGCAGACAGAGAGAGCAAGACCGAGGGAGAGAGAGAGAGAGAGAGAGAGAGAGAGAGAGAGAGAGAGAGAGAGGGGGAGAGCAGTGTGACTTCAGGTCTGCTTGGTGAGGCAGAGACCACGGAGTCTGCCTGAGTTTCATCACACACATATCCTTGGAGCTGGATTTTTCTTTATTTAATTGCAAAAATGTTTCAAGGGTAAGAAGTAGTTATACGCGTTACCTCAACATTTCCTGCGTGGAAAGAAGAGGTTTTTTTTTAATTGATTTGACAAACTTTTCATATCTTCAGCTACACCTCAGAGCAGACCTCTGCTCCACTTCAGCTTTACATTCAAACACATTTCAGTTACAGTTTAACTTCTTTTAACTTAAACTCATGACCTTTTTCGCTATTTTGAATGTTTCGAAGTATACCTACCGCTTCGCTCAATGCATTATATACATTATATGACTGATGTTGCTCCTTAGGTGGTCTCTCGCCCTGCATCTCGCTCTGCTGTGCCGGCTGGCTGCTGCCCTGCAGGTTATAGAAGGTAAGAGTCATGCTGCTTTTTTTCTTTTTTCTTCCAACGTTATCTTTGTAAAGAAGTGTACAGCTGGGATGGATAGAGAAAGCGCTGACCCAACAGATGACATGTAGCCTGTACGTCCACTAATGTACTATTACTTGAATGGTATTAAAGGCTATTAAAGTAACAAGCTAAGATTACAAATAATCGTCAACTTGTGGCAATCATCACCAAACGTAGGTTGAATATGATGGCTAAATTGTTGACGTATAGGCGCAAGATGTGCCTTTAGTTCCTCATCTGACCACAGGTAAAGTCATGCTGTGTTTAGCTTTGTATAGCAGAGTCGGAATTTAGGTGAATTTGTCCTCAGATAAAAGATCTAGGCGACAGCTGAGGGAAAATTCAAAATTTAACAGAACCATGTATCTCACACTGAAATGCCTGCATAATATACTTGCACAAGAATACATACTATTCATTCTATATTTCCTTGATTTCAAAGTTAACATACTTAAAAGCATACAACCTGGGCTTTTTCACTGTTCCACTTTGTCTTCACAAGATTCAAGAGATTAGGAATTGTATTGTGGTGTTTAAAGAGCAGATTGATGTCTTTTTCCATTAAAACCACTAGCAGTGGCATTAACAGGCTTTAACGTATATGTCAGCAGCAATCCCATCATGTCTGACTAACTTGCTAATTACTGATGTTCATGCGTTCTTGAGTATTTTGAGTCATCCTTAACAAGGTACTTTACAGCTTAAATCATCGTTGCCACAATGACATCCAAATTCAGTCCAAGTTCATTTCTCAAAATACTAATATGAATTACTGCACATTTTCTTCCACTGATGTTATGTGAACATGCTCAGCGCTAATTCTACAGCTAGAGAACATTCAAACATTGGTTCAAATCAAACATGTGCCATGGTTAACGCACTTGAAAACATGTGTCAAGGTGGCTGGAAATGCACATGTTGTAACCTCAATATCTGCCATCCAAGCAGCGGCTACAGGCATGACTGAGGTAGATGTGGTTTGCTTTACAAACCCACTGTTTTTGTGTCACCTACACATCACTACCACTCAGTGACATCTAAATCCTGTCTTGGAGCTATGGACTACCAGAGTGAGAGTATTGTGGTTTCACAAAAGTGTGCTGATCATATTTTTAGAGGGTGTAAATTAAAGCAACGGATGCTGAGATCTGCTGACCTTTAGCCCCCAGTATGGGCCAAACTAATCACAGTGGTCATAATGCATTTTTTCATTGTTATCAGATGCTCCCTGCCTCCAAGCGGTTGGTGTCTTTCAAACCCCACCCCACCTATTTGCATTGCGCTGAGTTTTGACTGGTGCAGTACCCCTTTAGTAGTGACTCCCAAACAACCAATTTCCTCCAAAATATCAATAGACCCTCGCCCACAGACCCATTGCGAGACTCCCCCCTCCATTACCATTTTCACACCTCTGTTGTGGTTTTCGTCCACTGGCTCCCCACTGTGAGGCTCTTTTAATGCAAGGTCTGAACAGGCCCTTATACAGCTCTGCTGGAGAGTGATAGTTTGTTTGCTTGGCCACAGACCAGGCTTCCTCTGCCCTCTTTATCTTCCGAGTGTGTCCGATGAGGGAGCTGGAAGTGGCCGTCAAGTCAAACGCTGCACCAGGGTGAGAAGTGAAGTGTTCAGTTGGTATGGTAATGGTGTGAGGGGTTTCCTCTACGCTGGATGTTTGTGTATTCAAGATATTTGCGTTAGGAGGAGGGTTCACACCGAGCTTTGATGTAAGATGTTGAGAACACACTTGGATCAGTTTAATGTCAGCATCTGTAGCATTAGGGTTTGGTTAGGTTTAATTTACAACTACTTTTCGATCACGAATAACAAAAATAATGTCCACAGTCAATAATAGTGTTTATGTTCACAAGGTTTAAAGGAAAGATTTGTGTTGTCTGGCTTGAGTTAAACTGTATATTATTAACAGATTGCAGCAGACTGCCAAAGGCTTGAGTGTGTCTAGTGACATGGAAATCTACAGCCTGGAAGCCAGAACAACTTCCTTACCCACACATTTTTTTGTGTGTGGGTAAGGTGTAGAGTCGCTCTGTTGAACTGATTATGCTCCACAAAGATCTGCCAGGCCTGTGTAGCCATACAAGTCATCTCAGAGAAGTGGAGTTGAATTAGCTGACTCTGTATTGGTTGAAACATGCCCCATAATGAAACCCAAATATGTGTTACCAGAAGTGAGTTTGGCTAACCCTAACCTGGCTAGGAAATCTGTGTTCATTCAAGGAAAGAGTTAGAGTTACGGTTGGGTAATAATTTGAGGCACCAAGCAGCCAAAGTTAAGCTATATCATCCAACATTTTAGAACCTGCTAGGGTAATCTCGTCATAGAGCAGTGTCTTATTTATCTTCAGTATCAGTATCCTATAAAATATGTTCACATGGGACAATTCCACACTTCATTATATTAATCTACATTCAGTCAGGGCACAGGAAAGGTGTGGAGGTGAAGCTGATGGACACATCTGACTTTGGTTTCCAGCATTAATTATACAAACAGCAAACTGTTAATTTGCTGTAACCACAGTATTCTAGCTAGGGCAGTGTAATAGTTTAAAATGTCTGTTCAGTAGAAAATTATTAGCAGTTTCTCTGTGCATGTTTGCTGGAAGCTGGAAGTAGGAAGCAGAAGTCGTTCAAACAAGTGTTTGAAAACATGAATGAATCTGGAATCTTTTTTTTTTTTTTTTTTTTTGTAGTTGTTTATTCAGGTTTGTGTCTTGGGGCATGTAAACCCATTAATCTTGCATCATTTAATGTAATATCTATAATATGTCCATCTCCTTTCGATTGCCTTTCAGCCAAAAGTTATAATTCTGCATCAAACCTATGCTATCGGTAGGTTGTAGCTGCAAACCCAATGTAGCAGCCTGACCGGAGCCTCCACGGATATGTAACTACATGCCATGACTCATAACGCAGCCTCTACCAAGTGTGACTGGCCCTGCTTCATTGCACACACTGCAAAAGCAAAGTGACAGGCTCAAATGTTATGCTGTAGGCTTTGGGATAGCCTACATAACCAATTCATGATCCAGTTTCTACAGTGCATTTAAACATTTTCTCTAGTTTGTTGGTTTATGTGGGGGCTTTCGGAATTGTCCAATATCAACGTTCTTTTGATTTGACACTGACTCATATAACACCCAGCAATCTTGGGCAAAACTAAGTCTTTCTAATGTTTAGCCATTTGAGTGAGCGATGAGAACTTTATGCAAAAGATTTGGATACGAACACTTTCGGATTTAGACTTAGCTTGTAGAGCAACTTCAGATGAGTACATTCTAGACATCTTAGCATTTTCCAGACATCCAACTATGCTCTGCTACCTCCCAACCCTTCCAAAACCCCTCTTATTTTTACATCAAGGACCTTCACTTTCCATTTACCGTTGGTTGAGTTGCTCTGAAAGGATTCCATGTTTAGCCAATATAAATGATTATAAGGTGAGCCCAGTAGGAGCCTGTTTTTGACGAGTTCCCTCTGTACAGAGTCACATAATCTTGTTGTTGATAATTTCAGTCTTATGTCAGATGCAATTCTTTCTGCTGTCAAAAGCATAGTTTTCACATTCATTTGCCTCCCACCCCAGACGTTTTACGTACGAGCCTTTCAATGGCCTGACCTTACTTGCTCTCTGATTTTACTGGAAGAAAACTCCCACCAAGGACCCTTTAGTGTTTTATGGCTCTCTACCTAAATGTCTTCTGTATATTTGAGCACTGAACGCCCTCACTGCAGCGGCGTCCTGTCTGGAATGTGCCCATTCAGCCAGAGTGACTTTGATTTGAACACAGTTGGGCACAATGGGCCAACTGTAAAAGGTGTCATTGCTGTATGTGTGCAACGGTCAGCTCTATGGGGTTTGGGGAGGAAAAAAAACTCTCACTGGAAACTTGAAAATAAGAATGGGTGTTTCTTTTTGGGGTCTTTTGACTTTCCGTTGAAAAATGGTCTTTCTCTCATAGTTTCCATGATGTGATGCTCAAAGAGGTGATGTAGTTCTCCAGCTTGGGTAGCCATTAGCATTTAGAGGAAAGAGTGTACATGGGTTCAAAATGAGAAGGAAAAAAAGGAGTTGTCTTTCTTGTAGAGGAAATGACACGACTGACTGAAGCAATCACTATATCGACCTGATGTTTATTTGTGATAAAAACTCATCGGAACAGCTGTGTCAGGGTTTTAGGAAAGCAAACTCTGAAAATGTCACTGGTTGTCTGTTGTTGTTGTTTGGGTACACGTTTCCATGGTTGCTGCCCAAAAAGTGGGCTGTGAATCACTATCATTGTGCATCTGTTCCATGCTATCTAAGCTTTGGGGCATGAAGAATACAAAGAGGCTTTTACCAGCCGGAGAAAATATGGCTGTTCGTGTAATTATGGAGAGTGTTATCTTTCTTTTTATGAGCGAAGTTAATGGCTGAAAACACATTTCGTCTTTGAGAAGTTACCACAGAGTGCAACTCTGGCAAAGAATCCACTTTTACACTTGCACCCTCTGGCTCCATGTCTGGCAAAAAGCATAGTTTGGGGATGCTGGACACCAATTTGGTTCCAGCAGAGCTTTGCAGATGCCGTCTCTTTGAGCTGCTGTTAGTCCTTCAGCTTGGCCCCTGCTGCAGAAACATATGAACAAAGCATTTTGTTAGGGTTTGCAGGTATTGTAGAGGAATGAAGCCCAATTGACATTATCTGTGCTTCTCACTAGTTTCATCGAGTCAGCATTTCACCACAATGGGCTGCTGGAAGTGGTCTCCGTAGTCTCTGTTTTAGTTAAACCTTCCTAATCATTCACTCTGTGTGGAGCTATGCAAACGGACACTGTTGCGCAACCATCTCACTTTACCCAGCTTGGGTGGTTATTATCAACTGTGACTTAACCCAGCTAACCCAGACCTTTTTCAGAGTTTTGGCTTCTCACAGTAGACAAATCACAAATGTAAATGTCTACTGTAGCTATAGGTGAACTGGAACTAAAATACAACCACGGCATGATGTTGTTTTGGTTGATGCTCTCACTGTGATTGTGGCTGTGGCCCAGAACCAGTTCTTTCCTCTCCACACAGTCATTTCAGAGAGGTTACTATGAAGTTTTTAAAAAAAAAAAATAATAATAATAATACAATGACCCAGCAGTGATTGAAAAGCCAAGAAGATCAAAACATAATCTGCTTAAATCTCCAAAGACTCTTCTAACCAGCTGGACAAATAATCATAATAATATGTGTAAGATACAGCCATAGCTTCATACTATACAGCTAAGTAGTGTGTCAGCTTACACATATACGCCAGTATGGCAATATGACTCTGTCTGACTGTGATGTAAACACTGCCACATTTATGTATACACATGTAATCAGTGGCGAGCGTCCACTGATGGTTCAGTAAAAGTCTTCAAACGACTGCTGAAAGCCACTGTGCAGAGATGGAAGTGAGTTTGCAGAGCTATTAGCACAGCAAGCCAGTAATTACCGGGCAGACTAACAGTAATAATATGACCTGTGAGTAGAGCACATGAGAAATACAAGCAGTTTGTTGAAGGACATTTTGTATTGAAACTCTGACTGATTTTAACCTGTTTTAACTAAGCACTGATCTTGATTTAAACTGAGTGCTGAACGCAACAAGACGTGTGTGGGGTGCCTGCCTCATAAACACATACCGGTACTTGCAACACAAACTTTAAGTGTTATGAGAATACAAAAGTGAAGTTGTTGACTCTTGTAAACTTCCAGCTTCAGTGTATGATTTTATGTACAGTGGCCAGAAGCTCATAATTACTGACAGATTCTTGTCTGAATCCTCCTCAGCCTTCATTAAAGACTTCTGACTGGAGTTTTAAGGGAAAGGCGGAACGTACACTGTTCTTCTGTGTGTGTGTTTAAACTCGGGCTGTTGCATATTTGGGCCTGAGCCTGTGGCTACAGAAATTATGCCTGTGCCGCTGTTTGCAGACGGAGAGCATTACATAAACACACGCACACTAACATTTTCACTCTTTAACTATATGTCATCCATTTAAAGGATCAAATGGAAGACTACTGTTAATTATCTGTGAAAACTGAGTCAGCTCAAGTTTTGATTAGTTTTGTTCAAGTAAAAATCAGTAGGATCACTAATATACAGGGGTCGACTGTATATATAACAATTTTGCTTCCTCTAGAAAAAAGCTTTGATTTTGAAATAGGTCCTCTGCACACCAGGCCCATTCTGCACCACATTTATTATTTACATTTGGATTAGGCATGGCTGCTCAGATACTTCTCCTTCACGTAGGATTCTTCCATTCCAGTGGCAGAGGCTGTGTGCATGCTCGTCACTGGCTGTCAATGCCATGGTGAGGAGTGAGTGAGACATGTCCATAAAGGTTAAATCTGGGGAGGGGGGAACATCTACAAATGTGAGCTCATGGCTGTAGTGGTCTGAATACTTCTCAGATCCCATCTTCTCAGTTTCAAAGAAGGATCTGATCACTTCTGGTTCTGTGCACATGAGGAAAACTAGTAACAAGTGTCAGTCTCTGTTTAATATTCAAATTAACTGGGTGAAAAAAAAAGAAAGTGTGATTTAGGAGATGTGCTGAGGAGACCACATGTAAACTAAGCTGTTAAACTGTGAAGCTCAAATCAGCCTGCAGCAGAGGTAACAAAATGATCTGATCACATGTATATCCTCCATCTACACCTGTGCAGGTCTTTGCTAACAGATACACTGAGAACCACCACCCTGTACAGCATTTTACTCCAGCAGTGCCGAACAATGGGGATTTTTGTGGCGGACATTCAGTGGGTGGAAGGCAATCGATGGTACACTGCCAGGGAGACACTGGGGCAAACATGAGATAATATTTTCCTGTCACATTTCTCTGAAGGTTGTCTTTCATTCCACAAGCGTCTGTCACAATAGACAAAAAGGAGTGACATCACTGACCAGGAGGCCGTCACTAAACTCCCTAAACTCCTCACAGCCCCAGGACTGTATTAGTTTTTTTATGTCAGGGTCACCCAGTGGGATTTGCACCTGTGACAACGCCACTCTTCAGGATCTAAGGGGAAAAAGAATTCCCCTTTATCTCGCCTTCCTTGTGTTCCATTAACATTGGAGGAGGAGACAAACCCATGCAAAGAGCTCTGAGAACAACATTTGCAGCTGAGCAAACATCCCTACACTCACGCTGAGGATCTCACATTCAGTGTCCCTGTGCCTTACACATGCATAAGTGGCACATGAGAGGATGTGAATAATTCAGTGCAGATCTGCCGTCACTCATTCTCTGTAGCTTGGTTTAAGACTTGCGGTACAGAAGTATAGAAGAAAAAATACTAAAATGTGATCATGACAGTGGTACGGGCTGTGGAAAGTGACAAATGATTTTAACATAGTGGAGGTTGAGATTTTTCTGTTGGCATCAGTTCATGTGTACCTGCTGCTCTCTGTGTCCAGCTGACACTTTCAACTCAACAAGCATTAGCACATGCAAAAAATCATCAGTTACTCTGTGTGTTCCTGCATGACTGTCTGTTTCGGGAGGTGAAGTAAGGGTGAGAGGATGGCAGGGGGTTGTGGGAAGTAAGATGGAGCAATGACTTTGGACACTCGATGTAATGGAAACTGTCCCTCTGCAGATGTCCACCCCTGACCTCATGACAAGTCCAAACAATGCATTCCTCTATCTGAAATATGCTGTAGACCATACAGTGTGCCATTCAGTGGACTTGTGTGTGTGCGCATCAGTACTGTTTGTGCATGTGTGTGTGTTCCAAGTCAGAAGTTCATCAGTGGCATTAGCTGAGTTAGCTGGTTAATAACCTGGGACCCTGCAGGCGGCCTGTAAGCCATTAAACCAATCTCACCGCATGCTACAATCACATGCAACTTACCATTAGACCACTTTACCTTAATTTTATAACTGAAAATAAGCACTTAGTCAAAAAAAAGCTGCATTAACTTACATTTCTATGATAAAATAGATCAAAACACTTCATGTCACATGAAAGGCTTCTCTCAGAGTGACAGATATTATATAACAGAATATTAACATCTCAACTCATTATTTTGGGTTATAGTGCAAAATTTGACATTTATGTATTCCCAACAGTTAGCTCTGGTAAACCCAGCATCAAATGATAAACACACCAATAGCAGCTGAACAAGAAAAAGGATAAAGAGAAGAATATTTTAGAGCTGGAGACCAAAACTGAGGTGACCTTGATAACTTCTGGAGTTGCTCCATTGCAAACTGACTGTGCTCTGGCAAAGATTTGCCACGCCAATCAAACAGTTTGGGTACGCGTTGTATGAGGATGGGCAGTAGAGTAACAACAAATAAAACTGGTTGTAGGACTATCATGTTGCATGCAGGGGTATTTTTCTTTTTCTTTGGGGAAACACGCCCCATAGTGTAGTTCAGATATCATCTTACCATATTCATATGCTGATTAGAACTGAGTCTTGCTATGACAGGCTAGTACTGTCCCGGGCTAGAACTGAAACCTAAAAAAAGACTGGATTTATTTAAAGTAAACTGAAAAGTTAGTTTGAAAGGATCCAACCTTTATACTTACTGTAATTATTACATTATGATAATGTAATAATTTCAGTGCTAAATTAAAAATCTTAAGCACTGAAATGCACTGTGGTCAATACATACGGTTACTTACCTTTATGTAAACATTACTGTATAGCAGCCACAAATGGATTTTTTTTTTCAAGGTTTAAAGCTGTGGTAATTCATCTGAAGGGTGGGGGTGGTGGGTAAAGCTCTAAACACAACATTAACATGTTAGCACCCTTTAAATCTGATATCACAAACAAGCTAGTAAACTGGTCTCTTACAACTCTGGCAAATTGACCACATTATCAAGCCAACATTAAAAGTCAATAAAGCTTCCTTTATAAGACTGCCATTGTGGCAGGAAGGTAAATGAGGTAAACTCCAAAACAAGTGAGCTTAAAGATGTTAAAATGGTCTGGGAGAGCCGAGAGAAACTGTTGAACCTTTTAGTGTACAGAAAGAGCCTCTTTTATTTAAAAAAATCCCCCCAAAAAATCAATTTGATTCAGTAATATCCTTGTGTTTGTCAAATGATATCTGTGAAAGCCAACCTTCAGTCTGATGTCAAAGGTCACACAAGCAGGACAAAACCTCAAGCTTATAGGAATTCTGGCTGAAGGGCATGTCTCCAAGGTGGTTTGTTTACAGCAAAGGGCTCACCTTGTGTCTGTCCATTATTTGAGTTTTAGATCACAGCCTTTTAAGATAACGAAAGTTAAATAAAGTGAATTCACCTGAGACCACATTCTTTAACGTAGTTAGCTGTGCCTCTAACTGAGACAACAGATGTTATCTTGGCCCTGTGGATGCATGCCCTGGTCATTATCCCAAATGATCTTAATATTACTGATGCTGGCTTTCACCACAGGTTTGAAACTGGAGAGCTGTTTCATGTCGGGAGATTCTTGATAGGCTTTATAGTAACCCACCAGCTAAAGCAGTTGATCCACTGCCAATTTTACATGTACAACAAGGGAAAAGAGTGGACTGTACATAGTTTCTGTATGTCATCAGTGAGCCCTGGCCTGGTTTTTAATTTGCTAATCTGATATGATCAAACAGCACAGAGGACAACTTAATTTGTCCCTCATCACAGCGCAATCTAAGTTGTACCTACACATGACTCTGAATAGGAGCTCAAAATGCACATTTGTATGTTTAGATAAAAGAAAACAACCCGTCAAAACAGTCAGGCCTCTTTCACACGTACCAAAACGACCCCCCCCATTCATTTTCCCTGGCATCGTTTCAAGATTATCTGCGTCCACACGGATCCGTCTCAGCACGACTCAAAATGCTACTTCATATTCCAGGCCTATAGATGGCGCTGTTTCAGCTTCAGAAATTCAACAAAAACGGAGAGGAAGAGGCAGAGCATGTGCATAAAGCTAGAGCGCTGTTTACAAATCGGCTTTAGAAGAAACCAAACTCAAGGAGAAATGATATTTAGCCCTAGTAACCATAATAGGTTCAATATCTTCTCCAGCAGGAACACGAGCATGTAGTCAGCCATTGTTGTTGATGTTGTTATGAGACGTCTCACGGAATATAAAAGGTGGAAGGCTGCTCGAGGGGTATGGTGATGGTGGCGATCACATCGTTTGCCAAAATCTTCGTTTTCCACTCTCCACACAGAACGCAAGAGCTGCGTTTCTGTGTGGACGCCTCCTTAGTCTATAGCTAGCTTCTATGCCTTTCTTACTCTTTGTGTTTGTTCTGGAGGGGGCAGGTCATGTCTTTGGGTTAATCCTACCCTGGGGTCAGACTCTAGTGATAACCTCACCGGCTCACTGACTTCCAATTCTCTCCCATTTTCTTTGCTCCTCTTTTTATCTTTCCTGTTCTCTTTTCTTATCCTCTGCTCTAAAGGAGCCCTCTTTGTTTCTCTTGGTCTGTCCCTCCCTTTATCCACCCACCCTTTTCCCATAATTTCCAATCTTTTGTGACAAATTCATTTAATCAGTTTACTACTTTTAAACCGCTCACACACTTATTCATTACATTCCTCCATTGGTCCTGACAATGATGTATTCCTTACTCTGTTGTTGAATCCGGTTCAGCTGGTGTTCTACTATTCCTCAAAAAGGCACCTCTTGACCCACCCAATGTCTAAACTTCTGCATCGCCAAGTCTTGAAGAACACAATTGTTGAGTGGATCATTTATCACCTCAGCAGCAATGGGCCTTCTGATATCTTTCAACTGAGTTTCAGGTCAGACTGCTATATTTAGTTCTACTGCTGTCGTTAAACATCTACTGTGATTTTAGACTTTACTTAAGCTTTTGATGCAGTTGACCAAGCAATTCTAACTGGAGATCTTAAGGAGTGAGTAGACATGTCAGTAACATCAGATCATAATGAACATTTTTGCAGTAAATGTTAACTGTGATTCTTTTAGTACGAGTATGGAGTGCCTCAAGGCTCAGTCCTCTGGCCTTTGCTATTCTCTAGTTTACCTAAATTAACTTTGTTTGTTTTGCAGACGACTCCCAGTTCTTTTGACTTAAACAATTGGACAAATAGAACTCTGTCTTACAGATGTTCAGATCATTAAAACACAAAATTTTCCCCTAACTTAGGCGCTCTGTCGTCTTAGACCCAGTGCATGAATCTAGCTTTCATTTTGGAAACTGCAACTTGCTGTATTCTGGGCATAGAATGCATCATCACTAAATATTTACTGTATGAATCTCAATAACAGCAATTGTAGCATTCACACACTGATTACCAGTTGGTTGTTTGAACTCATTCAGAAGAGTACTGATAGAGTCTGATAGATTCAAACCATTCCCAGGCCACACTGCCCCTATGGCCTGCAGGTAGTCCGCCTTACACACAAAGAGACACATACACACACACACACACACGTGCTCACACACACATTCTCACACTCTTTGAAGCCTGGTCTCAAGTTCCTACCTCATTGTATGTCTGTGCGTGTGCAAATCTGCCATCGTCTCCCACATTCCAGACATTCTTTGTCTCCCACCTGTGGTCCTGGTCATCACAGAGATTCAATCAGACCTGGGGACCCTGTCCCGCTCAGGCAGTCACCACTGAACCATAACTGTCTGCAGGGCCACAAGTGTTGCTGCCCCTCAGTGATGTAGTTGTAAATTGCACATAGGTGAAATAAGCTCTCTCTATTAATAACTATTACACATAATTGTAAAACCCAACATCAGATAATCTGTGATTTGTATATTCCTTCTATGTCATTCTTCTGAATAGCTGCAAATGTTGAGAGGTTGCTATGGCATATGGATAAAACTAAATAAGGAAAGCTTTTATTTTATTATTTTCTTCTGGGAATCTTCCTTTTCTTCTTTATTTTATTTTTTTATTTTTTTTATCACCAGTCACATATGACATCCAGATTTGCGAAACTTTCCTGAAGCACTTTGGCAGCTGAATGAAATTCATTCTGTCTACGGTTTATTTTTTAGACAGTAAACTGACTTTATTGGGTGTGTTACTGATGTTTCTCCGTGGCTCTAATGGCCCCTGAAAGTTGACAGGAACCTTAATGTGGATGAGGACTAGCCACTCGCGAGGACAGTGTCAGTTTTTAGCTTCAGACTTTCTTGGCCTCGCTTTAATGTCATGTGAGAGCTCATACATGTGCCCTGACATTTCCAGACTGAGAGCGGCCTAGAAATATGAAATGAAAACACATCGTAGGGGGAGCGGAAGAGGAGGGAGGATGGAGGGAGAAAAAAACACTGCTTTGCAACACAGGCTTCATTGACTGCTCGACTAGTGGCTAGGTTGTGTGCATGTGTCTGTCTGAAATTGTGTATTTGTGGTATATCATTACCTGAGAACAGGTCCTCTCTGTTGACCTTTTCAGCCTGCCCACTCAGCTACCAGCTTTACGGTTGGTTGAGAAGACGAGTCAGTCAAATCTGCTGGGGTATAGTAAAACATAGAGCCACGCGCACATATACACAAAAGAAAAACAGCTCATACATAAACACTTTTGTGCTTGTCTGACAGAGAGAACCAGTTAAAAATGTCAAATAGATAAACATCTAAGTAATGCTATAGTTTCACCATTAAAGGAGTGGATTTTTTTTTTTAAATATATATCTGCATATGTAGTTCTGAGTAAATGAGTTCTTGTGTTGTTCTGGCACAAAATCGCTGCTCTGTGAGCCAGAACCTCTTTCGCTCTAATTGGCAAAGTGCTGGTACATTTGAACACACAAAACCAAGAACACACACGCACAAGATTTAGCATTGTACACAAACAGGATGTGTAACAGCAAATTGTTATTTTTATTTTTTTTGTCTGACACTATTCATTCAGTTTTCCAGCAGGTCTGCCTTTTAATATGGAACTTTAACTTCTCAATTCTTATATCCACTAGCAGTGTCAAAGTCCTTGTATATTAAAGTTGTACAGCTGTAACACCTAGTTGTTATTACATATTCATAACCTTAGTAATGATATCCATTGTTATATTCCTAATAAACAAAATTATGATTATACTAATGATAACTGTTAGTTACTTTGCAACATAAAGTGTTTTTTCAGATAAAGAAATATCTATTATTGACTGCATGGCTGCAACTCTTCTTCCCTGTAGATTGTTTTACAGATTTTGGCCACAAGGGGGTAGCAGAAAGTCCACATGTGTGGACAGGGCTATGCTAAAGCTGATATTTATGTGTAATCTTTATTATGTTTTGTCACTTGTGTTGATATTATCATATTTCTTCTTATAAGCTCTCTTTATGTAAATAATTTTATGGTACAGAAGCGGGAAACATAGACTTTTTTGATGGCATGACAAAACTTAAAACAAAAAATTGTCAATTAAATCAATTAAAACTCCTGCATAATCCATAAAGTTTTAACCCGTGATTACCATAAGGGCACATGTCTCCAGATCATGTGATTTTCCCCCGTCCTTCGCCCGCAGTTACTTGGCTTATTATTTTGGAGGTTAAATTTATAACGTTCACCATGGGATCGGCTGTGACAGTAAACCAATTAGAGTATATTGTTAGGGTGGTTGCTAGGTAGAGCGAGAAGTGACAGAGGGGTGAAGGGTGAAGGGGTTACTCTTCCTGGAATCCAGAGGCCCTGAATGGGGTCACCATTTATTGAAAAAAAGAGGGTCTGAAAACACTCATGAGAATGTGGGAGTGTCTTGACCGGACATTGCACATGAAAGTGACCACTGCCTTGTTTGTTACTTGTTGATACGATATGAAAGTCAAGTTAACATTTTCCCACATCCTTTCCTTCGTTGCTCAAATGCAGCCCTCGCAGTGTAGCAACTTTTTACAACATAGCAGATATTATCCCACAAAGATCCTGTAGATCGCAGAGAATTTTACACCTGGCGCTGCAGTTTCACGCAGTACTACCGAGCATTTTAAGGTCCTTGAGTCGGCTTTAGCACTTTCAGTGTCTTGGGTTCAGCCTCTTCTCTCTTTTTGACCCTGCTTTCAGCCCCAAAAGACAGTATTTTAACCTATAAAACAACCAAAGTGTATTAAGTGGAGCATTAAGCAGTGAGTAATGGGCCTTTAATTGCATGCTGGGTGTGTGAATGATTAGCTTTTATAAACATTTCATAACATGTCATAACTCCACTGCATTCAATTTTTACAGAGTTTTAAGACTGGCAACCACCACCACCACCACCACCACCAACCCTGACTAATCAGGCTTCTCCCCCTGGGGGGTTCCTTCTCTACCCTCTCTTTAAATCTTAAACCAATCATCTGCTCCATTAGATACCACCCCACCCGTTTTCTCCCACAACTATTCATGCACCACTGTGCTCTGAACCAGCAGTCAGGGTCACACTTAAATCAATATAACACCTGTAACCAACCACCACCAGGTAATAGTCATGAGAAAGAAGAAAACAGAAGAGAAGTGTAGGAGGTTATATCTTCACAATTAAGAGTAAGGACCATTAACAGATTAATAGTAAAGAACATTTATTTGTAAAGACCTACATATGTACTGTGAATCAGAATAGTTTGTGGCATTCCAATCATACACAATGCACAACAAGCCCTGATAATTCTTTGCAGAGTTGAGCCACCAGCACAAAAAAAAAAACCCAAAAACAAACAAAACAATGAAGCGTTCATCTGAGAAATTCAGGCCACAGCTGATCTTTCCGCCGTGCCCGGCCAATCAGATCTACTAACAACCCAGTTACAAAGTCAACTGCAGTTAGCTTTTTTCTTTCATCTATGCCTCATTTTAATAAGTCATCTAATTTGGCTACACTAGGTGCACCTGTGTGCCAATTCATTTTGACTCTGTGGAAAACACTGAATGGCTAGCACTAGCATAAAGAGGAAATGAATGGCAACAAGCTCGCAGGCTCTTTGACATTTGCAATAATGGCATTTAGAAACTCACATCCAGTACCTGTGGCATGGCCAGCCTGGAGGGAGAGGCATCATTTAATTGGGTTTTCTATGTCCACTGTCAGGGCTTATGTGAAAATTCACTTAAGTTTTGAGGAATCACTTTATTTCAAAATGTAATTGAAGTAATGTCACTGTTGTGTAAATATTAGGAGCTGGTTCACCAAGATAAAGCTGGCAAGCAATTTCTGTCAGGTTTGACATGACTTAATTAATTTATATTGATTGCATTACATAATTAACCAGAAACACCAGTAAAAGCTGTGGGAGACTATGTGGAAAAACGCAATAGGAATATATTTTTGTGTTTGTTTCTTGAATTATCTTGAGGATGCTAACAGACTCATCAGTCTTATGTTTCCATGCAACTACTCAAACTATTCTCTAGTAATGTATCAGCCAAAACAAACACCTCCACCCAGTACCCCGACTTCGGCAGCACTCTAACCCTCATCCCTGGACCTCACATTTGAAATCCTGGACTACACGTTTAGAGATGCGCAGCACTACAGAACAGGCACCCCTTTGTCACCAGCAACATGGGGCCCCTGTCTCCACTCCATGATCAGTGAGCTGCAGCAGAAAAACCTCTATACTGCATTCAACCTTGTGCAATTAAAAGAACAATCTTAATTTGTGTCAGGTGATGACAAGTGTTGTTTCGTAATGGTAAAGACAATTTCTGATAATTAACAGCACTTAAAAAGAACATTTCAATATTTTAAAATAAAAGATCTCTTTGCAAGGAGCACTCATCCACTTTAAAGTACACATACAAGCAGTAATAAAGCCATCAGGCACTAAATCAATTAAACAATTGACACATGGCGAGATATTTAATATGGGAACCATCGTGAGGGGAGTAGAGGAGCTAAGTTGCTAAATAAGCTACATAGGTAGAGATCCACACAAATGTAGAATTTCAATAATGTACGTTCTTAGCACTGCAATTCTTCAAACTAAAACTAATGGTGAGGATTAAGGATGAATTTTCGTGTTATTTAATCTGATTATGATGATCGAAGCAGTGTTGGGTACTCCATCGTCACCATCTTACTACTGAGCTGTTACTGTTACTGAAGATAGAAAACTAGAAGGGTTATAAAAGACAATTTCAGCACTTTAGGTTAGTAATTACAAATTATTGTGGAGAATTTGTAGTTGTAATACAGAGAGATAAAGTAGATTTTGTCTTAATGGTATACCACTTATTTGGTTGACTTTTGACACAGTATTATTCTGTAGGTTCTAATCCAGACTGGAACAACTAAAAAACCCACACTGCTAACAAAGGTAGACAAAGTGAAAGTGTGTAATCACGAACTGAGGTTACACATTGTGTAGACTTGATAAATTATGTAAGGCATATGTGTGTCCATATGAATATCTAGTCGCAAAGATGGTTTGTTCGTTTTTGAGCATGTTATAGTGTATTTCTTAAGACACTTTCCTATTGAATGTTTAAGGAGAGTTGAGGAGAGCAGGATGAGGAGGAGGACAAGGGAGGAGTAGTCCACTAACTAACTCTCTAATCTTGCTGTCTGAGAGAAAAAGGGAGAGAAAATCAAGTCTGCTGTGTTGGAGAGTGCCCCCTTCCAGAGGAAGGGGAGTCAATAATTACACAGGGAAAGAGGAGGGTGGGGGGTGGAGGGTTGGAGACATCAGGGAGTTACAAATAGATAAAGAGACAGAGGCTGTCGGAGAAAGGGAGATCATAACGAAGAGGAGAGGAAAAGAACACAGAGACAACAGCCTGATCTTTGAATATTTTCCCCCCATTGGATGCCTGGATTATTTTTGCTCTCTACAGGACTGTGCATATGCAAGTAACCTCTCAAACCTGGAAACGTACCATCTGTCCCACTTGTGTGTTTGGATGTGTGTTTTGAAGCTGAAGGAACGGACTGCAGTGCATCAGTGTGTGTGAGAGGATGGGAGCCATTCAGATCTCTCTTGTTATCCTCTTCCTCCTTTTTTCTTCCATACAAGCCCAGTGGTGGAGTTTGTTGTGGGCAAACCCACAAACAGAAACCGACACCTCTCCTTCTTCCATTCCTCCTACCGTTACCTCTGGGTTCATCGCCTCCCCGGGCCCTTCTGACCCCCCACGGACAGAAACAGACTGGGTGGGAAATGAGGACGGGGTGATGGAGAAATCTGTGGAGGGTACTCCGCCAGAGGGGTCTATGCTGGCCTCTACTCTACCCAGTTCAGGTTTATCAGCCTTTGGCCAAATCACTACTGGACCTGGAGCCTTACTTCCAGAGAATAATACAGTCAGAGGCAGCAAAACTATGTCCCAGTACAAA
Source organism: Planiliza haematocheilus (assembly GCA_005024645.1). NCBI lineage: Eukaryota > Metazoa > Chordata > Actinopteri > Mugiliformes > Mugilidae > Planiliza > Planiliza haematocheilus. The sequence continues at coordinate 13,079,158 of SRSE01000465.1, forward strand.
CTTCTAAAACATTGGAATAGTGGTGAGTGTTAAAGTAAATATCTATGTCGGGCAGAATTATAGCTCCAAGGGGGATGCAGACATGAGGACATAAGGATTTTATGTTGACATCAATATTATCCAAGAACCTGAGTGATTAGGTTTAACTAATATCACATCAATAAGGAAATTGTGTAAGTAATAAGTTATTCTGCAAAAGAGAAAGGTTTGCACTTGCACTTGCAGTTTTATATGTCTCTGATATGTTGTCATGTTGATTGCTCAGTGGTTCATGTTCATGTTCATGTTGTTTATACTATATCTGGTATTCGGATTTTCCTAAACTCTTGTCTCAGTGCAATCACGAGGAGGGACGGGATCTCTAGTTCTTGTTGTGTGTTGGTATGTGATGCGGTCTTGGCCTGACATACCCCGTGCTAAACCTGTAGACTCAAGAGAGACTAGGCCAAGCAGTGGGACGCTTGTGTGGCATATGTGGGTCAAGGGGTTTAAAAGGTTACAAGTGGCAACAAGGAGGGAGTTGGTCATTTTCAGTTTATAAATCTCCACAAGCTGTTCAAGCATCCATGTGGCCAACATAATGAGGATTAGAATTATGAGGAGGGAATAAGGAGGGAAAAATGTGACACAAAATGACTGGGGGCTTAGTTTACTCACATACTTGGTTTGAAGAAAACAATGAAATTGAATCGATATTTGACTGACTTAAATCTAAACCTTTGTGCCTGAAGTAGTGTATTAAATAGAGATACATTTAATTTACGATGTGTAATATGATCGGGATTTTGTCATGTCTACTATTTAATCCAGATAACATTAGAACAGGATGTGTCCGCAGGAACCGTTTTAGTTTTTACACTTGCCCATACTTCTGGCTAAATACCATGTTTGCTACCTAGCCACACATTTATTGTTGCTGTTTGTTGTTGTGCTAGCTGTTTTGTCCTCCTGCTACTCCTACTAAAGTTTTTTTCTACAACAAAGAGAGAAGGAAAACATGTAAATATTGCACCTTTCTTACTAAAAGTAAAATGTTCTATTCTCCAAACCAAGAAATTCAACTCCAGTTAACTGCTCAACCTAGCTTGTGAATCAGGTTTAGATAGCAACAGCTAGCCTTGGCTAACCCTAAAGTGTTTCACTTTACTCCTTTTACCTTAGTTGTAATTGAAATAAAGCAGTTTTAATTCTTGGTTATTCACATTGTTATGTAAATGAGGCAGTAGTTATATCTAGTCATGGAAAATGAAAAAGTAAAAAAAAAAAGCTAACAAGCTTAGCTGACAGATGCTAGCAGCAGTTAAGACTAGTGGAATTCACAATCCTGTTCTGTCAAGTGTTTTAAATTGAAAAAATATTTTATTATAATTCTTTTGATAGTTAATTATCTACATAATCAGTCTTTAAAACAAGCTAAAATAGAATAGAATACTCTAAGCCCCACTTTTTTCGCAGAAAGAGCGTGAGAAGTTCTCTGTGTAAGCAGCATCTTAAAACAAAGGGTTATCCCTGGTAACCACCACGTTCTCTTCTGCAGAGTCAGTCTGTGAGCCCAGCACAACAGTGAGATTGACCCTTATTGTTAACCGTGTGTCCAACAGTGCAGGAATGAAGTTAAACCTCTACTGCCCACTGGTTAACTATCTCTCAGAGTAATTGTCTGTTTCGTTTGCTCATTACAGAGCACTAATGACTGCACATCTGGACTGGGGGAGTGAGATGTATGTGTGTTTTGTTTGCCCCCTCAAAACCTAGGCTTGTGTAATAAACTTGTAAATGTGCAGAAGTCCACTCGAGTGGTGTGAGCAGTGAACAGAAACCCACCCATACACACTCACACTGACACTGACTAAGCCCTCTAATCAGGCATGTTTCCAGTTGGTCAGGCTGATGAATTAGAGACTCCTGAATGTTGACCTGTCTGGTCTGGGTTTTTGTGTGTGTGTTCATGTGGGAGACGTGTCTATTTGGTGTGCGTTTAAGTGCATGCAACGAGTGATTGTCGCTACGGGAGACACCCTCCGTGGAGGGGGAGAATCACGGGAATGTGAGACCATTTCTTCACATACAAGCTAAATACTCTGACCGCCGGACAATTGTGTGCGCATTTCTGTTTTGGAGGATTATCTCCCAGCGAGGTAGAGCAGTGAGGCGTGGGCAGAGTCTGGATCAAATCAAGTCAAATTAAAGCCATGTCAGGATGATTCGCAAGTAGCTCTCCTCACTCTAATGCAATCCAGCAACACATGGGTACCAGACAGATGGGGGTTCAGCCAGTAGTTACAATGGATTCCGTCCTTAACATAAGGCATCTCTAATCATTACTGCACAAACCTTATTGCTGAAAATGGTTTTTAAAAAGATGTTTTTTAACCATTAAATTGTGCACATAGAAAAAGAACATTTCTAAACAGCTCTAACTCTGAAGACGGTTTTGGTGAATGGAACTATAAAAATGTAATTGTTTTTTACATTTAAGTATGAAAAGGGGTTGCTTGCTTGCTTCTGCTCCATCTAAATCCATGTCTGACTTTTTATTTTTGCATTGTCCCTGTCTGTCAGAACGCGGCTCAGGAGGTCATCTGGACCTGACGGAATTAATTGGTGTCCCACTCCCTCCCTCGGTCTCCTTCACTCCTGGCCATGAGGGTTTTCCAGCCTACAACTTTGGTCCCGAAGCCAACATCGGCCGACTCACCAAAACCTTTGTGCCAGCATCGTTCTACCGGGATTTTGCTATCATTGTCACGGTACAGAGTCGAACCCTGAGACCTTTTAAACCACCTTTAATTTTTTTTTGTTTTTGAAAGAGGTCACTACGTTGGTAATCAAGTCATAGCCAGATTTATGAGTTTAATTTTGATGTAAAGCATCTCATAGTAAGTGAATGCCTCACTCTGTCCCCAACTTGCGGAATTATGATGACTGCCTAATGTAATGTACAATTTCCACTTGTACTGAAACATCTGTGGGACTTGGGGATGGATGCAGCAGTGTCTTATAGTAAAACAGATATTCAAAGAAACACTTGGAAAACATAAGCTCTACTGACATCTCATGTCTCTTACCCGTCCATCATTCCAGGTGCGTCCAGCCAGCCAGAGAGGAGGAGTTCTCTTTGCCATCACAGATGCCCATCAGAAGGTGGTGGAGCTGGGTTTGGCCCTCACTCCAGTGCGTGGGGGCCTCCAGAGCATCTTACTGTATTATACTGACGGAGAACAGGCTTCTCACAGCCACAAAGCTGCAGCTTTTAGTGTCCCAGACATGACTGAGCAGTGGACACGGTTCACGGTGAGCTCCACATGTTAGCCCCACAGAGGATTATAAGTGCCTGTCCAGATGATGCCAGCAGTTTACTGAACATGTGTATACTCACTGGCCTTATTAGGTACATGTGTCTAGCACTTGGGCCCTGTTTTGTCAGTTACACATCCACAATGTGAATGTCCCATTCCACAACATCTCTAAGGCAACCTATTGGACTGAGATCTGGTGACAGTGGAGGGCATCTGAGTAGAGTGAACACAATGTCATGTTCAAGTAACCAGTTTGTTTGAGATGATATAGCTTTGTGTGAAGGTGTGGTATCCTGCTGGATATAGGCATGAGAAGATGGGTCCACTGTGGTCATAAACAGATGTATTTATAGTCAACAACAATACTCAGGCAGGCTGTAGCATTTAAAGAATCTTCGCTGCTGCCCATCGTCTTCATGGTTAGACGTGTAACAAGCATCTATCTGAGTTAGTGTCGCTTTGCACTCAGTGGCTGCCTTGTGATTAGCTGATTTTCATTAAGGGGCAGTTTAACAGATGTATCTAATAATGTGGCCAAAATTCAAATTTAGTATCATACTAACGCTCAGTGCTGATACAAACTTTTCAGCAAAGTCACTTTCGAAGAGAACCTCAAAATGTCACGTTATACTGATGGATTTTCTACATCTGTCAGGTGGTGGTGGAGCATGATGAGGTGCGTCTCTATATGGATTGCGGAGAGGCAGAGAGGACAAACTTTCATCGGAGGCCAGAGAGACTCACCTTCTCACGCAACTCTGGCATTTTTGTAGCTAATGCGGGAAGCACAGGGCTGGACAAGTTTGTGGTAAGCATGAAATAATTGCTTAATAATATGTGTGAACGTGTGGTAGTTTATGTACATAGAGGAGGACAAGGAGTTTTTTTTCTGTAGAAAAAGACAAACAAAGAACTTGAACAAGAAAGACAGACAGCAGTCAGACGATGTTTTAACTCCTTCACATGCTAATGAGAGGCCATAGCACACACAAATCCTGAGAACAGCAGCATACTGATATTGACACAGGCATCCTGTCAGAATTTCTCTGGAAACGCCCCAGCGTTTATGCTAGTGAAACAGCAGCTACTTTTACATCGAGACAACTATTTCAAGCCTTAGCAACAAGCAGCAAAACTTGAAAATAATAATGAAAAATAATATTGTTGCCTCTGTTATTTTTAAAAGACAAATAAAAGCTACCAGAAAGAGCAGGATGTGAATGTTTTCACTATGTTCCATTCTTAGGTTCGTGGGATTGTATGTGATGAAATACCAGACAGATAGAGTAAGATAGAGTAAGCACAGATAGAGATAGGCATTAAATATACAACTCATAATTTAAGAAAGGACGTCTCCCTAGTTTTCTTGGCATTCATTCTTTGTTAGAAGTAAAACAACAGCAGGATAGACCAGTCAGCTTAGTGCAAGAACAAGGAGGAGACTATAGACATAAGCTAATGACAATTACTCAACTCAGAGGATGATTCTACAACTAAAACATACCACTGCAAAATGCATTATGGTAAATGGCATTGTTCAGACGTCCATATGTGTTCCTGCAAATGAACCAACTAAAATATGACACGAAGCTTTAAAAGGCTAATCTACCGTGGACCTGATCTGGATACAGCCATGGTCAAAATGTCATGTTGACTTCTGGTACTATATCCTGAGCTGGTTCTGTTATACATGTTTTTGCAAAGATCAGAGACAGAGAGGAAGTCAGCAGGGCGGAAAGACCACAAGGGGTTAGGAAGGGAGGCAGAGGGGTGAGACACGGAAGGGAAAAACAAATGGGGGAGTAAATTGACAGTAGATGAGGGTGTTGGAGATGTCAAGGTGGCTTAGTTGTGGTCACATTAACTCCTGGCTAAAAGTTAAATGTAAGTTCACCTAATTAAAGTCATTAGAAGAAATGTGTGAAAAATGTCAACCTAGTATCGGCCATGTGGTATAAATTTAGTACAAAACCACAATATAGTTTAGTGTAAGCAAGTGTGAGCCCCAAAGAGGCAACTACAAAAAACTCATCACACTGACGGCACCAAAGGAGTCACTGTCCGTCCTTTTCCAGCTCAACAATGCCTACAAAAGAAAAATACGAGTTGGCAGTCAATCGCTGTTGCCATGGTGAAACAGGGTGGCTATCCTCTCCTCATCCTGCTTTGTTCAGCGTAGCCTGACTTTCTGAGTGGGTTATATGAAGCATGACGATGGAATAGCAGTGGTAACGTCCAGTCGTGTTTAACTGGGTCACTGTGTTTCTTTTCGATCGGCAGCATTTGTGAGTGAATTAATGCTTTTATATGAACAGTTCTCTTCTGATTTCTATAAAAAAAACGGCACCACTACTGTCATACAGTGAGTCTGAGTGTTGTGAATGTGTGTGCATCTGGTCTCTATGGTGATATCATTGTGTGTCTGGTGTTCCTGTGTTTTCTCTGCTTATAGACAGATGGAGCTTTTGAGGATACTGAATGGAAATGTTTTGAGATATTTAAACTTCCAACAAGTCCAAACCGAACACGGCAGATCATAAAATCTGCCTCCAGTAATGATTCAATGAAAAACTGTAGTTGATAAATAACTTTGCAAGATAAATGGTAAATGGTGTTGTGAAGCGTTTTTGTATCTTAGCAGTACTCAAAGCACATTACGTGTCAGAGGACTTTTTTGTATTTATCAGAAGGGAAACTATTCTAATAATGAGAAACAGTGACTTGGCTAGCTTTACGAAAGCCAAACCAGTTGTCTTTTAATAACTGTATGGCTCTAGCAATGCAATATCACAGTATTAAAATAACCTGTGATTGTCTATATTAATTAACAGTATAGTATTATTAAATTGTAAACGACTGAGGTAAAGATACTTTATCTACTTATATAATGGTCAGACACAACCTTAAAACCATGATCTCATTATGATGTAATGATTTTCTACAAGACAAGGGTGCTGACATCCGTGTGGATGGTGTGTGTGTCTTGTAAGTGTACACTGATCAGCCACAACATTATGACAACTCACAGGAGAAGTAAATAACATTGACCATCTTGTGACAATCCAATGTTCTGCTGGGAAACTTTTGGACCTGGTATTCATGTGGATGTTACTTAGACATGTAGCACCCACCTAGACCAGACCAGACACCCCCACCCCATAGCAATGACACCCCTTGATTGCAGCAGCCACCCCCAGCAGGATGCAGCCTGACACAGACACACACAAACAGTTTAGGAACAACTAATAAAACATGAAGAACAGCACAAGGTGTTGACCTGGCCTCCAAATTCACTAGATCCCAAACTGATCAAGTATCTGTGGGATGATCACGGCCCTCCCCTCAACCCATAAGTAAAGGCCCCCACAAGAACTCACCACTTCTGTTACCTGTCCTGTGAAGGGTTGCAGGGGGCTGGAGCCTATCCCAGCTGTCATCGGGCAAGAGACGAGGCACACCCTGGACAGGTCGCCAGTCTATCGCAGGGCTCCCACTAACAACATGCAATCTGTAAAACATCATAAGTAACTTCAACCGCCATATAAATGCAGCCGAGTAAAAATGACAATAGTTCCCAGGCTTAGAATCGTTAAGTAGCATAACATGGGATCACCCAAGCACCTCAAAACTGTGCTTTAGCGAAATACTTAAATAATGTGTTTGATTACCTTCCTCTGTTGCTCATCACTTGGTGTGTAATCAACTGAAATTATGTAGACATGAGAGACTCCTGTAAAGCAATCAATCCAGCGGTGCTCAGGCAGCCCAAAACCCATTCTTCCTCAAATAATTACAGTGATCCATGAACAAGCATAACTCTACAGCCCTCATCACACCCAGCCCAAGCCTTCCTCTGACTGTTTACATGCACACACTACTTGTTTTGTAGGTTTTGGAGATTTTCCTGATCTATTGAAATAGTCATTATACCTGTAAAGCCTAGTTACGGTGTTTAAATGACAAATACACGTTTTAAAAATTCTCCTTCTGTCTCTTTGTTTCTCTAGGGTTCTATTCAGCAGCTGGTCATAAAAGATGATCCCAGAGCAGTCGAGGAGCAGTGTGAAGACGACGATCCTTATGTGAGACACTAACTTTTTTTTTTAGCATATTCATATAGTGAATGTGTGCTGTTTGAAATGCTGTGTATTTGACACACACGTCTCAACAGTACCCCCTTGTGGATAAAGGACTTCTGAATCAGAAATGACTATTATTAAAATAAGGAGGGCTTTTACATTTCACCAGAGGTGTCAAAAGTATTCATATTCTGTACTTAAGTAAAAGTATGGATACTTGTGTAAAAAAATACTCTCGTAAAAGTAAAAGTGCTGATTCAACTCCTTTACTCAAGTAAAAGTAAGAAAGTACAGGCTCTGAAATGTACTTAAGTAAAAAGTAAAAAAAAATACCAGATTTTTCCATTAACAATTCATCCGTTGATAATTTTGCAAAATGAAAAAGTTCTAGCAGAATAATCTAGACTTAACGTGACCAGATGCCTGCATGAGCATCTGGATAATTTTTAATAATAAACTGAGGGTTATTGGGTTGTTATTTTTAAACTGCTAGCTACTGTTGGCTATACTATCAAACAGTGTGTTCCCATAGCATTGCTAATGTTGTAAACTAGCTTCCAAAAAATCCTCAAAAATCTAATGAAAGCAATAGAAACCACACCATACCTGAGTATTATTATTATTATTATTATTATCCACATTAGACCAGTAGCTAGTTCTCAAATAGTGGGGTCTGGTGGACTTTCAGTTAGTGTCTTTATTGATGCTTGAACGATAAACAAGCTTTCAGTCACTAGGTGGCAGCAGAGCTCAAACTGATCAACAGGCTGCCTGTTCAAAACAGTAGAAGAAGAACACAGGACGCACATCGACTTTCCGTCTCTAGTCCGGTGCTCAATCATGTCTGATCATGTCACGTCTTTTACGTCTTGTCATCCGTGGAAGTTAAAAAAGTAACGAGCCTGTTTTTCAAATGTAAGGAGTAGAAAGTACATATATTTGTGTACAAACGTAGGGGGTAAAAGTAAAAAGTCTCCAGAAAAAGAAATACAAGTAAAGTACAGATACCTGAAAAATCTACTTAAGTACAGTAACAAAGTATTGTACTTCGTTACTTGACACCTGTGCATTTCACGTTGTATGAATTTTCTCATTCTTACTTAAACATGTAACACTAAAGCATGAAATTGTATTTCTAAGAGTTTTCAGTTGATATTAGTAACTGGCTGAAATGAGGCATTGTTATAGGTTGACATCATTCCAGCATCTTTTTCTTCAAAAAACCAATAATGTGATGTTTGGTAAAGGCCTCAGGGTACGCCAGTGGAGATGACGCTCTGGATGACAGAGAGACTGAGGAAGAAGCGATGAAGGACACACAGAGGAAAAAACCTAGCACAGCAGAGGTAGGTTGATAGATGTCTGGATGAAATACTTTTAGAAGGTGCACCGTTCCATCAGATGAATATATTGTAGATGTCATGAGTTTAAGGCAAACTAGTCGGACATTACAAAGTTCATTTTTAATTTCCAAGTATAAAAAGCAGCCTCTGGACACAGTTGGATAGGATATGGTGAAACGTGTGACATAGTTTTAACGGCTCCTCTTTTCAGTCATTGCATCAAATTCACCCCATAGTAGAGAAATGGCTGTAATTGGCCCACATCATTAAACCACTGACAGGAGAAGCTAGTAACATCTTTGCTCCAACTTTTGGACCTGGCATTCATGTGAATGTTACTTAGACATGCAAAGTCCACCTAGACCAGACCAGCCACCCCACAGCAACGACCCTCTTTGATGGCAGCAGCCATCCCCAGCAGGATGCAGCCTGACACAGACACACACACACAAATTCACTAGATCCCAAACTGATCAAGTGTCTGTGGGATGATTCACAGAGGCCCCTCCCCTCAACCCACAGGACCTAGAGGCCGTCACTAACAACGTTTTGTTATCAGACACCACAGGACACCCTCAGAAGGCCCATGTCCATTCTCTGATGAGTCACAACTGTTTTAGAGACACAAGAAGGACCTACCCAATATTACATATTATCACATAATGTTATGCCTGATTGGTGTGTTTCTACTTATCAGAACTCATAGCACTTTACAGACAAAATGACACATCTACCCATTTGGTCACACAGGCACACACATATTTACACATCAGTGAACTTGAACTAAAGCTCAGGGTTCAGTGTCTTGATCAAGGACACCAGGGATTGAACTGCTAACCCTCTGGTTTGTGGACAACCTGCTCTACCTGCAGGGTGGAAGTCTGAATAGGTGGGGGGAGAGTAAACAAATGACAGAAAATAACTAGTCTTTGAGGGTGCAAGTGTTTCCCCTTGGGTCTGATAGTGGGTAGGATGCACTCCCGCCTTCTTATCATGATGGCACCAAAACAATGCTCCTTATGTTGCGTGTATGTGTGAGTGCTTCAAAGTGCTTCATTTTTGTTTTGGTGCTTTTCCTTCATCCTCCCGCAACCTGGAAGTCAGTCTGACCCCAAACATTACAGAATCTACACAGACTTTGAAGCTTCAGCGGAAACTGTCCTTCAGAAGCTGAATAGCTGCTACCACATATTGATGTCTTAGTGGAGGCTTTCTTGTCTGGTCTGGACACATAGAGAAACAGTGCTGACAACATAGCATTATTTGTAGTTTAATTTGTTTCACATTGTGTTTTTCTGTGCACATATATTTTCATCGTTTTCACTTTCACAGTCACCATGTTTACTCCTACCATCAATACGCAACTAAGGTGATTGGATAACAAGTGAGCAGTCCTAAGTACAGATGTGATCTGATTACTCTAACTGCATTTGGAGGTGGACTCAGTGTTTGTGACCATTCTTTTGGCAGTCTGAGCACACATTGATGGACCACCTACGCAACCGATCTCCTATGCATAACTGGAGATTTGACTCGTTCACTTTGTAAATACTTTTTGCTTTGGAAAGTATGGCCGTATCTTTGGCACTGCTTTATACTATAACATTTATCAAAAAAGTTTTAATAACTCTGACATTTAATAAGTCCAGTCATCTCATGGGAGGATACATTTTTATTTTGCAGATCAAATGACCTTCACTCCAATCTTTTTCATTTCTTACAGAGACAGGACAGTGTTCCTGTTAGAGCTCCACCCACTGAGGCTCCAGAGATGGAGCTTGAGGAGTATTCTGGTCACATGACTCCAACGGTAGCCACTGAAGGACTGCTAATAAGAGGTCAGATAGAACTGTTGCACTCTATGTCTACGACAACATTTTTGTTTTTATATATGTTTCTGGAAGTAAGTACAAATTATGTAAAATTATGCAAAGCTGAAACGGTAGAATAATGGTATTACCGCATGCATTACTGAAACACATATAACAAACCAAACCATATGTTGTGTACAGAACCACATCAGACAGAGGAGCCAGGAGAGCGATCACCGGATGTAAGTTCAGACCCATTTCCCATCTCACTTTGGTCTTCGTTATGCTGATGTTAGTGTTGGTCCAACATGCCTTATTTGTCTGTTTGTTTTCAGTTAACAAATTAATTCGTACTTACAGGTCAGGCCTGGGCCAAAAGGAGAGCGTGGTGATCCTGGACCGCCTGGACCACCCGGACGACCTGGACCCCCAGGTCACCGACTTGTAGATGGGGACACCAAACCGGGACCAATTGGACCACAGGGAACACCAGGAACCCCTGGATTACCAGGGAAAGAGGGACAGAAGGTCAGTGTGTCAAGGAAAGAGAGAGAGAGAGAGAGAAAACAGACAGTTCATGTTGCCCTGTTGATGAACATCTGAAATAGAGGGAGGGTTTTTGTGCCACTGACTTTTGTGCTCTCACTCTTTCTGATCTCAGGGAAGCAAGGGAGATAAAGGAGACATGGTAATTTAATTATACATCTGCTGGATTTTTCATTGCTGCACTTTATATCACATGCATTAACATGACTGTCTTTTTTTTTACCATCAGGGTCAGAGAGGTCCTCAGGGATTTCCAGGTTTGAATGGAGAAGCTGGAAGTAAAGGAGAAAAGGTATAGATAAAGCACAATGTCAAATAAAAGATTCTTTATTCCAAATGTTGGTATATGATACCAAATGCACCATGAAATCGTACCTCTTTCCTTTGTCTATGCCCTCTCCAGGGAGAACCAGGAGTTGGTTTACCAGGTCCCCCAGGCCTTCCTGGCCCCCCAGGCCCTCCCAGATCACGCAGTGTACCTGTATGTAACATAGCTTATAGTAACACAATGTGTTTCATTTTTATTTTTGTGATGAGGAAATGCAGATTAGAGTGAAACATGTCTATACCTGTATTTTAGTATGGACCAGATGCCCTGGGTTCTGGCTTTGAAGACCTGGACAGTGATTCTGAACTCGTCAGGGTATGAGAAAGACTACAGAGACAGATAAAGGGAAATAATCTGACATAATTTCATATGTGCAGTGGAAAATAAAATACTCTTTCCATCAGGGTCCTCCTGGTCCTCCAGGGCCTCCAGGACCTCCTGGGCCCCCTGGACCTCACCTGTCATCAACTGACACCAATGGAGAACACTCAGCTAGGTATGCTGGACCACCTGGTGCACCTGGCAGAGACGGACTTCCAGGCAAAAATGGAGAACCAGTAAGTTTGCTTTCAGTTTATGCCCAGATACATTTTGACCTGATGACTGTTTCTTTTTTCATAATTAACAATGCAGCTATTAACAACAGTGCTAAATCAAAGGAACTAAAAGCACAGAGTATTGTAAAGTGCATTCATGTTGTGTATAATGTCTTATTTTGCTCACAACCTTAGGGTTTCTGTATTTCTCTCATTACTTCTATTGTAATTGAGTATAGTTTTCTTTTTTAAACTTTCTAGCCTCTAGCCAATCAAAATGCACCTTTAGTCTATTGAATCAAACTGTTGTGATTTATATTTGTGTGTGTCTTAGCCAATGATGTGTCTGTCCTTTATCCTCTGTCCTCTGTCCCCTCATGTCACTCCATTTTTGATTTTTACAATTTCCTCCATCTTCCATTCCTTCCATCTCTCCCGAATCTCTGCTCTGTTTCAGATGTTTGAGGATTGGTTTAGTGGTTCTGGGTCTGAGGGTTCAGGTTTGAGCTCAGAGTTATCCTCTGTCCTCAGCTCAGACTTCGGCTCAGACTTCGGATCTGGTTTCAGTTCTGGTTCGGGCTCTGGCTCTGGGTCTGGCTCTGGGCTTGACTTCGGGTCTGTTTGGGGTTCAGGCGAGGTATAGCTGCTGCCCTGGTTTGCCAGGGAAGCCGGCAAAACGATAAAAGGCAGAACTACAGTCATAAGCCAGAGTATCGAGGCAGCAGTACTGGTCAATGACAAGACAAAGCTGTCAAGCATTTGTCCATGATATAAGAGGTACAGCACAGATAAAGAGCAACCCCAGCTCACTGCCCCAATGCTCTGGCAACGACTGATCATTATCTCCAACCATGTTGTCTTAACTGCAGGCTGCTGTGTCAGGCATCACTGCTTTCTTTGCCTTGATAATCCCTAAGGTTGCTGCTTCTGGTGTGCTCAAAAAATATCAGAGCTTTGGTTTGTTCATTTTCAGTTCAAAAATTTGTCATCTAAAGTGAAAATTTTCAATCCAAATCATGACATTTCACCACTCATCAGAGTAGCTTATTAAGGTCTAAATGACTGGTAGGGAACTGGGATTTATATAATAGTTGCCCATTTGAAACTCGCATCACTAGTCACTCAGCACCAGTCCCTTAGAACTGATGGAGCTACTTGGATGGGTGGTGAAACGTCTTCAAGAAACTCTACAACGTTCACAGACATCTTAGTGTGAAGTTGCACTCCACACAATGATAAGTAGCTGAACTGAAAATTACCACAAACATACTGTGAATCCATTTAACCTCAGCTGCTTCGGGCTTCTTTCATCCAACATGGTACTCTCTGCCTTTTACACTGGTCGGTTTTATTTTCTCTTTTAGTAAATGTCGCTGTATATTGGCTCTTCTCAGTTGATATACCAAGGCATACTGATGAGCATTTTATGACTTTATGTTGAATGCATATGATCCAAGACTGGAAATACATGGCTCACAGAGGTATCCAAACTATATCATTTTGTAATTCTGAAAATTGACATTTTTATGTTAGTCTTAAGAGTATCACTAGATAGTCAACAACAATAATAATAGTAATAATAAAACATTTGATTTTTAGGCACCTTTCAAGACACTCTAGGTCACTGTACAAAATTGTTAAAATTAAATCAGTATCAGTGAGATCAGCAACCTAACATCCTAGCTCAATCTCGGATCAAATGTAAAAATTCCGTGGTTGCTTATTAAAAAATTAAAGCAATAAAACATTTGATATTAGTATAAACTACACACTGTTTCATCTGCAACTGACAATTACCAAAGCAGTTGGTGTATTAAAGGCTTTTGAATGATGGTGCTACTAAGGCATTAGGATTCATTACATTATGAACAAAATATCTTGTATGAGCTGGAGGAACAAACATTGTGAGGTCATACCAATAGTTTCAATAGTCAGCTAGTGCTCTTCTAAAGTGATACATGCATCAGCAGTGAATAATTCAGCATGCCTTGGAAGTCACTGTTTTGCAGAAACATTGCCTCTGGACCCTTACTCTGTTTTGAGTTAACACAGAAACAATGCTGCTGTTTTGTTTCCTGGTACTGCTTGGTTAAAGGAATACATTGAATTTTTCACCAGTTCAGCTTTCCGGTTAAGTGGTGAGAAGACGGACAATGAAATCATCCTCGCCTCTGTGGTTGTTGAGACTGCTGCTTTAATCTACATTAAGCTGACAGACCTTAAATAGCCAGAATGGTCTTGATGTTGGCGCTAAATGAGATATACATTAATTTATTTATATGCAGCTAGTTTTGAGTGACAGAAACATAGGCTCGGATGATATTATCACTTAAGGAATCTGACTAACGAGCCAGTTTCCCAAAAATTTGATTATTCCTTTAAAGCGACCTGAAGTGTCAACAGAACAGTACATTACCATACTGACATACCTTCTGTGATTTATCACTTCTTTATTTCTCTACACTTTTCGTGTGTCTGTATTTGTCCGTCCAGGGTCCAGCAGGAAAAGATGGCACTCCAGGTCTACCTGGAACTGTGGGACAGAAGGTATGATTAAGAGAGATTGTGTCCTGGGCTGAGAGCTCATTATACTATATCAGAGTGTTATAGACTATCATTTGATGGTGATGTGGTGCAGCACGAGGGATGATGCTGAAGTTCACAGAAAATAAGGTGATCCTATCTGGGATTATCAGTCTGCTGAACAGTTTTTGATTTACATATCTGGACATCACTGGACTAGCCAAGTGACTGTGGCTTCTGGCTCCCTGATGTAGAATTCTAATTACAAGTAGTTTTCTAGTAGATAGCCTTCTAGAACAATTCTAGACTAAAAGTATGTTATGAACATACAGCAGAAATAATACTTATTTTCATCCTCAGGGTGACCAAGGCATACCTGGACCATCTGGACCAAAGGTAATTTATACTACTAAAAATTGAGTTAGTTGCATCAAGGTGTATCATGTTCCATCAAGAGCACATCATATGCTTTCTCCAAAATAAACATTTCCGTTTTAATTTGAAAACGTGACCATAGTTTAGGGGTTTGCTAATAGGACTCTGTTTGTCCCTGCAGGGTGAATGTGGGTCGGGAGGTACATCAGGATCACAAGGACCTCGTGGGCCTAATGGTCGACCAGGAAAGAGAGGCCCAGCAGGTCCCCCAGGACCCCCAGGACCCCCTGGAACTTCGGGAACCAAGTTCTTTGTAGAGGTGATCTTAAGATAAACACCTCACTTCACTGTTGCAGTGGATAAAGAATTAGAGTAATCACTTTTCTGTGAATGTCTTTGGCCTACATTTCTCATCTGTGGTTCGGGCCCAGTGTTCGTTGGTTAGCAGATGGGTGGGTTCTGCTCAGACTTTCTTCCTGTTTAAAAGGATCTTTTTTCCCCCTTGCCCCAGTAGCTTTAGTGCTTTCCATGGGGGCTTCAGGTTCTGGGTTCCATAAAGCACCTTGAGACAATTTTAATTATGTGTGCTCTCTACTTAACAACTCCCTGCACCCTCCAGACAATCCCCCCCCCCCCCCCCCAATATTTCTAGTCTGTCCTCTCTTATCACTACCATCATCCATTCCTCCCTCACCTCTGGTTCAGTCCCACCATCTCTCAAATATGCTGCAGTAATACTTAAGAAACCTGGTTCAGACCCCAGCAATTTCAAAAACCTCCCACCTATTTCCTCTCTAAAATGCCGTAAAAAAACTGTTGCATCCCTACTCAATTCTCATCTCCCCAACAATAACCTTTATGAATAGTTTCAGTCTGGTTTCTGTCCCCATCATTGCACTGAAACAGCTTTACTTAAAATAACCAACAACCTCCTCTTAGCAGCAGACTCTGGACTCTTATCTATTCTCATCCTCCTTAATCTGACCACACCTTTTGCTCCTCAGTTATCTCCCATCTCCTCTGGTGTACCACAAGGTTCTGTCCTCGGTCCAGTCCTCTTTATCAGTGTATTTATTCCATGAATATAATATTCACTTTCATTCCTATGCGGACGACACCCAGGTCTACCATTCCTCCAACCCCACCTCCACCTCCACCCTACCTTCTACCTCCATCTGTGACTGCCTCCAGGAAATCAAGATGTGGTTCTCCTCCAACTTTCTTAAACTCAGCAGTGACAAAACTGAGGTTCTCCTCATTGTTCCAAAGCTAATAGTTTCACCATCACCATAGCAAAAGCTGATCTGCCCCCACCTCTGAATTCCCTTCCACCCAACATTCCTATCTCAAAACCCACCTGTTCCTGCAAACCTACCCACCCTTACAGTCACTCACTCCAGATTTTTTTTTAACGAAATCTTTTATCTTTTTATCTTATCTTTTCAATGTCTCATACTTGTATTTTATTTTTTTAATGCGTTTCAATTCAATTCACTTCAGTTCAATTAAATTTTATTTATATAGCGTCAATAAAAAATCGTCTCAAGATGCTTTGCAAAAACCCGGCCTGAAACCCCCAGAGCAAACCTTTGAAGGCAATGGTGGCAAGGAAAAACTCCCTTTTAACAGGACGAAACCTTGAGCAGAACTGTCACGCATTTTACTTTGTACGGTGTCCTTGGGTGTTACGAAAGGTGCCTATAAATACATTTATTATATATAATAAATTTGTATTGAATACAATTTAATTGTATTACACATCTAAGTTCAATGTGTAATTTCTTTTCAGGATATGGAAGGATCTGGAAAGAATGACATGCTTATTGGAACTGGAGTCCGAGGCCCACAGGTCAGTGTGAGAGAATGTATGTGCTTATACCCTATATCCTGTATGTAGTATTATATAGTAAATGTTTATTGTTTTGTATCTTTCAGGGAATCCCTGGCCTACCTGGCCCACCGGGACCAGGGGTAAGCTATTTCTGATCCTCTTTCTGTTTGCAGAAAGTGGCCGAAGTGAGTTTTAACAGCTAACAATTCTGAGCCCTCATTATTTCTCCTTCTTACTTGGCACTTGTGTGATGTGTAGGGTGAAGATGGATCCCCTGGACTCTCCGTCAAGGTAAGTTAAATTTATTTCTTTGTCATACAAAATATTCTGTTCTTGTATTGTATCCCTGTGCAGACGTGGTATTGGACTTCCTACCACTGATGAAAAAATGTAACTCTGAATTGCATAGTATGTATGCTGGTCCAGGTAACAATGTTACAATGGAATCACCTCCACTCTATTCTATGTCTAACTGCAGGGTGAACCAGGGGACCCAGGAACACCAGGTATACAAGGTCCTGCTGGACTACCAGGTCCCAGGGTAAGTATCAGGTTTCAGCGAGTGGAACATTAATCAGGGTTGTCTTCAGTCATTTTACTTGGTGTTAAAACAACATTAAATGAAAACTTATCACTGTAAGAACTGTCACTGCTGTGTCTGTGACATGTTTTCACTTCTAGAAAGAAGTAGTAGGTTACAATCTCGCTAACTAGAACAGACACCATGTCCAACTGATATATTAGTACATCATATCTCAAAAAGTTATCATTCAGATCTCTTTCACGCATGATGGTTTCTAGATAATGATTACTGGCGTACATTCATTACTTTTTCATTTCTTTTTACAAACAGGGGGCCAAAGGAGATAAAGGCAGTCCAGGACTTAAGGTAGGGTTGCTAAACAAAACAATTTATAGTACTTTCTGTTGCTTCCAGATACTGTGTTTACTTTTCTGTTCTGATAAATAACTTAATATTCTGCATTACGTGTCTTGCAGGGTGATCAAGGAGCTGATGGACTCAGTATACCAGGACCACCCGGGCTGCCTGGACTTCCTGGACCTGGCATTAACCTAGAGGATGTACGCACACACACACACATGCATGCATGAAATTCCTCATTTTATGAATAATTATAATATAGGTTTGACGCTGGCTAGGAAATTAAGTCATAAATGATTTGGTAGTGTTTTAAATGGTACTTGACATCCAAGTTAAGTGAAGAAAGGGACAAAATTGATTTTTTTTTATAGCTGTGGAGCATAACGCCAACCAATCAACTATTTGGTAACGCATTATTAAGTGTGACACAGTTATAATATTGCCAGAGAAGCCAGCTGGGTGGAGATTCTGCTTTTAATGAATCTTTAAACATGCCTGCAGTGCTCACACTTACTCATTATATGTCCTAATGTTCTGTCTGCAGTTCTTCAATGCCACAGGAGGTTTCCTCAACTTCACAGAGATCCGAGGAGCACCTGGGCCCATGGTGTGTAGCTTTCAGCTGTTAATTTAATATGACAAAGAGTGTCTAAAGCTGCTAAAATGTCTTCTGCTGCCTCTCTATATTTCCTATATTTCAGTTAAGCCCAGGAGGATGACACCTGTGACATACATTTTGATTGAAACGTGCATTTCAGTTACAAAACCCTGCTTTATAGGATCTGTAGTTCGAGAACAGCTCTTGAATCCTCTGGTCTCCTCCTCCTGGTACAAGACTGCCATTACAGTTTTGAATTGCTGCAGCTGCATTTCGTGTCTCACCTATTGCCTTTGCTTGCATGTGTGCTTGCTGTCTGTGTCTGTGTGCATGTGTATGTGTGTGTATCTGTCTGCGCGTTGCAGGGCCCTGAAGGCTTGCCTGGCAGAGCTGGATTTCCAGTAAGAGCACTTTGCTATGCCACTTTATGCTGAACCTGTGTTATTTGACTAAACAAAATAGAAATTAATGTGTAAATGAAAATTTTGGAATCTTGGAAAGCACTGTAATACTTCTTTTACTTTGCTTTTGCTTTCTTTGGGCTAAACAGGGTAGGTAACTAAAAGCATGTGAAAGTGATTTCCTTTAAGTTACCTGATAAGAATTTAATTATTACATTTACAGTTTTATGCCCATCTTTGTCTGTCCAATGTTGTCTGAAAGTGTTTCATCCTTCCCTAGGGCCCCAGGGGACCAAAGGGAGAAACAGGCCCTACAGGCATCCAAGGGCCAGCAGGGCTTAAGGTGAGATCTAGACACAGCTGCCCAGTACAATGTGCATGTCAATAAATATATGTCTTTAAAACATTTGTTTTTGTTAGCAAAAATAATTCAGATACAGATACACGATATTCAGTTATGTTCATTCACTGTAACAGGGAGAAAAGGGAGAACCAGGGGTGACTATTGCTGCTGATGGATCTCTCTTGTCAGCTCCAAGAGGCCCTCAAGGGCCAAAAGGCATAAAGGTATTGGTTTTGCTGTTCATATTGTTTTTTTAAATGTGGCCAATATACACCAATGGCATAACATTACAACCACTGACAGGCAAAGTAAATAACACTGACAATCTATTCAATGTTCTGCTGGGAAACTTTTGAACCTGGCATACATGTGGATGTTACTGACATGTAGCACCCACCTAGACCAGACCAGGCACCCCCACCCCATAGCAATGACACTCCTTGATGGCAGCAGCCATCCCCAGCAGGATGCAGCTTGACACAGACACACACAAAAAGTGTTTAGGAACAACTCAAAAAAATATGAAGTAACAAGGTGTTGACCTGGCCTCCAAATTCACTAGATCCCAAACTGACCAATTATCTATGGGATGAAACCCATAGGACCCAAAGGCCCCCACTAACAACATTCTGTTACAAGACACCCTCAGAAGGCCCACGTCCATTCTCTGATGAGTCACATCTGTTTTGAAGGCACAAGGGAGACCTACACAATATTAGGAAGGTGGTCATTATGTTATACCAGATCAGTGTAAGTAGTATGAACTCGTCCCACTATTAAAGTGGAAATCAAGTGATGCTTGTTTAACAATATTCTAAAATGAGGAGGTGATTTTGCTAAGAGGGTTTGAGTCATTAGCTAGTAATTTCCTACAATAGCCTTACAAACACAGATGTAAGGTTGTACCTGTTAAGATACTACCCCCTATGTACATGCTTGTACATAGGTGTTATCTTAAATTATGACTCCATGGTAGCAGAAATCTTCCATGCTCACTGAGTGACTCCCGTCATTGCAAACTGAAAGTACAACTGTCGATCTAGAATGGACGTAATTGGAAAGACAACAGCTATTAGGGATTATATGAGGCTTTGTTAAAATTGGAATCATTCATCTGTTATTCAGGAGAAAACAAACAGAAATCCATTGCCTCATTACACATTTTGCTGTACTGCTTTGTATTCTTACAGGGTGACCGCGGTTACACAGGAGCTGCTGGACTTATGGTGAGTTAATATTAAACAGAACAATAATATGTAACAATATTGCACAAATCTTTTGTTCGCTTCGTAAGGGAAAGTGATTGGGACCTTAATAGCCATTCATTTCTCACACTTAACACTGATGTTGCTTTGGACATTGCATAATGTGAGGTTGTCTATTTCAGGGCCCAATAGGACCTCCTGGAGAAAAGGGAGAATGTGGCATCCCAGGGCGTCCGGTGTGTATTATTTGATTTGATCACGCTGTAAATTACACTTTCATTCGTCTTTCACAGATGTTTGTTTTAGCAACTAGCAAATGTGTTGATTCATTCGCCTTCTTTGAAAGTGACTTGTAATTATCTAAGGATGTATCACAAACTATGCATCGTATTTTAACAGAGAACAAATGCATTTTCCCTTTTTGTAGGGGAGACCTGGTTTGCTTGGGAAGAAAGGTGACAAAGGAGACTCTGTCGGCCTACCGGTAAGAAGAAAGAGGCAAAGGAGGGAACACACAGAGCATCAGTCTCTGATAATTAGATTAGATTTGTGGTTTGACAGTAGGACTAGCGTCTTAAGAGACTATATATAGTTTATAGAATTAAGTGCGTAAAAATACAGTACTAACGGAGTGAAAACTCAGAAAATCCTGTGCGACTGCTAGTTGGTGAATGCAGCTGAGGATCTACGAACCAGATATCCCCCAGGGGCTGTAGAAAGTAAACCAGAGTAAGAAATAAACAGTGAATATTCAGCTTATATTTATAAGATGAGCACAAACACAATATGAAATGAATGCTAATGTTTCTCCACATCTGCTGGATGGGTAAATATGATACAAAGCAATAACATGCTCATCAACATATGCCTTTGATTGTGTATTCTCCACATGCTTTTCTCCATAAATGAAACAGAGCATGCTACATTAACCAAGGATTTAGCTTTTCGTGTGCACGATAAATACTCTTACCCACTTTCTTTTTTCTCTCTCCGTCTCAGGGACCTCCAGGTCCTCCTGGGCCACCTGGACTTCCAGGAAGAATCCTCGGTCTGAACGGAGTAAGTAAAATTAGGAATGTGCAATATACCAGCTGATTTTCTTATCGGACAAACAAATTTCTAGTTAATAAAACTTCAGTCAGTACTTACACCCGACAGAACAACACCACTCAAGACTTGATTCTGAATGATGAGTTCTGTGTATCTGGGCTAGGGCTCTCACAGAGAGTGGACCAGGACTGCAAACAGAGAAAATAAAGATTTTAAGTTGTGTTTTACTCCAGTTGATGACAATTATCCGGCATCCTGGAGCCACTGATTGCTGTTACTTCAACACCATATCCAATCACAACCAGCATTTTCTCTGTCTGAGCCTGTATATGTATGTCAAAGTCCATATTATGTGCTCTGATAAGACCTGCCTAAGGCATTGTGCTGTGTTAACTACAGTAATATCTATTGACATTCTAGCCCTAGATAGGATTAAAACTGCCACTAAAGTCAGTGTTTACCATGTCACACCAAACAGCCTTCTGCTTATGTGCTTTTACCATTACATAAGTTAAAGTACAAATACAATAATATCCGCACCCTCAAGTACAGATGACAGTATTGGATGAGCTGTAGGTGTGTATGGTGTAGAATTAACAGCATTTGACAAGTCCAGATGAATAACGTCGATCGAAAGCTCACAAGATGGAACTATCTTGGACTACAAACCAATTCAGCAACATTATTCACAAATTTCAATTTAAGAACATCTACAGATTTTGACCATGACTCTTTTCAAGTGATCACGCTGCTCTCCTTTGAATCTCAAAGACGGTGTTCCCTGTGCGCCCCAGACCGCATTGCAAAAAGGGACAAGTAAGTCTGAGCGGGACCACCTGCCTGGTCTGTTTCATTTGGGAAGTGGATCATCGGGTGGTTCTGTTGGTGTGTGGGTGTCCCAGCATGGCAGTTCTCTGGTCTGGGCTACAAACAGTACCCCATTCCTCCCCCGCCCCCTGTTTTCCCCCCATCTCTCTCTTTGTTCTCCTAATGGTGCTGGCCTCATTTCATCAGGCTTTAACATTTGTCTTGTGTTCCGCATGTGTCCAGTTTACTAGTAGCTGGAAGAAAATCATAGTTCTAATTTATATCCCACAAGTAATCTAAACATCAATCAGTGCACAGGTCAATTTACACCTAGATTTTCTGTGTATTTCTAATAAATCATCTAACAACTCTGGACAAATGTTGATGCCTGGTGTTATAGGGGGCTGGAGTTTCAATTCTGCTTTCCTCATCTGCTCTTTTCCTCCTCACAGTCTCAAGAAGAAGAAACTTAGTGTGTGCAGATCAGAGTTGGTTCAAAGTCATGTTTCAGTTCAGTCAGTTTAACGAAGAAAAATGTTTTCACAATATTTTTTTGACATCTCTGATCTGACTAATAAGGCTTCTGTACAGGCTCTTCTTTCCATGTGCTGGGTGTGTGGGTTCTGTTATTTGAACATAGTGGGCAAACCTGTGATTAAGAACAAAAAAGGGATTATGCAGTAACAGTGCATAACGTACTCCAGGGATTTAGTGTGAGCTTCCACTTCAACTCAAAGTTGCCAAGTTGGGGTCAGATGAGCGGCCTCCAGAAAGCCTATGATGCTAACTTACTCTAAAACATCAACTATGCAAAACTAAGAACAGCCTAAAATCACCTTCATTTCATTAATCCTTGTATTTTAACCATAATAGCTGGGTGAGGGCTGCACGTGCTGCTGCCTAAAGCATGCATCCCTTATATTTAACTGGTGTTTTTTATCCTTGACATCATTGTCTTTAATTACCATGAGAGTCTTTACTGTGTTAAATAAGTTTAACAACACACACATCTCTATGCTGAGGTGCATGTTCTGTTAACTGCTCGCTCACGTGTACACGCCTGCCATCAGAAATGTTCCGTTAATGAGCATGCATGTGTGTGTAGGAGTCACCGAGGAGGAGAGATTCAGTTGGACCCAAAGGAGACAAAGGAGATGAAGGATTACCTGGAGAGCCAGGGACACCTGGTGAGAGCCTTAACAACAAAGTGCATCATTTACTGCCACTCACTTTCTCTCTGAGCTAATTCAAGTCTTCATGTTCAATTTAAATTAACAAAAAGGAGTTTTATAATGGTAATAATGCAAATCATTTATGCTGTGACATTTTGCTTCTCAGCACCCCGCTTTCCAGACGGAATAGTGGTGAGTATTGATTTTTTATTTTTTATTAAGTTTACAGGTGTAGATTAAAATGGTAACTGAATAACTGTCAGATCTGCAGCAGACGGAGCATCTGAAATCTGAACGAGTACTGGTTATGGTGTGAGTTTTATGTTTTCACAATAAAAGGCAGGACCCAAGGACACAAGGAGTCACACTAGGGAATGAAGCAGGGAG
Organism: Planiliza haematocheilus; assembly: GCA_005024645.1. Classification (NCBI taxonomy): domain Eukaryota; kingdom Metazoa; phylum Chordata; class Actinopteri; order Mugiliformes; family Mugilidae; genus Planiliza; species Planiliza haematocheilus. The sequence goes on from SRSE01000465.1 coordinate 13,102,675, forward strand.
ACACAACAGGATGAAAAAATAAAACAATGCAGAGCTGAGGCAGGATGAATTAAACAAAGTCCAAGCAAAAACATAACCCAACCAAGACAATACTAAAACCAAAACAAAGTTAGAGTCCTATATAAAACCAAAAGTGGCCAAAAACACATGGAGGGAACAGCAGATAACCACAACAGGTAGACTAAAAAACACAGCAAGATAGCTTGACAAAGGACTGGGGAAAGACGGTACTACATATACATATGGACTTAATGGGGTAATGAGACACAGGTGAAACCAATGAGGGAGAAACTATCACATATGGCAGGAAGTGAAGCTTAAAGCCACAGTGTCAAAGACTGTTACAAAATAAAACAGGAAACATCAGGAAAACCAAACTAGATTAGAGACAATGTTCAAACCTCAACCTTCTCAAAACTGTGACATGCACAGATTCAAATCTTATACTGCATTCTCACCTCTAGCATCAGCCTAGCAGCAGCCAGGCAGTAGAATAGCTCTAAGAAACCCTCCTAAGTAACAGACAGACAAAACTGCTCTATGTAACCTGTCAACTCTTTTAACAACCATCATAGCACCACTAACAACTTTCCATGGTATTGTGATATACCAGAGGTGGTAAACAAGTTGTACAAATGTGACGAGGCAATGAAATAGCCTTGTTTCTTAATAAGAGTCTGGCTGATCCTTCTCTTCGTGGCTCTCTCAGGGTGCTAGAGGTGATCAAGGATACAAAGGTGAGAAGGGAGAAAAGGGTGACGCAGGCCTGCCTGGTTCTCCAGGACTGCCAGGGAGATCAGGACTGGTGGTGAGTGAAGCTACCTCATGTACTCAAAATACAGAGTGTGCATCTAACTGTTAATCGTAAGACGACTCACATATTGTAGGTTGATTGATGAATGTTTCTGAGAGTGTTCATGGGTGCACCAGAGAAGACAAATATGGAAGTAAATACCTCTTTTTTTAAGGCGCAGTATATTTAATTCAGTGTGTTTGTTCCTGTAGGGACCAAAGGGTGAGTCCGTTGTTGGGCCCCAGGGTCCCGTTGGTTCTCCTGGCCAGCCTGGACCTCCTGGGTATGGACGACCTGGACCACGTGGTCCGCCCGGCCCTGCTGGACCTCCAGGACTTGTATCTGCATATGGGACAAGTACGTGTTTGTTAAAGAGAAATTAAGGAGTAGTTAGTAGAGTCTGGTACTGTCGGTTGTATCACTTAAATGTAATTTCTATGTGCTTTCATCAGCTATTCCCGGTCCTCCGGGTCCTCCGGGTCCTCCAGGCTCTGGCAACCTGGTAAGAGATTTGCCACGACAAAATGAATGGTCAATCAGATAACTTTTCAGAAAGCCACAAAGGTTCAGAAATGATGCTGTGATGGTGTATGTACAGGTGACCACCTACAGGACATCCAACGCTCTCACCAGAGATTCACTGCGCACTGCAGAGGGAACCTTGGCCTATGTGTCTGAGAGGGGAGGAGAGCTGTACATCAGAGCACGCAACGGCTGGCGCAAGATCCAGGTGTTTGTGTCAGAATCAGATATATGTTGTATTTCTGTAGTCTCACCTAGAGGTCGACCGATAGTGGATTTTTGAATGCCGATATTATACCGATAGTTTGGAGCAGGAAAAAAACGATAACCGATCAATCGGAACTGTGATTTTCTCATCCTCCCAGTCAGGCTGCAACCACTAACCAGCTATAGGGATGGTATACTAGGATTTTTTCTTTATCTTATCCATACTCTTAACAGTCCTGTTCTTTCTTAAAACTAAAGAATTTACAAGAAATTCCCAAATTTTAAGATTCATGGCAAACTAAGATGAAGAGACTACACACAGACAGCTTTCATTTTAGCCTGTTAACAAGCTAACTGTTGTTAGCTTAACAAGCTCATGTAGGCTAAATCATGCCGGTGGAGATGTGGCTGTTTATGCTGAAATATGATGCACATTTATGCTTGTTGAACTAGTGGTACTTATTGCCTCTGCGAAGGAGGTTATGTTTGTTGACTTTCAACATGTGAAGGTTTTATTTCACTTACAATGACACGTGTTGTCGTCCAGTCGACTTGTCTTCTCCACAGATCACTTAACTCCTCAGCTCTCTCTCTCTCTCGCTGTATATGAAGAGCAGCCCCGCCCCTCAGTGATCTATCGGCAACTATTGGCGCCAAATTCGGCCGATGCCGATAGTTTTTAAAACGTCCTATTGGCGCAGATTAATCGGCCAAACCGATTAATCGGTCGACCTCTAGTCTCACCAGTACTATAGTATAGTAACTGCCAACTAGTAGATGTTAACAACAGTAATACTTTATTTAAATCAAATAAGACCCATATTTGACACCACTTGTCGTCTATGTGTGTTTGTGTGTTTACCAGCTTGGAGAGTTGATCCATCCCGGACCCTCCTCATCGGACTCGTCTCAAGCTCTCAGCAGACCTGGAGACAGGAGTAGACCACACAGGCCCAGCAACCAGGTTCAACCACACTTACAGGCACAGCAGGACACTGTGATAGGGCTAAATGGATGTTGGGAAACACATTCATCCCTTTAGTTCAAGATTAACTTTAAAAAAAAATATAAAGGACCACATTAATTGTAGTTTTTACTCAACAGGAGCTGCAGGACGGCAGTACAGCCTATCAGCCCAGCTATAACTTGCTACCACAGACCTTCAACGGCGTACCTGGGGTGAGTGTAACAAGCACACCTACACCTTTCCACGCATGCATTATAAACTCTGTACCAGACCCAGGTCACTAACTTTATGCCTGTGAGGTATGCATGACTTGATGTCAGACGTGTGATGAATCATGTCTCCTGGTCTCTGTGTTTTTCTCTCTTTTAGCTCCACCTGGTAGCCCTGAACACCCCACTCAAAGGAGACATGCGTGGCATCCGTGGAGCGGACTTCCAGTGCTACCAGCAGGCTCGTTCCATGGGCCTTACGACTACCTACAGGGCCTTCCTGTCCTCACACCTCCAGGACCTGGCAACAATTGTGAGGAAGACCGACCGCAACGACATGCCCGTGGTTAACCTGAGGGTAAGGACAGATATACAGTTTTCATTGTGTAACTGCCCTGGTTTAAAGATACACTTCAATCATATCTGATAACACGTTTACTGCTGCTTTAAATCTGTCCCTTCTCCGGGTGTCAGGGTGAGGTGCTGTTCAGCAGCTGGATGTCCATCTTCTCTGGGAATGGAGGCATATACGACACATCCGTACCCATCTACTCCTTCGATGGACGGAACGTGATGACGGACCCGGCGTGGTGAGTGGCCTTGAGCAAGTGGAGCAAGATGCTTGTGTGCAGGAATGAAAGTCAGACCACCAAAATGAGGAGTTCCACTTGAACTAAATCTGCTCATTTATCCATGCCAACATAAAGTTTATTGTAAACACAGTCCATAAACTCCACTTTGACATGAGCAGTGCTTCTGCTGGTAGTTGTAGCTGGCTCAAGTTTGTCAGATTGTTCAGCAATGCCAAAACATTACAGCCCTCAAAGTATAAAAAATCTCTTAAATATAAAGTAGATCAAGGTGATATAAAGCCCATAGAGTCTTTCCCATTTCTGGCCCAGGTTTTGATAGCTTTGGTATTTCCCAACACACTCGGGTTGGTTTAATTCTTTCTCTCTCTAAGACTGAACAAAACTGTTCACTTGTGCCATGCAGTAGGTACACAGTCCAAGTGAAGAAGGGTCTGATAGTCATTGAGCTGCACAGCAAATAATGACGACATTAAACAAGAATATAGCTTTGGTTCTTGGGTTTTGAGTTAAAATTTAGTCATATCATTTGGGCTAAGTTAGGCTTCAATGTACCAGTTTGTAGTCTCTGTTTAAGGCTATTTGAAGATATGCGTGATTTATAGTTCCATGTCAACTTAACACCCTAAGCCATGGGTGTCAAACTGATCCGTGAAAGGGCCACTGTGGCTGCAGGTTTTCATTCCATCCATGCAGCACCCATGCCACCTGAGACACCTGAAATGACTACGTGAAGACAGTTGATTCATTGAGCCAAGTCAGGTGTGCTGCTGCATGGTTGGAATGAAAAGCTGCAGCCACAGTGGCCTTTCACGGATCACCTAAGCAATGCGAACTATAGCATCTGTGATTGGTCTAAAATGCATTTCCTTGTTCACATGACTTAGCACAGAAGGTTCTCCTTTGTTCAGGCTCAGGCTACACGCCATCTACTCAATGGCGTGCTTTCGCAGAGTAGGCCTTAGCATATAGCTTTTAAGCCAGACAAATGTCCCTTGATACATTTTTTTGTGGTGGAACATTTGTCTGGAGTCGCTCTGTTGGTAACTGCAAAGATCTGCAGGGCCAGTGCAGTCATTTGGGTGGGCGGACGTAGTCATACACGTCATCAGAGCGTCGTGGTGTTGAATTTGTTTACAACACAATGGCTCTGACTGGTTGGAGGAAAGGTATTTTTGCTCAGAATTGTTTGAACCAACCATTTGAAGAAAAAAAAAAAAACACTTCCAGAGATAATGATAATGTTGTGAGAAAGTATTCTGATTCAGAAACAAAGGTTAGTTCTAGGACGGGCTTGACTTTAAACTTTTTATCCCAAACTTTTCATTTTCCGTCTGGTCTCCTCTTACCTCTCGTTCTCCTTTAACACTAAGGTGTCAACATGTGAACCTCCCATTAAGTCTCTCCATCTCTCTCCACAGGCCAGAGAAGATGGTGTGGCACGGCTCCAGCCTTGTGGGCAGCCGCCTGACCGCCAACTACTGTGAGGCGTGGAGGACGGGCGACATGGCGGTGACGGGCCAGGCCGCCATGCTGCAAACGGGCCGAATGTTGGGACAGCACGCCCGCTCCTGCTCCAGCCACTATGTAGTGCTGTGCATAGAAAACACGTACGTGGGGGAAAGGCATCAAAGGAGGACCTGAGGAGAGACGCGTAATCACACATGCAGGCGTGCTGAAAGTAGAAAAAAATGTGACACGTGAACGGGAAACACATGCAGGCACATACACATACTGATGATATGTCAGTGATTGTACTACAGCTCTCACATGCAAACATACTAAAATAAAATACTCACACAATAACATGCACATGCAGGAAGAATGAAGGACACATGAATACACATTAAAGTTCCTTTCACTTTGTTCTGGTTCCTTGTTCAGTTGTCACTTGAATCCAGGTGTGCTTCAAAAACTGACATTCTTATCAAGCATGTTTCAAGCATGTCACAGCAGGTCATCACAGAAAACTAACATAACCAGGTTTTTTTTTTGCACCGTGTGTTTGTCACAGTTGTAGATTTTCACTGTCATTTTTAGTAACACTGCTATGTATTTTTTATTTTTGTGGAACAGAAGGAATTCCAACCGTAATTCCCGTATCACATAAGTGATATAGTTTAGAGCCTTGTGCGTAGGGTTGTGTGTACCGTTCACATTTGAGCAGTACGTGGTACCTTTCTCCTGTACTTTACTCTCTGCAACTGCAAAAATCGAATAAGTCCAGACTTCATTTGAACAATAATTATATTACACCTGGCGAATTGAAACCTCATACTACTTAAATAGAAGTGTCACAGCAGAGCTCGTCACTACTGCAATGCAAGCCTGGAGAAGCCAGTCTTACTCTGGTAACACACCATTGAGATACCATTATGGGCCGTGTTTCGAAAAACAGAGAAAAGAATACCTCTAAATGCAATTGGACAGTCCTATAACCAGTCAGACTTAACTCTTGACTCTATGGCATTCAGATGAACTAACACCTACTTCTAACGGTGGTGTTCCAAGCCAACTATCTGCCAGAAAATGTGTTCTTTGACACATTGTAGTTCAGTCGGCCCCCATAAAACGAGTGAATTGTGAATTTGGTCTCCAATCCTTCTTATGCATCAAGGTTTGCTACTAGGTTGTGTCAAATGAAATTATTATATGCAAGTGATTTCAGAGATTTTTTTTTATGTCAGTATTCAGTATTTTTGTCATCATTAACAAATCCAAAAGTGTTAGGTTGTCTATCAATATCCTATCTGTGGCATCCAGCCATACTGAACAGATGTAGAGCTTTAAATTCAAACCAGGCTACAAATATACAGTATACACATATGGTGGGGAAAAAAGTGGTTAGTGATTTTGCTGAAACAGCACTGTAGATTCTAGTGAACTTTACTGAAATAGAAGAAAACTGTGTTTTTGTTGCGGACTATTTTTCCGCAGGTGGATTAATCCACATTTGGTGCTTCATCATGTGCAGCAGCAGCAGCAGCAGCAGCAGCAGCAGCAGCAGCATGGTGTGTATGGATAGTCACATATTAAAGCACAGTGTGTTCGTTGGTATGAAGGAATGTGTCACCGGTCCAAGAATCTCATTATCTGGTGTGGTTTAGTCGTTTTCTGGACATAAATACACATGTTATACATATTATAGGCAATACTTGCTACAGGTTTGCTGGTTTGTTTATTTCAATAGGAATTGTTTGACACTGTCCACCACGTAATGAGACTACTACTACTACGAAAACTAGACTTTTTATTTGTGTGACAAGAGCATCCATTTCAAACTGAAATATCTTCACCACAACATCACCTACATTTATTTTCCAGCCACTAAAAAGACAAAAAGGCTGTTTACCACTAAGATCTTCACTCCGATTGTTGTATCCACTCACATTAAACCAATATTGATTGGTATTTTGATAAAATAAAAATAAAGGTTTCCCACATAGTGCAGCTTTCTAAAGCTACAAAAAGGCGAGTGCATAGGTAATATTGAAAGACTAACTCTTACGTGTGGTGTTGTCGCCCCCTGCTGGAAACCACCAGCTTTATATATACGTCTTTTAAATTGAGGATAATACAGCAGCTTTACCCTTTTCTCTGCTGAACTTCAATCATCTGAACTACTTTTACCATTAACGTGTCTGCATTATAGCGTTAATAGAGTTACAATCAATGTGTGATTTTTTTTTTATTAATTTATACTGTAGCAGGCCCTAGAGTGAAAACATAGCGAGATCATATCCAGATTTTGATGAAGTCAGAACATGTGTATATGTATTTGTGTGTGTTTATATGTTGTCATTGTCCAGATGTTTCTTTTTTTTTACTTGTAGATATAGGCTTTGTAAGAGGCACACTAAATGACCCAGGTTTTCCTCTCCCACACTCACATTGATTGAGATGTAGTTCCACTGCTGCGCCTGTAAAGATGTCCGTTAGATCTTTTGGTTAAAAAAAAACAAAACACTTGAGCTTCTGAACAAAAAGGTGGTTTGTACTGACTCACTGGTGCTCACTAAATAAAATGTCTTATTTTGTGTCTTTTTTTTAAAAGTGGCGTCTTCTTCTTGTGCTTCACTGTGCGTTTCACATTCTCAATAAGATATTTTAAACAAGGTTGAGGAAAACCGAGTAGGCACAATTATTAAGAATATTTCATCAACTTTTCTACAATAACTCTTCTCAAAGTGACATATGGACACAAGAAATAAAAGAAATTTGAGAAATGAGAAATTTGCATCTTCAAGCTTATCTTTGTACACAAAGTCTATTCAGTTTTACATGACCCACTTGCTCTTTACAAAGGTTAGAGTCAATTATGTTGCGCAGTATTTGGCTGGCCAGGACCATAAAAGCATATTTTTGCCGATGCTTCTCACACGTAAACGTGAGACAGGTTAAAAAAAACAAAAAACAAAACACATTCTTACTTTTACAAGTGAAAAGTTGTACTCAAGAGCATAAAAAGCGTGTTCAGAATACTCACAGGTTTCACTGCTACTGCCCTGCTCGATCTGATCTCACCACTAGCTTAGCGGGCTAACAGATTTTAGCGTAGAGTTACTGAAGCAACATGTAGATTTGCGCCACTGCTTTACTACGCCGAGAAGGAGTAATGAGGGTATTCTGGACAAACATGTGGTGGCCCCTGGTGGCAAAAATGAAATTATATGGACAACTTTGCATTCACAGGCCAGGACCTTAGAAACCGGGTGTCTGGAGACATTCCCACCAAAATGTCAAGCAGTGCAAAGTCAGGCCCCGTTCAGATCCCGTCGTTGCACCTGTTAAGAACTAATGAAAATACACTGTATTGCCAAGTAATCACTCACCCATCCAAATAATTGAATTCAGGTGTTCCAATCAGTTCCATGTCCACAGGTGTATACAATCAAGCACATGAGCATACAGACTGCTTCTACAAACATGAAATCATCTACAATCTTATGAAAGAAGGGGTTACTTTTAAAAAGTAATGTTATTGTTACTTCTCCCAACAGTTAGTAACTCAATTACTCCACTATAAAAGTAACTAGTAACTAGTTACCAGGGAAATTAACTATTCCGTTTCTTTCTCATTGTGAGTAGTAGTAGTAGTGCTGAATGAGCAACCCTTGATCATCCACGTTATATAGCCTAGTTTGTCTATATGGAAATAAATCTGTTGGACATCTGTTATAACATAATAAACAAAACATGGATTCTGTACCTGTTACAAAGTGATTGCTACACCAGCAAAATCCGTTTCTTGAGGGATCCCACCGCTCTGTTTTCTCGTTCTTTGCTTGTCCCCGACTATTCTGGCATCCTGTGGCACAACTGGAGACCAGTTTTGAATGTAACTGGTACAAGGACAACTTAGTCGCTCGTAGTTGTCAACTGAAATAGCACCGTGCTCTTTCCTGCCAACATGGCGGTGTTGTGATTGCTGATTCAGGCAGGGTGACGTCTACCGAAGCTCTATTAGTTGCTCCACCTCACACTTTATAACGCACTATGCATGTAGTTGTCAGGTGACAGCAACGGCGTTGTAACGATGGAAGTAGATTACTTGTTACTGGAAAAAAATAACGCCGTTATTAACACCGTTTATTTTAACGGCGTTATTCCCATCACTGCCCTCGGGAGCACAGTGCATTCCAGCGTGCTACTAGGATTCCGCCTGTGCAAGTCCAGTCGTGAAATTTCCTCGCTACTTAATATTCCACAGTCAACAGTCAGTGGTATTATAGCAAAGTGGGAGCGACAGCAACTCAGGATGCTGAGGTGCAGTGTGCAGAGGTCGCCAACTTTTAGAGTTGATCACTAGCTGCAGACCTCCAAAATTCATGTGGCCTTAAGATTATCAAGAACAGTGCATAGAGAGCCTCATGGAGCGGGTTTCCATGGCCGAGCAACAAGAGCAAAAGAAGAAACTGTTGTAACAAAAGATTCATTTTTATTAAATGGTTATGTACAGCACATTCCTGAATCAAAACAGCAAGTCCTTATCTTTTCATATTGAGGATTTTCTCCTGTTTCATTTGCCAAAAAACAAACAAAACAAAAACTTAACAACACATACACCAGGTGTGCTTTAATTTCTGAAGTTTTAAAACCTCCCCTTATTGCACCAGAGCCTTAAAGGCTTCAGTCCCAGGGTTACAATGTCAGCCTTTTAAAAGAAAAACAACAACAACAAAAAAAACATACTGTAGGCTGCTTTCCTCAAAGCCATTTCATCTGTTGCTACGGCTGCTGCCGTCACTGCAGCTTCGCCACGAACATTATTGAAACAATAATAAGACTCCTTACAAAAAAGACCCCAAGGGCGTCTATAAAAAGGGTGTCCATAAAATTCATAGTTTGAAAAAGAAAGAAAATAGTCTTTAAAATGAAGAGATTTTATATGTATGCTAGTGTAATGAAGTCCCGATGTGTGGAGGTGGATAATAAAGGCCAGAATTGCAAACAGCTTTAGAAAAGCACCAACCTCTCAAAGAATTACTCCCCGCAGTGGGAACGTGATTTTTTTTGCTATTATTATCACAATGGGTTGAAAAATAAGTACATCCACATTTCAGTGATCAAGTTGGACAGGAAGCTCGTCTGTGATCAGGCTGATGGGTAACTATAAATAATAGTGAAATTCAAATGTTTGGCAAATAGAAACTATACATAACATCAGCCAATAGTTTGACATATTCCTCATGAATCTCTAAAACTCTAATTGTTGACTGGCATATTTTTCTACTTGGCAATGGGAGGAATAAACTATTAATTCGGTGAGCTTCCACGTTAACAAATAAAATCATATCCGCCAGTGGAAAACTAATGCTGTTCTGTCACCACACACTTGTTCATTAAAGTCCAGCTAAGGAGCCAAGGATTCACTGACTGTAGCTCCAATTTGATTTCTTTTTTAGTGTACTTTAATAATAATTATACTTCTGGATGGAAAGACAAGACATTCACAGTCGTCACCTTGGACTTAATCAATAGAGAAATACGTCTTCATCAGTCCACTTCACACAAACACTGTGTGGACCATGGCTGATTTACAACCAGTCAAACATTAGTAGGAACTGGAATCTGGCAGTGAAAGAGTTCCTGCAGGTCCATCCGAACCAGAAAGAAGACCCGACAGATCAGATTGTTTTCTAAAAATAAAAAGGAACTTCTAACCTTCAGATGGAGTCCAGGTTATGTGCTGGTGTTAAACAGCTCTGCAGCATAGAACCACATGTTGCATGTGTGTGGGGTCAGAATTCTGCCATATGTGCAGGCAGTGTGCATCCAATCTGTACTCTGAAGATTAACAAACCATAAAAAGTCTAAAACACCGGAGGGTCTGAAAGAAATTAAACGCTGTGGACACCGATCAAAAACCAAAGAAACGTTAAAACGGCCCGTCAGTGTAGGCCTGATCAATATCACTGATCCAAACCTGACAGAGCTGATCTGTTCTGATACAAACAGCCATGATAGAGGAGCCTTATTTCTGCTTAGTTAATACAACACACACCAACACTTTTCTAAAACACGTACTGTACATCTGAGGACTGCTATAGTTACAAGAGCATGAGAATCAAGACCCAAAATGGATCTGTGGGATTTTTTTTTGTTTTTTTTGTTTTTTTTTATCTACAATGTGTGTGTGTCAAAAGTTACCGTGAAGCCTCCTTCAGAGCTAGGACGACAGCAGCATCTACTCTGCCTCCTTGCTGTAGATAATACAAGAACAGACTGACCTGACGTGCTGAGAGACAAGTCAATGAAATAAGACCCATTATACTGTATATATGTAGCTTCTGTAAAAACAAAACAAAAAAATAAATCTGTTCTCAAATTTCCCTATGGTTGGTTTCAGCATGCTGGTTTCAGTTTAAGGAAGAATTTTAAGGCAGCGTTTCACCCCACTAAGTCTTCTTCACGACTATGCATTCTTAATCGTTGTAAATAAAATTCAGTAAGACTGTTTCCACATCTACTCGCATGTTTGCTGTTCAAGCAAGTTAAAGAAAAATGTCAGTTTACTGCTGATTGGCTTTTTTTATTTTGAAGCTCTGGCCATCGGTTCAATCAGTGACTGCGAAGATCCTGGAACACAGATACATCCCCAAAACCTAATTTGAGTCGACCAAAGCAGAACTGATAATGGTCCAAACTCCGTGAGTACTTCACCACCAGCAATTTGTGGGGAAATGTTCAGATCAGACTGGTTTGACATTTCATATTTGCCATTTCCAGCTTCTTCATTTTAATGCTTTACCTTATCGTCCTAGAAATGTCTAAATACATCTGCTCATGTGATCGGTGGGCATGCAGCGTTCAAGTGATGAAAGTGTAACAAGTTTAGGTTAATTACTTCTGCCGTGTTTCTGTGTGCATGACAAGTGGCTGTTCTCATCTCAGTGTCACTCACACCTGGGCTTTCCCTGTTGTGACATCCTCTGCCCAGTTTGAAATGTTGCCGCGTTCTGTGACCTCCGCAGTGACTCAGTGAACGGTGTACATAGCTGATAGACTAGCCAGAGCTACAAAGATAAAATCCTAGCTGCAAGCTTCCCTTTACGTTTGCTGTAATGAGCAGTATCATTTAATGAAACATCAGTCCATAAATCTAATCTGTTTAAGAAAACATGCAAAAAAAAAAAAAGAACTATGGCTGCAGCATATGGGCTCACACTGGCCATAAAAACCATCCCAGAGGGGAATGTTGCCAACAGAAGCTGCTCTCTATTCTAAAATGTAGACAGAAGAGGAACGTTCACATTGTGAGGTTTTGATCAGAGATGATGAGTCAGGCTACACAACAGCAGCTTAAAAACACCACACACCCCTCCTCTCTCATACACACGCACATGCATGCTTATCACTCTGACACCTTAGCCGCCTCAAAGTTGACAGCCAGCTTCCTGTGCTTCTTCTTGGAGGCGGAGCCGGGGGTGTGGCCTGTTGCTGGCACGTTTTGTCGAGGTGGCGTGTGTGGGGCCGCTGTCACGGTGGAAGGTGCTAGACTGGGGTCGCTCTTGGTTGCGTGTTGGTGTTGGTGTTGGTGTTGCTGGTGGGTTTTACCGCTCTGAGGTTCACTCTGGGCTTGCGATTGGCCAGAGGGCTGGTTATGGGCTCTCTGTGATTGGTTCCTGGCAACGGTGTGGGCGGCGCTGTAAAACTCTCTGCTTTCTTGGTTCTTTTTGTTGGCTGACACTCGCTTCTTAGTCACCTGTCGGGATCAGAAGAGATGTAGAAAGCTGGCTTACCAGACTGGCCTTCATCACTATAAACATAATCAAAAAGAGGAAAATACCTGTAACTTTACCTGTAAGGGGATGAACTGGTTGTGTGAGCCGATGGGCAGTGCTGTTGCAGGCTGGGGGCGGGCAGCACCGGGGAAGGTCCCTGCTGCTCCGTAGAACGGCTGGTTCTGGTGGTGAGGAGGCAGCGCCATTCCCCACAGAGGTGCTGGGCCGTAACCCTGGGGAGGCAGCAGCAAACCACCTGGACGGAGAACAGCATATTAAGAATGTCTGAAAAGACCTCTGATGACTTGTGAGCCCCCTCTGAGCAGACTGACCTTGCTGGTTGAAGACAGAAGCCATTGCTCCCATGTTTGGAGGTCGTATCTGACCCACTCCTGGGTACAGAGGAGGTGGGAGAGGGAAGCCTGACCCCACTGAGTTCTACAAATAAACAGGAGGGCAGAGCAAGAGGCAGGTTAGTCAGAGGTGGGGTGAGAAGCACCTCCAATGATTCTGTCAACTATTTAAAATCATTTTGGTTACAAGTGTTCAGTTTGCTAGCTGCTTTTAGACAGATATTCGTCAACATTTCTTTATGACTGGATCAATTCTGCATCTAGATAAATCTAATAAACTTACTGTTTATTATTTAACCCCTCTAATTTGGAGACTCCAAAGGAGACAAAACAGCATTTGTAATTCAGGTCCTTTAATATTGTATATGGCATTGTCTTCTTCGTTTGACAGATCCAGTAGCAATTTATAAGATCCTTGGACTGTTTGTTTTTGTTTTAAATACATGCATACAGATAGGGTTTTAAATACATGTAATTTCCTGCATCCATTCATTAGAAATGTCACTGCAGTCCAGAATGGTTTTTGCAAAACTAGCCTCACAAGACTCGTAACTAGTGTGAGAAAGATCCAAAACATGACAGAAGCTACAGCTGTGAGAGCATCTTCAAGCCTGAAAGCTGTACTGTGAAAGGATTTTAGATTTCAAAGTATGACAACAGAGAAATGCTGGACATAAGTAAAGCCACAAGCAAGAAGTAGCAACCAGATGTAAAAGGGATATAGCTGTAAATGAACTGATCGAATTGATTAAAGAAATCCAGTTTTTATTTAGATATCTACTATGCACCTCTAGCATTTTGTGACTGACTGTGGACACATGGGACACATAGTGCCAGTATCAGCTGCTCAAGTACTCAAAACCACTTTTGTGGTAATTCGTGCTGTAGTAGGTGTCTCCAATACCACACGTTGCCATAGTGACACACATAGACATACTTATTAGAAAAATAGAACTCATTAGAAAAATTGTCATCTGTGTGCATGTGTGTGTGTGTACCAGTCTTTGGAGGACAAAGAAGGCAGCTTTCTCCTTGGCATCATTTTCTGACTGGCACTGTGGACCATGAACCATCAACCCATTGGACAGCTTTACCTGACACACCAGAAAGCCCTGAGGGGCATAGGATAATGTTACTATAAAGTCCAAATAAAGAACAACAAAACACTTGTGGGAAAAACTGAAGTATGTGGATAATCATATGTCATATTATGGCATTTGTTTAAAGAGAGAAACGTGGCAAAAAATGTAAAATATATCAGGTGTTTGGTGTACAAGACAAAAATAATATACACTGTTACCTGTCTGTTGCGTATGAAGCTGAACTCTGGTGGTGCCATACCCAGTCCTGCACAAACACATGCCAGCTCTGACACCTTACTGGTCAGCACAGGGTTAGCAGAAGCAGCTGATGCTGGAGAGGGTGACACAGCTGTGTCACCATGGGGGGAGTTCATCTTTGCAGCTAGAGAGAGATAACATGTGATGAAAAAAAGGAGGAGAAGGCACAAACTGCCCTGAAAATGCAGTTGCACTGAGTCTGCCTGTGTTGCGGTCATGGATTATGTACCTAGCTTCTTGGACGATCGTCTCCTGTTCTGCTGCTGACCATCAGACGGCGTGGTGTTTGTCATCTCTTGAGAAGATGGACTTCCTGTTCCAGAGCTGTCAATCTTAAGCATCTCCTTCAGCACCAGAGTTCCCTTCTACAGCAACAACCAAAAGACAAACTAGCTTAATATTTTACATCTATCCTAAAAACATTTTAACTCCTCTACAAAAACACCACTACTCACCATGGCGAAAGACTGTGGAGACAAGGGGCCATCTGACTGGGTGGTAGGTGGCTGTGGAGGAGCAGGAGGTGGTGGGGTTTGCTGGTTACCCTTGGAGATCTTTAGACTGGCTATGAGGTCCTCAAATTCAGTCATAGCCTAAAAGACAGGGAAATATGAAGAGAAAGCAGAACCTAAGTGGGCTGACATCTTTATCTCAGTTCATGTTCAAACAAGATTCTGACCAAAGGGGGGGGATTAGAAGATTGACGATGTGTATATACCTTGTTAGGTGTGTCCTGTGAGGGGAACAGGGTGTTGAGGTCTTCATTTTTCTTCAACAGTCTGATGCTCCCAGCTGGGGTCTGAAATTACACACACACAGGTCAGCACAATTCTAACCACATACTGTATTGCAGGGGCTGAACGACTTCCTATTTTTAAAGCCGACTATTAAATGGTGGGACTAGTCAGTACGACCCCTACTGTATAGACAAACATCTACATGACTTCACCACATACTGGCCAGCAATTTCGAAAACCACTTAACAAACTAACATACAGTCAAGTATGTCAGACTGCATCTAGCCTTAGTGAAATGCTAATATTTAGAACAAAAATAACTTTTTACAGATTCCTCAAAACATACAGTTTAAACTAACAAACTATCATTTAAAGGTGCAGTAGAAGATTGTGAAGATCCAGGACTTAGCCAAAAAATTTGAAAATCGACAGCTTCTAAGTCCCTCCCCACTTTCCGCTAAAGCCCAAAACGGTCTCCCAAGCCCCTCCCCACCACAAGGGAGAGCTGTGCATGATAGAGCGCGTGCAATTTGGCCCTGGAATACTGCGCACGAGCAGAGAACCGAGAGAGAGCGAGTAAACAAACTAGCATGGAACACACCAACGTAAGAACAACTAAATAGTTTTTATAATACCCTTCGTTATTGCTAACTAATTTGACCTAAAGTACAACGATACAGTCGTTATACTTTAGGTCAAAATATTTAGCAATAGTCAACGTTAGGATGTTTCTGAAAGTAGCCTACATCGGTGATGTTTGCTATCAGTAACAGTTAGAAGCATTCATTGTGGCGTTTTATTCCACAGTTTTTTTTTTTTTTTAAATGACCTGCTTCATTATACTTTAACATAGGGTCAGTTTCAGCAAATATGACAGAAAGTTAGTTTTATAAAAGTTGCCTACTGCACCTTTAAGTTGGGTGAAAGTGTCAGTCTCATGCCTGTTGTAGTTTTATGCTGTTAGGTTGCTGGGGAGCAGTTTAGAGCGTATATACTTACAGCCTTGTTGTCGTGTTGATTGTCTCCCTGTTGGTACTGTCCTTCCTAGAATTGGAAACACACATAGTTTTTTTTTTTTCTTGAAACAACACACAGTAACAGTTTTATTTCACATTTAACTGACACTTTATCAATTATCTGGCAAACACTGGACAGCTTCATACTGCTTAAAGCTTAAGGAGCCTTAAATGTGGGTGACATAACACAAAGTTCCACTCATCAGTAAGAGAAGCAGAAAGGTAATACCTAATATCTCTTCTTAAACCTAACAAGTTACTAACAAGTAACCAACAGGTTTGGGTGGACTTGCAGCGACGGAAACACGTGTGACTGGTGTCCTCTTTCATTATAAAACTCCCTATCACACACACTAAGACTTACATTATTGTGCCAGTGAGCAGGAGGTTTGTTGGGAGGTCCTGTGTTCTGCAAAGTCTGCCACACATTATTGTACTCCTCTTTATTCTGGATTGAGATAGAAAACATTGCACACATTTTATTCATTGAGAGTGATGAACAGTGCTCTATTACTTCGAATGCAACTTGCAGATTAGCAGATTGCAAACGCAACGCTTGACATATACTGTACATTTACAACTAAATACAGGTGGTTGTGCATTCACCGTGGCTTGTTGTTTCTGGATGGGACCTTTAGAGGGAGAGTTCCTGTTGCCCTGGGTGGCAGCCTTCACCACACCATGTTTGTAGTTATGCTAAAGATAAGGATGAAAGATTAAAGAGTTGTATTGAACCCAAAACTGCCTTCAAAGCTGTATTGCGTGCATCCTCCTCCATTCTTACCTGTGTCGGCACAAAAGGTGAACGTGGTGAGTGGTTGAGACCCGACATCTGCCGGTGTGAGTTGAAGTTTGCGCCAGAGGCGGGTTGAGGTTTGACGATAGCGGTGAGTTTGTGGGACGTGTGATCCACTCGGGATCCGTGGGACAGGTTAATCAGAGCGCAGGGAGGGAGGCGGTAACCACGAGGTGATGTACACCTGAGAACACGCAAAAGAAGGGCAACAGAGCTGTCACGTGTCTGCTCACAAATCAGTCAGGTGTAGAGTGAAAATGTTTCATTCACACAGTGAAATGTGGATAATTGTAGAGAGAGATATAAGAACGCAAAACGAGTTTGTTTGATCCAATATTATTAAGTACATCAATTAGTGCTGTAGCAACACAGTATTATAATATAAAGGACAAGAATCAGAATAACATCATGAGGTTACCAGAGATTCCATCAGGAATTACACCAGCTGCAGTGATCAAACAGCACACTCACATACCGCACTGCTTACCTGATGTTGAGGCCTCCAGCAAATTCTTCATCAAACAGCACTTCGAACAGAACCTCTGCCTCACGCTCAGCTGAAGAGAAACACAAACCATACAATTAATCGTGCACACATGTTACCCTTGAACCGTGCTGATTCTGTGGTGGAATCTTTGTAAATGGGAGAATAAATCAGCAAATTAAAGGAATATTCACCTCCTTTAATCCCGACGATTGTCCCTCTGAGTCCCAGTGGAACAGTGAAACCCTCCCTGGTGTTGACGACTCTGTCAAACAGGCGATACTCCGCATCCGGGTCTGGAACGACACCTTGCTGCTGCTCCAAGGGCTACACAGAAACACAGGCGTTTATGCTGATGTTCAGTACTTAATGTTTATTGATTATAAATCTGTCCAGTAATATTTTAAATGAATCAACTGCTTATGGAGTTTAAAATAATGGATACCACATTGAAGAACCAAGACTGTGGGATAAACATAGTACTCACTCTGAAGAGGAGATGAGGCTTGACTGTCACACGGACTTTCTTAGTGCTCTTCTTCACCTAAAAGAAAAACAATGAGAGTGAGACCCAAATAGATAAGTCAAAGAGAGATGCGTATGAATGGGACACAGAGAGTGTAACAGATGTGGGTAATGTTTAAAGCTGTAACTCACCTTGGCCTTCTCCACTGCTTCCTCGATCTTCTCCACGATGGCCGAGTCCAACACTTGGAGGTCACACGAGGACCTGCTGATGGAGCTGACTGGGTGACTTTTAAGCCATGAGGTGATTTCAGCCACCTTCTCTGCCCTGTGGGGTTGTCCAATAACACCATGGGTCATTAACACTGCCGATTAATTCCAGTGTTAAAAAGCAAAACTACAGGCAATGCCTTTTTTTCTCTAAAAGTTCAAAGACATGATACTACTACTGTACATAGCAGTTTAAACCAGCTATGTATTGTATACAGACCGAAGTTAAGCTACATGCAGCTAAATCTCCAAATATGACAAACAAAAGCTGAAAACACTGGGACAAAGAAACTAGTGTTTTTTTTGTATACTGGTGTGAATGTGTGGTTTTACCCGTTCTGGTCCTCTCCGGGCCAGATGTCATCTTCATAGAAAACATCATCATGACTGTTTCTGGACACCGTGTTAAATACCTCTGAAAATCTATGGAAACACAAAGACACCATTATTTCTAAAGGTTTCTGTGTTCATGTATTCAAAGACAAAGCACGGTATTATTGAGTCTGCCACTGACAGTCTCACTTAGCAGCAGCCTGGTGGCAGTGAGAGAAGGAACAGTTTTTAACCTGTCCAGGTATTCAGATAGCAGCTCCTCCACAGCAGCCGAGTAGAGCCACTCTTTTTCAGTTCTCTTGGTGTATCCAGGCACCTCCTCGTTCTTCTTGCTGAACTTCAGATTCAGGCCAACATTAGATTTTTGCTCCCCACAGGGACTGGACACAAAGAAGAAATGATTAGACCAGAGAAAAGGACTACAGGAAAACTGCACTTGAATTCACTTTCTTAATAACTAGTGGAACAATATATAAAAACATGTTAACAAAAGCCAACTTGACCAGACAAGATATGCGTGATAAAAAAATGGCAACATAGTTTTTATGTACAGTATACAGTATATAACACTGACTTCTTCTTTGAGCCTCTGCCGATGAAGATGCTTCCTGAGAAGCGGGAGACGAGGTAGCTGGTGATGCCGAGTCGAGAGGCCAGAATGTATCCAGGGCTGTACTTCACACTGTATTTCTGCAGAAGTCACACAAATATACACACACATCAGGCACAAATAGGAAGGGATTGAGTCTCAGAATTAAACCTACGTCTTAAATGAACGCCAGTGTGTGTCTTACGTGTTGGTTCTGGATTAAAGTATCCAGCTGTGGCTCATGTGGCACGTTGAAGACCACTCTTACTCGACCTTCTTTGATGACATCGCGCGAATCTTGCACCTGTTGGGAAAATTTGAAAATGAGGATGACTTGAATCTCTAAATGTGGTAAAACTGTCCAGACTTTTTATGCACATTCCAGTGTGCACCTGCTTAATTTCTTAATCAAAGTATCATTCATTTGATTTAGCTGCACAGGGAAGAATTCTTACCTACAGGGGTATACAGGGTATATACAGGGGTATAAGTATAAAAAATATATTTTTTAAATGAATGAGCAACTAATATTTAATGCCTCACAGTCAAATGTTTGCATGTCTTTCCTCCTTTCCTTTAAAGCTGAGCACTACCTTTTCTTTACAGTTATTAACAAATAGAGGGTCACACTGAAAATGTGGGTCCCATGGGCGCCACTGCCTTAAATCCATGCAACTGCTCGACTCATTAAGTTTCATCTGCCATAGGCCAGGATTTTACGACATTTGCAGATGAGACACTTTGTGCAGTCTCACTCTCGCTCTCCACAGGCACTTAAAATCAGACCAGGTCTGTTTTTTGCCTTTAAACCATTAACTGAAAACCTGTCTGACAGCATTTAGAATGACATTCTGCCCAAACAGGCTGCAGACAGAAAAGCACCAACTGCAACAGTAGCAGAAGAAGATGATGATGCTCCAGATGTGCACATTTTTTTAGTGTGTTTATTGCATACTACGTTTAAAAAGAAAAATGGATGCTGAATTTGACCCTAACTACAATAATGATGGTTCAAATGTTCTGGCTGTGTCCCAACCAAGGCAATTTCTGAAGAGACGTATTTAAAATAGGCATCCAGAGTGAAATGTCTTGCCTGGAACACAACTAGGTTTGGTTAGGATTTATTAAAAAAATAAAATAAAATAAAATAAAAAGCTTTCTGTAAAGAAATGTTGATTTAAGTGTTAATGGGGTATCCTTGGTGTATGAACTTGAGAAGCAAAGAAATGATAACATACCTCTCCCATGGCACCGTAGTACGGATTTCCCACCATGAAGACAGTTGTTGTTGGTGGAAAGAGCTCTTCTAAGCTCGTAAATGTGGTCAGAGATGAGTAAAAAGCCTTGATATCCTGAAAGGATGAGGGGAGAATTCATGAGTGTATGAGTGATTACAAGTTGACTTAGCAGGAGTGCAGGAAGTGCAGCATCAGTATTGAGTGTGAGCACTGGCTTAAAGCCCTGCTGGGAAATGCCACGGGCTTGGCACAAAATGGAGGTTTGCGTGTGTGAATGCAAAACTTAATAGTATACTGTACATGCTCCAACACTGACTACGGCTGGCTTTTACTTTTTGCGTGTAGTTACCTTAACCACAGTCTGGTAGGCGAAGGGGAGGACCTGTTTGGCCCACTGTTTCTCCAGTTCCACCACCCCATTGGCTTTGGGGACATATTTCCTTCCTGTCAACAGCTGGCCATACAAAACCACCGCTGTCTCATTAATCACAATGCCTTTTCTCTTCAAGAAACTGAGAATGAAAAGAAAAGACTCATTAAGGAATCATTAAAAACAGCTGTGGGTTATGTTTAGGTTTGGAAAGAAGTTTGTGGCTGAACTGTATTGTGTGTCTTACTGTTCTGTGATTCCGATAACGTCTTTCACCCAGTCTTTCTGCTCCTTGTCAGACAGACAGGTGACTCTGGTGGGAGGGGGAGTGGACGGCCTGTCATAGACTCGTTGGACACCAGGTGGTTCATCTAGACAAAACCTGAAAACGGGGCACAAAAATCCAATTGTGTGTGTCTATTTCCATCAACTTAAGCTCGTCATCTAATTTCTTTCCAACTGTTAAGGTGGTATCCTCATACACCGAACTTCAATACATGGGCAAAACTTATTTAGAATTTGCAAACCGTGCTGAGTCAGAAGGCAAAGTAGCAACATTTAGCTTTGCGTGAAAATCAGTATAGCACAACTATCACCAGACACATTTAATTCATCATTACTGCCAAAGTCCCATTGCTCCTTCTTACTTGGTGTCTCCATCTGACACTGCAACGATGCGGGCTTCCTCTAGATGGGGCCAGTTGACAAACACGGACTTCCCCAGAACTTGTGAAGCAACATGATCACCTATCTAAAGTTACAGAGGAGGGGGGAAAAGCCAGGGATGAGGGAGGCAGACAGTTACACAGAGGATAAGACAAGTGCAGACACCTTTTTCGTGGTTAATTTTCTAAAAATTAGAAACAGCTGATTTGGAAGCAGTCACAGATTTTAGATTTAAAGAAACTTACTAATAGGCAGCATAATGAGAAGATAAATCTGCTAACAGGTGCAGAACCTGTTTGTCTCATTCAGTTGAATCAGTTTCAGAGACCCTGTTGTTAGCTCTTCATTCATTCCAATAATCTTAATGGGTTTAAGGGATGCACTGATTTAAAAGCTGTGCGTCAGTATCGGCCCATACACAACATCAGCAATGGGCGGCGTGAGTAATGCACTAAAGTATGATTCATATAGGTTACATTACATCATGTTCTGTTGCCAATTGCTTCCTGTGCATACATAATGCCCCCCAGGCCTATAAAATACAATCCCCAAATGTTTGGCTATGACAAAATAAGACTGGATTATTATTAAGTTCCAAGTAATAAACTTTGTTAGTATATAAACACAAACAAATGCTCACCGTTTCTTCCTGGCTGGGGAGGATATCCAGAATCATGTTTTCCGCTCGGCTACTTTGCTGGAATACAACCACCCCGGTCTTCTTCTTATAGAACTAAAGACAGATTAAGAATGTTAGAGTTTAACAAACACGGAGAAAGGGAGAGGCTTATAAAAAGCTCCTGCATATATTTACATTTCTGTGCTTTATATAGTGATTTGAATTGTTTTTTTTATGTTATTGTATATATTGTATTCCTTGTTTTTATATATAATTATGTTTTTGTATTTTTATACTGTGATTCACTGGAGTACCTGTGACAAACCAAATTTACCCCCCATTTAATAGAGTATTTCTGATTCTGATGTTTGTCTTTTTGTTGTTGTTGTTGTATTGTCTTGTCACCTCCACTTCTTTCCCCCTACTTAACCTAAAATAATTACTTTATCTCAAACAAATCAGCTGTTACTGAGGGATTTCAACCGACTTTAAGCTGTGGTGTTACATTTAAACAGTTTAAATGGTTTGCTCCAGTATAAGCAGATTTAGGCTAATGTTACCACCATTCACTGGCTTGAAAGTTACAAATGGCATCAGACATCCAACCCAGCAGTACAGTGTATTCATGCACACATCTACCTTGTGTTTGATGTGTTGCAAGGTAGGGAAGCCACAGAAGTACAGCGATGAGCGGTCAATAGGCCTGCTGACGTGGTCTAATGGCACTTGCCAAGCATCCATGGGGATGTCAGCTTTCCTGTAACAACCAAACACCACAAAACAATAAACCTGCTGGCAACACAAAGTTTTGTCTGCACAAAGCAGGTGTAATATCAATATGGCCAAAATAAAAAGGATGAATTGACGTTGAGAATCTACCTGACATGGCAGTGGACGATGTCAGGGAACAGCTGAGGTAGGGTGGAGCAGTATGTGAAGTCTACTTCACTGTCATACATGTAGACGGCACATTCTGTGTGACGATTTCTGGCCTTCTCCTCTTTCGTCAGCTTGTCGTTGTTGAGCTCCATGGCTCCTAGTAAGTGCCTCTGTTCAATAAACAACGGTAGAAACAGTCAGAAGATTAAAGGCTGCAACTTTTGCAACACAACAACACATATGGTACTATGTTCTGTCCGGTTCAAACCTCGTCTATGAATGGAATGAGCACCACAGCTTCCCATTCCTGCTGCTTGCCATTCAGGTCAGTTTTGAAGTCAGGGGGGTAGTACTCAATAATGGGCGAGTTTTCGCTGGTCATCAGGTGCTGAAACATCAAAAATAGCATATTAACATCTAACATGCATATCTTAACTCATGTGCGAACCCAGCTCTAATATCACAACTTGGGTTCTGGGTTCTGTAAAGCGTCTTGAAACAATCTGGAAGTTGGATGATCTGTATTTGATGCTATATAAAATTTGTAATGAATAAAACTGAACTAAACACTTTTTTCATATGTAAGTAGATTTATGATAGCTGTAGAAGTGCACCTTAGTGTTATAGCTTCAGAACAAAAAAGACCATATTAACTTTAGCTGTTGACATATGTGTAAGACATTTCTAAACTGAAAGGTGTGAGCATAGATACCGTACATGTTCTGTACATGTGTGAGTCTGTTACCCTGTAGCACTGAGGCAGGAGTTCCATGCTGGCTGCAGGCAGGACTGCCAACAGCTGCTGGAAGGGCATGAAGGGTTTTCCAAGGTCAAAGGTCAACTTTAACCCAGATATATTCCTGATGTCAGACAGGAAGGGAGCATAGTGGTAGGGGTAATACCTAGAAAAATGCAGACACAGTATTTATGACTGGTTTCAGAAAAATGGAACAAACTGACGTGACCGCATTAAACAACTTATTATTTTCCTCCTCCAGTAATAAATGCATCACTTCACATAGTCAAGAGCGCCAATGACTTATGACAGTCTACTCTTTTCTGATTTGGTTGGCCGAAGTTCAGAAATACTGTAGTACTCACAAAACCTGGTCTTGCAGTAGATAATTGTGAGAAACTTCTCTGCGCGCAACTACTCATGTGAAACGGTATCCCTCACTCCCACTTTTCAAGAGACTATTAAATTATCTGACTTCTCCCAAAATGAAGAAGAAAAAAAAACAGAGCCGAGAGTAAATGATGTGGAAGAGAGAAGTACTCACCAGCTCCAGGACTGAACTCCGTGGTAATAGTAGTGGAGAATCCACTGGATACCTTCCACATAACACTTGGCTTGCTTGGCTAGGAAATCACTGCCAATGGAAGGAAGAAAACAACGTTTAGGGTCACTAATTGAGTGCAGCTTCATATGGTGACAGACAGGGGATGATTTCTGCTGTCTGTCACCGTTGCTGCACTTTACTTTTCTGACATTTGCCATTCTGTGCGATACGTTGGTGCTAGGCACAGGGTATACAGGTAAGGGAAGAGGCACACACAGATTGAGCTGTTGCTATTTTCAGTTGCCATTACAGGATCTCAGACTATGCACTTAGAATAGATGTCTCCCAACTACTTCTGTTTCTGGCACAATGTCACTCCACAACGTCGCAAGAGACAAATTTATGAATAAATACTTAAATAAATACTTGTACTTTGCAATCTAAATTCCACTACAACTGCACCTACAGTACATGAACTACAACAGAACTGTGTTGCCGAATTAGTCTTGTGTGTGTTTGTGTCTGTGCACTCACTCGGACACGACATCCACGCCGATCTTGGTCATATAGTATGTGCGCTTGTACTGTCTGAACTCCGTTTCAAACATATCGTCCTCCTCTTCCTCATCCTGTGCTCCTTTTCCTTCTCCAACCACACCATCCTCTGATGAGGACAGAGCTTCCAGACAGAGGGCTGAGTCCTACGCACATGCCAAATTGCAGGAGTTAGTCATTACAGAAAAGAGATAAAAAATAAAAGAGAAATGTTGTTTCGTTTTGTTGCGGCCTCCCTACTTCTTTCTTGTTGGCGTCTTTGCTGGCGGCTTCCTTCTCTGCTGCCAGTCCTGCGGCCTCGTTCAGATATTTGTTCCCGACTTTACTCTCAAACCACTTCAGGTCCACAAACACCTCGCTAAAATGCTCCCGGTCAAACTGGAGGGAAGCAGGACAAGGAAAGAAGAGACATTATAGCTTTTATTAATGCCATATTCTAGAAGTCATTTTAACTTTAAATCATCACTGAAACTATTAACGGTGTCTCACCTCAGCAAGCTTTTCCAGGTATTTCTCAAAGTTTCTGAGGTTTAGGTGGCCATTCTCATTCAGATAGCCTGTAACGGAAAGTTCTGGTTACAATGGTTGACGTGTACAAAAATACTTGAACAGTTTGACTATTTCATAATCATGAGTCGGCAATAGTGTGTGTGCGTGCGCGCGTGTTGTAAAGGGTTGTTTGAGAGTTAAGATTTGGGTTAAAGGATTAAGTTGACAATTAGGCGATTATAAGGAGAAAGGTTATGCTAAGGGGCTATGAAAGGCATAATGCCAACAAATGTCCTCATGGACCAAGGCTACAGACATGTAGTGTGTCTCACCTCCAATGCTGGGCAGTATGCTGATGTACGTCTTGTACAATAACGGCAAAGCATCGTGATTGATGTGAAGATTAGGGAGGTGAGGGATGAAATCGTTTCCTACTAGGAAGCCCATCAGGATCCAGTCGTCTATTATTCGCTCCAAGCTATAATTATCACCCATGTGATGCTGAAAAAACAAAAACATCATGAGAATAGGGATTACCCCGATATATATACCAGTAATATTAATTCCAAAACAACAGCACGTGTGTGACTCACCTTGAGCGCAGAGAACTCATAGTCTATGTACTCCCTCATCAGAGATAAGTGAAGCAAGTGAAAAGTGGTCTCCTCTGGAGCTGTTATCCTAGAGAAAAAAAAAGTTCACAGGGTTCAGAAAAGAAGCTGAAGATGGCAGAACAGAGTGTGTCAGAAAACAGAGTTTAAAAAACAGGAACATATTTCAAAAAACAAAATGGCAAGAGAACCTTTTCTGGGATTTCTTCCCTCCAAAGCGGACTTCCTCTCGGAGCAGGGAGAAATTTGGCTCATGGCTGGTCAAACCCAGCATAATCTGCAACAAAGAGAGGAAGAAAGGGTGTAGAGAAGTTTTGACAAATACATATGTAGAACATTAACATGCATATGCAAATCAAAGACCTACCAGGTCAGCATCCAGACCATACAGGCAGTGTCGGGTGTTCGGGTTGTGACCCGGCTTTGCGTTTTCAGACCGAATAAACTCCATGATCTTATGTTCTCCCTCCCCTGGTGTCTATAAGAAGAGAAACGGAAACTTAATACAAGCAGCTAAGCGGTGGCAAAAAGTACATGCTGCCAGCTGGCTACTTGTTTTACATAAATAGCTGTACAGACACACACATACCTCGTGGCCAGAAAGGTAGACTTTGACATCCTGCCATATCTTGTCAGTGGAGAGCTTGTTGTGGACAAAATACTTGAGCTGTTCCTGAAGTCTCGCCATGAAATCAGTGCCTGGAGGAAAAATATGTGATTACAGGAGACCGTGTTAACTTTCTACAGACAGACATGTTTACATAGGATTTGTTAGCATTGGATGTCCATGTAAAAGAACACTACTATATTTCTGACAGAAACTGTTACAGCAAAAAAAGAAAACAAAACACTGTTGCTATGATTACACTTAAAGTGTCTTCTGGTGGTTTCAGTCCTAAAAACATTGCGATCGGATCATTTGATCTCTGGTGTGTTTGCCTGTTTGGTTTGGAATAAACTAAATAGCCAGGACTCGAGCAAATAGACTGCCGAGAAGGATGGACTGAATAAACATTTTCCCCGAGTTTGGATATGTTCAGATAACACAACACTCCAATGTTCTCTTCCACAGATTTGAAATCTTTATACCACAGTGCACTGAGCTTAATTGACAACTTTCACACCAGCCTAAACAATCAGGACTGATTTCAAGCCCTTACTAGGCTCAGGTCAGTTTATTTGTTCCGGGTTGGATTGCAATTGCTGTCCTCACACCAACCCAAACAAATCAACCTGGAAGGGAAATGGTCCCAGTTTCGGAACAACCACCAATGTGTGAAAGCAACCTTAGACGATCCTTACCAGGCGTGATACAGTTGGAGTCGAAGCGAGCCTCTGTGGGAAGCACCTCTCCTTTATCCAGTGCTTTTTTTATCTTTTCCTCTGCTTCTTTGGCAGACCTAGACACACAGACACCCACACACATAGATATACAAGAAAGCAGGTCAAACTCAGAGTCTGTGTTTCTGCCTGTAGTCTGGTTCATCTCTAGTTTGTTTGGGGCTCATCCTGTCTTAGGAAATGTTTTAGGACTACAAGGACAGCAACTGCACAATAATAATAACCGCAATAATAACAACAACAACATGACAACAGACATTTCGCATTAAACGTATCCATCTCTACCTGAATCTGCGCCCTCTCTGCTGGTTCATCTTTGCCCTCGGCGCTACCCCGTCCACAGCCATGAAGAAGACCTTGCGAGGCTTGACGATCCTGAAGAGCACCTCCAGGTAGTGGAAGATGTCAGCAAAAATCTTTTCCTCTGAGATGCGAAAGTGGACATCCTCATCATTGGGGTGGGAACACTGGTGGATGATGCCATTCATGTCCAGGTAAAGATTGTCAAATTCTGGAATCTGAGGTGACAAAGAGATAAAAACATATTCTGGGATATCTTTTTTTTAAGTGAGCAATTTATTTAATTGGTTATTGCCTAAAGGTAACAATGAGAAACTTGCCGTGACACATATAGGTATGAAAAACTCATAACAGCGACACATAGGTTAAATAACATGTTATGTGTCTCACGCTGAGGGGCCCTCCTAAAAGTTTCATAAGTGTCTGGCGCACATAGCCACTGTTATGCAGCGTAAAGCTACTAGCATAACATAAATCTCATTGCATAAACACACATGTCAAAGCAGCCTGATGCAATGACACTGACACCGAACAACGTCCAGCTGATGAAACTACTCCTCAAGCTCTGAAATACTAGCTTCCTCAATGCATAGGGAACTAGGTCACTCAATACTCTTCCAGTGCCATTAAAGTATACTAAATGACCACGTAGTGGGAAGTTAACTGTTATCAACTGCACGCTGACCACTTACAGCAGTTTAAAAATATTACACAAACACTGTAAGGCACCGTGGCTGGACACAACCTGGCAACAATAACTATCTGGAGTCCCTATACATCTCTTTTTAGCGTCAAGTTAGTTAGCTAGCTGACTGTGAGGGGTTCATTGTTGTTTATAATGTTCTTGCCCAACAAAGACCTAAACTAGCCGGTGGAAACACATTTATTTTGTTTACTCTGACCTCCTTAATCTGAAGACACACACGCAGAAGACCAGAATAGCAAGACCACTAGTGTTGGAATTTGGTTAATAATGTGACGCATGCCGTATGTTTAGCTAAATAATGAAATAAAAGGTGTCTGGAATCAAGAGAGCAGTACGCTCGCCGGGACGGCTTTGGAGAGGTACGTGGAATAAAAGTTCCACGGCCCGCTTAGCAAACAGCTAGCTACGCTAACACTGCAGCAACAGCGGAGGGTGAAGCTAACCCCAGTCATCACTGGGTTCCTACCTGATGTTCCTTGACAACTTCACTGAGACAAGGGTAGCGCTCGGAAATCCATCGGTAAAATTTCGGTACTCCCATCGTCAACGCGAAACTTTCAACCACTGAATTAAAACGGCAAAGAGTAAAAAAAACAGAAATGCGAAGTTGTGCTACGTGGGTAACCGAATTCAGCCAGGGTTTAACTGGGTAACATGAGAACTTGACTTGGAGTCCGGTTTTGTTTCCAGCGGCGGCTAACTAGCTAGTTGTCCGTTGTCCGTCCTCTAAAACCTTCCGCCACTTCTCGGGAAACGAAACTCGTTCCATTTTCGTTTTTCTATTGATTGATTCTTCTATCCTCCCAGTTACAGGATTGTTTTGACTGACAGTAAATATATGGAATTTAATTAATTAAACGGCGTCATTAAATACATTCATCTTCCACAACCGTTTGTCCTAAGAATGGGGGGAATTGTTATTAAATTAATACTCATATATTGATTCATTTATTCTGTATGACTTTATATCAAAATCTAATTTGAGACTTTATTATTACATCACTGTAAAGCTACAACCATGTATCACCAAAACATGTAGTGTGTATTTCTTAACATGTAACAGTAACATGTGATCAATCATAAAACTCCACAAAATATTGCAAAAAAAAGCATTTTCTAATTCAAATAGAAGGGAGCCACACTAATGCCTCACACTATCACATTCATTGTAAAATAGTTTTCTGAAATCTGTGATGGTTTGAAGACATTAAGTCTGCAATTTAACCTGTCATCACCTTCCTTTTCATCTACACATCGTTTCATCCAGCTACAAAGCATCCAAAATCAGACATATCGCTTGCTTCTTCTGCCTAGAGAACTGCAAGTCCCCCTATACTTGACTCAGTCAGATAACCCTGCAGTGTCTACAATTGGTCCAGAATGCATTTACTTAAGATCTGGTCTCTGCAAAATGTCAGTACGTTTTTATAATGACAATAAACAGTCCTGATTGATTTAGGGTCACATTCAAAACCCTGCTGACCCTCCTTAAAGCACTGCAAAACCTTGTCCTTATCGTTGGACATTTTATCCCATACTCTTCCTGCTTAAATTACTAAAATGGGTGTGCCTTTGCTGTGGCCCTTAACACATGAAATACACTTCCTAAAAATATCAGGACTGCTAAGTCTATTCTAAATGGCTTTTTAAAAAAAAAAAAAAAAACAGGGTTAGAACATACAACAAATCTGACTTGAAAAATATTGAGTCCGCGTAATGCTTTAGCAAAAAGAAAACCAACTCAAAACTGTCTCGAAATAATTTATTCAGTTATACAAATACAAAACACCTCTCTCACTCATATCATTATCATAAAATAGGCAGGTCTTGGTGGTGTTTCCCCAAATCCTCTCGATGCGTCATCACAGAAACTGACAGCAGTTTGTCTTATGTTACAATGCAGCTCAAGTCAGGTGGTACGTATTCAGCCTACATCATTTTAAGAGTAATTCTGTTGCTACTTTAAAAGAACTCAAACAGATTTTGCGGGTTTGTCATTTTTCAACAAGCAACAAATAGCTCACATACATTGAAAAAAAATTCCAGTTCCAGGAGGCACTGTAGATCAATGCCTTAAGTTACATGACAACTGATGTGATTACAGACAAGAATGTCTCATTTTGTTCTTCAATAGGAACAGCACAGAGAGGAGTTTTTCCATAATTCCTTGGTCCTCCTTCACTTGTGTACACAACCTCACATTCTGCACTCTTAAGCCAGACAAGGACTGATACGCTGGACAGAATGAAATTCAAGTCATATTTATTAAAACTGCCTGCTCCCAATTTGAAAAACACAAAAACAACACATAAAGGGGGGGAATAAGAGGCTGATGAACAATAAGGGGTATTAAAAGCTTCATGTAAAGACATCACTTTTGCATGTCATTTCTTCTTGTGCTTTGGCCTTTAAAAGAGAAAATGCATCACACGCATAGCATTTGGCTGGATGTACCATTGAAAGCAACAGCTTAATAAAAAAAAAAAAAAAAAAAAACAGAAAGAGAAAATGGTACAAGTTTTAATTTGACCTAAAACCACCTTACATAGGTGTTCTATTGTAGCTGATATAACTTTACTGAAAAGAAACAAACTGCTTTCAAAAGTCTCTTGTTCCATTTTGTGCCCAAGCTAGGTCCTTGCTGCTTGACATGGCAGCTTATTTCCTCCTGCTATGCTGATGTACTGGTCCAGAGTCTTCGCTACTGTCCGAAAACTTGGAGCTCATTGAAAATAACATTTTGATTATTTCATCTCTCCCGGTGCTCAGCCGACATGCTGGGATCTCCCAGCATCAGACTGATCCAACCACCGAACAAAGAGAGGCTGACGGTAGATCTAAAACCCGCTGAAGATACACCTGGCCTTCAGACGAGCTCAAGTACCTGTACAGAGAAAAGAGATACATGGAACCTGTTGTTAAGAACATTAAAATACAATGCTGTGATGCTTTATGGAACAAAGCTGCAATAAAAGCAGTGATTTCCAACCTTTCATAACAGTTAGTCCTATTTTAAGCTATACAATGAAACCATTAAAGGTACATTTCACCCAGATCATAAAAGCTATATTCTTGCAATTTAGATTTTATCTAATGAGGTTTTGAAATCTCATCCACCGAGACATTTGCCATCATACTTAACACTGAAGGTGAATGGCATTTCATACTTTTCTACCATCATATTTCATCTGTAAGTTTAAAAAACAAAAACAAAAACAAACCTTGATTGTTCCTTGACTGTTTGCAGCGATGAGTACATTTGACTCCTGAAAAACAAAGCACTTTTTATTAATTATCAATAAAACAACACTACAAATATTCCATGGCATAACCACTTTTCCATGTAACCATGAAGATGAAAACTAGTTGATGTATCCACATCAATGACAGAGTTATTGACAGAATAGAATAGAATAATCAAAGTAAGCTTACTCCATCAGGCAGAGCCCTCCAGCAGACAGCACTGACAAACTCATTGGTGTCGTCCTCCTTCTTGTCTTTGTCCAAGACACTCTTCACTGTGTCAAACTTAAATGTTAACAGTGTCTTGGAAAGTCCTTTGTAGTATAGATACAGGGAGTTGTTCTCACTGCCTACACACACAAAGAAAAAATGTTTTGTTTAGCTTACATCATTTCCATATTGGTATTTAGAGTCACAGCCAATCATTTCTACTAATGGAAAATGGAAAAATGTAGTAATACAAACTGCTTACCACAAGCAACGTAGTCTCCATTGGATGCCAGGCCCACAAAGTTCTTCTCATTGATGTGACCCTTGAAGGAGCGCAGGCAGTGAGGCTTGTTGACGTTCCACAGCTTCAGCTGACTATCTGTTGAACTGCAGATTACAGCATGTAACAACACAGACTGAGGCATGGACTGTATGTTTTTTCAATTCAATTTTTAATCAAATTCTGACAGGGACCCTAATTTACCTCAGCAACACGTAACATACTTTTATTTGAATCAGACTTGGATTAGAAACCTAATTCCCATTATTTGGTGAGTATAATCTGTCATATTTTCAGCTCCTCTTTAAGTCGCTGCATTATGCTTCCAATACAAACTCAACTCTTCCTGTAATCATTTCAGATTAAGTAGACAGAAGTTTGATTATGGTATTAGTCTTCAAGCTTGTAGAGCCAGGAAGAGTATAGTATGTCCTCTTTGACAGCCAAGATCGGTCCAAGCCCGTTGCTCCCGTGCTTGTATAACACAGCATATGTGTTGACATACATAAAATATGCTTTGGTAAGAAAATGCTGTGGTATAACCCTTGCCTGGTTCCTTCCCTGCGAGCTGGGCACACCACCAGCCATTTTCAGAGACTAAGATTTTAATTTACAACTGGGTATTACGTGAAGATTTGAAATTTTCTTCACAATAAACCTTTGTAGCTGTGCCTGTTTTCTTCAAAATTTAAATCTAAAGCATCCGGTTACAATCAAAAAGCTTTTGCCAAAAATGTTCTTTAAAGATACCCCAGTGCATGTCCTATGAAATCTATTTATTTTCACTTTGAAAATTGGTAAAGAAAACAAATCCAATTCTTTATCCATTCCATCATCAATTTTCTGTGCGGAAATCAAGTAGTCCTACATGGTGTTCAGCACTAATCCAGCTGTTTAATTTTTAACGGATGTGAACATGTCCAACTCAGACACAACTAGAAAGATCACTTTCACTACAATGTTGCATAGGTTAATTGAAACGTGCAAAACTATTTGTGGGGCAAATCAGACTATGGCAGGTTGCCATAGTCTTAGACTTGCAAATTAATGGGAAACAATGTTTGCATGAAATCACAGCCTTGCGCTGATTGCAAATGGCACAATTTTCATAATATTGAGTGAAATGCAGCCACCCGTCAAGATCGCTTCTTCCTCTCCATGTTTTCTTGTTAAAGTGCCTCACTGTTGCAATGCAATGTCATCCCGTGAGTGTTGTTTAAAGGAATCTATAATTTATACAATTCTAATAGATGGTAAAAAAACTCAAAAAACTCAAATCAATTCTAAGATCAGAACCAGGGCTGCACATTAGTTTGTTGGGATGCAATTATCAGGTACACAGTACATAGTAAGTAAAGACAACTTTAACGCTATACATTACTGTCCAAGAAACCAAACGTGAACGATGAACTGACTTACGCTGAAACAATCTCCTCTCCGTTGACAAACTTGGCATAGGACACGGCTTTCCTGTGGCCTTTGAACACCATGATTGGCTGCTTAGTGTTGCGTAGATCGTAGTAGTGAACACAGTGGTCTGTGAGCAAGAAGAAAAAATACAGTAGTTGTTTGAGTGTCAGCTCTCTCCAGTAACAACCAAGATACGTCGCTGTGGTCAAAAGATGGTAAAAATGTCTTGTTCTAACAAGAAATCTTCTCCATCAATTATGCTTTTGAATAAGTGGTACACTACGCCTGTTTGTTTTTACTCCATTGTTCTAGCTTTAACAGCAAACAAACAATTCAGGTCAAGCAGGGGTTTCTGCTTCCAGGCTTACTCGACTTGTACTTTGGGAACGGGGTAAATGCCTTGGAGAAATTCACTGCGAGGGAACACAGAGTCTCACAGAGCACACTCTAGTTCAGCCGATGTTACATGAAGGCTGTTTCTGTGTTTAACTGAATATTTCTTGTAATTCTTATTCCTCCTTTGGGAGAGCAATAAATGAAATTTTCAGAAGTTTGTCTGGACCACCAGAGTCTGTGTGACCGCAGGAGAAATTTAGTACTCTACAAGGAAAAACTGCAGTGGTGCGAGGCGAGCAACAATAACAATACATCACAGTACGAGAAAAACAAGTTAGTTTGCCTGTGATTATGTGGACAGCTGGGTGCACCGACACATTTCTCATCCGATTGTTTTCAATTCAGTTTGGACTTTTAACATCTGAAAGTAATTAAACTGGCTCGAGTCAGAAACCTGCACAAGAGTCTGTAAACTTTCTTTAGATTTCAGGTATACATATGGTTATGTGGTTACACAGAAATATTATCTGATACTTTTGGACATAGTACAATCTATTTGAATAGCTATATGCTTGTCTCAGTGTCAGTTTTGTTCACAATCAAGACTTTAGACAGGACAAAGATGCAGAAAAGCCAAACTCGATCTTACCTGCACAACCAAAGGCCAGATGATACCTAGAGGTTGGGCTGAACTTAACACAGCAGACGTTGGCTTTTGCCTCGATGCTGGCCACTGAGTTGTCAAGATTAGTTGACCACAACTTCACTGAAGAAGAATAAAATAACAAAAACATTTGACCACTGGAAAAAAGTATAAGCGACAAAAGATGGAAAGCTGGAACATAATTTATGTCTATAATCCTTTCACATATCCTCAGTTACCTTTAGCATCATCAGAACCAGAGGCTAAGAGCTTGGGGTCCATCAGATTGAAGTCGACACTCCAACATCTCTTTTCATGCTCCTGAAAAGAAGCCAGATAAGGCCTTAGAAAGGTTGTTTGACAAATATACAGATAAAGATAGTGATGAACTCCAAGCTTAAACGCCATGCTCCAAGTAACACACCTGGTAGACTTTAGACCTCTGGCCAGTAAATCCATCCCACAGAATGACAGTACCCTCATAGTCGCTGCTGGCCAGAAGGTTCTTGTGATAACTGCTCCAGCTGATACAGCTACAACAAACAAGTATGGGACCACTTTCGTATGAAGGTTCAAATCAATCATTGCTTACAATCAACTGTTTAACCTAATTACGTTATAAAGAGTGGTTGAGTTTACAGCTCATACCCAAGCCAATTACAAGGTTGTTTATATATTATTTTTCTTTTAAAGCGTTGCTTATAATTAGTGGATTTTGTGTGATGTCTGGTCATTTCTGTCATACAAAGTAGCTTTGTGATTGCTGAAAGTTGCCATTACATCCCACTATATGAAGGAGTTCTTTCACTCACCTGATTTTGGAATTGCAGGTCATTTCATTGACAGGGTAGTGGATGTCCACTGCATCCTGGATCACAGTGCCATACTCAAACACCTTGATTTTCTTTGTGACGCCAGCAATGGCAAAGTAGTCACAGTCACGGTCAAACTCAATACTGAAACACAGATGGGGAAAGAGAGAAGCCTGACTAAGATTACATAAAAACCATGACAATAAAGCCAATAAAATGCCAAAATATAATGAGACGTAGCTTCCTTGTTTAAGGATGACACACAATTGTCATTTGTAATAAAAGTAAATAAAACATGGATTTTGTGTTTGGTCACACGAATCTCTTCACATGATTATCAGTCATATGCTGCATGTCTAGACATGTGTCCGTTTGTTATTACGGATCAGTGTTTCAAAAGACCAAGCTGTGAGTTCAGTCTTTCCACTCTCTTACCTGGAGACAATGCTGGAGCCGTTATAGAGATCACTGGCGTAGGAGAGGGTGGCCAGCGGACGCACAGAGTTGTAACGGGTGAACTTAGACAAACACTCCATGAAATCATCCAACTGGTTCAAGTTTCTGCCTTCGTCTGAAAAGACCAGACACACAGCATCAATACACCCATTCTTGTGAACTATATGTGGTGAAAACAAATAAATAAATACCTTACGACTGAAGATTCGTGTTGCATTTTAATATAAATTACTTCTTCCACGATAAAAGTAAAATAAAGGTCACCCTGTGTTTTTTTTCCTGAAAACCTGATAGGATATCTTTTCAGCACAAAACATGTGATCATTCTTCCAGTGCTTTGACTTTAAACTGGAAAAACAAAAGGCACTGAGACAGATGAGTTAAGTTTGTAGGAAATATGTAAATGATAAAAAAGTTAGAAATAACACTGGGGTGACAAACTACATCCTGTATGAAAATCTTATTCATGTCCTTCTCTCGTGCAGCTGTAGTCCAGTTTCTCCAGTGATGTAATCATTGCTGAACTGACAGATATTTGAGCTGTCAGCAACAACCGGTGACGAGTACCTGTGATGCGCGACATTTTGTTGGAGAAGTAGCACTGCTCCAGATCCTCAAAATGAGCCGTCAGCCTCTTTCTTCTTGATGCCAGCGTGCTGTTGTACCAGGTCTGCCGTTTTACCTGAGGAAACAATCCCAATGGATTAACTGATAGAAGGAAACTCGCTCTGATATCTGTTACTGCAAAGCTGAATTGCAAATTTAATAAGAATATGACAAACTGATTTTGTGCTAACATAAATTGAACACTACTGCAAACACATTGGGCTCAGTGAATATGAATACATTCTCTAATGTAACGGTCATGACGTAAATACCCCTTCATGACTGTTGAGACAGCGTCAGAAAGGTGATCATTCAAGTGTAGGATCATGTTGGAGGATGTAGTTTGTACTCCTGTTTACTTTAGTAAGCCTAGCCCACAGGGTTCTCAAAAATGATAGAAACATGTCAGTAAACTGGAGACTGTATGTCTAAACCTGACATGCCCTTCTTCTTTGCACTAAACAGTCAGGATAGTTGACTAACGTGATCCTATAGCAAAAATTCCTAAAAATCGTCATGTCAAGTTATATTTCAAGACCATGAAAATATTAGACATGAAGTTCACTAAAGAGCAAACAGAAAAGAAGCATTCTTAATAGCCTGTGTGTTGCTGGAACATACCTGGGTTGCTCCAACAAATCCTGGAGGCTGGCTGTAGTCTGAAGACTCAATAATACTACTACAGCTATACAACAAAGACAAACAAACATACATACAAGCAGACATATATTAAGGAACAATAAATGGAAATAAAACGGGAATGCTTCATAAAGATAAAGTAGTTATAATGGAGTAAGAGGTAAAAGACCGTCATCAATAACAAGGCATCTGTGTTTGGAATGAGTTTCTATTTAAACAAACAACCAAGCTGAAAATGATTATTCTCTGATGATGAATGCATTTCCTGTACGGATGTAATTTACTGGAACACACAGAAGAGTACTACCTGGGTGCCGGGGATGGAGCCTCAACATTGGGCACTGTACACTCTGGCTCCATCATTGGAGAGTACAGGCCACTCATTTCCTGGAAAATGACACAGAAATATTAGTCAGTCTCAAGCTGTTTTGATCATGGGCTCCAGCTGTTCACAGTATAATCACGATTCATGATTCATAAATCATGCACACATCCCATGAGACCATAATATGAATGCAGGTTTGGGAACCATGGTGGGTGTTGATAAGTTCTGTTTACCTCGACGCGCTTAATGTCTTCTTCTAGAAAGTTGAGCTCTTTCTGTAGTTGCTCTAGTTGCTGTTGACAAAGCCAAAAATAAAAATAAACATACGGTTATTTTTTCATTGTACATACTTTTTTTGTACACAGGGTCTTTCTCTATTTTTCATCTTGTTTTTGTAAACCTGGCCTCTCTCCATTTCAAATGCCACACTTTGCACAACATTACAAAAGCTCTGTGTGAAAATTGTGGAAATGAAAACCGCAGTACCTCTCTCTTGTTTCTCCTGGCCTCTTTAAGAAACTCCATGAGGATCTGTCTCTGAGCTGCTTGGGATTCCTAGCGGAGATACAGACATAATCAAATACAAAACTGAAGCCACAAAATATCTATGCTGATCCACAGAAGAGAAATATTATTTTCCTCCCTCAGCCGACCAAGTTATTGATCACCAATATCATTTTTCCTTAAAAAAAAACAACAGAAATAACAAAATAAAAGTAATTCTAAAGATCATGACATAACATTTTATTTGTACGTTCTTGTATTCACATTGATGACCTTTTCCAGTTACAGTTTTGCAGGACTAGGAGGCCGCATTTAACAAAGGTGTCATTGTAAACAGTAACAAAAGCGCACAAAGACACCTGAAAATATCAAAGTCCCAAATCTAATAGTTTGTGGGCACTAGAAGTATTTTAAGGTGTGAATGCAAAGTCAGTTTGTGTGGAATATCTCAACAGGTCACAGTGATTATGTTCATCCTCTATTATGTCAGCCCATGCTGCCAGGAATGCTGACAATGAAACTTAATAGCCTTAATAAACTTAATGAAATGAACACATTATTATTAATTAATCTGCCAGCCACGGATGCAAAATCACAATGTCTGGGCACCTTAACAGGGAGTTTAATATGATTCCTGGTTGGTTCTGGAAGACTAAAACTAAAAAAAAATCTCTCTAACAGCAAGTTAAACCTCAAAATAAGGGGTTTTATTCTATAAAGTCTAAAAGATAAGCTAATAGAGGAAATCAGCTGATATTATTAAGTCAGGTATTCAAAAGTCACTTTTAGGCAAATGTATTTCTGGGCGTGAGCAAATTGCATTTGTAAATCAGAACGCTATGTAGAACATTGTGATTGTAGGTGCTTTAGTTAACGGTGTTGGGAAATGAGAAAGCTATGGAGTAATGTTTTAAATGCAAGTACCTTAGCTAACTACAGCAGCTTGTTACACAAAGCTGACATTAGCTTCTGGTGTGCTAAAAATCCAAATCCTTTGCAACAGTTAAATCTCAGCTTGCAACAGGCCTTTTGTTGCATTTCAGACCTCAGCTGCTGTGCTGACTGTTTTCTCCACAATGTTAGCTCTCTTTTTATACTGCTGCTGCCATTATATGGTCAAAGGTTGTATGAGGCCCTTGGTTTGAAAGGACTTGAACATCTGGAAAAACATTACTACGTCCTAAATGAGGAAATCGTGTGAAATATCTACATGCGCACAAACACTGCTGGTGCAGCATTAACTACAATGAATGACAGGCGAAACAAATGCATGTCCAATCAGATAAAAGCTGTGAAATTAAACATGTCCAGAGGCAATTTATCTGAAGAGAGCGAGAACACACACATGCTCTAATAATGAACGAGTCCTGTATGGGATAAAAGGCAGCTTCTTAATTCAGCCAGCTGGCAAGATGTACAACTCCATCAGCAAGATTAATTGAAATAACATGAAATTAGAGGCGTTGAGGGTAGGATCAGCAAGGAGTCGTGGTACCAGCAGTCTGCTAGACATGGCATTCACAATCAGACATTTGACCAGGTTTCATTGTTTTGATATAAATATAGATATATCTCAGAGTACAAAACTAGACACTAGACAAAACTAGGCACTAAGATACCTCTGATAAAAGATCTACTGGCTTTTCACAAGAAGACATAACCTCTCTCATCACAAAGATTCTCTGACAGCACAGCATTTCCGTGTCGGCCACCAATTCCAGGAAACTGACTATCTGAATGATTTCTCAAGTGTCTCATTTCACAGGCATCAGAGGCACAACCACACAATGAGACAGCACCATGAGGATCAGATGTGCAGACAATCCCACATTAGCATGCACGCCTTTTTACCTCTTGGCACACACCACAAACATACATCCTTGACAAAAATGATTACTATTTCCATGTTGCTGTGATAGTGATGATAGTGGTGGTGACAAGTCACTGCCGCTAAGCTAAGGCAGTCTTGGATACTGGTGACATTTTGGTGCAACTCATAGAGGAAAAGGCAAATAAGGGACAGGTCGTGTATTTTTGGTCGTCGTGGGTATTGTGTTCTGGGTTCTGTGCTGTACAGAATTTTGTCAGAATACAGAAAATGATCAACCTTGGTATCATCAGACCATAACACATATTTCCACTCACTTCCAGGACACTGCTTCTACTGTAAATGTCAAAGACAGTGTTTCTAATCAGTCTTACAGGAACCATGTCAACTTATGGACACTGTCACTCTGAGAAAGTGCTGATGTGACACACAATGTCAACAGGACACAGAAGGTTGCGGTTCCTACTTCTCTTTTCATGACAAAAACACAAAAAAAGGGGATGTGTCAAGACTTTTCAGTCAGTGATAGGAACCATGTTTTTGGGCCTTTACTGTGTGACACTAACAGAAGCATGATTACTTATCCAATTCTTTATCTACCCCGGCCCTTCCCCCAGTTTTCAGTGTGGAGCAACGTAGTGACTACACTGTTTTCAGCATCTCGCAAGCTGTCTCATCACCTGTCAGAACACAATCTAGATGCATATGATGAAAATGCAACACAAATATACCATCTTACTGAATGTGGTAACCTCATTGATTAGTGACTGATTTAAGTTTTACTTTCACCACAACCCAGCCACATGGTGATTAACGTTAACTTTATGTTAACTTTAAATGATTTTCAAACAAGACTACGGCAGGCTGTCATAGTCTAGGCAATTAATGGAAACAATGCATGCATGAAATCCCAGTCTTACACTGATTGCAATCGGCATCATTTTCATTTAGGGAAATGCAGCCAAGCCTTAAATTGCTTCTTCCTCACCATGTTTACTTGTTAAGTCAAGGCAGTTACTGAATGTGACTTCATGCTGGGAGCATCGTCTAGACACGGAATCAATAACATCTGAGGCATACAATTCCAAAGCATTGTAAAAATTGGAACACGTTCGAAGTGGAAGCTTGTTTGCGATTCCTACTCCTGCTACTTAATAGTTTCATTCATATAAAACAACACCACTTGATTTTTTTTTCAAAACAGCCTCTGGACACTGTAGATACTCCGTGTTCAATTTATTAGAGTATGACTGTACTGCAATAAAATCTTATTTTAGGATGCATACATTACACTATGACATATTTGCAACAACTGGGATAGGCCTGAAGACAAGAAATACGAATGACATTCTTTCCACCCATGTACATAAAAAGTCTTATAAAGCGTGGAAAAAGAAACTCTCAATAGTGTAGACCAGAACCTATGGCCTCAATAACAAACATACCTGAATTTGTTTGTGACAATGTTACCAAGAGCTGAGCATACTTAGCTTTGATAAGGTAATGCTTAGGCCTGGCCTGTGTTATTGGATTGCTTAATATCTTACAGATGCAACCAGTAAAATGGCCAGTGAGTGTCCGGAATATGTTATGACTGAAGGAAGTTGTTCTCATCAGATAGGTCAGTGAACATACTGTCCTCTCTCAAACGGGACTAAGTTCCCAAGAATCTTGATTTGAGTCAAAGCTTATTTTAGCTGTGTCCTTGCAAAATAAAAAAAATAAAAAAGCACAGGATGATGGGCCATAACCCTTTATAAACTGAATTTCTCTATAATTCTGCCAAAAAAACTACCTGTAACAGAAAAGTGTGACAGAAACAAGATGGAGTGCAACAACGCATTTTGTTTTGTTTGAGTAACCCTCTCTTCAGACTATAAAATATGGTCATACAGTGCTGGCTATCAAGCCAAGAAAACCATGATAATTAAACTATTAAATCATATCAAACGTCAAACTTTCAGAGCAAAATGCAGATTATTTTTTTATAATAATGTGTTTTCATTTGTTACTGTCAAGATAAATGATTATGGTTCAAAAAGTGTCCTGGGGATCGCAAAATGGATAAATCAAAGGGCTTTCCATCCTCCTGCAGAACAATCCAAAAAGTAGATGCCAAAAGCAAGAAATCAAGTGATCGGATTTTTTTTTCTCGTAAAAAAACAAAACAAAACAAACAATACGATCACTCTTAGACCATCACTTACCGCCTCCAGCTGCTTCTTCTTCTGAACCAGGAGCTCTAACATCAGATTGACATTTGCCAGATCCAAGTTCTCCTGATCAGGGCTCAAAACATCCTGGAAGACTTGCCACCTAGACCCATTCTGGGGGTCGAACACACTTGTTAGTTTCAAGTAAAAGTGTTTTTCCAAAAAGGTCAGAGTTAAATAATTTCACAGTAAGAAAAACAATACAAATCATCTATAATATGTAGCGTACTTACAGGATGATCTAACTTTAGTCTCTTCTCCTCCGACCGTTGTTTCTGTTTAAGGATCAGTTCATTCACTGAAACATAGCGGGGTGAGGTGGGGTGCGAAGTGGTATATGAGAAAGGGGGAAACGCTATGTAAATATATGACAAACATGACATTTTGGCTGAGCCTGGTTAGTTACC
The DNA here is from genome assembly GCA_005024645.1 of Planiliza haematocheilus. Taxonomy (NCBI): domain Eukaryota; kingdom Metazoa; phylum Chordata; class Actinopteri; order Mugiliformes; family Mugilidae; genus Planiliza; species Planiliza haematocheilus. The sequence continues at coordinate 13,144,536 of SRSE01000465.1, forward strand.
AAGATAATACATTTCTACAGTTGTATCACCTGTAACCAGTCAAGTTACAGTTTACAACTATGTCTCTCTAGACACATATACACCCACTAGCCAGTTGATCAGGTACACTAAACTTCAGTTTAACACCATTTGGCACATTCTGACGGGTTTGTGTTTGACTTTAAGATTAGAGATTTTGCTTTCCTGATGATTATAATGTGTTTATATTGTGAATGGCTCACTTCACTGTGTAACAACAGCATTCAGAGTTGATCCCAACTCCTTTTCAATGCCTCTATTATTCTCAAGTGAGAAAGAGGCAGAGGAAACAAAATCAGAGACACCCGTTTGCACTGGACAACTTTCTTCGCAAAAAATGAAGTCAGTAATTTGCAGTGTAATATTTGCTTTACAAATTATGGACATGGCCGATTTGCAGAGGATTAAGATCCAAACAAACTCCATAATTGTTACAAATTACTAAAGGTAATACTCGGCCCGTGCAAATAGGGCTTTAGAGACTAATTTTACAGACGCATACAGAGGACAGATAGAGCTTTATCACATGGTGCAACAACAACAGAGGAACAATGTCAGCAAAAGCAATTACGGACAGAGGAACACGAGGACCCCTGCTTGCTATTCAGAGAGAGGGCAGGGTGGAATCCTATTAAATATTTGTTTGACATTTTCTCACAGAGTATAACTTCTTCAGTTAAGGCAGAGAGAATTGTGTTTTAAGAGGGTGCGGTATTGCTGACTTTGGAACAAGGTTGAAGGAAAGCCCTTCAACACATAATGCCCCTGAGCTCAGCCAATGTAGAGTCATAATCAGAGACAGCAATGTTATCTTTACTAGCCTCATTATCATACTGACTGGGGTAATGTGCGTTCAAAAACTCCTTCAATGTACTTTTATTGCACAGTAGTTTGTCCTCTTCAGGATGAGATACCATGAATTGCATTGCAAATGCATAAATGCATGTATAAGTTTGCTCAGATTCGGACATAATTTAAAAATATATATACAGGATTGTTATTTTATTTCATTGTAGTACTGATCCTTGACACAATGTCAAAGATAAAAACAAATATTTTAAAAAATCAAATAATGTGATTTTAGACTCCTGGTGTAGGACAGTAATGAGATCACTGAAACCATGTCTTTTCATGGAGACCAGAACAGTGTAAATAGCTCAATTTCAGAGTTCTTTCTGATCATCAGACTTCAAGCTCCTGCCTCAGAGTACCTACCTAGAAAGTTTGGGAAAAGCTGGTCCACGTTATCAACAATATAGTTGCACTTGGGACATCTGTTGCTGTCCTCCAAGCTCTGGCGGATACACTTGAAACTGCAGGAGGGAGTAAAACAAAAATGGGCATTCAATAACTGAAACGGCACTGGGAAATACACCAGTATTCATCCGAGCGATGCCATGGCGGAGTTGCAAATTGCCACTCCAGCACAGACAAGTCCGACTGCTCCGTTCTCACGCTTTGTGTGCGCATTCATTAGAAGCTGGTTCATCCAGGTGCACCATTTTTTCTTTAACTTATTCCATGCCACGTATATGAAGCCTAAACTTTCCTTTCCACATATCTAACAGAAGTTGCAAAATAATGTGCAAGGACAAACCCATACCTTTTGTCGATGATGCAAAGCAGTATTTGTTTTTAAATGGTTTACCTAGCCTCAGGGCAACATGTAATGTATATGATTGTCTTTTCTATAGGATGAGTCACTTTTGACAATGTGTCACATAATATGACAGTCAAGAGACCATGCAGAACCTCAACAGGTGTGTCAGTGTTGTCCAACCAACTATCCCACTCCATTCCAACGCACTTACCAAAAACTGTGCCCACACTTCGTCATGTGCGCCTCCTCTATCATTTCGAAGCAGATAGGACTAAAACAGACAGAAAACAGAGTCAAATTTCAGCTCTCAAACTTTTGCAACGCAGCCACTGAGCCGCAGCTACCATGCACAGTAAAAGAAAATTTTCTGAAGCAGTTTTTCCTTCCACGTCCACTCCTGAGAAAACTCACCAGACAAAGTCGTTGCTCTTATCTTCGTATGAATTCAAGAGGCCGTTGCATAATGGTGCTTGATGTAGGGATCTTTTTCTGGTGCCCGAAGACGCAGCGGGTCTGCTCAGGGAAGCTAACCCGCCCCGGGAGGACGGCACGGCGGCCAAAGTTGGCACAGACACGCCGCCGTCGCCTGCTGCTGCCACGGTCCGGGAGGGCACAACATTTCCAGAATTGTTACCATTACTGGTGACGGCGTTGCTCCCACCGCCGCTGTTCGCGGTCCCCGTGCCTCCCGTGCCGTTGCTACTTGTGCTGGGCACTGAACTCGCCCCGCCAGCGCTTTGCTGCGGCCGGTTGTTTGACATCATGCAAGGCCGACCAGAAACTCCCCAAAATCCGCTGCGTTGCTCCTCAGAGCATCCGGGCAGCGCTACTATTTGGCTACTTTAGCAGATTTGCTAGCTAGCTGTCTCGCTCAGGTGCTAGCATCCTGGGCGAAAGCAACAGCGGCCAAACATCCAGCGCATTTAAACTTGTCCCTTGGTGTCTGCCTCGCGTTTGCCACCGGCGGCGTATTTCAAATTCACTGGCCTATAAAGGCCAAAAAAACACGGACACCGAAACGGACAATAAAATAACTACGTCTGCGTTGTCCAGGAGATTAGCCGGCTAGCTACCGTTAGCTACGGATAGAAATCTCTTTAGTTTCCTCGATTACTCAGGTAGCTATTGTCCTACCGGCTTTCAACTACCGCCCCCTAGCGAGAAGGAGTTTAAATGGACGGCTGGAAATACGAGTAGTTTAAAAATACTACAGCTGTTCATTCGTCTTTATAAAAGCTTTTTAAAAAATAAAATAAAATAAAATAAATAAATATATGTCCTTATTACTTGTTTACTAATGTAATTTTATGTCTTTTTTCCAGTCAATACATAAAATTATATTATATCTATCTAGCTATAATTATATAGATGCACTTCCAAGCTACAAACAGGTAGATATGTATAGTAATGCAAGCAGATCCAATAATACCATAAACATACTATGTTTATATATAGTATATAAGCAGGGAGATGTTTATTCCACTATGTTTTCTATTTTATTTTTGTACTGCTCGTATAAAATGTGTAACAAAATAATCTTATAATAATTTTCTACCTATGATGCTCCTAAAACTGCACAAAAAGCAGAGGGACCTTTGAGGTTTACCAACACACACAGCAGCCATGCAGCCATAAAATGGAGTAAAAAAAAATTCCGGTAGGAAAACGAGTATCTAGTATAAGGGTCTTTTGCACTGCACGCTTCTATTTCTATTTCTCTGATCCCTTGCAAAGGCTATAAGCGAGCCGATCTGTGCCCATTCATTTTCTTTTTATTTGGCTGCATGTGTGATAAATGATCCACGGCACATGCAGTATATGTGATCAATAAAAGAAAAGAATAAGATCAAATTAAGTTATGTTCACTGGAAATATCCAATGAATATTCAGCAATCAATAAATGCACTGGCAAACTGATATGAACAAGATCAGTAGGATAATGTGCTAATCACGTCTGAATTGCTTTTTGTACTGGTTGCAGGAATATTTATTAGGTCTCAAATATCAAATGTACCTTACTGACGCACAGACAACAATATCTGAGGAATCTCAGCCTGTCATAGAAAAACAGTGTGTTCTCGTGTTGTCCTTTTTTTTTTCCAGATGACATTCCCTTCACGTCAAAAACAAGCAGGTAGGTCGCATCCACAAAGTGAAGCCAGCAACCGGGCCAAGAAAAATAGTGTTGTGTCATTCAGGCATCCACCTGCAGCTTCGCAAATAAAACCTGAGGAGCCCTAACATATTCACGCTCACAGTTTATCCAGCCTGCTACTTGCTTTTCCATTTTTACCTCCACATGGGCAAACAAGGGATCCTCGCACGACATGGAGTTTTCCCTGTTTTTGTTTGCGGAAGGAATTTATATGTATCATTAAGGAGCCCGGCTAGGATGTGAAGTTAGGTTTTCACTGAGAGGAAAGTTACTGGATACATCAAAAAGTAAATTAATTTCATTGAAAGAGACCACCGTGTAAAAAGGCTTCATCTTTGCTGCATAGGTGCTGGGCTCAACATTGATGCAAGTCTTAAAACAGCTATGTTGAATGCATGATTTAGATAAAACCTACAAACTGGGAAATATGTATTTTTTCCACATATCTTAACTCTTCTTCCAAATCTTGAAATGTGTCCTGTTAGTGCAGATATAATAACAGTATGCAACCTGCAGACCCAAACATAAGTTTTAGCTGATGATTTGTAAAACTCAAATGCTCCACATTCAGCAAGTGACTCTGAGTCCTTTGAGCAGAACACCTGCACCCATGTATACACACACCGTGTTGCATTTGTCCCCTCCTCCGTTGGTCTCCCTCCCCGCTTTCCATTTCATACCAGTGGCTGTGAAAAGCCTGCCTTCTTTCTTTATCCCCTTTTCTTCTTTCTTCCCCTCCTCATTTGTCCTGCACATCAGCCTGGATTTTCTCCCATTGGGTCCCCCCTCTTTTGCATGCAACCAGGTTGTGCGTGTGTGTGCGTATTCAGGGAATGTGTGTGTTTGAGTCGGCGGGGTGGAGAGAAGGGTCAACCGTGCTGGTGTGTTGGAAGTTAGTGAGCAGCAGAGAGGTGAGAGTGAGTGACATGCAGGAAACAACAGAGGGGTGTGGGGAAACTAATGAGCGAGGGAGTGAGTAAGGAAAAGTGTGTGTGTGTGTGTGTGAAAAACAAGAGAGAAGGGAAGACAGAGAGTGGGCCTCAGGGTCAGTGGGGTCAAAACAGACAAGCTCAGATGAAGGATAATCTGTGGAGGTCCCTTACAGTGGGGGGTGAGGCCCCGGTGGGGCACGCCCATTCAGACGCTCTCTCTCTCTCTTGCACACTCATACCAGACACTCCTCACCCCTTTATTGCTTTCTTCCTCTCCTTCTCTTCTGTCTCGTACTTCATCCTCTCTTTCCCTGCCTTTTTTTCTTGCATTCATTCCCATTTCCCTTGTCTCTTTTTAATCCAGCACAGTTGCAGCTGGATTTCAAAGGGCACTTCCCCAGCAGAAAAAGCTGAATGTTTAGCAGGCAGATCCCTCAGTCAGGCAGGCTGGGATTGTGGAATTCCTGCCTCCCACTCTTTAGGAACCGTTTTTTGCCCCTTAAGGGGCCCCTGCCATAACTGCCAGCGGCCTCCTCCTCCATCTCCATCTCCAGCCTCGAGCGAAGGCCCTGTTTGCAACTTGAGCAAAAAAAAAGCATGGTCTGAGGGAGGAGAAGAAGGGGCAACATTTCTGAAGGTGTGGAGCAACAGCTGCTCAGGGAAGACTTTTATTTAAGATGTATTTAATCACCAATTAGACGCTGAACAATGAGTGAAACATGAACTTGTTCTTATCTCATAATAACAATGACAACTGCACAAATCAGTATCATAACAGTAGTAAAATAACTGAGAGGTCAAACTCCAAATTCTCTACGGATATGTTATAGCTACAGTGGTTCACAGCCTTTAAGATCAGTATAGATTTTGTTTGTAGCGTCTGGAAACATCACTGACAGTACACCTGTCTTTTGAGTTAGAGGTCCTGCACAAGTTGCCAAAAGCTATTTTTCCATTTGCAAGGTATTTGTAATGAGCAAAAATGTTCATCCATACCCACGCTGTGTGAAACGCTGCAAAAGCACATAGATAGTTTGGAGGCAAAAAAAAAAAAATGAAAAAAAAATGAGATAGCACTCAAATGCGACCCGCATTTCAGCACGCCCAAAAAATGTGGATAATGCTGGAAGCTGTGCAAAACTAAGCATAACTGAAGGTGCTGACACTGTGCGCTGCAGGCCCATCTGCATCTGCCAGTGAGCAGGAATAATAGAAAAATAAAAAATAAAATAGTATTTCTCCACTGTTTAACAGAAGCCAACGTGACCAGGCTGTTTGGATTTCACAGCATGGACAGAAACACATATGTACACACACGTGATAGAAAAAAATAAGACTTCAGACTTTGGAAAGGCAAAAAAATGCTCTCTCACTTGCTTTCTTCAGAAGTCTGTGGCACAATCTCTGATGCAGACCCTGGACGAAATAAGGAGAGACTGTGTTTATGGATATATGCATGTCTGTATGCACGTTGACATTATGCAGCTGTATGCTTGCATATGTGTTTTTTTATTACGGCAAAAATAAATTAGAACCGAAACGTGTTGGTAGAATTTTCTCTCGCCCATGTGTCATGGTAATTTCTATAACAGGATGCCCCACATCCCCCTTTTTGCTTTCATTTATCCAGCTCACCTGATATGTTCTCCCACTTTTCAGGGGCCCTTTTCAGCCCTGCCTCGGCCAACACGAGGGGGAGAGTTCAGCAGGCAGTAGGTAGCATATTTTGTTGATTAAAAAAAAACAAAACAAAACAAAAAACCAAAAAAAAACTTTTTCATGTGCAAGACAGATGTTGTGCCTGTCTGTGTGCTGTACCACCAAAGAGAGAGAGAGTCGGAGCAAGAGAGAGTGAGAGAGGTAGATGAAGGGAATCGGCAGCAAGGAGGGAAGAAAAAGGAAGAGAAAAGTTGAAGAGGGTTTCTCTAACCTCACCCCCTTCATTTGGGAGAAAGTGTGTGTATGTGTGTGTGTAAGAGAGAGCGAGAGGAAGAAAGAGACTGAGGGGTAGCAAGGGAGAGATCAAACGCACTTGTGCACCAGCATCTCAGCCACCGCCACCGTCGTTCACCCATTACCACCGTAAAACTTTCCCCTAAGAAGACACGGACAGTGGTGCAGAGGAAGTATATTTACTCAGGCGCGTGCATGAGTGTTTTGTTCCAATTTCTTCCCCAGCATGTTTAAGAAGCAAACGATACATTAAGGTTTAAATCAAGGCTTTATGGACATCTATGATAATAGGAAAAACCATGCACTCCTATGAATTTAACTGCCAAAAAGAATATCAAGTGCCATTAAACAGCTCCACGGTGAGTACTGTAAAATGCCTCTGACGCGTATCACAGTTGCTATGATATTGTATATTACTCATATGCAGCCACTTCCTGTATGGAGACTTTTATGCAGGAAGCAGCTGACATTAACAGAATACTTGCGATTTTTGATTTACAGCATTTTGCCAGACGTGGAGATAATGCACAGATTCTTCACCCGGAGTCCAAGTAGAAATATGGAATAAAGAATTACTCCTGACTTGAAAGCAAGTGCAAGTCTTAAGTGAGAAAGGATCATATGCTGTGTTTTACAAGCTGCATTACATTCAGGGTAAATGGCAGAGTATTTCCCTCTAAAATAAAATAAAATAAAATAAAATTCTCATGTGCAGTATCGGTGTGTTTGCTGTTACAATTTCAATACACAACTGCTGCGTGCAACACTCTGGAACCTTCACTCAAAAAAAAAAAAAAAATATGTGCACTTCTTCCACTGCTGGTGATGGATGGATTTGTGGATGGATGAGGTCAGGACAAGTACAATAAATACATAAATAACATTTACAACCTTTTTCCTGTCTCCACTCGGGATCAGAGGGATGCAAAGCAGAGGACTGGGCAAGGGAGAGAGGAGAGAAGAGGATTTCCCTTGTAAAACTCAAGTGTGAGGCGAGGATTGGACGCCTCCCCTTCCACCACCATAAACCACCACCACCGCCACTTCCCCTACCGGTGATGTGGTGATGTCAGGGTGGGTAGGGGCTCCCTGATAAAAACCTTTGGACCTGGGAGAATGAGAGAGAGAGAGAGAGAGAGAGAGAGAGAGAGAGAGAGAGAGAGAGAGAGAGGGAGGGAGGAATGGAGGAGGATATTACTACAACTGCATGGACCGGTGCAGAGGAGCAGCAGCAAGTCGCTCTATGAAGCGCACAGGGACGCACAACAAAACCCCAAAAGAGAAGCTGACGCGCAGATGGCGATCTGTGATTTATTGGACTAATATTTTTCTCCTCTCTCAGATAATATAGGACAGCTTCTGCTCCACGAGAAGGGTAGCTATTTTAGGGCTGGCACTGCCTTTTGCACCGCGCTTCACTTTGCCTTTGGAGTTGACTTTATTATTCTGATTCACCTTGCATTCACATTTTGGACTAGGACGCACTAAATGATGCCGCAATGGTCAGGTAAAAAGAGAAAGGAAGGACTTTAAAATTAGTTGATGGTGGAAATAAATACTGTCAGCGCATCCACGTTTTTTTTTGTTTTGTTTTTTTCATCACTAACAAAATAACTGTGTTTAGGATTTGTCAGATCAGCCTGTTGGTGCACTAAAGGTGTCTTTACCAAGCGAGTTCACCGATAGGCTTGCAGAACTTTTTTTCTTCTTCCTACATGTAAACACAACACGCAACGTGTCTGCGGCTACAGATATTTGGCAGGCGGTAAACATGAATGGGAAGGAGGCTAAGAGTATCCTCTGAATGTTCGCACAAAGTGCAGGAGTGTAGGGACCCACCGCAGCTGCGCCGAGAAAAGGGGATTTTGCTTGGTTCACTTAGCTGAAGATCTGAGTGTCTGCTGCGATTCTTCAGCACTACTAAACATCTACATCACCCTGAATGAACACACCGAGAACCTCAGTATGCAATAAGCCCATGTGAGAAATTGAATGTGACACGTTGTTTATTAATTTGACATCTTTTGGAATGCACTGATAGTTTTGATCACTCTCCTAGTTTCTTTTGATTCATTTTAAATTTAAATATTTTTTTTGAATTCTTAAAAAAAAAACTTTAAAAAAAATTTGAAAAAAGAGCAGATTCTTTAGGACTCCTGGGGAAATGTGAGCAAATAAATCTAATAACCACAATTTGGCGTGAGACTTCTTGCTGCTGCTGATCTGGAAGTTTTTTTTTTTTTTTTTAATTATTATTATTGTGAACAAAACCGAATCCCTTCCCTAACCTGAGAAAATGTTGTTGCTCAGACTACTGGCCATCTTCCTCGTCCTTATTACTAACACGTGGCTGCTCAACCCGGTTCGCTCCGATGCACTCAGCGAGCACAAACGCGCCTTGGCCCGGCGCGCAGACACTGAGCTCTCCAGGCTAGCAGGTGAACCCTGCACCGTCTCCGGCATCAGGAGGTCCCGGCTGCAGCCCCGCTCCATCTCCTTGTCCCAACACCGCCCTCCAGCGGTCCGTCCGAAGTCGCACACGAGCCGGAGAGAGCTGTACACTGTCGAGAGCGCTCCTGCGGTTTGTGCAGGAGGGTGTAGGTTAGACGCCGGGGCGAGACGGGTCGCTCTGGCTGGGGGAGAAAGGGGAGGCTGGGGTGACACCCAAGATGCGGCGGTGAGAGCGAGGGACGGAGATAGTCCGCTGCAAGGGCGCTTCTATGAGAAACTCTCTAGAAACGGCAAGAGGGGCGCAAATGATGTCGGTAAAGACGGCAAACAACGGGCTGGGATGCCTCTCCTTAACGACGCCGGGGAGAAGGTCTTGGGACGCACAGAGAACTCTCCACATGACCGCCGCTCCAGGTTCGCACGCAGCCTCCACGGGACGTTCCGTTACGAGGAGGAGGGCAACTCCAGCCGGGGGAAAGTTTCCCCGGACAGCTCAGCGGATTCCAGGGGGCTCCAGGTCCTCCACGGGCTGCAGCAGGGAGATGGAGACCAGCGGTCCTCGGCGACCGTTACGGAGGACTTCTCCGGGGAGGTGGAAGAGGCGGACCCGACCGCGAGGGTGAACACGGGCGGCTGGGGGAGCCCCGTGCCAAGGGTGCCCCCTTCCTGGATGACCGCCCTGTACTTCAACGGGCGTCGGGAGCAGCTGAAAGTGAAACTGGACGCTGGTCTGGAGCTGCCGAGGGCCACGTTCAGCCTGGAGCTGTGGGTGAAGCCAGAGGGCGGGCAGAGCAACCCTGCGGTCATAGCAGGTGAGTGTAAACGGGTTATCGCTGCACCTTGAGCGCGATTGTAGCATATCACACACAGTGTGTGAAAACTTAAAGCTGTTTACCTGTTCATATAGGCTACTTCAGGATATTTTCATCATGTATTATGTGCTGACATAATATTATTCCTCATCAGTGAGTGTCTCAGTCTCACTCAGTGTTCAGCTCAGTGTCTATCTGAACTTGTCAGCTGTTGCTTGTACCGTCACCTTGTTAAAGCAAAGTCTGACACACACAGCCATGCAGCTTATTTCCTGTCTTCCTAACAGCTTTCGGGTTCGCCTGCAGTGCTGTGCGAGACTCTCCCGTTAAACGGTTTCCAAGAAGAAAAAAAAAAGATACAGGTCTCAGGAGGCCGGTTTTCACACACAAAGGTCACGCAGGGGTTTGTGCAGGATTTACTCTGGTCGGTCGGCATGGACGTGGTGACAGCAGTAACAAAGAGCATGGCGATTAGGAATGTTGTGTTATTGTTGTCATGACTGTGTTATGGCGATGACATTTAGTGCTGAAGCCATTAGATGATTAATCACTTAGCTGACTGACAAAAAGTCATTTAGCACTTCCATGCAAGCCCTGGTGTTATTGATTTAGATGAGGCTGATAATTATCAAATGCAAGACAGGTGCACCTCCAAGCAGAGCAGGACTGATAAATCTGCTCATACACAGACGTGACGTAACTTTAATATGTTTAATATGTTCCAAGAAACTGCATTACAGAAATACCCAACAAGATTCGAGGTAAAGTAGAAACAGCGTCCATTTCCACATCCACTAAAATTTGAAATTGAACCTATCAATATAAACAAATATGGATTTGTCATGAATCAAGCATCAGCCCTCTGTGCTTCAGAGTCAGCTGGATGCTAAAATGACGGCTTGCGCGCTGAAATATGCACGTTTGAACTCCAAAAAACACACTTCTCTGTGGTTACATAAGTTAATACGTCCCCTGCCGGCCCTGGCAAGACTGCTAAATTTTCTACGGAAAGGAGGAGAATAACATTCTCCTGGTGCTCCGACTGAGGCTTGCTCGCAAAAATGTGTCACACCATGAAATGAAGTGGCAAACGGAGCAGGCTTTAGTGTTGGGAATTCTGTGTATACCTTTCCAGATTGTATTATATGCCCGTGGACATTAACATTTTACTCATGAATGGCCATCTCCTGGAGGTTGTAGACTCTAGTCATGTGAGATTCAGCTGGGCACCACCCACAGATGTTCCTATTAAAACCTCCACCAGTCTTTTAGAAATGAGGAAGCTACGTGGATGAGTGGTGAAACATCTTCAAGAAACCCTACAAGTCCAGTTGTCCTTCTTTCCACTTGTATTCTGGTTAATTCCTTACCATGCTTCATATACACTGACCAGGCATAACATTATGATCACCTTCCTAATATTGCGTAGGTCTCCCTTGTGCCTCCAAAACAGTTGTGACTCATCAGAGAATGGACATGGGTCTTCTGAGGGTGTCCTGTGGTGTCTTTTAACAGAATGTTGTTAGTGGGGGCCTTTGGGTCCTATGGGTTGAGGGGAGGGGCCTCTGTGGATCGTCCCACAGATACTTGATCAGTTTGGGATCTAGTGAATTTGGAGGCCAGGTCAACACCTTGTGCTGTTCTTCATGTTTTTTCAGTTGTTCCTAAACCATTTTTGTGTGTGTGTCTGTGTCAGGCTGCATCCTGCTGGGGATGGCTGCTGCCATCAAGGAGTGTCATTGCTATGGGGTGGGGGTGCCTGGTCTGGTCTAGGTGGGTGCTACATATCTAAGTAACATCCACATGAATGCCAGGTCCAAAAGTTTGGAGTCACAAGATGGTCAATGTTATTCACTTCTCCTGGTCATAATGTTGTGGCTTATTGGTGTATAAATTGATTACAGCCAAAAAATATACACTTGCAATCAAATAACCAAATTAAAGACATTCACACTCACGAAACCCCTTTCCGGTCTAATTTCACACCCCCACCCCATCCATGCACATTTCAGTGTCTGGTTCCACCCTGATGACAACAATAATAGTTATGATGACTGTAATTGGATAATGGCAGCGTCCGTGATGATGTAATTATGAGTGTGGCCGGATGATGTTACTGACAATAATGATGAGATTATGGTGACAGTGATGATTTCTGCTGATGCTGATGAATATTAGACTAAGGGTTAACATACTGAGTGATTGATCACACTGGCCACAGTAGCTGGCCAGTAGCTGCTTAAGATAAAGACATTTACCTGTCTTATTGTTTCACTGTTAACAAAACACCACTCCTTTCAAGACCCAACACTGTATGCCTAAAACGACCATTAACCCAAGTGGTGATTGTAGCCTCAAACATTTGAGCTTTTTTTTTATTCCACACTAAACATCTACAACTTCGTAGTTACATAACAGTGGAACAGCGTCTCTCCTGGTAGTTAGCTTGCCTGTAGGTTTCCATCGATTCCGAGTGGTGCTTGTGGACGATTCAGTCCAACGAAGCCTTTCAGTTTGCCAGCACACAATGTTGAATGGCCAAACATTTTCCAAACATCAAGAATGTTGTATCTGAAGAGCTGCACATTTGACAGAAGAACACATGCATCAGACAAACTGAAGAGGATAACAGCACGACGGTGCAGCACCACAGCTGTCCAGATAGCGAGCGAGACTGCAAACTGTTACGTCCGCTCACATTTACTCTGATCAAAGATCAGACTCCATTGCCCAACTTTTTCCCCCCTCATTGCTTCCTTATGTGACGGCGGCATTTTGTGGCATGGGGCTTTCTCTTTGTAGTGTCCTGAAGGAATTTGACGAAAACAGTGAAAAACAAACTCCCATTGTTTCTGCTAGACATGACATTGACATTGGTTTGACGTCTAATGTCCACTGAAGATCTTATAAATGTATTTGTTTGTCCGTTTCACCCTTAATATACGGCTGCAGAATGTTGTAAACAGTTCGGACCAGATTAGACTGCTGGTCCAATGGTGAGTCTGTTTCTATATTTCTATAAGTGTCGTATTGCAGTTGGATCCAGTATTGAGCTTATTTTAATGCATTTCCCCCTAATATATAGTAGTACTAATTTGCTATCTGATAAAATGTGTTAATGACGAGTAATGGCCACATGTGGTGTGACTGCACAACAGTACAATGTAAAATGACATGATGAAAACTGAGGCCCTAGACACACTGTCTTCCTACTTAAAATAGTATTATTATTTTCATTATTTTACTGTCTCAATGTGCAATGCTATCAATGCAAACAACATGCCCCACACACCGAACAACAATAAAACCACTGACAGGAGAAGTAAATAACACTGACCATCTTGTAACAATCCAATGTTCTGGTGGAAAACATTTGGACCTGGCATTAGTGTGGATGTTACTTAGACATGTACCGCCTAGACCAGACCAGACACCCCACCCTACCCCCACCCCATAGCAATGACACTCCTTGATGGCAGCAGCCATCCCCAGCAGGATGCAGCCTGACACAGACACACACACAAAAACAGTTTACAACTAAAAAAAACAAAACAACACCTTGTGCTGAAGAACAGCACAAGGTGTTGACTTGGGAGACCTACACAATATTAGGAAGATGGACATAATGTTATACTAGATCATATCTTTTATTTATCTAGAAATACCCTTCATTCGTTCATAGCTTTTTCAAGTCTTCATGATAGCAAATTTAATGACTGATTGTTTTAATACAATATGTCTTGCGCTGTATGTCACCTATCTGACCAAACTTTGACATGAATTTATTTATTTATATATTTTTTAGATAATCCTCAACGGTATTTCTTTTTTAATTCTGTTGTAATTTCCCAGAAAACCATATCAAAGTGTTGATGACTTACGCTGCATTCGGGGCGTACACTAATAACACAATATTCCTAAACACCTCTAATTCTCATGTATGAGTGGTGAATACTGAGGCCATTGCAGCTGACCAATCAGAGAAGACTAGGCTTTTTTTTGGGAGGGACCAAAACATTGCACCAGTCTAAATAGATTGTACCAAAAATGGTTGAAAAACTATCAGGACCTCTGTCCCACTTCGCATATTTCAGCTCAGTATTTTGGTTTTCTGACCTTTAACTTTATTGTTGTGGCTGACTCTCGTGTTAACCTTGCTTCTGTAATCGTTGCTTTCATCCACAGCCTCCAGCAAGCAGGCAATGGAGAAAGTTAGCAGGAAACTAAAAGTCAAAGTCAAAGACAATGAATGCTGGATTTGCCATAGACACAAATGCAGAGTGAATGGTAACATTACCCCCTACCTGCAAAATGTGTCATTCGTCAATCATTTGCCTCCATGTTTACCAGGTTAAAATTACGATTGTTGTAAAAATATGATTGTTTACACACCCAGATAACTTTGGTATCCATATAGTGGGAGTGACTGGGGCACCGCAACGCAGCCTCTCGTTTAGTCAGTCAGTCAGTCAGTCAGTCATTTTCTATACCCGTTTAGTCCTGTTAGGGGTCACGGGGGTCTGCTGGAGCCTATCCCAGCTGTCATCGGGCAAGAGGCAAGGGTACACCCTGGACAGGTCGCCAGTCCATCGCAGGGCCAACATTCACACTCACATGCACACCTACGGGCAATTTAGAATCACCTATGAACCTAACGAGCATGTCTTTGGATGGTGGGAGGAAGCCGGAGTACCCGGAGAGAACCCACACAGACACAGGGAGAACATGCAAACTCCACACAGAAAGGCCAGCCGGCCCATGGATTCGAACCGGCGACCTTCTTGCTGTGAGGCATCAGTGCTTACCACCTCATCACTGTGCCGCCCGCCTCTCGTTCATTTCACCAATATGTATTTTATATACACTAATGCTATTACCCACTGAGTATGGAGTTACCTGTTACCTATTTGCAGACGTTCAGTAATTTGTTGTTCTTTGGCCAGCTGTTCCTCTCTCTGCCTTTGCGTCCTGTTTTCAAGGAGCTCTTACTCTTGCCCCAAACGATAAGGTCATCTATCATAAACAAAGTTGTCGTCCACAACCTCAGAATCGGAAAAATACAGTATGAAATTACAGGTGAACAAGTGGAGTGCGCGCGGCATCATCCAAGAGGTCGGTATATCAATCTACAGGTCCCAGATGATGACAACAGGTAACTCAGGACTCAACGGGGAATAGCACTAGCATATCATAACAAAATACTGGTGAAATGAACGTGTATCAAGGCAGGTAACGCGCTATTTAGAGCGTTTCGGTGCCCCAGTCACTCCCACTATATGGATATATGTAGATATAAATATCTGACAAACGACTCCAAATCACATCAAAATTATATGGATGATCGTATTTTATGCTAGAAATAAGGTCCAGGTTGTAGAAAACAGTAGCTCCCATTTAAATAGTTGACATTATATCAGTTTCAGCTGCTTCTGCTGCCCCCCAGTGGCCACAATAAAAGCAAAACATCCATCTAATTTAATTGAGTTGTAATCATGTTAAACACACATGATCACGGTGAAAATAGATTGTGGTCTTCAACTGAGGTGTGGTGGTGTGAATACCACAGCAAAAAAAAAAAAAAAAAGCTGTACCATGACACACTCAAAACAACACCCATCTCTTGTCGTGTGCCATTGTTAAGCAATTAAGCCATGCTTGGTGCCCTGTAAGACTGACTTAGTGTTTAAGTGCTATATGTAGCACCTTTAGAAGTAACTTGTAAACCCATAGCTTGCTTAGCTCTGCTTTCTGTAACCTAAATAAATGCTTAACCGTGAAACTGGCTCCCCTCCATTGGGATATTTTGCTACAGTTGTCCACTTTACACCTTAACACACATATCCACATGTACACACAGGCACATACAGTGTTCAGGAGGGTGAAGGGGTTCCCTGACCCTTTGCTGTCCCAGTGTTTGACATCTGGGGAGCAGATGTGGGTCTGTGTGTGTCTGTTGCAACAGCAGATGGAAATATCAGGGCCGTGCCTTGGCTTAGGGAAATACCTCTATCCTCCTTCCCCTCTCTGTTCTCTCCTGCTGTCTCTGGCTCTGTGCATTCTCCCTGTCTCTTTCTGTGTTATCTGTGTCAGCGCTCCTCTTTGTCTGAATCCAGTTGCAGGAGTATAATCATTTGGAAAGATCGTTTGTTTGTGTGTTCACTCTGTAATTTGCAGGGGAACATAATCTTTCTCCATCAAAATAATATATTTCACTTTCCTCACCGCCCTAGGTGTATTTGACAACTGTTCCCATTCTCTAAGTGAGAAGGGCTGGTCGGTAGGCATTCGCACGGTGGAACCTGCAGGCACCAAAGACGCACGGTTCTACTTCACGCTTCGCACAGACCGTGCTGTGAAATCCACCACTGTGTACAGCAACCAGCGGTACCAAGCCAATGTCTGGACTCACCTGATGGCCACTTACAACGGCCACAACATGACCCTGTATGTTGATGGAGCCAAGGTGTGTGGTCTGGTTGAACTTGGTCATTTACCTGTCAGCTTCCAGATACCTGTAAAGCAATGTGACACTTCATAGACTTTTCACCAGTATTACTTTAATATCAGAAGAGATGCTTGTGATCAGGACAGTGGTATTCATTTACCTGGAATTCTAGCCATTCAAGTAGGCTCCAAGTTGTGAGAATGCAGCTGCTAAGCTCGCTGTCTAGACGCCAGCAAGGCCACCAGTTTACCAAGCTACTACCCAGGTAACCACCGGGTAACCACCGGAAAGGCAAAGGCATAATTAAACAACAAGGCTGTTGGGTATGTCAGCATTTTCCTTAGACACATAGTAACTTCTGAAGAAAAACCTAAAATGACTAAATCTACAATATATTATCTTACCACTTACTGGAAAATGACCTCCATCATTTCTAAAAACACCAGCAAACACATCAAAGAACATTCAGAACATTTCTGCTTTTGAGGCTGTGAATACCACAAGCGGGGGGCGTTCATATGGACTTGTCTCGTGTTCACTGTCAACACATTCCCATTTGAAGACACCATATAACAAGAGTTACTTTTGTGGATAACCAGATGGAGAGCTTTTCAAAAACCCAATTGCCACTACACTGTACTGGAGTAAAACCTACTGTAGCTAACACACTGCTAATATGTTCTTCTAAAGAATGATTAACTACTGTTTATACCTGTAATGAAACTGAACAGTGATTAATTAAATTAGTTTATACCCATCCTCTGTTGCTTCCCTTCTTCAGGTGGGAGAAAGCAGCCTCCAGTCAGGGAATCTCTATAGCCCCTTCATGAAGACTTGCAGGACCCTGTTTCTTGGCAGTAACCAATCCGATCAGGGGCAAAGCTTCAGGGGCCACATGGGAGGTGTGGTTTTGTGGGGCTATGCCCGCTCCCATGAGGACTTGTTGAAACGGCCACTGCAAACTGACAAGAGCGAGCCAATCCTGGCGATGTGGGCCGACTTCACTAATGTAACTGGCTCTATTTCATTTCATTCTTTCACCAGTCACCCTATATAATGATTGATTCAATGCTATTTTGGTTTTCATCAGCATTCCTCGACTAGGATTTATTGAAATTATGTTCCTGCTTGATTTTGTCTTTAAGGCGGAACAGCTATGGACTCCTTTTAAAACTGGCCTTCATCCGGCCATCATCACCACTCCTGTCCCTGAACATGAACATGTCTCTTCCTTCCTTCCACCACCCTGTGGCATGACCCCCTGTGACAACACAGACATCATCTATGGCTACAACTACAACTGGCAGCTCCGTACCCCAAAGCGAGTTCGCTACCGGATTGTCAACTTATCTGATGACGATGGTGCAAACCCCACGGTGACTGAAGCCCAGATCCAGCTCCAGCACCAGGCACTGATTGAGGCCTTCCGCCCTTATAACATCACCATGGAAATGAGTGTCCACAGCGTCACAAACTCGAGTCTGCGCCAGAGGTTTATTCTCAGTAACTGTCGGATTGGCAAGATTGGAAACCGCCAGTGTGACCCCGAGTGCGACCATCCGAGGACAGGTCACGACGGAGGGGACTGCCTGAGGCTGGGGCCCTGCTACAACTGGAAGAGGCAGGACGGGATTTGTAACATGGAGTGCAACAGTATACACTATGACTATGATGATGGAGACTGCTGTGACCCGGATATCACGGACGTCCTCAAGACCTGCTTTGATCCGGAATCTCCTGACAGGTGAGGTCAATGAACAAATGTCATTTACCACTATTGCTTCCAGTGTGTAGCCTCGTCAGACTGTTGTTAAGCTACTGCCAAAACTTACATCCCACTTCCTGTGCATTGTTCACATTAAGTCAAGAATGGAGAGGAACAATACTGTGACAAGTTACGTTTTTAGAAGGAAGACGTTGGTCAATCAATCCACAGCTTGCACAGCAATATATAATAAGACAGTAAGAGTATTGTACGTAACATGCTACACTGTTGAAAAGACACAGAAGAGAAAGTACCTGGAAGCCACTGCAGACAATGTATTTTCCAAAGGGAAGAATTCTCCGGGAACAGACGGGCACCAGGAAAACTCCCCATGAGGTGAAGGTCTGTGTTAGCATGCTGCAGTACCTCAGCAGGGCTGTGCAATAAACAGCTACATGGACAAATTGGTGCTCTCACTTTCCCTGGTGGTTTTAGAGAAAGGCCTGTGAAGTCGGGATGGTGGGTTAAGAGGCCAAAGTACACACTTATTTTTACTAAACAACTCAAGCAGCAGCCCGCTGTCTTCCATTTGGCCTGACAGACAGGCTCATGCAAAGTGCCAAATAGCTTGCATGAAGTCTCGCCATGAGGTCGTCGGCCTGGGTTCTTAAAGACCCGGTCTTTAATCCAAATTGTAACCGCAAGCTTTACACTGCACCGCTGGGACACAAAACATGGAACTGTAGTTATTTTTTTAAAACGAAAGATGTAGTATTTGATGCCTGGAACTGACAGCTTAACACAAGGAGGAATTAATGTTTTTTAAAACAGTAAAATAGTTCGATTTCCATTTATACTTTGGTCTAATGGACCTCTAACAGCATATTTGCCATACAGACGATAGGTAATTAAAGCAAATATACTGGCTATCCACTTCCATATCTCGGAAAGACTGAGTTGGTGCATTAATAAAATATTTCAGTGAAAAGTCATCTCAATAAAACCTGCATATTTATGTAGTAGATTACATGGATTAGAGGCAGGACTATAGTCATTTATTCTAGAAATACTTAGGTAATGAGTCCACATCTCCCCCTACCACCGCCCTGCCAAAAAACCCTTTTGGAACTGTCTAATTCTAGTCTTGCAAAAACTAATAAATTCATCTCCTCATATTTTTCTTTCCAACACAAAGGTCTAAAAGTAGTTTCAAAGCCTTCTCCACGCTGCCAGGAATAGATTTTAGTGTAGAAACAGTTGCAGAGGAATAGTTATTGATATTGATTGAATAAACCACCACATACAAGCGAGTCCAAATACCCTAGATATGATGTCATTTTTCTCATTCCTCAGCCTGGCGCTCTTGTGCCGAAACATCAGCTCTTGGAATAGTGTCTATGCTGCAGATCAGTCTGTGAGTGCTTCAACCGTCAGCCTTTGCAAATGATTTTTCTTGTTTGCAATCTACACCAGTTTGGATTAATTCCTTTAAAAATGTATTAGAGCTTGTTGCTCTCTCTGTGCTCATGTGAACTACATCTCTAACTGCTAGCACCTTTGATTCCTAAGAGATGCCCTGGCTGAAGTACAACAGTTTCAAGCAGGAACCGCCGGCACTGATAAATGAAGAATGAACCCGAACTGCAGTTCCTTAAATGACCACTTGAGGCTGGCTCCAAACACGAGTCAGTCAATAAATGATAAAATGCCCAGTTTTGCAGGCACTTCATTAATGCTCTTTATTAAATGTGCTGTATTGGTAACGTCTTTATATAATGTACTATCTACGGGTATTATCAACAGGCTGACTTTTAGCTAAATCCAAGTATGGACTGCAAAGGAGTAGCATAGATTTTCCTTACCTGAAACACCGAACGCCCTCAAGCAAGCGCAGCAATGCAAGTGTAACCAGACAGTGCCCAACCAACAGATGGAGAGTGTACAGCGTGGCTCGCAGGTGTAAATTTGTACAGCTGTACTTGTGTGAAACAGACTGTTGCTGGAAAAGAACATAGCGTTTGGTTTGCTTTCCCTGAAAGACAATAGTTAAAGTTAGGAAGCAGTAAAAAGAAGAAAAAAAAAAGTTGGCTTGCATGTGTGTGGTCTCAGTGCTTGGCCATGGCCAGGTGCGTCGTAAGTAAATGTTAATTCAAGTTGTCCTGTCATGACCATGTGTGAAAAGGCACAGGGGAACAGACACAGGCTGTGGGTTACAGTTTTGAGTCTACATCGGTCATCGCCGGCACGGCACATCCATTTGTCCCAGCGTAAACAACAACATGTAGGAACCAAAATGACTGACTCCCAGACTGGGACATATGGAAATAAAGTGCAGGAGCTGATAATATGACATAAAAAACTAAATCCTAGCAAGGCCTTAAATAATATCGCACAACTTATAAACACACGTTTTTATAAATCATGGCTCATGGATTTGATCTTTTGGTGCGGAATACTTGAGGCATGGGAAACTTTCGTAAATAAGTCTGCTGCTCAGATACTGAATGCAAAAGTCACAGCGTGTGTGTGCGCTTGAAGGCAATGATGAAACTTGGGCACCGAGTCGTGCCAGAGTTCCTGTCTGTAAGCCCCTGACCCTCACTAAAAACAACATGGACGGCCAATACGCAGGAGACCAGCGTGTCGTAAAAATTGGGCCCAGTAGTGTTGGTCCTCTGACTCCAACTTGTTTATAATGCTTGTGTGTATGAGTGCTTCAACATGCCGGCCTGCATGTGTGCATGTGTGTCCCTGGATCCCAACAGGAACTTTCTCAGGCAGCGAGAGAATTAATGTGAGGATGACATTTCGCTGGCATTTGTGGAGCATTGAGCATTTTTATGTTTGGGATCTGGGTTTTTTGATATCCCCCACCCGTCCTGCTCCCTTCTTCTCTCTGAACTCTTGGCCAGGTATTCAGATTGTGGGACCCTATATGTGTGCAGCTGCTGCTGGCCAGCAAAGGACCAGAGGTTCTTGAAGCCAGCTGCTGTCACGACACAAATTTGTTGTCGGGAGCCAGTTCTAGAGCCATGGCCAGGTACGCTGCAGATTCTGGCATTGCAATAAAGAAAAAGGAGCGGGACGGGGAACGATGGTGAGGGAGAGAGAAAGATGAGGGGGAAGAGGGAGTGATGAAGAAGTGGGGGACATCATGCCCATTTATGCTCAGACACATGTCCAGGCCTTGCTAACATATTTTAGTTAGTTAATCCTGGACAGCATGCTTGTGTGCAAAGGGCTCCGAGCAGCCCCACGGAATGAACGCGTATGTGAATCATACGTGATGTTGTTGTTTTCGATTAAGTTTTATTGTGTGCATGTTTTGTAATAATGAAAGCATTGTTGCAACATTTCCCAGGACAGTGAGTGTAGCGCTACATTTGAATGAGACTAATTTCACTCACAACTCATTCACAGATTCGGTCAGCCTGAAAGTACGCCTGCCTTACGCCTTCTAATGAAGTTGCTTGAGCTTTACCAGCTTTACCACATGTAAATGAAATGTCCGTTACGTTTAAGCCCTTCCCAAGAAAGTACATGCAACAGTGTACTCCCTTTGCTGTAGAAGTTGTATCTCTGTGTCCAAGCAACATTTTTATCCATGTTACCCCCCCCCCCCCCCAAAAAAAACAACAACAACAAACCAGATCGGCATTTAGAAGGATTACAATTTCAATGAGAAAGCTAAAGATCAGGCTAAATATCGGTTGGTTCTCAGTTTTAACAGTGTGCTCCTTCACCAAAGCACTCTGCCCTCCATCCACTTTAAACATGCTATCTGGGACTGCTAGTATCTTAAGCTCCCGCATTCACTGAGATCTGTGCAACTGTTTGGATTGTAGATACTCATCATTAAATTATAAATTAGGGAAATACACACACTTGGAATATGCCCGTACCATCATAGAAAAAAACTCCACAGATGGAATAACCTGGTCATTCAGTATATTCAGGTAGTCAGCTGACCTCATTCTTTGGATACATAATGTTGCTCAACCTAGCCCTGAGCAACTGTAGCAACCCCAGATCATGGCACTGCCCCCACGGGCACTAGGTCTGATGGGTGTATCACTTCATCTGCCTCTCTTCTTACCCTGATGCTCTCATCACTCTGGAACTGATCAGACCACATGACCTTCTTCCATTGCGTCCAATCTTTATGCTCCCTAGCAAACTGAAGCCTTTTTTGTCCGGTTAGCGTTGTTCCTTTGCATTGTACGTGTGGAAATGCTCCGACTATTAAACATAGCCCTGAGTTCTACAGTTGTTTTTCTGATTTGATTTCACCAAACTTTTAAGTGACCGCCAATCACAATCAATCAGGATTTTTTTCCAACCACATTCCTTCCTAGAAGATGATGGTTCCCCAGTATCCTTCCAGTTTTTAATAATGAGTTGGACAGTTCTTAACCCAAGTTCAGTAGTTTCTCCAATCTCCAAGAGATGTTTTCTCTGCTTGATGCATGCCAATTGTTTGACCCTACTCAAACATTGTTTCCACAACCATAGGATGTGTCTTTAGACATGGTTGTTTAAAAAATGAGAAGCTACTTATTGCATCAGTTGGGGTTAAATAACTTGCTGCCAGCTGAAAGATAATCATCCATGCAGTAATTATCCAAAAGGAGGCTTGTACCTATTTGCTTAGTTTAATCCAGTTGGCGACATTTTTATTTTGGCCAAGCAGTGTATTTGACTGCCATTGCTGACTAGCCCAGAAATCAGCCTGACTTACCCAGCACACAACAACAGTTGGTTTGGAGTCACTCCATTGGGAACTGAATATACCACAATGGTCTCTGCAAAGATCTACCACACCAGTCAAATCATTTAGACGGGCTATATGTGTTAATCATCAGAAGAGTACGCAACATTGATGGAGCATTCTACGTCATCTGAGCGCAGTGGAGTTGACTTTGTTGTCAACAAAATGAATGACTGGATGACTATCTAATTGTGCGTAGAGGTATTTTTTTCTCTATATTGGTTGAAATATGCCCCATAATGAAACCCAAATTACTTACCAGACTCATATCCTAATAGGAATTAAGTCTAGCTACATCCGCCTACTTGGTGACTTATGATTCTTGTTTATTCAAGTAAGAAACTTGTCAACAGTAATATTTCAAATGGGTGCAGATATACAGATTTACATAGAAATGACAGTGCTGATGCTGACTTTGCTGTCGGTTCACACAGTGTTTGACTTGCCCACAAATTTTGCTAATTCGGGACCAGAGTTTTCACTTCAGTCGTGTCGAGCCATTTATTTTTGCCAGGTTGGCGGTAGTTTTCCATCGAGACATCCTCTGAGTCTCCAAATCTTGAAGAGTCAACTCTTTAGCGGTCAACTGTCTGTCAACTGTAATTGCACAGCCTAGGGTGATGGATACTGCACGCAGCCTCGGCTGAACTCGGCCTCACTAATGCAGTGAGAGTGGGGTTTCCCTGAAGCGTTTTAAATCCTAAACCCTATTTAGTCAGGCAAAGTGCCTGAGAAAACATATTCTTATTTACCGTACAACACAAGCACTGAGGGAGGGATTGCATTGGGGGAGGAATACCCACATGCAGAGCTCTTGGTTTATGAGCAACAACTTTTAACCAGTTTAGAGGTGAAGTACCTCACTTAATGGTACATTGATAGTGGTTTATAGTAGGGTGGGGATTACTGCTTTCTTACTTCATTGATATATAGACTTTCATCTGACGTTTTTCAGTCACAATCTCAATGTGACCTGTCTATCCTTCAGGCTGTTTTAACAATGACTTGAAACTTGAAAAGAATGATCAATTCTACAAATCATATCTAACACAAATCATCATTAGATGATGAAAAAAAACTTTTAGACTTTTTAAGCATGGTTAGGTGAGCATAGCCCTAAGGCAGAGCTTGACTGAAAGCGTGAACCTTAAATTCCTTTTTAAGAAACCAACAGAAAACCAATCATTCTGACACACTTGACTGAGAAAAAGATTCAACTGTGGCTCAGTCATTACTTTCTACAGCTTATAGAAATCAATCCCATAAAACCTTAATACAAAGAGAACAATAATCCATTACGATAATAAGAATGAAAAAACACGCAAACCAAAGCTTTGTCGGAGAGAGATGAAAGAGAATGAAACCTTACAAATAAAACTATGCATGCTTCATACATTTGCCAGGATGTATTTTTATAAAGTGAAGTAATCTGATGCAACAGTGTACTGAAGCACCAGGAGAAGACTCCACGTACCGATACACACAGTCCCGTATATAATTTATTTTATATTTTTTTTATCAAGCTGTTGTCACTCCATAAATTCATAGGAGACTCAGCTATGAGACCACACTGTCTGGCATGCAAGCACTGTGCGGATGGCGAAAGCCCACTGCATGGCTCTCAGACTCAGTAGAGCCAAATGGTGATAGGTGCAAAGGCTTTCCAGCTATGAAAGCAACGGAGAAAAATGACATGTGACATCACCACAGCCGAGGAAAAACAAACTCAGCCTCACACATCAAAGTGCCTCTGGGGTAATTTGTCACAGACAGAGAGAGAAATATGTGGGAATTGTGGGCATTCGGGGGGTGGGGTGTGTGGGGGGCAGTGGTTTGAAGTACCCCGACCAATTCAAACAATTATGATTTGAAGTTATGTGTCATCTGCTGAAGAGATGCCCTACACTGACCATAAAGCACAAGTTCCTAAACCTCTTCTCACAAGACTAATTTGCATCAACTCAGGCAAAAAACAACAACAAATACACTCCTGTTTTAAAGGAACACTTTCTTTTTCTTTCTTAAGTTGACTTGTTTCGTTTTAATGCAGTAGGGCAGTGGTTCCCAAAGGTTTCTGCAAGCCCTGCATTTTGTAGATAAGAATATTTTTGTGCCTACCACCCCCGGTTCGACACGGATATACATTGATAGTAGAGCGAAGTACTAATTTCTCTCCTATGGTGTATGGTTTTTACACTGAACACAAGATGACACATATTTATATTGTATGCAAATGTTGTATTTTATTATATTATGCCCAGCATCAGCTAACAGGTGGGGTTTTCCAGCACCATAACCATGATTACCAGGGACAAATTTGATTTTCATTCGATCACGTGGCAATAACAACACTGACGCCTCCAAGAAGACAGGTGGGTCATTGCAGTTGCTAGCGATTCATCAAGTGTGTGGAAATCCTTCATGAGCCCCATTCTACTGTGACATGCAGAATATGTAAGTGAACTGAGCTACAACAAAAGTACTACTGTAATTTGTATCTCATCTGAAAAGGCATCTGCTAACGCAGAGGAACGGTCCAAATCCTCCCTACAGCAGTCAATTAACAACTTCAACAAACGTCCTGCGGTGACAGAGAAGGAGGCTGTACATAAACAGGTTGTTGGTGAATTTCAACTTATTAAAGCTTTAGCTGATGGAAAAGGCTTTGGAAATATACCGCATTTTTCTTTTTGTATCCCAGTCGGCACTTACATGTCGACTTATCTGCAGACTTATTCTTCAGTTCTGTTGTTCTTTTAGTTGAAATTGTTGCTGTGTTTGTAGGGTGTTTTTTTTTTCTTTCTTTTTCCCGAGCGAGAGAAATGTCAGACGTTATCAGACTACAGTAAGCCACAGTAGTCCATGTTCTACCTTCAATATGTTGAAGAAAAGTCTCTGTGGATTCCTTTGTGTGAAACGCTACAATATGTATTAAGGTCAAAAATATAGATTTCATTGTTGCAAAGCATTACTTTATATTATTTTTATGTGTGGCGTCATCGACTACTCGACTTTCACCCTTTATATTAGTCGACTTAAAAGAAATCAAGTCATTCAACCCCGACTAACAACTGGAAGTTAACATCTAGCGTGCAACATTACTTACATTGACTTCCATTACTTAGATATAGTCTACTGTGTGTTCTTTCTGTCCTTTTCTGCAGGGCTTATATGAGTGTTAAAGAACTAAAGGATGAACTACACCTGAGTGGCACAGACACACTCAATGTCTTTTTTGCCAGCAACTCTGTGCGTGAAGAGCTGGCAGGATCTGCAACCTGGCCATGGGCAAAGGAGTCTCTTACACACCAAGGTGGGCTGATTTACATTGTGCAACTGTTATATCATATAACAGCTACACGTGTTACTTGCCTAGTTTCTTTCAGTGTTAATAACATTTCTTCAGTTTTTCTTCCGGTTTCTCCACCGCATTTCCAGTTTTGCAATTCTTACATTCTCCCTGCGTCCCTCTCACTGTGTATCTTTTTCTTTTTAGCCACCCCTTCATATTTTCCACTGTCCTCCATCCTTTGTTGTCTACTTTGGCTGTATCCAAATTAGATGGGGAGAGCAACTGGAGCTGGCAGATATTTTCCCGGCACATTGCCTCTTTCCTCTTCCAATCATGAGGCCCCTTTCCACCGGAGAGGGATAATCAGCCCAACAACATCCAAACAAACAAACAAGCAGCGCGGCCCCTGCCCCAGTGTTGCCACCCATACCTTCTTTCCAGCTGTTCTTTATTTATTTTTGCACATTTTTTCCTCCATGTGCCAGTACAATGTAGTAAGTGGAACAGTCTAAAAATTCTCCAACCAAGTCATTTTGAAGAACAGTGATTTATTTATTTTTTGTTTTCTGGTCGGACAGAAGGTCCAGAGCATGAATCTTGATTTGTCATTATCTGACAAAGTCCTCGAACCTTCTCAGCATCTCTATCAGCATCTGTTCCTCAAAATGTGCACGGCACAGTTAAAGGAGCTGGTTTCCTCTCCTGAGAAGTTGGAGGTGGTCAGTCTGTCAGCTCTTCATCGAACAGCTCACCATACCTGGTCCTTCGTGTTCCAATACTTCCTTCAGTATTTCAAACTGACCCATTGTTGCTTTTGTTTTGCAGCATTTTTTTAACAGATAGCAGAAAGTGCTAAGCTCACTGACAAAACACGCTGCATCTGCCATCCCCAGCAGGATGCAGCCTGACACACACACATGCTTAAAGACGGTTTAGGAACAAAAAAAAGCATGAAGAACAGCACAAGGTGTTGACCTGGCCTCCAAATTCACTAGATCCCAAACTGATCAAGTATCTGTGGGATGATCCACAGATGCCCCTCCCCTCAACCCATAGGACCCAAAGGCCCCCACTAACAACATTCT
This sequence comes from Planiliza haematocheilus, assembly GCA_005024645.1. Lineage (NCBI taxonomy): Eukaryota > Metazoa > Chordata > Actinopteri > Mugiliformes > Mugilidae > Planiliza > Planiliza haematocheilus. Next base: position 13,171,752 of record SRSE01000465.1, read on the forward strand.
GTTAAAAGACACCACAGGACACCCTCAGAAGGACCATGTCCATTCTCTGATAAGTCACAACTGTTTTGGAGGCACAAGGGAGACCTACACAATATTAGGAAGGTGATCATAATGTCATGGCTGATCAGTGGTATATGACAGTGACATTAATTTAACTTAACATACTTTAGACTCAGATTAGCTGGCACAAATTTATTACACCTGTCTTCCAAATATATGCTTACACATCACATTAAATGCGGAACAACTGAGTCTAATATGTTCACCAGGATTTAGCGGGTGAATTATAATTAGTCAAAACTGATTCTAAAGAATGTATATGAAGATTTAAAATGATCTTATTTGCTCGATTTTTATTATATCAGAAAAGGAAGTGAACATTGAACACGTAGAAACTATCCTCTGGTTTTACTGCATCTGCCCTCTGCTAGTTTAAGGCTGCCAGAGCTATTGTTCTAAAACATCTACTGAAAAACCATCTGAAAATGTCTTCATGTAGTCATTTTCTATACATCTGGGAGACTGAGGTAGCTGATAATTGATTTAAATACGTTGTCAGAGTCAGAATTAAACCGTTAACTTTGGTTCACTAATGGATGTATCCCGCTTGACATTTATTTCGGTTGCACAGCATCTGTGTCTGTTTAAAAACAAGTTAGCTCATGTCAAGTTGTCTCCAGAGGCCGTGTTGTTTAGTGTCCATGTATTTGGTGTCTTCATTGTTCAGTGTCCTCGCCACCGAGCACACTGTTTCTAATTATAAAACCAATAAATCATGTCTGTTCTTGATTCAGTGATCATCAACATGCTGCAAAAAAACCAAACAAAATCTAAAAAAAGACCAGTAATGCCTCTTAAAGGCAATTTTCATCATAACCCCCAAACCATAGCTGATTTTAAAATTGCTGTTGTTTGCGTACTTTCTGATTTTTCTTTAGTCCTTTCTAATGAAATGTTATTTTTAAGTAGCACAAATCATTTAATGTTTTAAAGTCTACATCTGTATTTGCATTACAATACACATAACTCTCACAACTTTTATCCAAGGAAGTACTTGAACCCAAATGTTTATTTTTCCCTGTTCAGAAAACAGTCAGGAAAATCCCACGTCAGTATCCACACTAAATTAAGCCTTCTCCCAAATATCACTGAAATCAACTGCTAACTGATGGGCAGACCAACAAACAAGCCTGAAAACATGTGTTTCCTCCTAGTAAGAGGCAGAGAAAGCTAACAGGATTTAAAGCCACACAGCAGAGGAGCTTTCATCAGGTTACTACAGTGCTTCAGAGCAGGGTCGTTCTCATAATGGCTCTGAAATGTTAGTGAATGTGTTCACAGAAACATAAATGTCTTTTTTTTAGTACCATTCTAGTTTCATGTTTTTCAAAACAGGCTGAGGCTGAATCTTTTTCTCGTTTGTCACTTCAACACACACAAACCATACCTGTCCTCAGGTGGGATGGTCCTAAATCCGTCCTATTTTGGTACTGCGGGCCACCACAATACAATGATCCATGAGATGGGACACATATTTGGACTGTACCATGTCTTCAAGGGGGTGAGTGAGCGGGACTCCTGTGATGATCCATGTCAGGTAAGACTTATATATAATGTATCTGTTGTAATGATGTTTAGTATGGATTTATTCTGGGTTTGAATACCTTATATAAAGCTATAGTCACTAAACAGATACTCTCTCATATTTTCTGTCTTTCTATATGTTGTATTGGAAAGGATATTTAAAAAAAAACATGGCTTATGCTCCATGGGAATCTGTTGATATTTTTGTTTCTTCGAATCTGGCATACAGTATAATCAGTAATGAATTAAGATGAAGTTGCCTGGGTACGTTGTCATGTACCCTGACAGAACTTTTAACTCTGCTGTGTTCAGCTGGTGCCATCCTACATTCATATGGCTCCATCATGTGCATTTGCAGGAGACCACCCCGTCCATGGAAACGGGAGATCTGTGTGCCGACACTGCCCCAACACCCAAATCCAAAGCCTGTCACGACCCCGAAGACTTCAACGATACCTGCAGAGTCACCACCTACCAGGACACCCCTTATAGCAATTACATGAGTTACACAGGTAGAGTGATGAACACGTTTGTCTTCACCTAAGGAACAATATGTATGCATTGTTATAGAGAGTGATGATAGAGGACATGAAATAGATGAATCTCTGATGACCTTATACTGAATTTTATTTTATTTTATTTATTTATTTATTTAACCAGGAAAAGAAAGAAATCTTCATGTTTAAGACAAATTCAGTAAGAATCGGTCTTGGATACAGCTGCCTGCCATTATTCTTTAAATTACGGTACATCACTTGGAAGTGTGCAGATGTGAGGCACATATAGAGAAGTAAAGTACCTTTGATGGTTGCAATAGACAACACATGCAAGCAACTACTAGTACAGAACAACTAGACCACTTATCCTACATACTTTGCATAAACACATAATTTTGACTTTATGTTTATACTTCGCGGATTAAACTTCTGCGTCAATTAGACCCATTAGCTATGGCGACAGTCCAGAAACTAATGCCGTAGCCTGATTGTCACGATTTGTAGGTGAGGTAGGAGCAGGGTAATCCAAAAACTCAAATACAAAAAAACAAAACTAAAGGACAGAGGAAACAAAACAGCACAGAGGTAAGCTTAGAGGACAGAAATTACTCACGAGAACACGGGAAGGATAACAGCGAACAGGAGTTACGTACAAAATCAAGGGAATGATAACAGACGAAGTGACAGAGTGAAGGGAAGGCAGGGCTATATATACACACAAGAGGGCAGAGGGGTGACGAGACACAGAGGAAACTAATGAGGGCGGCGCACACAAGGAGAAACCAATAAAGCAATCAAAGAGGGGAAAACAGGAAACAAAGAAAACCAAACAGGGTCACAGGGAAAATTAAACTTAATGAAACCATGACATGACGTGCACCTCCTCAGAAATCTAACTATGCTTCACAGAGATGCAGACCGCAAGAGCTGTGATTGTTCCACTTGATAGTAGTTTTTCTGCTTTACTATTTCCGGCTGCTTTTCCATTTCTGCAGTTTTCGAATTGATTGTTTTGGATCAATAAAGATGGAACATACCGAGGAAAATTTAACTGAGGAAGTTCAGAGATACAAACAGTTGTATGACTCGTCTTTCAGTCGCCATTATTGAAAGTGAAGCAGAAAGTAGAAACAAAAGCTGGCCCGACTGGCAGAAAAGACACAGCGTCGACTAGTGTTTAGGTGGCGTTGTTGCAGAGCGAGCCAGACTGACGAGCACACAAGTATAAATGGCTCGTACTGGTGTAGAATATGTGTGTTGGTTATGGCGTTTGCCTCCCGCAGAGGCATAAAACCACGCTTTAAAGTACAAGTGTGAACACACCCAGGATACGTTGAGGTACAGGCGTGATCAAACCCAGGATGAACTGGTAACACGTTTGAGAGCTCCCATCTCAGACCACAGTTTAAGGTGGTCTGGGACACATTTGACTGCATTCCATTTGCTAGTGTGAACACACAATGTGCCCTGGGTCACAGTAAAGACTACATACTCAGCAGGAGTGCTCTTGCATAAGTAGCATTTTGCTTCATTTATTGAGAAAAAAAAATAAACACGACCTGCATTTTAAATGATTGCCAGTAAAGGGAAAAGCATTGTAAGTGATGTCAGTTCATTAGTAATCAGAGCTTCTCAAAATAGTTTGTCCATGTAGCTGTTATCTTACTAAAATCTTAACAAAAATTGAATGAAATGATTCATTAATATGAACACATTTGAGTACACTGTGTGTTATTCTATCATTAAAAATTATAGTAATTATTGATAGTTTCAACTGGGTCAGTGAGACATTAAAACATTTTGATGTGGACAGTCTAAGAATGCAATTGTCGTTGGTAAATTGTGTATTTAAATGAATTTGTTATCGCACCTCTACTTAGCAGATGTCTTTAGTACTCTAATCATTTCCATGCTATATGTGATTAGCTCTGCAGTTATACAGCAGGTAACGCTTGAATGTGGTCCACAAAAATGAACTTCACTTTTCCTTTACTTGCGCATCAGATGACAACTGCACAGACCATTTCACTCCGAACCAAATGGCCAGAATGCACTGTTACCTCGACTTGGTCTACCAGAAGTGGCTGACGGACCGCCAACCTGTCCCCATCCCTCTGGCCCCGATAGTGACTGACCAGAGCACAGATTCGGTTTCACTCTATTGGCTTCCACCTATGAGAGGGTCGCTCTACCAAAGGTAGGATTGCAATGATTCTTCATGTTAGCTCTTCATCTACTCAAGGACCACACTAATAGCAATCTGAGCCCGTGCAAAATGTTCATCTGGTCATGCGAGTGCTTTGTGAAGGAAACAACACAGAAACCACGAGACCTCCTCAGAATTCGCTAATGATTGCATTTGCCGCAAATAACACTGGCAGTAATGTGTTGCATGTGTTGCCTCTGAACCTTTAGAAGTATGGACAAGTGAATGACGGTGTACGTCATAAAATATAGTTGTGTTCCAAGACTAGAGCTCAAACCAGTGTGGACTTGAGCCTGGTGAGTGTATATGCTGTGTGAATTTTTACACATAGTGTAATGGCAAGATCATATGTAATGGATGCTATTAAAAACATATTCAGGAAGTGGAGGTAATACATGTGGTTGTACCTTCCAGCAACCTTATAATTGGTCTTGTTAATGTTTAGTATTTACCAGTGCATCATGACCATGATGTTCATGTATTGTGGTCACGTCATACGTCTTCACTTTATGAGTTAAAGATGATTAAATGTGTAAATAAATGCCACGGACAACAGGCAAGTGTGCACTGGTAATTTAGATTAGATTAGATTAGATTAGATTCTTTATTCATCCCAAACTGGGAAATTTCTTTGTTGCAGCAGCATTCAACTCCATACATACATACATACATAAAACAAAAGCTAAAAATCAACAATATGAGCAAATTTGTTATGTCTTGTTGGCTTACTGTGATGCATTTAGGTGCCACTGAGACTATAGCCTCGATTAACCTCCTCCTTTTTACCGACTCTCTTTCAGATTCACAGGTTGTGTCATACAAGTAGCAGATTAGCATTAGAACATGATTGTAGCTCTACTCAGGACAGCACGTACCCACCTTAATCGGCGGCTCTGTTCCTTTCTGTCCCAGCTCCTCATTCCAGGTCCCTGGCATCAACTGTGGAGACTGTGAAAAAGATGGCATCTTCCACCAGTATGCCTATGAGGCAACCTCACCTCGCATCTGCGATACGTCAGGCTATTGGACACCTGAGGAGGCAGTAGGTCAGTCAAGAAAAGTGTGCATTTGTATGCCCCAATCAGCCACAACATTAAAACCACTGACAGGAGAATAAGAATAAGAGATGGTCTGTATTTGTCCCCACATGACAATCCAGCGTTCTGCTGGGAAACGTTTGGACCTGGCATTCATGTGGATGTTACTTAGACATGTAGCACCCACCTAGACCAGACCAGCCACCCTGAAAATGGTTTAGTAACAACTCAAAAAACATGAAAAAGGTGTTGACCTGGCCTCCAAATTCCCTAAATCCCAATCGTGGGTATCTGTGGGATGCACTGGGGCAAGCCTGATCCATAGAGGCTCTCCCCTCAACCCACAGGACCCAAAGGCCCCCACTAACAACATTCTGTTTCCAGACACCACAGGACACCCTCAGAAGTTCCTTGTCCATTCTCTGATGAGTCACAACTGTTTTAGAGGCACAGGAGAGACCTACACACTATTAGGACATAATGTTATGCCTGATCAGTGTATTTTGGATCTAAGAAGGATAAATATTTTTATTCTATTAGTGTTTCAGAACCATAGCATTCCACTTACTATAACTACAATCCAAAATTAGATACCGCTAATAGCTCTTCTTCAGCTCAGTGTGAATATAAACAAAATGGACATGAAAGATTACTGGAGCTGTGCGTAAAGCCGCAACCAAATGATCGAAATGATAAATTACCTGATCAAAATAGATTGCTCCACCAACCCCAGGCGGAATAACAAACAACAGTGGAACTCAGCTATAAAGCGGTAATGAAGCATGTTGTTGTTTTTACTCATCTTTCCTTCTAATATTTCCAGCTGAGTGCTTCCCCTGATACATTTCTCTTTGTCAATAAGTATTGACAGTGAGGAACGTGGCGGTTTCAGATCTGAGTCCTTACTTCTGTCTCTTGTATCCAGCGAGCGGATCAAACCCCGTACACACACACATACACACACACACACACACCCACACACACACACCGAAAAACACACACGTCTCTTCCCTGTAAATTTCAGGTGCGTGCAAGGCTAATGGCTCCTGGAAGAGGAAAAAGCAGAAAATCATTAAATGATAATTGCCCTCAGCAACAGGCCTCTCTCTGTGTCTGTCTTGTTTTAGCCAAAGCAAGAACAAGGATTATTAGGGTAAGCGTCTACTCTGGGTAATGTTTAGATGCTGTTCAAACGCCGAGCCTCCGTCATAAACCAAAAACAGTGTATCCTGTAGCACTGTACTTGGGAACATTACTCGTCCTGTAGGCACATGGTCCTTGTTATTCCAATCAGAATTTCTGGAGAGGCACAGTCTCTTTTGACGTGACATACGGAGTGAAGGGAGGAGAAACAAGTAAACACGAAAAAAGTAAAAGGAACAAAGAAGGCAAACAAACAAGAAAGGAAGGATGAAGAGAGGAGGAAAGAATGAAAGTACAAACACAACAACTCAAACACAATTCCTTCTCTCGCTCTTTCTCTCTCTCTCCCTCTCTCTTTCTCTGGAAACTCTACCCAAATATGTGGAAATCCTCAGCTGGAATTTATGCTTTGAAAACAAGCGATGAGGAGGAACAGGGGGGATTACGGCTCCCTCTTTCGCTGTGGGATCATAATGATGATAAAGAGTCAATTACAGTCTTACTCTAAACAGTGGTATGCACATAGCTGAGGAGACAGCCAGTCTGCTGGCTTCCCTGGCTCACTTTTCACTCTGTCCCACTTCTGAAGACGACGATGCGTGGGTCACTTTGCCAGCTAACAGAGATGGGCGACTTCGGCTTCCGCAGGGAACGATGAGGGCAAATTGGACAAATTCAATGAGGATATCATAGCTGGCAACCCAAAACATAAGTTTAAGAACAACAAAAAATAAATAAAATAATAATTCTTGTTGACTCAAAGTGTTGGCAAACTTGTCCACTTGGATCTCCTCGAAACAGTGCCTGTGCCAGCATTGACTGGTTTCAGCTTCAAGTCTGTCTTCAAGCTGAGGGAAAACACCCAGTTGTTTTGAAGCCTGCGCTCCTGTTGTGAGGGATTAAACTGGTTTATGTGCTGTATTCAGATTTAAAGAGGGTTCTATTTTAAAATGAGAAAGTTTAAACTTTTAAAGGTGCATCATGCTGTTAAATGTGGAAAGGTAACGGCAGATCCAAAGCTCACCTGTGTGTTTTTAGGCAAAGTAGCATGTGAAAACAGACCTGCTTGAATAAGAAAAATGCAAAACAGTTAACTTCTCTTTTTCACTTTATTGGTGTACACAGTATATAGGTAACCTACTCCTTGTGAAGGTTAGGGGATTTCCTCCAAATTTAATAAAATAATAAATATTATTCTCAGTCATAATTCTTGTATATTGCATACTGACAGCTTGTGACTTTGTAAATTGCTTTTCCACATACTTGTCCATATACATTACTTGTTGAAAAGAGAGAAAGAGAAGTGTAAGAACAAGATTGCAGTTGCTGAGTTATTCAGGTACACACTGATCGGGCATAACATTATGACCACCTTCCTTAATATTGTGTAGGTCTCTCTTGTGCCTCCAGAACAGTTGTGGCTCATCAGAGAATGGACATGGGCCTTCTGAGGGTGTCTTGTGGTGCCTGATAACTGAATGTTGTTAGTGGGGGCCTTTGGGTCCTATGGGTTGAGGGGAGGGGCATCTGTGGATCATCCCACAGATACTTGATCAGTTTGGGATCTAGTTAATTTGGAGGCCAGGTCAACACCTTGTGCTGTTCATGTTTTTGGAGTCAGTGGTTTTAAAGTTGCGGCTGATGGGTGTAGTTTAGCTGCTCTCTTGCATGGAAATTTAAAATCTATTTGAACGTGCCCTGGGAATTTACTTGGAAGGATTCTCTAACCAGCTCTAGGGATTGCATTTTTTTTCCAGGTACTTTCTCAGATACGGTGTAGAAAGTTCTTCCGGTTCTTTTAGGAACAACTCAACATGAAGAACAGCACAAGGTGTTCACCTGGCTTAGATCCCAAACTGATTAAGTATCTGTGGGATGCACTGGAACAAGCCTTATCCACAGAGGCTTTTGTGGCTTTACAAGGATGAAATTAAACTAATTTGCTCAGGAGTGGTTGCATGGATTAAGATGGTTTTACCCAGACTAACAACCAGTTTTGTCTGCTTGCAATTGCGTTTTTGAATGGGGTTTGACTTGTAACTTCTCAATGTGGAAAATTGAGCTCTCTGTCACAAATAAGAGTGTTTGTTGGTAGCTGCTAAAAGTGTTGCTGGGAAACGTGTTTTCAGTCACAATAAATATAAGTGAACAAGACAATTTGAGGAAAAGGTAGGATTCCTTAAAAAAAATAAAAGTCTAATAATATGTTTACTGTATTATCGATCAAGACTAAACTAATCAGCTTCATCGGGCCAGTGGAGATGTGGTTTGATCAGATTTGATTTACAGTGGCAGCTCCCTGGCAACCTCAGGAAACATCCCTGCAACTGTCATCGTATTGAAATGTTGCCGAAGCTTTGGAGATGATCAGATTTACATGACATTTATTTCCATCTGAGCCCTGCTACTTCAGACTTCATGAAATTACCAATATTGTCCCAAATTAGGTTGAAGACTGTGTATTTGTTATCATTGCAGGAAGTAAGAGGTTCATTGAGAATATGCGATTTCAGGATCTTTAATGGTTCAGAGTAATACCACCCGGGTAGCTTCTATAATCAACATAAGGTTCTATTCCTACGTTGAACCTTTTCCTGGATCTTTAAGCAGTGGGTAAGGTTCATATAAGTTTTTAATGATGTCCTGTTTGCCAGACAATAACTCAAGCCTCATTCTGTGTTCACTCTAACAATGAAGAAGCAACTGGCTACAAGTTGCTTGCAATGGAGACCTGAGATATTAAGCTATAGATGACAAGTTTACTGGCCTTAACTTCTTCTTGCGTTGCAATGTTGCTGTGAAGAGTCAACCAGTGAGGTGTGTTTGTTGCACCAGTTGAGTCTTAAATGGTTGATAGGTTAACTACATCACTGCAACACCCGCAGTGTGTCTGTAGCTTTAGGCAACTTCTGAGGACTTAGGTTAACACTTCATCGTCATGGGTGATGCAGAATTACACTTTAGTTTGTTCACGGCTTCAAGGCTGTGGAAAGGATGAAGTCATTTTGTAATACATTAACACAAACATGTGTGTCTGTGTAATTGCCGACCCCAGGGCCACCCGACGTGGAGCAGCCCTGTGATCCCAGTCTCCAGGCGTGGAGTCCTGAGCTTAGCCTCTATGACACAAATGTGACATCACCGTGTCCCGATACGGAGGGCTGCACCCTCACACTGAGTTTCCTCCACCCCATTGTTCCACACGCACTTACCCTCTGGGTCACCTACATTTCTTCAAGTAAGTGTCATTCCATACCGTATGTATTTGTCAGTTTGGTGGCGCATCGGCCTTGAGACATCCAGGTGCTGGCAGAAATACGAGGAACACTTTGTCCATCATCTTACCAACTGAAAATCACTGTCTTACAGCCCTAATTGTGATGCTATCACGCATGTTAAAAACAATTTATACAGTATATGAAATGTCTGCACATACAATAGGAACATGTATTTCTATCAGTCTTCCATTACCATAATGACGTGCGTATTGTTGTTGAGATGTGGCATTCTATAGACAAACAAAATGTAAAAAAGTACCAGCAAATAAAATGACTTTATAGTAAGCAGTTGACTTTCAATTGATATGCTAGCTAGCGTTTATAAAGTTAAGCTAGTTCACGTTACGTCTGGAGCTGTTTCCTGAAGAGCACAAACACTGGCTTTGGAGAGGAGATAGCAATAAGAAAAACACAACACACACGGAACATTGTTTGAGACGTGCAAAAATATTTCCGATTCGTTATGAGACCATGGCGAAGTAAATTAGACCCTGGCGGCCCGCCATAGTATTAATAATAGGTAGGTGGAGATGCATTATATTAACTCATCAGTGCAGGAAAAAATGAAACAGTTTGAAGTTGGAAATCACATCTCCACAGAGATGACAGATTCGACTATATCATTGTTACTCTTCTGTTCTTCACCATATTTTCCCCCTGCAAAAGAAATTGTAGGCAGGGAAGTTGGTCTGGCTTCCAAGTTAGTACATAGATTCTTAGGAATTTAACTTTGGTATGGAGATGATCAAGCAGAAGCGTCCAGCAGTTAAATGTTTTGCCAAAATGAATTAATCTCTACTTTTGTATTGACCACAATGTTTTCAACCACGCATTGTTTGCTGATCTTCAAGATGTGCTGAGACATGAACAGATGGTCATGTAGCACTGTCTCTTAATAAGTTCAGTTGCCTTGCCTCAGATATACAATGATCAGCCACAACATTAAAACCACTGACAGGAGAAGTAAATAACTTTGACCATCTTGTGACAATTCAGGGAAACTGGGAAACCTTTGGACCTGGCATTCATGTGGATGATACTTAGACATGTAGCACCCACCTAGACCAGACCAGACACCCCCACCCTATAGCAATGACACTCCTTGATGGCAGCAGCCATCTCCAGCAGGATGCAGCCTGACACAGACACACACACACAGAAACACTTTAAGAACAACTAAAAAAAAACATGAAGAACAGCACAAGGTGTTGACATGGCCTCCAAATTCACTAGATCCCAAACTGATCAAGTATCTGTGGGATGATCCACAGAGGCCCCTCCCCTCAACCCATAGGACCCAAAGGCCCCCACTAACAACATCCTGTTGCCATACACAATGGAGAGAGTATACTAGGAAGTAGGAGTTTGACTTATCAGTGTAGCTATCACTCTTCTATTTAAGTGAAAAGAAAGCTGCAGATCATACAGTACAATACAATATGAATGATGAGACCCATTTACACACTATTTCTAATCTTTCTAGAACTGACAATGACGTTTCTTCTTTTACACTGTCCCAGAGAACCCAGCCATAGCCAACATCGAGCTGATTACGGACACGGGGAAAAGCATCAACCTCGGACCGCAGCACGTGTTCTGTGACATGCCCCTTACCATGCGCCTGGACACCCACAGCGTTCCCATCGCTGCCGTTAAACTCTGCACCTTTGATGAGAAAATGGAGATTGACGCAGCCATGTTGTCTTCGGGCCCTGGAAGCCCTCTGTGCTCCAGCTGTCAGCCTCTGCTCTACCGGATACAGCGCCAGCCGCCTTTCGCCGGCAAAGCCCCTCCACCTCAGACGCAGCAGACGTTCACAGACAGGTAAAGGCTAAAGTCTGTCAGGTATTGTAGAGGCAAAATTATTTGCCTTCCTTAAATTAAAGCTTGAAAGTGAACAGGGTAAGAATTAGTGTCTCGTTGACTTAATATGTGCTGGGAATTGATAGGTTAGTTGTTTTTTGCACCCAGTAATACCCTGAAGCTCACTTTAGGCAAGTTCCTGAGTTTGACATAGATGAATATCTATATCACGGAAGCAGCGCCAACTATTAATACCACACATGCAGGATTGTCAGACTTCAACAGCGCAGCGGGTACAAGATGGATGGACGAAAAAAGGTCTTTAGGGTTGGCTTTCATTACAAAGCATAGTTCAGTATGTATCTGTGTCCTCAGATCTACTAATCCACAGATATCTGTCTCTTAAGTGTTTGGGTCTGGTTATTTTTTGAAAAGTTCAGAATGCAAATGCATCCAGCATGGGGATGTTGAGTGAGGCTACCGATCCAAATCTGTTTCAACAACCATACACTTAATCAAAAGCTGAAGTTTTGGGTCGAAGCTGAATCGGTTTGTTTCAAGTCTCCCATTGTGGGGTGTCCAAATGATTTCTGGAATCCAAATTCAAAGCCACAAGCCAGCTTTTTATCTCAACAAATAGGCAGCTACCCCTAAATATACCCTAAAATTCTCTACCCTACCGTTTCTCTGACACACAGAAAGCTAATAAGTACCTGCCAGGATATGACTGCTGTGTCACATGACCGCAAATCATTTGGGCCTGTTTTCAAACGTAGTGGCACTCTGAGTTTCCTGAGAAGCTGTTGTTGTTTTACAGAGGAGGGTGGGTGTTAGGTGGACACAGCTTCAAAAACAGTTTATTTTTCAGGGAACACGTCTCCTATGTTACACAAGCTGTGTCTAAGTGCAAAGAGATGTAAGAACCAGTGGGAATTGAGTTATGTGGGACTGAGGAGGGCAGAGAGGGGTTGATGTGAGGAGAAGAGAGTGTTTGAGAGCAATGAGTTTGGAAATAAAAAGGAAAGGGAGCAAGGGAGGGTGGAATAACGGAGAGTACAGAGGATGAAACCAAAGAGGAGAGAGGCAAAGAGACAACAACTAATGGAAAAGAGATAGGAGCGTGCAGAGGGACGCAGAAGGGGTGTGGACCCGACAGAGGTTTGAGTAAAAATGAAACTTAAAGGTAAGGCTAGTGCAGAAATGAAAGCCGAGCAAGGGCGAGAAGAGCAGAAGCAAAGTGAGCTGAGGCAAATTTTTATCTTCTTTTTTGCTTTCCAACATGAGCAACACCAAATGTGAGCAACAGAGGTCATAAACACCAGTGACTGCTTGGATCAGGTCCTCGGTCGTTTCCTCCAGCTGAACTTGCACCATGGTCAGCACAGGCGGACTGAGATCCACACAGAGAGGGGAGGCTTAGCGCAAGGGATGGCTGCTCAGTTCATCAGAGAAAAAAATAAATAAAAGTTAAAACCACTAGCTGAGTTTCCAGTGACGTTTTCAACTCCTTTTTATTCCCCCCCATATTTATAACTGAAGAATAACCCAGTGAGTTAAGTTTGCTACATCAATAAAACAACTCAAACGCAGACACAAACGTCATCTATCAGTGAAGGTTTGTGTTGTCAGACCACATTTGACATCAAAGTATACTTCTCCATGGATATGCTTTTCTGCTTTTCCCCTTACCTTCACATGTACCCAACCTTAACCCAAAGCCCAACCTAGTACAGCTTGTACCCACCTCCACCTGGATAGTGAAAGTGAAGTGTATAAATGATAGGGAAGCTGCAAAAACTTCAATAAGTGCTTGTCAAATGATCAGCATCTGAAGTCCCCATACCTACACTTTCCAATTTGGGATTGGGGGGTGGGCCGCTTATATCAGACTACACCAGACTACACCAGACTAAATTTGTAAAACCATATAGGTGTCTCCATCATTAGATGAAGCTATGAATATGAATTTTATGAAGATATTATTTGTGTAGATTTAGGAGACGTTTTGTTACATGAATGTACAGTTTGTTGTTATCTTTGTGGTCTTCTGTGCTAAAAAGGAAAAACTGTAAAATTTTGCAGTTTTGTTTGTTGTTTAAGAGAGAACAGTACATTGAAGGAGGAAGAAGAGGAAAAGTATCATGTGTGTGTTTGGGTAACGAACGGCGTCTGAGAGGAGCTGTGGCAGGAGGATGGATGAAGTAGCTGGCTATAGATAGAGTACAGATAAACAGAGAATGGGGCAGTTTTCGTTATTCTTCATGCTTTCCTTCTCTGATCCATAATTAATAAATCAGTTTCCAGAGTCTGGAGAAACTGGACACACCTCAGTAACTTCGGTTGGGTGCTTCTCCTGATTAACTTTGACACTGGGAGGATACAGAGACAGTGGATTTATGCTGGGAAAACATCTTTTTATAGACGCAGCACACCAAAACAGATCAATAGTCCTGCCGCTGGAGCCACGGTATGGTTACACAAGCTTCCTGCTGTGGGCCTTTAAGGTCAAGGATGCTGCAAGGTTATGGACAGAAGCCACTGTGGCCGGTGTTTGCAGGATCCATGAAGGTTAATATAGAATTAGTTGGGAGCAATAATATTTGCAAGATAATTAACCTTCACCTTGTATATAAAATGTAATATTGAATAAGATACGATAGATTTATCCCAGACTGGGCGGTAATATGCAGTGCTGCATAGGACAGTGCACATGAGATATGGAAAACATTGTACAGCCACACAGCAGTTTGTTCACTCACCAGTCTGTTCAGTCTGTTTTGGCTACCGCTGAGATGCTGCTGTTCCAGCAGAGCACTCCTTAGTAGATGGCTGATGTGACCACAAAGTCATAAAAGGACCTCAGTAGTGCTCCCTGCACTCTGAAGGACCTAAGTGTCCTTAGCAGGTAGAATCTGCTCTGGCCTGTAAAGATTATTAAATCACTTTGTACCACAAAACAATGCAAATCTTGCGTCGTGCTCCTTTGAAGAACATAACAACCTTTTACGTTGCAATTTCATTAAGCCTCATTTTAAGCACTCATAAAGCTGTCTTTGCCTCTTCAGCTCTGTTAAACAGGGAGTCAAGTACCAGTATACAGTCCAGGTGGAAGCAGACGGCCTCCTCAGCGACCATTCCCCTCCTCTCCTCTACACACATGGGCAGCCCTACTGTGGGGATGGTCTCATACAAGGGTCTGTGCAGTTTAGTGTACTGACTGAACTTGACTGACAACCATGGTGGCTAATTACACGCTGATGATGGTGGTCTCTCTTTAGGACAGAGGAGTGTGACGACAGGAATCTGCTTGACGGTGATGGCTGCTCAAAGAAGTGCCTCAAGGAAACGGGCTTCAATTGTAACGGTGAGTCGCATTCACTCGCTCCGCTGTGGAAAGAAAACAGTCTCTGTTCCAATTTAAGTTTACACCCAGTTTAATGGTGAAAGCATGTCAAATGGTGGGGGTTCTTTCAAAACAATGGTAACTTTTTTCTTTTTTTTACTGTCATACATCAAACTGGCCAACTCTGCCCTCTGTCTTACATGTAAAACATGAATACCACATAAACTTTTAGTGTAAAAGAGCAGTCACTAAATAGCCAGAAACCTCTCATTTGTGCACGCAGCAGCGTTAAGAAGAAAAAAATCAACCCAATCAAACTTAATTTACAAGACATAAAAGCTTCTGGCTTGAATGGACTCCACAAACCATTAACGTAACATCACAGCAACATAAGAGAAAACAGATGAGCCTAAGGGTAAAAAGTAAGTTTCTGGTTTGCTAAGTCACAAGTGTTTTTTAGAAAAGCGTTTTGACATCAGGCTGGAAAAGAAACACCCGAAAAACACTTCTCAGCAGCAAAGTACACGGTTTCAGTCTCAAAACACATGTCAAGCATGCTTCTTTATTCATTTAGCTTTGGCCTTTAGAAGATTTTATAAGTCAGTACAGGCTTGGGAATACTGATAAATTTAAAAGTTTTTTGATTTTTATCAAGGATCATGTTGTGGTTCTGGATTGAACACTGCACAAAAAAAATCCGTTTATAATCACAGTCGGTTGCTGCCATTTAAAAATTTGTTCTCCTTTATTTAAAGCAAGGAGTTTTTATTATCAGATCACATCTCTGCAACAGCTGGCCAGCCCTTTTCAGACATTTGCTGTACAATGATCCCACAGCTAAGTGGTTGGAGGCCACCTTGTAGTTATGACCGCCAGAAGCAAATCATGCAAGGAGGGAAAGGGGTAGCTGAGGGATTCGTTATTTCTCGTCCTTTCTTGGCAACGTCTTTTTTCTTTTTTTTTTTTTTACACGACAAGAATCTTCGAATTAGGAAAGACCCACTGTGGTTTGGGGCAGGTTAAACTTTGGTGAGGTTTGGGCAAAAATGCACACTTTGTTCTTAGAATAAACAACCAAAGATTTTTGGTAAGATGAGAAACTTTAAGAAACAGTTCATTTGTGGCTCACTGAGTCACGCCACTTCCAGAAAACAACTCGGTGCGTTGGTGTTGAAGATTTGTTTACTGAAAAATGATTCACCTGTCACCATAAGCCTCTGATACTAGTACAGGTGCTGGATCGTTGACACATTCTTGTTGTTGAACTAAAGCAAATCATGTCCACTGCTCTTCTATATATATATAGAATAATGGTGTTTACAGACTACCATGGAAGGAATACAGTGTTTCTCATATAAATCCCTTATATAGTTTTAACCCATGAAACTAATGCCAAATGTTACTCAGTTCACCCCAGGCCAGGTGGTTAAAAGGCCATAAAATGTACCAAAGACATGCACAATAACGTGACAAAAGACAACAAAGAAGCCACAGAGAGTGCCCCTACCGTTTGTGATTCCACCACAGGACAACAATACTTTCTGTCTGCACCCTCGCCCAGCCCGAAGCATGCAGACAGGCCACAACAGAAGCCTCACAACACAACATGGAAGGGAGTTTACCAAAAACACTCCATTGTAAGCAGAGTCCTCAGTCAACATGTGTTTTTTGACCCTGATATTAGGTAAACACGCTGGAAACGTGAAAGAGTAAAAAGCCAGGCAGGGGACACTGGGAATATGAACCTCGTGCATGATTTCATTATCTCACACAGTCATCGTACATTCACGGTCACACCATGGATATGCGTGCCCTCATATTGCCATTAACGCGTCATAGTGTCTCCAAGTGTCTCTGTTTCTCATTGAAATGGCCAGATGAGACCAGGCATTAGCCTCAGTGACACAAGAAATCAGCTCTTCTGATGTGGTATGTGGTGTTTCTCCATAGCCTTTAAATTCATCCTCCTCATAACGGAATGCTCACCCGACTTCTCCTAAGTCGCCGAATGGCTTTAATAATGGTTTTGTAATTTTTTTTTGTAAATATCCTATAACATAGCTAAGGAGAAGGTATGACAGGTCAGGAGAGATGAGACAGTATGACAGTTACTTTCTTTTCAGGCCATGTGTCGTCTCCACTGGAAGCTGGATCAGAGTTATTTATGTGTGGTGTAAGGGTTTGTGTTACGAGACGTTGTTACAGGCCACCCCCTCCTTCTCTCCCACCAGGGCTTGCCATGCCGTGACTTAAGCTATTACATCTCTTCTTTTACAATAGAAGACATGACGAGGAAGGAAAACAATTTGGCAAAAACAGGTTTTTACAAATTGCAACACTTACGACCAATTATTCAGTTGTACTTGTTAGTCATAGACAGAATATTTGTTTGGGTTTCCTTGCCACATTTGCCTGACCCACTTAACTCCCACTATGCCGGCTCACGGGCTGTTTTGTTTTCTTGAGGCAGTGTACCATAGTTTGGCCGTTCTCGCACCAACTGTTTTTATAGCCCCCTCATCACAGACCAGCTATCAGATGCTTTTGTCATGGCTGTTAAAAAGCACCGCTTTTTAATAGGTTTTATGGATTTTTAATTTAATTTTTTAGGCTGCCTGATTAAATAAAGGTTAAATTGCACAATACGGTTACAGCATGCGGATGTTAAATAACTAACAGATGGTCTTAAATTTAAATCAAAGATTGTCAATCACCCCCTTTATGTGGCGCTTGATAAATACAAGACTTGGAATTAAAATGACTTAATCATTTTCGCAGGTGTCAAAGCAGGGACGGGTTGTTTGTTGAGTTCACATGGTGTTGCTCTGCCAAATGAACTCTGGCAGACAATATTGCGTTGAACTGTCTTGGCCTAATTTGCTTTTTATCACAAACATGTTTCCGTTGTCTAATTGAAGCCACTTGTGGAGCACTGACTGTCTGTCTAACCTCTGCAGCTGCCCAGATGTTAATGAGGCCAAACATCTGAAGTGTCAGATGTTTACCGCCCTTTTTATGAAGACCTGCTGCATTAGGAGCCGTTGTTCAGCCTATGCTTCCCATTCTTGTCGTGATACATAACTGCAGCTCATTATGTCAGTAACCTCACTGTGTTGCACATGTGTGCATCGCTCATTATCTGCTGTGTTACAGGAAATATAATAGCGTATTCACAATTCACATCCATGGTAAAGTCAAAGATTCCCGTACACCTTTCCACTGAAACACTGCAGGACCTGCTAGCCAAGGAGGACATTCCTTTAATCTTCAGAGACATTATGCTTAATCACGGTCACATTTTATCAGATGTTATTGTGATGGTCTTTTTTAACCAAATATTATCTTTACTTTTCTATCAGCTTATTCCATGACACTAATTGGTCAGGCTGAAACCTTTTTTGCTGGATAACTAAATGGTATTTGACGGAATTCAGTGCCGTCTGGCAAGTTCTTAACAACCCTTTTGACCTCGCTTCTCAACTTGCTGAACTGTCTCCACAGATGAAGACCATGAGAAGGGGCAGTAGTAGGCTGAGCTAGATTTATTTTATTTTGTTTTTTTGTGTTTTGGTTCAGCAATATAAAATTTGTCTTAAAGTCACGAACATTTGATTCCTGGTTGTTGTAGTCACTTGTGAATTCTAAGAGCAGCAAAGCAAAGTACCATCATAAAGTCAGTACATTCATTCATTTATTTCATCAATTTACCGTAACTGCTTGTCCTTCAGATTGTCATTGGGGGGCTGGAGCCTATCCCAGCTATCACTGGGCGAGAGGCGGGGTACACCCTGGACAAGTAAAGTCAGGGAAAGGAGTAAACGACCTCTATTGTTCAGTCTGCAGCTCCGGACTCAACGGGGAATAGCACTAGCGTATCATGACAAAATATTGGTGAAATTAATGAGTTTCGAGTCAGATAATGCATTATTTAGAGGCTGCATTACGGTGCCCCAGTCACTCCCACTATATGGATATATGTGGATCTAAATATCGTCTGAATGACTCCAAATGACACCAACGTTATATGGGTGAGTAAACGTTTGTATTTTATGCCAGACATAAGGTCCAGCTTTCAAAAAATGATAATTCTCCTTTAAGTAAGGAGGTTTGGAGATACAAACATTTAGAAAAATCGTCCTTTGCGAAAGTTTCAGTCAGTGAAGCAGGAAGTAGAATCAGAAATGAACCCAACTGGCAAAAAAGACACAGCGCCGACCAGCGTTTTTACAGAGCAAACCAGCGTAGGCTACGTGTCACACCGCCTATGTCCCACAGAGGTGTAAACCACGCTAACGTCTATTCAATACTTCTGTACTTCAAAGTGATCCTCTGTCAAAAAACGTTGACAGTTGCCTTGTCTTTTAGAACCTTTGCTGATGTCTGTTAGTGGTAAGCGCTAAGCTCACTGATGAAACACTTGCATTTCATGGGATCATAGTTTAACATTTACACTTTGAGAATAGCTACCAGTGCATTGTATGAATCATTCAACATTCTGCATTCTTATTCACATATCTGATGATGTTAATGTCACAGACACCCACTTCCATAAATATATAACCACTGCAGTACTTTATCAGTCACCCTTATGTTCTTGCATCCAGTGATTGCTAATGGACATCACTTTATGTATTATGAATAGCCTTAAAGGTTAGCAAAATGGCATGACATTTTAGAAATGATTTAATTCACTTGAAAAAAATGGATGACATGGTTGACATGGTTGCTCCTCAAGAGCTTAAGAACCATTTGATCAGCTGACCCTAGTTTCTCTCTCTGCCTGTTGTGATGTTTGTGTAAATTCCCATAAAATCTCTGCCGCTACTTCTCTTCTATTTCAATTTTCCTTTCTTTTAGCTTCATAAGAAAGAGTTTTGGAGAGATGATAAAGTTTGAGTTCATAAAGAAACAAAATTCAAATTTTGTTCAGAGACAAAATAAAAAAATAAAAAATTCTCTTCCTGTCTGTATTTTAGTTTTCTACTAGACTTGGATCACCTTTTGATCATTGCTTTGACAGTTCTCTGCAGAACAATGCTTTTGGGATTGAACTAAGTGGCCAAGTCGCATATTAGGTTTCTTCTTATTAATATCCTGAATTGAATGTGTTCTTTAATAATTAATTGAAGTCAGTGTGCATTTCTTGCCGCAATTTACAGTCTGTTGACAGCACAGAGAGTCAGATATGGCTGAGCTGACGTGGCTGACGTTAAAATTGGCCAACAAAAATACAGAATAGATTTGCTCGGATTTGGTTCGCTGACAAATAGACTTGGATGAGAGTGTAACAGTGGGGGATGAGTGTATATCCTGCCAGATTAAGAAACCAGGCTTTATATTCTTTCATAAATCCTCCTCTTTCATTCTCTTCCCTATCTCCCAAGGTGAACCTAGTCAGTGTTATGTCTTTGATGGCGACGGTGTGTGTGAGGAGTTTGAGCGGGGCTCCAGTGTTCAGGACTGCGGTTACTTCACACCGCTGGGCTACACAGACCAGTGGGCATCGACTGCCGCGGCTTCTCACCAGGACCCCAACCTCTGCCCCACCCAGGCTGCCACGGGAGAGCCATCGATTACTAAGGTATGAAGTATGATCCACGGACAAAAGAGACTTCCAGGCAACAATAAACTCAGCGTGGAGGCCATTGTGGATAGCCTCAGCTCAGCTGGCTGAATTTCTGAACAACTTAGTCGTCTGGACATATTTCATCTGCGTGCTATTTCTGTTAGCATAACTTCTCCATCTTAACCGAGATAAATCCTCACTGGCTCAAAGGCAATATTTAGAACTTGAAGTGAGGACAATAAAAATGTCTGTTATTTAAATTTCGCTTATTTCTCTACCAATAAAAACACTGAAAAGCTAACTCACCAGGCAGCAGCACATCATTTGTCCATCAGTTCCGGAGAAGTCATAATAGTCAGGTATCAGGTGTGATATATATATATGGTCATATATGGTCACGAACATACACTATGGAGTCAATTCAACACACTTAAACACTGAGTGTAGCTGATTTCCCTCTCTTTCTGCCTGTGGTTATAGAGACACTTTGTTGACACATATAAATGAAAATAATAAATAATAAAAAAAACAAATATTCTTGCTGATCTAGTCACACTTTCCTCACAAATCATAGATCTGGCTTTCCATTTTGGACTAAATCAGACATTATCTGGTCCTTTACAAGGCACTCAGTGTCACAGATGTTACAGATGTTTCATGTCATACTGACCTGAAGTAACAAGGCTCTCTGGTGAGGACAAACCTGAAGAGAAAGCGCATTGTACATAACTCTGGAGGACATTTTGGCACTTTTGAAACTTGAACACATCACAGCTCTCTTTGTTCTTTTTACAACTTCAGCACAAAGAAACATCGATCATTTTTCAACTCTGACATCTCCCATAAAATATCTGCAATCTCCTCTTGGCCATCACTGCTGATAGGCCAGATTATGTCACCCTTTTATAAGAGCACTCACATCAGCTCCTCTCCTCTAGACGGAAGGTCGCATGCAAGATGCAGCGCGGGCAAAAAAAAAAAAATAACAAAAAGAACGGAGAGTTAAGTGAGGTCTGCTTGGCTGGGCAAGAAGAATGATTTAAGCTACTTTTATCACGGGAGGATGGTTGGTGTCAGACTCACTGGGTCCGGGCGTCTCAGACCTGGCAAACCTCCTCAGATTTTTTACCCTACAGAGTTTGTATGAGGAGAGGTGCAATAAACACAGCAAATCAAAGTGTCATGAATGAAGTCAGCATGGCCTGTCAGATGCTTTTCTACAATAGAACTTTCAGCTCAACTCACCAAATTAATAGATTAATAGAGCGTAGGATATTCATGGTACATACATGACTCTGAGGGATTTCATTTATTGTTCTTCAGAATTGTTCAGGGCTCTGTGGGGAAAAAAAAAGAAAGGGGTCCCCAGATTCTACCTTTCAGCATAGTATCCAATAATAACCCCCCCCCAAGCTGATGAAGTAGACAGTGGCGTACAACAGCAAGGCGTGCATTTGTAGTTATTGTGTACTCATCTGACTAGCTTCTTGAGTTCTAACGGACTGCTGGGGAGATGGGGGCGGTGTTCCTATTTAAACCCCATGTATACGCTAAAGTTACAGGTAAGACGATTCTGACCCTGTCCCATCATGCGAAACTTTAAAGCGGTTGTCTGCTTTGTATCTCTGCACACATCTTCACACGTACTTTTTGTACACGTGAGATGTTATGTTTCAAATACGGCTGTTTCCTACACATGCGCATGGCATGCAGATTCACTTTTACGGGTATCTTAAAGTTCATTTACAGCTAGAAGGTTTTTTCCTTCTCTTGTGTGCAGCTCTGCAGGTACCAGCACCTGGAGGTCAGTGACAACTCGCCCACTGATGCCTGGTTCCCTTGCACAGCCCTGTCTGACTCCAATAATGACCTGGAACATTCGTTCTGGCTAAAGGTACGAGTCTGTTTATTCAGATACCGTATCTGTTTTCTCCTTCCACCGAGTGACTGTGGGTGGCTACTCTGTTTTTAACAGCTTCCAGCACTTTCCAATACTTCTTTAAATGGGGTTGAAGGGCCTCTCAAACAGACGGCTGGCTTAAACCTCCCCACACGCACACATTCCTAACTTTCTAACCATTGCATGATTCATACAATGCTTTGGTAACTATAATGGCTTATTTTCCAGGTCAGCTGGGAATTATGAGTCCTAATCATCTGTAGATGATTATAAGATCATGACTAACCCTCTACTTATTCTTTATTTACATTTGATGCTTTTTTATCCAGTTCATACTAATGCTCAAAATCATTTAATAATTATCATTATCATTGATGATTAATTATCATCAAGTGTATTCATAGTGGAAGTGTTGTATAATTAATTCATCATTCATAATTAAATTCTTAAAAGGTTCATAAGTTATTAAAATAATGGCATCTCAAAGAATAATAATATATATGCAATCAAAAATACATCTCTTAGTCATCATTAGTCACTCGTAATTCATAATTACAGTAATAATTTATTACTAGCATGGCTCCACATAATACAAAGAAACAAAACATTAATAACCCACTTTGGTTTTAATCATTTAAAATGATTCACAAATATACAATTAACTACTTTATTTGTTGGTGACAAAGATGCAGAGAGAAGCATTTAAAGTTAAAACGATTTGTGTACAACTGCCCTGATAATCTTTGAAGCTCCCTAGCCCGCCATGCTTCACACAGACCTCCTGCTCTGTGTATAGAGCTGTATTTGGACCTCCAGACCTGTGTCTGCTTCTCATATTTTATATTTTCTGTCGATTATTTAGTATTTCCACAGCCGCGGTTCCCACCATCAACTCTGCAGGTCCAGACTGAGCGTAGGCTAGCCGTCGCTTTGACTGATAGCTTCACAACCTTGTCTGTCATTCTCTGGATTATAGGGTCCTTTGGAGTCGTGAGCTTGTCTCTCTCCTTCCTTGCACATATTCCTTCATAATTATTTTTTTTTCTCTCTGTCTCACCGTTTCAACTTCTGTGCTGAATGACTCATCTTTCCATCCTCTGTTTCCTTTATGGACGCCCTCTTTATCAGACACATCTCTGCAACCTCTCAGGAAAGCCGCCTTCTCCCTAAGGACTCTATCACTGTCTGAAAAGCCTTCATCATAACACCCATATCTGCCAGCTCTCCCTGAAACATCTTTTTTTTTTCTTTGAAGTGTTCTTTCTGTCTCTGAAAGGCACCCCTCTTCTTAAATATCTGGTCTCGCTCCATCCGGAAAGCGTTCTTCAGCCTCCCTATCATATCCATCTCTAACAGCCCTGGAAAAGCCTCCTGTCTCATTTAGTAGTTGTGCATTTGGGACGCCCTTACTCACTTCTACAAGGTTTTTAACACTTGCACACTTTGGAGTATGAAACACCCACAGGTGCAAATCTTTGTAGTGAGTCCAAAGTCAGCTTGGATCCACAGCAGCTGTTGTGTAGTTGTGTAATTTCCCCGGCATAATTCACCTCCCTAGTGTCTGTCTTTACGCTCAGAATGCTCAGAAACAGTCAGTATTTCAGCAAACTATGAACAGATCCAACGTTTATCAGTCCTCTGTTGATCTTGCAGTGGTCAGTATGATTTGTCAAACACACATTGTAATTATGCATGACTGCTTTCATTGGCTGCATCACAGTTTAAGATGTTTTCCAGTTTGTAGATATGAACTCGGATCTGCACAAAACTACGCTGAGACACCTTTTTGCTGCCTCGGTCGTCTGCTTTCTTTGCTATTGTGCGCAGGCCTTACGCAGCTTCTCGCACGCACACAAACGTACACACACGCGCGCTTAATTAGTTAACCCTAACCTTAAATACTGGCGTACAAATTGATGTTTTCATACCCACTGTCCCCAGTCCCTAGGTCTTTACTGTAGCCTAAGTACCACAAGTCAGACTCATGCACACATCAACAGTGAATAAAGTGAAGAAGTACTGAGGTAATTATATGATGCAGCTGGGATAGCCTCCCTCCATGACCTCTAGAGGACAAGAAGTTACGGAAAACGAATGAATGAATGTCCTTGTACCTTACTGTTGAGCATTATATTATCATCATCATCGTGGTTCCTGGGACAACACGTTGTACCACCACAGAAGTAGTTATCGTGAGAGGCCAAGCCTGTTCTGCATGTGAAGCAGGTGGTTGATGTGTCAGACAACCACTGGAAATACTCTGGGTGAGAAGAGGGGTGGTGATTTGCTAGACTGGTCAGGGGGCATGCCATGATGCACATCAGCCGACAGTGACCTTAACTATTCACACCAGGGCTCAATGGTAGGGTAATGTCCGTCCAATTTGGGCAACTCTCTCTCTCCCTCTCGGTTTCTGAATTAGGTGGGTTTTATCCACTCTGGAGTGGCAGCCTCCGTGATGGTGTACTTGGCCTCAGATGGCTCGTGGTCTGGGGAGCAGTGTCGGAGGACCGCCACCATCCTCTTATCTGATACTACTGGCAAGAACCACTCTCTAGGTATGTTTTACTTGTTTTATTATTTTTTTGATTTTGTATTTCTATAGCTGTTGGATTAGTGGTTCGTAGCTAAACATACATTTGAATCCCTTCCATCCACGTAGGCACACACGAGCTCTCATGTCATCAAAACCCACTGGTGGTGAACGTGACCCACGACCTCTCTCAGCCCTTCTTCCTCACGTCCTCCGTCATCATTCTCTTCTCCTCCCCCTCGGTGGCAGTGAGCGGGGTGGCTCTGAGAACCTCGTGCCACTTCAGCACCTTCGCCCTGACCGGGTGCGCATCAGAGGGTGGGCTCTCCCACAGCTATCTACTTAACACACTCTCACACACACATTCGCGCACACACTGACTGCTTGGAAAAAGGATAATGGGGCTCCCATGCAGTATGTAGGGCTCATATCCTCTTCAGTACACTATAGTAAATCTACTCCACTTATTTAACATTGCACTGCTAGGGCATTCTTGAATTACAATAGAGTGAACAGAACTAGATACGATGTGCTTTATTCATTCGTTGACTTCTACGTTACCTACAATATCACTAGACTGCTGAACCTTGGTGAGATCTACACAGTGCTATTGGGTGGTGAACCTTTATTTTAAGTAAATCTCCAAAATGACACTTCCCCAATACCTTTAGCTAACTATAAATTAGCTGAGGCATAAATAGTGATCAGTTTGTCACTCCTGTTTCTTTGTCTTTCCCTGCCTCTCATGCTTTGTCTCTCCTCCTCCTCCTCCTCCTCCTCCTCCTCCATCCCTCTAATAGCTGTTTGCGGCAGCCGTGTCAAATGGACAGCTGCAGTCCTCCTCAGTTAGAGCACGCCTCTGTCAGGTAGGACCCATGGAACGTAACACTGAACTACTTGAGAGCTGCAACAACACACAAAAGAACTATCTATATATCATTGTGTCTCCGTAGGTGTACAGGAGGTGGGGAGACCTCTCGATGCTCTGTCCAGTGTCACCGTGGTTTCAGTGTCACTGTCCTCAACGGCGGGGAGATCCCACCCCACCAGGTAAGTATGGCTTGATGGCTCATTATATACGTGTTGCAAAACTGAACGAACGCCAAATTCTTTAGGGCCGATATTATCGGACGATATTGAGTTAAAAATGTAATATCGGGAATTATCGGTATCAGGTTTTTTTAACCAATATTTGTTCTGTAGGCATCAGCATTTCCGAGTCTGCATGAACGCAGCATGGGACGTGTAACAACAACAACAACACGCTAGTCTCGTAGGTTGCTAACCGTGGCTAGTAAGCTAGCTCGGCTGGTGTATGAGATGTCCGTGGTTAGGAAGTATTTCCAAGTGTCACCTAAATTTGCGATTTGCAATGAATGCAAAGCAAAGGTGGTTATGAGAGGAGGAAACAAGGCGTCTTCTTTTAATACATCAAATTTGATCACCTATGCAATAAGAATCATGAGTTATGCGCTACATTTGTCTTCCTTGTTTTGATATTGTCTGTAGTGTTAGAGGCAAAAATTTCTCTCTGAAAACACACAAAAAAATTAATGAATGGCACTTTTTTTTGTAACTTACTTTGCACAGACAGTGTTTACATTTGAAAAGCCATGTTGCATTTATGTTTGCATCCAGTGGGACATCACAATAAATTTAGGCATCATGTGTTAATTCCATAATATGTGATATGTTGTGTTGTTACCTAACAATTTTGGTGTAAAAAGACTGCATATATTGGTATCGGGTGATATCGGTATCGGAAATTAAGAGTTGGACAATATCGGAATATCGGATATCGGCAGAAAAGCCAATATCGAGCATCCCTAATGTAGACACAAGGGTGTGCTTTGCATGCATTCATGCTTTAGGGGAGATGAAAGAACGGCAGCACAGAGGTTTCATGAGAAGTACAATGACAGAAGTAGGCTTTGCTGCTTGGTGCGTGCTGTAATGACAATAATTTGTTTTATTTCTTACTCAACATTTGTGGTTTTGTCCTGTTTTGCTGCCAAAACACTGGGGTAACTCAATTACATCTCGTGTGAATGATAAGGGAAAACAAACAGATTTAATGTCTAGTGTGCTCAGTTTCATTTACGACATTGGGATTCAGCAGGGACTTTATTAGATTAATTCCAAAAGCCTTGGCATGAGAGGACATAAAATATTGCAGCTTGGTTTAACAATTTGTTGTAATTTGACTTCGAAGAGAAGATGATTGATACTCAGTGATACTCTGTTAATTAGTCAGTGATTACCTGCGGTTTTCTGGTCATGAAAGCTTAAAGGTGTTTTACTGTACATGGTTTGTTGGTATTCTTAATTGAAACCTTTTTTATTTTAAGCAAAACACTTCTACATACCCTTCACCATCACAAAATGGTCTCAGGCTTCACCTTTCCCTTTTCATACGCCGCTAACACAGCTCACTTACTCTTTTGTCACGACCTCTGCTTCCAGAGACAGACAGAGCTGGAGTGTTATCATGGTGCATGGGATCGCGTAGTCAGCTGTCAGCCCGTAGACTGTGGCCTTCCTGATCAGTCTCATGTCTACCACGCCATATTCAGTTGCCCATGGGGAACCACGTTTGGCAAACAATGTTCCTTCACCTGTGGATCCCCAGCCATATTACAAGGTAACTTTATGGATTGGTCTATTCTTTTCTTGTGGATTCTTGTCTTGGTCTATACCACTGAATTGACCTTCCTACAGAGCCCCCAAAAGGACATGATGAGAGTTTTTAATGGGCACACATTAAAATGACCTACAACTTTACTAAGCTCAGCAATAACTCACAATACTCACACACGAAGTAATACACATTTTATGTTGAGGTAAGTGCAAAATCGATGCTTTTTCCTTTTCAGGTTATCATTTGATTGAGGCAAAACTCCACTTATGCAGTAGCACGGTAGTTGAGTTGGCATCCTACACATGGGCGTGTTTACACCTTTGCTTTAAGCCGGTCACTTGTAATTTGTTCACTCAGGACACATTTTAAAACAGCCCCCATTGCAAAACCTGTTCACACAGTTGTGTTTATACATGCATATTACTGACTGAGAGAGGTGATTAGTTGTGTCGTTCCTAATTGTAATGTCTAAATGAGACCAGGTAAGAGGGGCTGTCAGAGTTCCTGCTTTGTTTCTGTAATTTCTCAGTTCGTCAATAAAATACTCCTTTCAGCTGATAGCCAGTGTTCACAGCAGCTGCTTTATGACCCACTTTCTGAAGTTACAGCCCAGTCTACAAACAGTAAGATGCTTCCACTAGCTACAGTACATAAAATGAAATGGACATTAAACCAGGACTTGTAAGACAAAACGATGTCTTAAAATTAGAGGCCACTTTTATAGGTTAGTAGTTAGTGTCAGTGTTTAGTTAAAGCAAATCAAATTAAGACATGGGGAACCTACATGTGACTAAAATCACATTGAAAATGTTTAGGTAATAACTGTCACTCCTCGTACTGCTTCTCTATGCAGATTTATGGCCTCTACAGTTTCATGTAGATTGCTAGATTCCTGTCTTCTTCTCGACTCAGAAGTCCACAGTGTCTTCTTGCATCATAACCATTCAGAACACATATTGCCCCTGGCACTCATTTATAAGACACTCAACAGCAAAAACAGTAAAAGAAAAAACAACAACAAAAAAACATTACCTCTCTTTTGAAAAGGAAGTTATGCAATGTGGTGGATGCTTCTTGAAGTGATTAAAAGAAATGAGTGCGATGTCCACACATTATTCGTGGTTGGAAAGCCACAGTGAAATGTCGTAGTAGAGTCAGCAATAATACCCATGTATTCATGATCTAAATGCAGATTGCGCACAAATAATTCTGTTTGTGGCTTCATGTTTGAAGGCCATCGCGCACCACTCGGCTTTGAGAGCACCCTGCGTAGCCCGCAAAAATACTATTTGTTCAGTACACACCAGTCCAGCTGCAATAGATTTTGATAATCACAACACCAGCAGTGTTTAAATAGCTGATTTAAAAAAAAAAGTGATGTTAAAAATGCATTACATTTTATAGACCCAATAAAAACAGCAAAAGGTATAGGGTGTTATGATTTTCCACACATAGCAACACTCGTGCTTCATGTGGGGCCATGGAGGAATATTTGCTCTGGGCGATGGGGAAGTCTGGTTCTGTTTGGAACTATAAAAGAAAGAGCCATGAAGCCAAGAGGGATAGAAATGATTCCCTAATCCTGACATACATGAATTCCTCCATGCACTTTGTGTTATACTGCTGAATGTACTATAGTCACAACTGAACCGTACTCGGACAAGGATTTAGACGTTTCACATAATCATCCTGTCTCATAAAGTGAATTACAGAGCCATTCGAAAAACCCTCTGTAAATGTTCTGCTGTGACAGATTAGTTAGCTTCTGCTGGAGAGATAATTCTTTCTAACTGAGACTTACCCCTCCCCTCCACTTTGTGTTGTCGGGAGACTTTATGCAGACATTTCAGTTGTGCCGTGGAACAACAAAAACCACAAACTCATCTGGAGACGTTTCCCGCGTGTGACTCCGTTTCGCACACTCTCGGTTAAGCTGCCTTTTAATGACGGCTTTAAGCATGATGTCATTATCCTGTAATCACCACACTTGTTACAATGGCAGCAGTAAAAGTCCTTAATGTAATAAATGCATCTCACTGTACGAGTGAAGTCTGTGAAAGCTCACAGCTTACAGCGTGCGTATAGAGATTTTTTTGTGTGGTATTTCTAGACATCATTTAACGCAAGTGAGAAATTCTGTTGAGGTCATGCAGCCATATCAATAAAATAAGCACTAAAAACGTAACATAGTTAATGGTTTATGCTGGCGCATTTTTCTGCATTGCACAATTGTTGGCCAAGTCCTTCTACCTTCGCTTTACTCTACTACTTCAACATAAATCCTCCGCGACCGCTCTCTGTCTCCTTCTCAGGTGACAGTGACAGGTTGGTGTGTTTGGAGGACGGGTTGTGGTCTTTCCCAGAGGCCTACTGCAAGATAGAGTGTCCAGAAGTTCCAAACATATCCGATGCCAAGCTGCTTACAGCAGACTGTCTGGCTTCAGGGCACGATGTTGGCTCGGTTTGCCGTTACAAATGCAGCCCAGGCTTCTATGTATCAGGGAGCATCAAGAAGAAGAGACCAAGGTAAGTGTTGTGGGACTGTTTGCAGCTGCGTATGGGAACATTTACAGTAATATTAATAGCAGTGTACAGCATCTGCAGTGGGGCAAATACTCTATACTACCCTGCGTAGTGTTCTGATTGACAACTTAAATTACCAGTAATAAAAAATGTGTTATGTCAGGCATTCATTTCTTTTTTATCTACTAGTGGATTGTGCAATGCTTTTAAATATTAATCTGCACAGACCTCAGACCAAAGTAAAATGCAGTGTTTAATAACGCATGCCTCCCTGCGTAATGGAGGAAATTCCTTCTTTTCCTTTATTTTACGAGAGTCCCATTACGCACTGCTTAATAAAATTAGGATCTTTGCTTTAGATATTTTACACAGCAGTATAACAATGCATCACATGAACACCCCGGCCCCAAAGGGCAACGCTTTAAATATCGATGGGTAGAGTTTTAAGATGTATTTTTCAGCCCATCATCAGCGTAACCGTATTCAGCTTTGGAACAAACTCTCATTAGGGTCCAATAAAATATGTACCGCTGCTAACTTGGCCCCGTCATTACTTTGCCGGTTGCGTTCACTGACTAACTGCTCATTACTGAACACAATTCAGCATGTGTAATGAGATGAGGGTTCCTCAATGGGAGACGCCCGCGCTTTTAAGTCTATACTCATAGCAGTAAATTAAATAACCAATTGTTTCCCCACCATAAAGTCTGTTGTCTATGTTATCAGAATTGCAATGCATTTTAACAAATAGCTAATGTCAGACGTAAAAGTTCACATTCTAAAGATTTCTTTATATTCCCATCTAATGAGATGAAGCACTATTCAGTTTCATTCGTGTCTTTACGAGTAGCGCTTTCTCAAACATACGTGTAAACATTTAAAAAACCCCCGATGCTTTATTTGCCCGACGTGTGAAAGTGAACAGCAGCAGCTATTAAAGAGCTTTAAACTGGCTTTTTACTCCTGCCTTTGACACGTACGCTTGACATGTACCCCCATAAATATATATGGTAACACATGCTGTTGCATTTACACACTACGTGCACAACACAGGAGATCGTTTTTATGGTAGAACGGGCTCAGTGTGTTTTTAGTTATTGGAACAGTAAAAGTAAAATGTTAACGATGGAGAAGGTTAGCAGGGGCGTACTGCATAGTGTGGGACTAGAGTTTGGTTTGATAAACACTCATGCATTTTTAATGTTGTGTCTGTATCACGTTCCGTTTTAGTTGTCACATCAGTCACAATGAACTAAGATTGCATAGAGATGGATGTTTTTACTCTCATTGTCTCCAGGAAGTACTTTAAGTTAGAGTGTCTGGAGGGTGGTCAGTGGGAGGAAACCAACTGTGAGCCGATATCATGCCCAGCCCTACCAGACGTCTTCCATGGCATGTACACCTGCACCAACGGCCTGTTCTACAACTCCGTCTGCACCCTGCAGTGCCCGGACACAAGTGAAAATGTAAAAAAAAAGAAAATGCAAAGCTGTAGCATTATCAATTGTCAATTTTAGACCAGTCCTCTGCACTGAATACTACTAATCTTAGCAATGATGTTGGGGGGGGCGAGTCTAAGTGAAAGTAAAGCTTGCATAACTGAAAACCTATCTCAGAGTATTAAGCAGTCAGTTAACACATTGACACTGAGGCTCTATTCTTTTTAACATAAATCCTTTGACCAACATTATAGAGCCATTTAGCTCTACAGGCAATAGAAACTATGGCATTATCACATTACCCAAGAGATTTGTGGGATAACAAGCCACTCGTCGTTCAGGATAAATGAAGCGTGGGGAAACTTCAACAATGGCTGTCATTGTAAATGTCTAAAAATGTGCACGTCCACCAAGATTCCAAGTGCGGACAACATCATGGTCAAACCAGTTCTTCATTACAATCATTTTTATGAAGTCTTCGGAGAGTAATGCTTTGAATTTCTTGGCGCCATTTTTGTTTTACTGAAGCCACATTAAAAAAAAACATGAGGCGAAAAACACTGCAAGTGTTTTTGATATGAAGGATGTCGTTAAATGCATAAACGAATTAATTCATTTCATGGTCCGCTTTGTTGCTGTAGGGAATTTTAAGTTTTAATCCATGTACATCCAACTGCTCAACAATGTAAAACATTAATCTTGTGTTGTGGGAAGGCAGTGCAGTGAGGCCACACATGGTGATTTTTAGTATCTGTGCCTGTTGCCAGAGAGAAATTCGCTGCACTAAGGACGGCAAATGGACAGCAGAGTTCACCATGTGCTTGAGGCTCCAGGGATCTTGCTCAACTCCTCCAGATCTCAACTATGTGGAGTACATCTGTGACCAGGGGATGGATGTCGGTGAGTGTAAATTTCTGGATACAAGAGTTACCCGTTAAATAAACACTCGTAATTGTATTTTGTTCCTTCTATCAAACAAAATAAAGCCACAGACCAATGCCTGCCAGTCTTTGGCTTCACAAACTATCTCACTGAACACAAAACAATCGTGGCAGAAGAACATCTTGTTTTTCAGGAGTTACATGTCCTTGTATTCCCACTCTATTTGTAATTTACTATTGATAATATTCGATTTAGGTTTGAGTAACTGGCTGCATTAATAGTTATTTAAAGTGCAGAGAAAAACATATGTATGAAAGAAATAAGAATTAAAAAAATGTCCACATGTTTGCCAATGCTAATATATAGGGAGACTAGAAATGCTGATTCAGTCATGACACAAGTCTTTCCTCCCAACTGTCAAATTAATGAGTTGAGATGGATAAACATGGAGTACAGGCACCGCATATTGATGGTAGTAAACATTCCACATACACCAATCAGGCATAAGATTATGACCACCTTCCTAACATTGTGTAGGTCCCCCTTGTGCCTCCAGAACAGTTGTGACTCATCAGAGAATGGACATGGGCCTTCTGAGGGTGTCCTGTGGTGTCTGGCTACAGAATGTTGTTAGTGGGGGCCTTTGGGTCCTATGGGTTGAGGGGAGGGGCCTCTGTGGATCATCCCACAGATACTTGATCAGTTTGGGATCTAGTGAATTTAGAGGCCAGGTCAACACCTTGTGCTGTTCTTCGTGTTTTCTTGGGTTGATCCTAAACCTGTTCCTTTTTGTGTGTGAGCCTGACATTGCTGTGGGGTGGAGGGACCTGGTCTGGTCTAGGTGGGTGGTACATGTCTAAGTAACATTAAAGGCCAGGTCCAGAAGTTTCCCAGCAGAACATTGTATTGTCACCAGATGGTCAATGTCATTTACTTCTCCTGTCAGTGGTTTTAATATTTTGGCTGATCACTGTACGTCTGTCATGTGTAATTCGGTGCAGAATTTAAACCAGTGCTATAGAAATACTTACGGGATTGTTAAAATATGAGCTTTGGAACTTCTTGCAGATATAATTTAAACGCTGCAGTAAGTTTGCAGCGGCAAAAAACAAGATAAATGAAAAGCATAACACGCTGTCTAGCTGCTAAATCAGTTGTAATGCGAAGGTTTATAGAGTTATTATTGAATATCATTAACTTATAATAAAACTTAAATGCCAGAAGGAGATTCCTGAGAGCCTGAACCTACTGGCAGGTAGCTCACACATTCACAAGCCCTCACACCGTGATGGTTGGCAAGTGTCTGAACCACAGATGACAGATGACAGCGTGGTCTGAATTTATGTAGTCTGTTTTTTCCTCACTGTTTGCACATGAATAAATTCAACAGATGCTAATTAGTGGTTAGAGGTAAGTGTTATTTGATTTGTGCTTTTTATTTCTTCCTCTTCCTTGCAGGTGCTGCGTGCTACCCGACGTGCATCGTGGCTCTGGACATGGATCTGCATGACCCGGTGGTTCTGCCTAATGGCACTACAGCCGACACTTTGAAGCACTGGTTGCTTCCCACCAAAGTCCAGGTGAGAAACCTCAAGATTCTTAATTTTTATTTATTTAATATTAATCATTCCTCAGTGATTCTGCATTGGTTCAGTCAAGGTCACTGTAGTTCTATTCGTAATAAACTTTTGAGTGCATTTTCTTCTACAAGATATGGATAATTAAAATCATCTATATAAATATACAGACATTTAACCAAAATGTTTTCTGTAAACTATTCAGTTAGCTTTTATTCAATAAGCGGAACTAAACACTAACAACACATTTCCACTCTACAAACTGAAAAGTAAAAACAGCAGCTGGCCAAGGAGAATGTTTCCTATTACAGTTACACAAGTTGTGTTTCCACACATACACAAGCTCAGACAGGAGACACGCACATGCAACAAATCTTCTGGTATCTTCTACCCACTGAAAGTTTACGCTGATGGATGGTTTTCTGGCATACTGAGAAAGTCTTTTTATATCTCAACGTAAATTTTTCTAAAAATGGTATGAACACTTCTGCAGCCTGCTTTAAAGGTTCACGCTAAAATATTTTCAGCATACTTCACTTTGCTGTTGTGTCACATTTTCCAAACCATTCCATAAGTTTCTAGGTTCGTCTATGCCGTTTACGACTTGAAGAAAGAAGTAGCAGCGGACTGTGGAGCTGCTCACGCCTTGGCAAAAAAAAAATAAAAAATAGTTGCACATGAATTTCATTCTGCACTCCTGTGCGAGGAAACAAGTCTGAATACCAGGAGGGGGCATCAGTCTGACAAAAAGAAAAGAAAGTTTATTTGTGTATTGTAATGCAGCTGGAGCCTATGTTCAGATGAGGTGAAGGTGAAAAATGTGTGCCTTCTTGACATGGTCATCTTCTACCCTTGTCACTTGAGGTTGTTGTCTCATGCACTGGTTCGCTGAAAGGCCAGTCAAAGTTATCCAACTTGCTGCCACAGACGCTCACCTGGCTGCCCAACTCTAGCCAGTAGCTGGTGTGTCACAGCCCTAGTACTGCCACTGTTTTTACCTTGAACTAATGGGTAACTCTAGATAAAGTTGGGAGACTTGAGAGAGAAAGGTTTCCAAAGAAACTGCATATATGAAGAAGTCCAAAACACTGGGTCTCTCCCAATATGCACGCAAAAAGAGTCTTTCAACTCAAGCCTGACTAATTCATCTCCGTAATGCGTGTTTTGATTTGCAGTTTGTGCCTATGTCCGACCAGAGCTTCAATCTAATCTCACTCATCTTATTAGACTTGAACAATTTTATTGACAATACCTGCTTACAGTACCTTGAATTACTGTTTTAAAATGTTTCCGTGCCATCCTGTTACTCTGTCAGATGACCCATGGCATTTTAAAACGTACATTATTTGTTCCGTGTCTGAAAGAAATTCCCATCTGCTAAACATAGGTTTGATTGAATACCATGTAAATACAGTCATATACTTAAATGGCCATTTGATCCCCTTCATTAAAATTTTTGCGGTGAGGGTGGGGCGAGGTGGGTGCTGTTCAAATTAGCTTGGAAATCACGTTGCACCTGTCTCCAAGCTGTTTCACATTGTTTGATGAGGCCGGATGTGGTGAAAACAAAAATTAGATCACTTGATTGGTTTCAATAAATGCTACCGAGAAAGAGATTATGGTTTTATTGCCATTTGGAAACTCTTGGCAAGTATTGTAAAACAGTTGTTGTTTTGATCATTGGCAACCATGCGACTAGTCCGGGGCGCCATGAAAGCTGATCCACTGACAAACAGTGCTGAAGTTTTTACACAAAAACACCCATAAGAATGAATAATGCATCCAAACATCTGGTGTTCTGAACAACAGCGTGCAGTAAACTGAGCCACTGCTCCAGGCTGACTCACCTTTACAGATGAGCACAAAGCTAAGTTCGCTCACAGTTTAAGACAACTAATGTGTGGGGCAGTCAACTTAGAAAAATATAGTCGTGTAGTTATGATACTTTTCCTCCAGTACTACTAATTTGCAACGTGAATCATACCTCCTCACTTTGCCAGTTGCTTTTTAGCGTCAGAATTATTATTTGAAATGAATAGATGGAATAGATGCCAGCACGGTACCAGCACAGAAACCAAGTAATGAACTGCTGCAGCAAAACCTATTTAAGCCACCTAAAATAATCAAACCTAAAAAAAAAAAAAAGAAAAAGAAAATCTGCTTCAGTCAGTGTGTACACTATATTTACAGTATTACCACTTATTGCTTTACCTTGCAGACTAACAACCATTCCCAATGGTAAACTATTATATTGATCAAAGCCACCGGACTCCAATGGCAAAGAGGTAAAAGAACCATTTATTTTCTTTTTTTTCGGCAAAATGTAATCGATCACATTCTTCAAGAAATGGATTGAAGAGGTCCTTTCATATTCGTGACTACTAAAGTGATTTGCCATAGTGTTTTTACAGTTTATATAATAAAAATTTATAAAATCTTCCTTCTTTTATTTTTAATGAATCGTTTCCTTCTCATTTTTGCAACCAATGAATTAAAATTTTAAATCCAGTAACAGAAACAGCTAATACCGAATCCCTCTGAAATTGCACCCAAAAAGGCTGCAGCTGAGATTTTTCAAATCTATCCTAATATTTGCAAACGCGTCTCATATCAGATATCTGATTGATTCATTGGCAAGACGCTATCTTTTAGAGCTTTCTAGAAAACCGCCGCTGCGTCTGCTAACTACGCATTGCGCGTACGGAACCGTGTATTCGTTATCTTTCAAGTGTTTGCGCATTACTGGAAATCACGGGCAGAAACCACGGGTAAAGGTTCCAGTTGACGTCAGGCCTTTTAGGAAATACCCACGTCTCTCTCACATGCACTGTATACAAGCCACCGTGAAAAACTTGTAGGAATGTCAGATCTTGCGTCTGAGTTACAGCACCGTTGCTTTGCTTTCAAGGTGGGTTGTGTTACCCAATATCATATCTTAGGAATCACTTCTACGTTCATGCTGTTGCAAACACTGCTCTAGTTTCGTACTTTTGGGTGGTCAGCCAGCCAGCCAGTCAGCCAGTTAATCCACCCTTGCCAAGGTCAAATAGTTGGACAGAGGTCTGGTTTCTTACGCCATATCTCTGACACTGTGTTGTGATTCTGAGGCATTGTGTTATCTCCAATACTTCAGAAACAGGTCTCCATTGCTGGGTCAGGCTGCACAGGAAATCACAGGGGAGGATCCTCTTTCTCTGTCCATATTTGTTAGTCAATTGGCAGTCTGCTAACCACCTTGTAAATTCCCTGGGTCAAATAAATGACAGAGGACCACAGCCTCACCCTAATTTCACCACAGAATTTGGAGTTTTGAATCTATTTAAGATGTATGAAACTATTATTTTTCTTCCATCACTAAGTTTTCTTGCACAACAAACACATCAAAGCTTCAAATGGCCATGATGTACTGCAAATGTCCACGAAAACAATAGCATATCTTTGGCTTTTATTCAGAATGAACACAAGATGTAGCTTAATGCCGGTTGCTGGCAAGGAAAAGTATCTGTCTGCACTATTAATAATGTAATTCAGTGGTTTTGTCATTAAAATACACACAGACAGGGTTGTAAAAAATCAGTTTTGATCTATTATTACCCATCATTTTCATTTTCAGTCTTGAGAAACATATCTAAAAGCATTTTCAAAAAACAAATAATAGTGAAGATGAATAATTACAGACTTTTCATCTAGACATCATACAGACACCAACTTTACCAGGACTTCTGTCAATAACTCCAAAGAGTGGGTCAGTAAAACATCACAGCCATTGTGCCTAAAAAGGAAATATGAACTATGGAATTTGACAGCATTATACAATTACAATTAAAATATATACAATTTACAAGGAATTAACTAAAGTGAACTCTTTTGACCTAGAGTAAACTTCTTGGAAACCTTCTTCTCTGTTAGCAAGGACTTAAACCCAAACGGGGAGATAGCAGCAGAGTCGGTTATCATTATTTTATTCGTCTTTTGCCACAGATGGGACTTCTGGTGGCTGTTCTAATTTGTTCTGAAGGATAAGTCCATATCTCGATGGCACACAGGACACTTACATTACCGGCACTACTTTAGGCGAAGCTTTGAAGTCGAAGATCCGAAGTTGGTAAAACTCTAAGGAACACTTCCTTCATTGAGAGGAAGTCCTGGAGCATGTGCTCCTCCTACACCAGCTTCAACTGCAGCCCTCTGTGACCTGGAGTGGTCAAAGATGATCTCCATGCCACAAGTCATTCAGTTGCATCCCCAGCATTTCTTAAGAAAGAGGTGTTTCTTCAACCTCCAGATATTTCTGTCATTTTTAAAATATTCAGTCAATGGCAAAATAGGACCACGGGGACCCATCAACGTTTTCATGATGTCTGGAGAAGTTTCCTCCTTGTATTTAAGCCAGGGGTGCCCTCATTTTTTTGGCTTGTGAAGTACTTCTACAATGACCAAGTCGAAGTGATCTACCTGTTTTAAGTAAGACAGTAGTCTTGAGTTGTTGTGTGGCTGTGGATGTGTGCCGCTGAACTGAGGGCATGCTGCAACTATAAAGTAAATCTATAATAAACCTACCTTTGTGATCTACCGGTCGATCGCGATCGACGTAATGAGCACCCCTGATTTAAGCTACTCTCACACCTTCCCCTTAATAAACATTTAGGAGCATTTAGGAAAAAAACACAAGCTCTATTAGTAGCTTTTCTGGGAGTCTTTTTGCCTTGAAAGTTAAGCCCAAACATCCATCTTTGACTTTGGAAAGGTACTGTTACAAAACAGTCTCACAAGCTTCATTCCAGATTAACATTTGATCATTCTGAAATTTGGAGACACAAATGATGGAACTTATATCAAAGATTCGTACATTATTGTCTCCAAATGACTTTCAGTTCTCACTGGCTATGCTATTAAAAACCTTGAAAGGGTTTCAGTTCATGTCTTACAAAAAGACAAAAAGAGGGCAAACATGATGTCCATTGGTCCCATTGGTCGCTTGATGTTCCTAGAAATTCAGAAACTCACAGATGTACCTCTTGAGTGCCGTGATCCCCCATCCACGGCTCTTTAAAACATGATCAAAGCTATGGTTTATACCTCAGCTGGTCTACACTTGGTGCCTCAAGCTTCCAAATATTCCAACACAGATGTTTTTGTGACAGAGTGCAATGTCGTTTTCCATGGCAAAGGCAGTGGTTATCCATTTCCTTGTGGCCTCATTGCTTGACTGATGTCTTTATGTGCTTTGTTTCCCAGACCATAGTCTGCACGGGGATGATGAAGTGGTACCCTGACCCTCAACACATCCATTGCATCCAGTCATGTGAGGTAAGCATCAAAACAGCCAAGCACCAAACAGCTTCAGTGTACTATTTTCTTGTTCCTCCTGCATGGATATCTGCTCATGAATGCTAAAACGGGAGGAAAATACTGTTCTAGTCCGATGTGTGCTTACGCCTGGTTATGCATGCTATGAAAGCTTCAAGGTCAGGATTTTGGTTTGACTTTCATATCTTAGTGACAGCAAGATAGCGATTACTTAATCCTTACAACAATCACACCATTTCTGGGCATAACTATATTAAATTCACTATCTCAGCCAGAGTTTTCCAGTAATATTAAACATGAAGCAAAACATGCTATATCCCTGTTGTCATCGCTACTCAAGATACCAGCACAAGTGTGCAATGTGCTTCGTATTTCATGATGACAAATCTCAGCCAGAAACTGATATTCTCACACTTTCCAAGAATCCTTTTCAAATCTGTCCAAAGATTTTTTTTTTCCGTGAAACCTTGGCATTGCCAAATTGTGTCATGCCTGCCAAGACTAATGGATTATCTGATAAAGGAAAATAAATTAATCACTGGATTATGTTAGATTTAGATTAATTATTTTGGCCGATGCAAGGCTTTTAAATCTTACTGCCTTCTTTAAAAACAGTCTACTGAACACTAGTTTTTATGGGAATGTTGACTAGGTTATACGCAAAAGTGGAAGGAATTCAGCACAACTTGCGCAGTGTCACAGGCACGTTCCCATTAGCAAATGGATAAATTCAGATTCGACTCAGTTTCGTGATCTAAAAGTCGTTTAGATTTACATATTTTATCTTCTCAGCTCGTCAGCATTATCATCATTGTGTAGAAGGCATCATTTATTCATTGTCTCTACATTTTGTGTATTCAAGACTAAAGCTGAGTATATATTTAATGATGCGCTAGTTAGATGCAATATTGATGCTACTTTCTGCTCTAATTATATAAT
The DNA here is from genome assembly GCA_005024645.1 of Planiliza haematocheilus. NCBI lineage: Eukaryota > Metazoa > Chordata > Actinopteri > Mugiliformes > Mugilidae > Planiliza > Planiliza haematocheilus. The sequence continues at coordinate 13,211,950 of SRSE01000465.1, forward strand.
AACATTTATTCTACCTTGTTTCATTACTAAGCAATGGATTCATACTGTAGACAAGTGTTTAGTTGCTGTTACAGAGGTACTAAAGAGAGTCTTTAGATGCCACTCTAGTATGACTTCAGGCTTCTAGGCCTCTGTAATACTGTGTATGTGTAGTTTGTAACAAAAGAAAGTTAATTTGATCTTCAATTTAACACGCAACTTAGCACAGTAATATTTTAGCAGTGACCGTGAATCACCTAAAATCATAAAGCCAGATCGTTTTTATTTGGCACTCATCTGCTGGGTTCTGAAAGGGCTGGAACTACCGATGGAACACATAAACTGTTGATGTCTCACGGTATTAAATATTCATCCCACCTGCCAGCTCTACATTTTCCCCTTCCACCTTCCCGTGAATGTTGCTAGGCAAAACAATTGCTTATAACCGACTCCTCCATGACAACACTGTAAATTATACCAGACCACATGTGCTGCATATGCTCTATGCCAGATCTCATCCAGATGCCATTGCTCTCTCTCTTGCCATGCCTCCGTTTCCATTGTTTCTCTGAAAACCAGGTTCAAATATTAAGTTGGTTGAGACATCTTATCAGCCGCCGCACCACTGACCTAGACTGTGTTCATTGATTTAGGATTTGCATCACATACAAAATATCCACTCTGCTTCCCCTCACTGCCAGATTCAAATTTCTGGTGGACTAATAAGAAAAACAGGTGGATTAATTATGTGTAACCACAAGTCAGTTAAATGCACTGACTTATGCACCAGTTCAGATGAAGCATTCACGCAATCCATCGAATGTAACAAATGAATGATGTTGCCTTTCCAATCTGGAACAACTAACAAGTATTAAGTAAATGACACTTTGCACTAAGGATTGTGTCATTAGGACTAGTTGTGTCCGTACTACAGTCAGACTCCCTTGCAAAACTTCACAGTTGCAGAAAAAGCTTATTATTGAAAGTGGTGCAGGACCTTTACCTGTTGTCCATAACTTGTGTGAGTTTAGTTAGAATAAGCTAATGTGCCTTTCTCAGTAGAAGTATGTTGTGTACAGTATGGACATGTGTGGACAACATCCACAGGATGTGCTGCCTGGAAGGTAAATCTGGCTCAATCAACCAGCTCTTCTCTTAACATGATCCCTGTATGGCTCGAAGGTGTGACGGCCTCACTGCCAACTGTTTACGTACAAACCTATCAACCTATATTCCTGCTTTCCGCAGGCCATGCGCTGCTTCCTGTGTGTTTACAGCAGCAACTGGTATCGAGGGCCCCGACTGTTTCAGAGTAAACCTGCCGTAGTAACACCTAACTGCATAATGTGTATACACTTTAAGCACTGAAAGCAGGGACATACAGTCCTTATGACTACATGGTAAAATAAATAAATAAATGGTTTTACAAGTGCTGATGACATGTTATGCTTTAATGTGGAAGTGGAAGCACAAAAATTTGGCAGTCAGCTGGCAGGGAGGTTCTTGAGCAGAGGCACTTTTAAAGTTAGTCATGTGGTTGTGTGTACTTGAGTCATCTGTTTTTTCAGTGAATTTGGTTGCAACACAGTTTCTAGAACATTATGTGTTAATGTGTATGGTCATCAGGCCTGCGCAAAGAAAACTTTTTGTATAATAAACTTAAACTGTACTTTTATAGTTGCAAATATTGTTAATACGCAATTATAGACTGACAGAATGCAAGATGAGTTTGTAGAGTAATCTATACTAAAGTTTTGCAACTAGTGCAGAAACAATATATTTGTCTTTGGTAAAAATAGCCAGTGATTCACCAGTTGGGGGCTCATGAGGGGCAGGCTTGATAATGCTTGATAATGCCTGTTAAAGACTGATGCAGATATTTGGTAAGAAGTTAATATGTTGCTTCTTGACAGAATAACGTACACTAGAACTCATATCTGTGTTTTATAATGTTCTGATGAAGACTCTGGCATGAGAGTGCATGCTCCTCTTGAAACAGTCGGCGCTTAGAGGTGGAATATTTATGTAAGCAAGGTGTTGGGCTGGAGCGGCTGCTTTGTACGTCTGTCTCTTTTACACTGATTTGAAGGGAGTTGCCGTTTAAAGATAATACACAAACCAGCTAAACTTTAAATTACCCATGGGGGACATAGGTGTACAGCCAGCTCCTTGCAGCTATTCGTACACGTTTGCATTTCTTTTGAAAATGAGACACATGCTGTCTGGAAGACAATGAAATACTTGATAGCCTCTACAAATAACAGGTCAGACTCAGAACCTTACCTCATGTCTGCAAAGTTCAGGTTCAGCAAGTCTGTATTATTCATGATAGCCTTATGTTGTGAAGGTAATTCAGAGATTTACTTACAAGTAGTGATTTGGGTGAAGCATCTGGTGCAATTGCTGGTAAAGTATTTACTCAGAAACGGAACGATTAAATAGATTTATTTATGCCACGGCCATTTAGTCGGGAAAGGCAAGGGGATTCGTCAAGAACGGAGTTCTTTGAAGTGAAGAGAAAACTCCAGAAATCTTCTCAGCAGCTGCTCTCTCCCCCTGCGCAGGTTAGGTAAAAGTCTGAGTCTTTGAAATGTCTCCATCAGCTCATTGGAGAAAGCCAAAAGTATCTTTGGCACATTGCACTTATTTTCACATTGTTGGCACTTCAGGGAAGCCCTCAAGGTTTAGTGGAAAACATTAAAAAGGCTTTCATCATTACGCATTTGAGATTCTGTGTAACTTAAATTCCACAAATTTGCGTGCCACTCCAGAGTTTCTTCAGAAGGACTCCCACACCTGCCAAGGCATCGCAAAAACAGTTGGTTGAGTTATGCTCCATGTTTCTTAGAATACCTGTTAATGGCAATCCCTCAGTCATCAAGTGATATCAGTCTGCTCTGTTTAGATAAAAAGTCACATAAGCAAGAGACCACAAAATGAAGAAAAGATTGGGAATAACACTGAATGGATGTTTGTACCAATGTATTACATTAATCATCCTTACTCAGTTTCTTTAAAGAGACTCCAAAAGTGGAATCCATTTTTACTTGTGCTGCAGGGCTCAGGTCATTTAACAGTGCCTTGGACTTACTGTTTCTATCACCTTTCCACACTTTAAAACAAACAGCACCCCACCATACATATCACTGCCACTTCATCATAGTTACCAGCATTTAACACTTGTATCAGGAGCTAGCCATCACAAAAAGGAAATACATCGCTCCAATAATCAACCACAACTAAAATGAGTTTTAATGGCCACACACCCTGACCCATCCCACTAGGGGATGGACATTTCATAATCTATATTAAACCTCTAGCGTAGGTGATAAGGAATGATCCAGCACATATTTTTATTGGTGATGTTGAATATAAAACATGTCCGTGCTTTTTCCTAACTTCACACCAGAGTAGAGTTGGCTTCATACAAAGCCCCTGTTATTAAATATCTGGGAGTTTGGATTACAAAAAAAAGAAATCTACAAAATAACTATGGACCTGTTATTATTACACTTAGACCTTGACAGATTCACCTTTCAGACTCCAGTGAATGGAACTGGATGTTCTTAAGATTTCCATGGAACACTAAAGGGGCCCATTAAGTACATGTCTCCACAACTATCAGTAGATTGGGGCATGCTTTTGCTCCCATAAATGGAGGACTATTTCATTGTCAACTGGCTAAGACCACTGGTGTGTTGGTGTAGTTAGGATCATTCAGCAATTCAGTTATTTTAGTTACTATAATTACCAGCAGCAGGATCAATAACTGGATTAACTTAAATGTTTTACCTTGACAAGTATGGAAGTATCCTGAAATGATCCACAGTACACCACTATGTGGTCAAGATAGGCAACAAAAAAATACAGGCTTCGAATGTTTTTATTCACTTCCCATGTCAAACACAAATGTGAGAGGGAATCGAGCCCGGAGATGTCTGAGAATGATTGGGATGGTATTTTGGAAGGCCAAGCTAAGACTACCAGCTTGAGATCCTGGCAAGAGTTCTGCTTAAAGTACATATTACAACACTATCTGACTCCAAAACTGAAATTTATACAGCAGGGTTTTCAGGGACAGGGATGATTTTGACCGTAGTGTGTAAATTAATGGCAGACCATTTTCATATATTTTGGGCTTTCCCTCTAATTCACCCATTCAGGCCAAGAGATTGTTATTGAACTAAGATACATGTTTGGAATAGAAGATGATTGCTTCTTTGTCACGTTACACCTGGACGCTACCCCATACAAACTTATAGCTCAAGATGAAAATATTTAACAAGGACTCTTAGTAAGAAATCCATCACTGCCAGTGCTGCAGATAACCTCTGTATCAAAGGATAAGCAATCTGGAGCTTGTCTTTGAGCCTATGCCCTAATCAACCTAGAAAATACTGGATAATATTGCTTATATAGGCTAATTCCAGCAGGGGCCCAGAATCCTTATTGCAGCATATGACTGCGTGATCATTGTAATGTTTTTGAAGCTAGCGTGAAGGATGAGGGGTTTATCTAAGCTTTAAACTTATGAAGAGTTCATAATTTTGAGTCAATTTGACGGCATAGCTACGGTGAGAGTCCAGACCCTACACAGACCTTAACGTGCACCTCCCCAGATACGAAACTATGTCACGGTGACACAGACCACAAGAGCTGTGATTGGTCTGCTTGGTAGTATTCTGGCTGCTTCTCCATCGCCTTTGCCGAAATTTTGGCGACTCATCATTGTAGAAAGTGAAGGAGAGTGTAGAAACAAAAATTTACCCGACTACCAAATAAGACACAGACCCAACAAGGGTTATCACATAATAAGACTGAGGAGCACACAAGTATAAATGACTCACACAGGGGTAGGCTACGTGCATAGGCTACGTGCATAGGTTACATGTCTTGCAGAGCTATAAACCACGCTTTAGTCTTACGATCAACCAAACACACAACAAATAGTATGAAATACCAAATGTGCATACTCCAGGTTATTGCTAAAAGCCAAATAACAATGTCTCCCATACCCTATGTTCTTTGCAAACAATGCAAGTCATGAGAAGTTGTGCATTTATATTCCTTTTTACATTAGCAGCTGCTTGCATAACCTGATTTTAAATGCAATCACTTGTAAGCACAGATTGCTACTTTACATATGGTATGCCTGAGCAATCAGCATAGATGTAGTCTTACATTTACAAGGGGAAGGGCTTTGCTGAATAAATCACACAGCCTTGCTTGTGCGTTGAACTGAAGACCAACTATCGGATTTTTCAATGTATAGAAGTTCAGCTCTCTCACTAAAGCTTTGACAGAGTTGCTGATGACAACACAACAGATTTTTCGTGTATGACTGAACACAATTTGGTTTGGACTGGGATTGGACTCTGCCTGTTTATACTGATTTGTTTCACTGACGTCTGTTCCAAACAGCTAAATTGCATGACAATGTGTGCCACTTACTGAAAATCAGTCTTCTGGGAAGAAGTGGAGTTCTTTTTCTTTTGGTGTACCAGGCCTTTCCTTCTGATCATTTGGTGATGGAATAACACAGCTTCTTGTTTGTAACTTGTGTCTAGCCTTTTGGAGGGGACGGCTGGTGTGACACCATCAACAACAGGGCCTACTGCCAGTATGATGGAGGAGACTGTTGCCCATCCACACTCTCCACCAGAAAGGTACATAAACACACATTTCCAGTGCTACACCTCCTGCCGACCATATTTACACAGGAAAAGAAAGAGTGATTTGTTACTTTTCTACCTTAACGTTACTTTTGTTCTTTTTTGAAAGGTAGCATTTGATAAAAATAACTACTTTTTTTGATTTGTTTAAAAAGGGACTGTTTATTACTTTTTGGCGTGTCCCCTGCTTGCATCTTGTAATCAAGATGGAGCTTAGGAGCTGAAGCTGGATAAAAAGCCAGGTTCTTCCTGTTTACAGTAGTAGAAATCTGTCTCTTTTGGCATGAGCACGGTGGTGCGATGCAGGAGACTTCTACTAAGCAAACAAACACAGATCACTGCTACTTTCCCCTCTCTCTCCTGTTAACGACTGCGCCTATTTAGTCTCCCTCATCTGTACTTATAACCACAGAGGAGACTTGTGCCCTCTAGCTTTTCCAGTCCAATTGTAAATAAGCAGGCTTTCATCACCCGAGCTGCTACACACTTTCTCACCTTTCATATTAAAGGGGAACTACTGTTTTTTGCAAGCTGGACCTTATTTCTGGCATAAAGTATGATCGTTTACTCACCCATATAACTTTGGTGTCATTTGCACTCATTCAGGAGACCAGCTCATATCCATATAGCAGGAGTGACTGGGTCACTGAGATGCAGCCTCTTCATAACAGAGTTACCGGCGTTACCTGTTATGGTCATCCGGGGTCATCCTGACCTGGTGAAATGGACGAGTATCACGGCAGATAGCACGTTATTTAGAGGCTGGGTCCCATTTATCCATAAGGATAAATGCAGATCTAATTATCTCCTGAACAAGTGCAAATGATACAAACGTTATATGGGTGAGTAAAAGATCGTAATTTATGATAGAAATGAGGTTCAGGTTGTAAAAAAAACAGTAGTTCCCCTCTAAGTCATTGCTACATTGCATGGGTATACACAGGTATGGACAGAATATAGCATGAACAACAGATTTAATTTAAAGCTTCTTTAGCAGGGATTAGAAATGTTTCTGTCTGCCGGCCTAGCAGTCTGATGTCGGCCAACGTTGAAATTGCATTTTAAAATCAAACTTTCTATCGCAGGCCTAATCAATCCGAGGAGTATGTTGGATGTCTTTGTGTTTATCCATCCTAACATACTCTCCGGGGTGACAGCTTGTTCGTGCTCGCTACGAGATGCAAATGTATCACATTACACTAATTGCTCTAAATGATTGCTGTATATATTGGGTGGCTAGGAGGAATGGTATGAATAATAATGAGAAAGCCCCGGTCAGCCAGTGGTGGAAACCAGGCCACTCATTCCCTCAACTGCTTCTACATAAACACATCTTTTTTTCCTATTTTTCTGTGCTTTCACAAGAACCTCTCTCCCATGTGGACATTCGGGAAGTCGCTCACCCTCCCCTCGCTCGCAATATACACTATTTGGCTACTGTACAGCCACATATTCATGACACTCATTCCGGGGGCCCTGTCTATTAATTCCTATGGCTTACAGTTGGCTGAGCCTTTGCTGTCTCCTTCATGTCCGCAGCACGCTATGACTCACTGGCAGCTCCTTCCTAAACGGAGAAGGAGTTCAGCGAGTCTGTAGCTGCCGTCATAATAAATGAGCTGCCAGACTGCCACTAACTGCTCTTTTACCGGGGGAAGGGGGGGGCAGGGTAAAAATGTGGGAGCAGCGAGGTGTCTGACAGTCTGTGGTCTGCTCGGCCACTGTAAAACAGCAGCTCGGCGAGCGGGGGTCGCTTTGAGGAAGTGAACTAAACCGCCGTGAGAGTCAGCATCCTGAGTGCCACCGCGGCTCCAGCAGGGTGATGGAGCAGGGGGAGTAATGAACGATTACTGGGTTTGTTTACAGAACGCTCTGTTTCTCTGCGGCCCCGCTCATGCAGGTGTGGGAAATTACAGGTCTTTTAACACAGCGTGACCCGCATCACATATTTTCTCCGCTGCCACACGAGAGAAAAAAAGCTGTTATTTTTCATGCCAATTTGCCACAGTTTCAGTATTAATCAGATAGAAACACAGATGGCGATGAGGTGGACTGACATGGCTACTGCGCAGATCCTGTCAGACAACTCACCAGTCTTTGAATTCCATCAAATATCCGAATCAATCAGCCCGTATGGGATTTATTTACAACGCTGGTTTCAGCGATGACAAGAGAGGAGAGAGACACGAGAGATGATTCAGGTGGGATTCCATCATTGGCCAACAGGAACAAAAGCTCTAGAAGAAAAGATGGGAGCTGCCACACCATCTATGGAAACACAATTTTCCTTTGATTTGTTTTGCGGAGTCTGGGTTTTAGTCTGACAAAGGGCCAACGTAGTAAAAGCAGCGAAGACAGAACAGAAGGAGGTCAAAGAAGACATGATTTCTTTCTTTTTTCCTTTTTTTATGTTTTGCTAGACTGTAGGCTTGGTTTCGATTGCATGCAAGTTTGAATTCACCGCCGGGAAACTTTTTTGTCACATGAATTCTGTTTATGAATATGTTGCAGTAAACAGCAGGAGGTGGCTTTTAAGCCCTCACACACAGCCAAAAGACTTGGCTTGCGTTTCTGTGTATGAAGCAAACAAGTCCTTTCTCTCCTTCCAGAAGCTGTTAGAAGGCATCTAAGGTGGAGTATTCCTTGGCTCGCTCTGTGCCTGCATCAATGAATCAAGATGAAGCTGTTAGGGAAACATTTAATGGCCACGCCAATTCATCTTAAATGGGATTGCTGGCATTTTAAGTGAAGCCTGGCCGTCTGTAGCTCGTTGAGAGCCCTCAGTGAATCTATTACCCTGCCATCAACCTCATCTCCCTCCAAAAGCGGGTGCAATCACAAGTGAAGGTCGACAAGCTGCTACCTCCCACTCGCCTCGCTTGCTGTCATCCTTATTTTCTTTCTTTGCCTCCCACTCTCCTTTCTTTCTCTCACTCTTTCTCTCACTCCTTCTCTCCAGGAGCGAGTGTTTACATTTCTTGCAACAGACTGCTTCGCGGGGCACCAGAGTTTATTTTGCAACCTGTGGTGATGGCTTGCTTCCTAGACAAGAGCTGGCAGCCTCTTGTTGTTGATTCTTAACATGTGTTCATCCGTTCACCTCCACGGCGGAGCGTTCCTCCCTCCTTTCCCCCCCTGAAGACCCTCAAGGTTTTTTCGCCGTTCAAAGGCCACGTTGAACCATTTGACATGCGCTTTATCTGCCTCCGGAGAGCTGTTGGAGCTCTCTTTGAAACTGTGAGGAAATGGAACGAGTACTAAGGGCCACTTACCTTTCAGCACAAACACAATGCTGCTTGGTCAGTTCAAGCAAATTTATTTTTTATGATCTCTTATTGCCATTCAAAGCCATGCTCTTTGTTACAGTTGAAATGTAACAACCCCATCGGGAAGCCTTCTCAGTGACGGGCTTTTACTGAAACTCCTGATGCAATGTTTCCTTTTATTCCACTGTTTTTCATATTTCCTTTCTATGCTTTGGTTTTACTTACACTCAAATAGGATAAGATTTAATCAAATTTCATGAACAACCAGCCTTAAACAAGAACACACACTTTACATTGGAGTGTGTGTGTGCTTTCTTGGTTTAGTCATCTGTTAAAAATGATATCCGCTGCAGACAGGAGACAGGCCCAAAAAGTCACATTGTGTGTTTTTCTGTGGGTCCAGCCACAGACTGAAAGATCTATAGTGCGTCTGGGAAGCCGAGCGCTGAATGTTGTGTTTATGTACTGACAGGTCATTCAGTTTGGGGCGGACTGCAATCAGGACGAGTGCACTTGCCGTGATCCAGACGCCGAGGAGAACAAGAGCAAAGTCAAGCACTTGGAAGGAGGAGGAGGAGGAGGAGGAGGAGGTGGAGCAGGAGGAGGGAAGCAATAAGACGGAGGAATGAAAGAAGTTGAACTTGTGTTAAACCGAGTCAAACCACAGAATACACACCACAACAAACAAACAAAAAAATATCCGATTTTTGACATTTTGTAGGACGAGGAATGTGCTTGAAGTCAGACTTCATACAATGAATGGCCGCTTTTTTTTATCACTAGTGATTTTACTGTTAAATCGCATCAAATCTGAGTCATTTTGGTTAAAAGTTTTAATTGTGTTCAGTCCAGACAAACCACATCTGCACATGGACACAGTGTTTTTTTTTTGTCCCTTTCAAAATGTTAAAGGTTATCTTCATTGTTGGATTTGTGTAAGACCAGAAAATCATAGAAAATTGGAAGCTAACTGAGAAAACGGAGGTGTAGCTGAAATAGGGTTAAACAGTTTATGCTCTACAAATCAAGTCATCATAATTCGATCAAATCGCTTTTGTAAATGGACTCAAGTACTTCTCTGGACTTGATTAGTCTTGGGGCAGAGAAACCAAAAGAACTGGCTGTGCCTGAAAACTGCAGTACACGCACAGTCCTTACACTAAGGACTACTGAGGGAAAATATTAGGATTACATTGTCCATATTTAAAACCTACCGAGGCCATCACGACTTGTCGGTGTGGATCTGTTTCATAACGAACGCCAAATCAGTTTCTTGAGTCAACTAATGCTACTCGAAACCAAAAAACTAATCAAATCTTCGTCTGCTGGACAAAGGAAATGATATTTCTAATTTCTGTTTTGCTGCACAGAAACATTACCTCAAATCCCCTTTGTTCTCATGGCAGGTCAAACTAATCTTCCCAGACACTAACTCACATCTCCACGCACAGACAGATACTTCGACCAACTCTCAAGTCTGACATGTAGCTATTAGGAACACAAGAGGATATATATCTGTAAAGACTAACAAGTATAGACTAATATATTTGGAGCACCTAACATATCTACTAGATCACATATTAGTCACACAGGTCAGTACTCTATTTATATCACACATCCAGTAATGTAAACATGTATCTGTACTACACAGCACAGGGCTTCCCTGGAGAGCCATGTCTGTAAGTGTGTTCAGCTGTATTTACACTACAAACATGTCACAAATTTATGTCAAGTGTTATTAACAGTTACACCTAAATCTAAATGGAAGGTGTGCGACATGAAAGACACACTTACGACATGAACACTGTCGACGTGACTGAAACAAATTAGAGTCCATTGGCCAGAATGGATGCAGTACCCCATCACACTATTGTATCTATAAAAGTATACTCATGTTCTTTGTGATATTTTACAGTACTTTATACTCAATGAAATAAACAGCAACTTTATATCAACCTCAGTAATGTGCTTCTTCTGTGATTTGTGTTCATCTGCAGTGGACGTGTCTTTAGTGGGTTTCTGTGCAGGTACAAATGATATCTTACGTAAACCAGCTAGCTCGACAGTAAACGCACAGTTGCAGTCGTGTTTTCATCTCTTCTGAGGACAATTAAGAATTTCTAGGAGACTTCCTCTGATTCTAAGCATAATCAATGCCAATGTTACGCCCCAAAATGTAATGAAATATTTTATGGGGACCATAAAGGAAGTTGAGTCCTCACCATGTGACCGTATAAACAGTATGTCCCCAGGGCATGAGCCATGCCATACGTTCGTTGTTTCTCTGGTTTTATAACAGGCTGACTGATCTAAGCACTATATTCCATACGGATATTTGCAGCTCATAATGTAGTGCGATCAGTGCTTACATGATGAAATGAAGCTTCAGTCTGTTGCTCTGAGCACTACCACGTGCTGACACTTAAGACTGACAACAATGTGCCAGAATATTATTTGAGATAAATGCTAACCTGACATTTTGCATATGCAAAATTTTCTACTCAGGCAACAGGGAGCACAATTCATTGTCATTATCATAGACACAGGATTTGCCCATTCAATTCAGTCTCACGAGTCTCAATTTCAACTTCCAAGTAGTCGCAATTTTTTTTCTGAATGTCATCCATCATACTAGAGTGGTTTGTATGTTGTCTGTTTAATGCAGAATAACAGATGTTCACTATCATCTCTATAAAGAGTTCATTTAAAGTGGAGATGTCCTATTACTGCACTCATATACTTGTGAAATAGTTCAGACACAACTGTAAGCCAACACCAAATTGTCCTAAGGGTGCTTTCACGCCTATATTTCATTTCAGCTGTTCCAGTCGTCAGATTCAAAATTGTTCCAGTGTTGCTTTTAACTGTGGTTGGTTCATGTTCCCATGAGAATAGAGACAAAATTCTGAACACTGCGTACTTCAAACGCACCTACTTTTCAAAAACAGGATTAGGAAATCGGGAAATAATCTAAAATGGAGCATTTACTGCTGTTCAGTGGTTCCGTATATGAAAAATGTGTTGGGTTTGATCAAGCATTGTGGCTAAGCATAGAGAATATTTATGCATTTAAGGTGAGAAGGTGCACTGGTCCTGCCACACACCTACGTTATGTTAACAACTACCATATATCATTCGTAATGGTTTGTGGGTAAGGTGTGTTCACACTGCAAACAAAACATTCTGGGGCCCGACTGCAACTAGGCTCAGCTTGGTTCATTTGGTCTGTGTTCACAGGAGCCCAAACAAACCGACCTGAGGGATAGAAGTCTGTTTTTTTTCGTTTTTTTTTTCTGTATTATTTAGGAATATGAGCCCCCCACTGCTGAACAGCAGAAAGCTCTGGAAAAGGCTATTTGATCCACCTCCAATTGTGGAGTATACCAGTAGCGGGCTCCTGATTCAAAGAAACACAACAAGGCGAGAAGGTATGAGGTGATAAATAATAACCTAGGCACTTCTAACTGACCCAAGTAACAAGAAGAGCTTGTAAATTCAGTTCCTAGTGCCTCAGTAGTGTGAGTCAAAAACCTGTTGAGTGTAAAAAAAAATGTCTTTATAGTCCTTTTTCATAATATATTTTTTATTGTTCTTGGAAGTAGCAAAGATCAAAGTGAAAAAGTTGAGTTTATGATGCCACATACAGTATAGACAGTACATCATGCAGATAGTAGATGGCTGGTTTACCAGTATCTGAAATTCATCAGTTTCATCTTGAGTGTTACTTCAGGACAGAGTTCCATCGGACAGTGTGCAGCATCTTTAGATCACAGTCAGACCTTGACATTAAAATGGGAATCACTGCATTGATCTGTAAAGACTAAGATACACAGCAGATGTTACAATACGACAGAGTAGCTACTAAAGCACACGTCAATGTTGTAAAATATCGCCCGTTGTGCATTTATGTACAGAATTAAAACACTGTACCGCGCTATAATGAGATGCATTTATGAAATACTTTGCTGCCTATACAAAAATCTACAAGCGTTCTTTCTTTAGTATTCACATATGAGATTTGTTAAAAATGAACGGCTAATGTACATATACATTTCATTGACATCAATCTGCACTGCACACAGATAAAAGATAAAGAAAAAGAAAGGTCAAGTAAATGTTAATATACCCACAATAAACAAGCTGGAATGGAGATTTCATAAAAGATCTTACTAAAGACGTGTTAAGAAAAATACTGTCAGTCAGCAGTTTTGTCCGGTGAACACGCAGAGATAATAAATGAACCAGTATCTCTGTTTGATTCCTGTTACTTAACACAACTCCTTTACAATGACTTCATTTCTAAATGCAAACTATCAACACTACATTCAGCAGGTTATATCACTAAAACATTATGATCGCACTATGTACATGAATCCTCCCGGCAGACCATCTCCTTTTATCTACATAGTTCTACCTCTATATTTTGCTTTTCTAGTGAAGCTCCATCTGCTCCATCATGCTACTTCTTTCTTTCTTTCTTTCAACACATGGAACTTCGTAAAACACTGGCTTTTTTTCCAGTTCCTTTAATATGTTGCGCGATTTTTATTTTTATTTTTCAAAATGTTTGAATGACAAAACAAGGAAAATGTGTAACTACTTGCTTTCCAAAGCTGACTTTAACCAGAATATGTATAAAGAGAAGCGATAGCTACAAACTCTACCAGAACTGTTCACAGCTGAAGAGGTGCTTGACGTTTAGTTCACTTGCCGGGAGTGCTGCAGTAATTCATAATAAACGCGTACGCCTAGCATCGGAAGCTGTGAAGCAGTAAAACATTTATATCCAACGCTGGTTGCAATGTGCCAGTGAAACTGAAGCTACGATGGGTTTTAACTGGAAAGTCTTTACAAGATTCAGAACCTTGGACACGGAGTCCATTTTTCATGTGAACTTTGAAAGAGTCTGTCTTCAGGTTGCAAATCAAGTCAAAGAAGCAACTAACTGTATCTGTTATTTGGCCACCAGGAGTTGCCTTATGCAACTGTTCACCAAGATGCTCGAAGATATGACCAAGTCTGGATTTAAACAGGCCCAATGGAGGCCCGTGAAAACATGTCTCAGATCTGACTGAATATGTCAAACCCAAATGAAACCAGGTATCATTTTAAATTAGACTTATGCAGCTGAGTGTAAAACAGTGTTTTGTTTCTGTATCAAAGGTTTAAAATGGAGGTTGTCAAATCCAACTAAAAAAAAGGTGAAATAAAAAGCATGTTCTCATGTTTAGTTCATGATCAAACTGTGAAAAACAATACATTTTGTCAGGTGGATTTTTGCCAGGTGGATTTTTTAAAATTGGGATAAAGCTGGAAAACCTTGCGGGCAGTGGTTGTGTTACAATAGGCGATCCTACAAAGGAAGCAAACAGACTGGGTTTACATGCTTTTTAAGTGAGTCCACCCATACCTTGCAATATTTCACATTAAATGACACAACCTGTCACCCTCTCACACATGCTTTAGTCAAACAAGAAAAATAGACTTGGTTGCAAATAAAGCAAACAATTTAGTCTTGTGGCTGCACGTGAAACAAAGGCTTCATGGTCAAAAGGGAAAATCCATTTTAGAGAAATAAATCTTGATTTATGTTGCTTATTTTATGAAGATATGACTGCTTTTGCAGGAAAATGGGAAATGAAGAAATATCGCACTGTCGCTTTAAAATCGTATTTTGACCTAAACTATCGTATGTACTAAAACAATTTGAAAAAAATCACACACTAGGACAGTCCATTTAAAGTCAAAGCTATTCTAGGTGCATGGAACTGAAATAAACTAAGGAATTGACCCATCTGAATGACACAACTGCTTTATTCATTGTCAGTCAAATGGCAAACTATCATATATTTGCCCTTTTATATTATATAGGACCTGAAACTATTGTATATATACGATAATTATGGTATATCTGGCGACATGGCTTCTGCTCAGTGTACCAGAATCATTCATTTTCACTCACCATTGCAAGGTAGGGCTGCACTTCAATGGGTCAAGCACGGAAAATAGGTATAGATTAACACTGCTCCAGTTTATTAGATGACTAGACTTCAGAGACCACCAGGTACCACATCAAATAGATTTGGTTTTGGTGTCAGTAATTCAGGAAAGCTAAATAAAAAGCATTGTTTTTGCGTATGAGAAATATACTGTATGTGTCAGAAACAAATATAAAGTCTCAGTTTTCTTCTTTTCTTTGTTGGATTTGACAAATCCCTGTCATCTTCCATAAACCCAAAAGTTTAGAGCTCCTTGGGCTCACCGTAGTCATTATACATGACAGTGAGCGTCTGCTCATCACAGGCCTTGTGTACGTCCTGGCCCATGTCTGACCAGTTCAGTCCAAAGGCCTTGGTGTCGGTGTAACGGCAGGACAGGAACTTGAGGGACATCCTGCGAAGGCCGATCTTTGGCTCCTGAAGGAGGCCCTTACACCACGGAGAAAGTTCATCCAGCTGGGAGAGGATGAGGCCGGCCTTCCTGTTGGAACAAACAACGTAGAGGGTTAAAGGGTTTGTGTGTGACTTTGATTTGATAAAATACATGTACACTTCACTAGAGGTAGTGGACGTGTCAGAAACAATCTTCTGCTTACGTGAACTTCTGCAGCTGGTTAACAAAGACTATTCATCAAGTCAGTTTTAGGGCAGACAGAGAAAAGTGACACGTGGCTTGAAAGAGAAGACATCAACCCCTGCACATTCAGATGTTTGGCCTCTCAAATTCATGGACAGGCATTTCCTAGACACTAAAGAGACAATGAACAGCGTTGTGTTGACACAGTGTTGTGAACAGTGTTGACAAGCTGTTGCTACAGTTGCTCTTGCAAACCTAAGTTTCCCATAAACACACAACGCTATTCCAGCCAAAGATCAGCGGGAGAGTTGCGAGTATCGCTCTGAGCCCATTAACAGAACCAGGGCTGTGCACAAACCCTGGATTTCATTTCACTACACACAAAAGTCTGGATTAAAATGCCTTGCTCCACCTTTAATCTATGCTACCCATGTGCTAAATAAATGAGAGATGATCTTGGTGAAATCAGAATGGCAGATGGAGGGCAAAAACGATGCTTGACAAAAACAAGAGTGCGCCTGGCAATCCTGGCGATAAACTGTAATTTAGACAAACAAATAAAAACCCAGCTTAGTTAGTCAACTAGTCATCTACAGCAGAATCCTCTGGTACTGATCTCCATTTAAACCAGAAACTAAACAATGACAGTCGCCTACGCGGTGGCTTTGAAGGGTTTTACAAAGTAGCGGCTATCACCCACGTCAAGCGTCCAATCATCTACCAGCAAATTCTTAACTGTGGGAAACACTTACTGCCAGGCAGAGAGAAGGCTGAATCTCAGCAATCACGCACATTTTCCACGAGATATATTTGACTGTCTGCTCTCAATAATTCACACCGGGCTCTGCTGTTGCTTCGGAGTGACATTGCTCTATGACAAAGCCGAAAACCAACCCATTCACGGCTGCTTCCTGTCTGAAACAGCTCGACGTCTAAGGTGCACTATTACTGACACATTCCAGCTTTGACCCAAAGCACACAGTGGCTGCTGAAGGTCTGAGCAAAGCATTGGAAAAATGAATGAATGAAGAAATGAATGGTTGTGGCAAGAAAACAGGCTAATGGACGGCTCTAATACCGCGGAGAGACAGGGGAGAGACTATGAAAAGCTTGAACTTGTCTTTTGGCCAAACCAGGCCAGCTGAAAAATCATCTCCACTAGTAACATGATGCACAGAGTTCACATAAATATATCTCCTAGGGACACAGAATGTAATAAATAACCATTAAACCCGATAGAGCCCTTTTGGCCCTTCCCGTGATACTTAATGTTTGTCTAAAGTCAGAAAATGGGAGCGAGAGAAAACTTCATTCATTCCATGCACAGTCTCTCCTCATTCTTCAGTCAAAGCAGCACATCTACAGCACAGCGCATGATTACGCCAGCAAACCGATGACACTTTAGAGCACCTGAAATAGAGCAGTTAAATGTGCTTGCCTGTCTCACCTGGTTGTGAAGATCTGATGCTGCGAGGAGGGGGGTGATGATGATGATGACGACGACGACGATGATGATGACATGCATGCAAGAATGAATGGTGATGGCAAACATGAAATGCAAATCAAAATAAGGATGACAAAGATGAAACAATGACAAGGGAGATGGAGGCAGAGAAAACAATGGAGCTGATCCTCAGTGATGATGAGAGCACGGGATGATGAAGCTGAATGACTTAGATTTAGCAATGCTGGATCAATCTGTTGGAGAATGAGCTCCTCCACCCCTCTATACATATATACATACATACATAGTATGTATAGATTCATCAGCACAGGATCGGTTTGTGAGTTGTTTTCTGCCCTCACCTCAGTGCACTGAAGGTGAGTGGATGTGCTATTTTGTATTTCTACTTTTGTGTGCTCACTGTGTTGTAAAATCATGTCACCTCACTCATCATTTATTGTCACTGAGGACGGGGAAGGGAGATATTCTCCAGACCTCACATATTTACCACTTAACAGTTAATAATATATATAACTTTAAGAAAAAAAGAATAATTGTAGTGTTTTTCCTGCTCAAAATTGACACTACAACTATCAGCAAAATATGTAATTATTTTTACATGTATTTATTTATTAAAAGATTGTTGCCTCAGGGAAACCATAACGGTAAAATTGGAACACTTGAGCAGGAAGTAGAAATATATATTGTGAATCAAGTTCTTCAATGAACTGATTTATCTAGTTTTTATATATTACAAATTTCCTATATAATAAGTACCTGGCATTTTATGTCCACATGACTTTCAGGCATCATTATACCACTGTGATACAATGATGATGATATTGATAATATTAAAACCGTCCAGGTATTGTTGTTTCAAGGTGAAGCAACAAAAAACACCTCAATATCATATTATCGTAATATGCAGCTTATCCTGACGAGCAGGTATCGTGTGCACAAACTCATGCACCTTCCTCCCAAATGCAGCCTGAGTATCTGCAACGCCCGAACCAGCACTCGTGGTTGTGCATTCTGAGGTGCCATGAAATCAGCGTGGATTTATCCCCTCCATTAAATCGGAACAGGTTCAGATATAATATGTGAATTACGTATACTTGGAAATGCGTTACAAGATTGTTTTTGTGTCATACACATGTAGTTATGTGGAACTCTTTTTCTATATAAATAAAATACTTCTAACCTGGTATGGCCCCGTGTGATTCCATTAGAGTACAATGTTCCCTCAGGGCAGTTTTTTGGAACGTGTCTGATGATATGTCACGTCCAGTTTTTGAAAATACTGCTTTACTTTCCAGTGAAGGTGGCAACTTTTTTTCTTTTTACCTCTCTTTAAAAGCATAAGCAAATTACATTTTAAATGAAGTCAGTCACCCAAACTAAAGCCACACAGAGGTAAAACAAGCTCCACAGTCATCCAGCATTAAGCAGAAATTCCAGTCATTCAACAGCCAGTTACATGACTAAACTGATTAAGTCATGTAGCTGAGCTCAAGCGGGGCAGCAGCAGAACGAATATATCATTTTCTCTCTCTTTCTTCACTAAATTTGGGAACAATGTTTTTCTAGCGATAACATCTGCATGTCGCTGACTGCACTTCTTGCGGCCGGACCGGAATGAACACACGGAGGGGAACTGATGAAAAGCCTGCAGACACAGACACAACTGTGTGGTCTGCAGTGGTTGCCACATACTGTACATGCATAATATTGTGTGTATGTGGGTGCATTGATTTATACACACATCACTCAAATGCAACAAAGTCTGTCAGTACACAACCTGACATCTCATCTGCATTTTGTTGCCGTGTCTCTTATTTTGCAGCTGTCTGCTCTTTATGTCGACAAAGACCGTACTGGCATGTGGTTATACAATATAGTCTTGCTTTACTTACATTGTGTGCAAGTTTTAAGGAGAACTCGCAGAGAATGCATCACAACCTAATGTAATAAGTGGCTCATGGTCTGGTTTGTACTGATTTTGAGTTTGATCTGGATACAGACTTTGGTCTGGGGTAAAACCACTTATTAGAAGTAAGCAGGAAAATATTTTTTCTTTAGTTTTCTTATTTATAACTTGTGTGTTCTAGTCTCTGTGGCAAGCTAATATCCCCTGTCAAACTCCTATTCAAATTATAACCCACAAGTTTAGTTTTTTTTTCTCAACATCTGATTTTGCTGATAAGCTGCAGTTTTTGTTGTTTGAACTGACAGCAATAATACAGACTCCGTGGTGTGGATTCCACTCCATTTCATCTCCTGTCTTATACTGACACCGCAACACTGCATTGACATGTAGCACGTCACCACAGTTCCATGTATATTTTTGGAAATAAGTGCATCCTTTGCACCCACGTTCCCTCCAAAACAACCGATCGCACAGTGTATCAGCACTGTTATTATCGTCATTAATTTGCAAATCACTTGTCACTGTCGAGACGCATTAGAACCATCGTCATCTCTGCAGTTGCACTAAGCACACCAATGCCAGTCTCCACAAACAGCCTGTCAGCAGAAAAGAACCCTTGCGTCGTGCTGACAGTCTGCCTCCATACCGTCGTTCAGATCATTTTTCTGAAACCTCTTTATGTTCACAATATTTTGCCACAGAATCCGGCGGTCTGAGGAAATTGAGATATGTATTTGCTTTAAATAAAGAAAAAGAAAGTGCGGTTTGTTATGATTTCAGGGAGGAATATCTCGTAGGTTCCAAATAGCAACAGTTGTCACCATAAATCCCTGAGCATGTATAGGGGAGGAAAATAGTTTCCAAGATACAGTGCGAGTACCCCATCCGTGTATGGTTTTGGCTCCGCACAGGCCAGTGTGCATGTGGACATGTGCACAGTCACTTACAATGATCAAAGCATGCACGCAAATGCATGCATTTATATCTACATGTGAGCTCAAATTTGAATTGTGCATATAAACACGGTTTTGGTTGTGTCTGATGTCCATTTTCCTTTAGTATAGTATATCCAACATATAAGACGTGATCTTGGCCCTGCTTGTACAATATCTACTGAGTTTGTTGCAATTTGCCCTGACAACTTTTTTTTTTAACAAACAAAAAACATTAGGGTTAGCAAATCCTTGCCATATGGTCCTAAAGATGTGCACGCTTTTATTGAAAACAAGACTGTACAAATACTACTAATAATTTTTAAAATATATAGCCCGATGTTCATATTTAAATTAAAATTATGAGATTATTACATTGCAGTATGTAATATATGTCAACAATAACGGTGAAAAATATATTATCTACTTATGATATATGTCTGAAATGGCGAAAATTAAATAATATTTTGCCCTCCTTAATGTAATAAATACTTGTGGACATCGTCTCGGATTACATTGGATTAGGTTGAATGAACAGTTCAATGCAGCATTTTACAAAAGAAACTCACTTTTATTTGGATTTGAAACGAGCAACTTAGTCTGACTTGAGACACTTACGGGCATGAAGAAAGCTTTTACATCAAACCAATGATCTCTTGCTAATGTTGGGTCTCCTTTTATTCTGAAAACATTGGTGTATTATATCACGTCCCATTCCTCTCTTTCAGTTTTTGAAGACCAGATGTTGAGCAGTACATTTGCCATGCAACCCTTGATATAATGCATAGCTACACATTGCTAAAAGCACCCTGTCAGTTCTAGTAACACTGCATATCACACTGTAGGGGAAGAAGTCAAAATGGCACCCTGGATCTCTTCTGCGACGCAGATGAGGAGCTTTTAATTGTTAAGTAAACTCATAACAATGTGTATTGATAGTGATAATGGGATATTTGTACTGGAAGTTTATATCAGCGCATGCAAATATTTATATGTTTCTGCTCACTCTTCAGTATCATAGAAACGGATAAATCACTGCTAAAAGGCACCCCTGCTTTGACTGTGTGTATTTTTGTCCTTCTCTCGACTATAAAAAGTCAGAGAGCAAAGTAAACAGTCTGCTGTGATTATGATTATGATTTCCTGAGAGAATTTCCAACCATAACAACACGTATTATGGCAAGCACTCCTCTGATTAGAGAGACTGTCAAGTAGAAACAGAAAGAAAAAAGGAAATATTTTTCAGTTCATCAAGGGGCACGGAGTCCAACCGAGGACACGGTCAGGACAGAAATGGCCAGGATCGAAGAGTTTCTTTCAGCCCGGCCAAAACATCTAGCGTTTCTAAGTCAACAGCCAAGCGGCGTGCCTTAAATGATGGGTACTCCCCTGGCGATGACAAGGTCTGGCCCTCTGGAGGAGAAGTGTCAGGGACTGGAGAGACAGCCTTTTGGTAAGTTTATGGTTTGGGTTAAAACGTCACGCGATGTTGCATGAAAAAGGCAATAAAAATGTCCTGTGGAGGATGCCAAGCGGTCTCGTCAGTGAGATCTGATACGTTTCTAAATACAGCAGATCTGAATATCTGCTGCCACAAGAAAGATAAAGCCACATCTGTTCATTCATTTGTTTCCAGATACTGCTTACTTGGCCCATAGGAGTTTACATTGACTCAGAGCCGGAGCACCGCTCTTGTTATCTATATTTTGACTAGCTAATGAAAATCTAGTTTATTTTGCTCTCATTGTTTGTGACAGGGAAACTGGGGAATTTTCTTCATAACAAGTTGAGCTGATCTAGGAAGATGAAACTGTGTGTGTGTGTGTGTGTGTGTGGTTTGTGTTCTGGTACTTGTACAGTATGAAGTCTGTGTGTAGGTTTGTGTCCGCTCTGGTGTTTAATGCCAGCAGTGGCAAAGATCTGTGATGTTTGGACGAGACATGGCCGTACATATGTTCCCTCACAAGTGGCCAAAAACACTCCACAAACAAACAAGACCAGGTAGAGAACAAGGACTTTTAGGGAATTACAAGAATTATTTTCAAGAAAGGCCCCAAATTTTGTACTAATTAAAAGGGAACTTGAGTAAGTGAGTTGATCCACTGTTTAAAAAGACTTTTATTAATTTGCAGCAAAATACCACTGAATTCATTTAAAGATGGACGAACCCTCCTTGGAATTGTCCATAAATGTCCTGAAGAGCGATTTTATTTTAAAACCCAGGGACTCCTAAAATGCTTAATCTAACAGCTAGCAACGTATGAGGGCACCCACTTGTCACTTTAAGCAGCCACACCCTTAATTATGCATAACCATAAGCCTTGATCTAATTTAATAAAGTGGGGTGTAGTGAAGCTGAATTTACACCAATCAGGCATAACATTATGACCACAGGAGAAATAAATAGGAGTAAGTAGGAGGAGTAGTAGCAAATAACATTGACCATTTTGTGACAATTCAGTGTTCTGCTCAGAAACTGCACTTTTTGGTACTTAATGCTGTATCTCTGGAGGATGTGGCCTGCTAATACCAGCAAACTTCCATGAAAACAAATTCAATATTTCCAACACATTACCTAGAAAATATAGTAAGTAAAAATAAAGTATTGGCCAAAGTTAGGCAATGTTCTTCTGGGGGCAAATCATGTCTTCAGAAAATGTGTTGTCAAGTTAAGAAATAGTTTTTGTTTCCATTTGAAGTGTTTCTTTTGAGCTTTAGTATAAAGAAATACCTGCTTTATACTAAAGACAGCGTATAAAGTGAGTATTTATATTCTTACGTTTATTTAGAAACTAGCCTTATCATTCGTTAATACACAAGATTAGACGTTACAGTCCCTTGTGCTAAGATCCCATTTAGAGGCCCTGTCCAACTGAGAAACCCTTACGGTCATAAGCTATGACGCTTAACCTACAATCTAAATGAAATGAGTAAATGCTGCTGGCTTGTAGGCCCACAGAGCAGCAAAGGACAATTCAAACCTTGTCAAATATAAGCTAACCAAATGCTGATAGTGAATTAGAATCCCAGTGTCAACTCGTTTCTTATAGAATTAGGATTTTGCCTTCAATTAACAACTGAATATTAAAGATGCTTGTAGAGAACCACGTACATGACACGGGTTATCGAGGGAACGTGTAAATGTTCATCCATAATGCAGACTATGCAGTAATACCCTGTTGAGAAATTAGTGGTATCTTGCCATGGCTGTGCCCCCAGATTTGAAAGTACACGCCGGCTCAGTCCTAGCCTGCTGTCTTTCTGCCTCACAGCACCAACAACTTTTGTATCTTTTGTTCCTTTCTCCAAATCTGAGTAGAGGAGGGAGCAGTCTGTCCTACCGTACATTTACCGGCATCAGACAGGCGGAAAAAGGCAAAGACAGTACAAGTAAAAAAGAACAAAAATATCAGGATAGTGGCACATAACAGCCAAGCGCATACCTTGTCGTACCTTATCCTCTGATTTCAAGATATAAACATAAATGATTTTTGACCACTGTGAGTTAACCATGGACCAACTATTACAGCACTGTTGCGTTTTGCTCTGAGACGTCTCAGAGAGCCACATCTGACTATGAAATTAATAATTCTAGATGCCAGTTTACAGCTGCTATCGAATGACTGGTGTGCAGTCCTCTGATTATTTGACTTTTGTGAATGCAGGATTCATGGCTTGCCTGGTTAAATATGCACTGCGCCCTAAAAACGGTGTCAAATAGCCAAAGTGCAGAAAGAAACGTCTGACCTGTTGTCAGTGTTAACCAGAGGCTGTACATAGCGAATTATACTGAGGAGTTAAGGAGTTCGTAGACAGATGGTTTCCAAAGAATCCACAAAAGCGGACAAAAATAAGAATATTGCAAGTTTATGGAATTTCCGTGAGCCCGCATGACGTGAATCAATTTCTATTCAGATTCAGTGAGATTGAAAGAAGAATGTTTCATAATAATAATGATGTATTAGGCTTTTCACTGCTACTTCCGAAGGCATTAAAGTGGTAATATAATCTTTGTCTGAATGTCCATAACGAGTCTAGCCTAGGTGTGATTTGTATTCCCCCCACTTTTACTCAGTTACGGTTCAGCTGAATGACAATGATCAAGATGATCTCGGGCGAAGACCGAGCCAACGACAATAGTAGCTGCTCGAATGATCATTATTTTGGTTCTCTAAAAAACGATATAAGCATTTTATCCTGGCTGAGGTGCAACCATTAATTTGCTGCCTTTGTTTTTCCCAAACGTCAAATAACTTCAGGGAAACAAACTGCTCAACGCCGCGGGGAAGTTGTCAGGCGCACAGCGGTGGAGCTGTGAAGACATTAACCTTTCTACTCGCCTACTCACTTGGTAACAATAGAAGGTATGCAACATTCACCGTGGAGTCTTTCTTCACACCAAACCAGATACATTGGAAAGCCTAATGTTCATTTGATGACTTGGCTAAACAAAACAAGTTTATACTTCCTTCCCTTATGCTCGGCCTCACCTTGAATGCACTTCTTTGCTGCTTTTCCAGCTCTGAGGTGGCTTTATTAACATTAATCACCCCTCCCTTTGACTAAATTGGGGGGCTGTTAATCTAAGTGTATTTTAATGGAACACTTCAGAAGCAGCTCCCTCAATTACATCAACTCTTTCCAACGTGGTCCCTATTAAAAACAACCTTTCATTTAGGGCGGGGGAGCCCACAGACACAGAGAGGGAAACACAGGGAATTAAAGAAGCCTAGGCTAATCAGTTTCACCTGCCAAAGTGAAAGCACGTACCACAGACTGCTGTTTAGAAGTATATTTTATATCGGACACATGGCTCTGTTTATAAAGCATTAAGCCGCAATTTTACATCGTACTTATCCGTAGTTTGGGGGGAAACATGGGGCCCTCCCTGGTTGCGAGTTTCTAAACCTGGCCCCGGTGATGTCACAGAGGCTAACCTCCGTCGTCCTCCCAGTCCGTCTGAATGAATCTACCCCGTTACTCTAATTCACACAAACAACAGCCAGCAATCAAAGAGAGCACTTTCAGGGCTGCGAGGGGAACATCTGCCCACCTCTGAGAATCAAAACAAGACCGGGACACTGCTGAGCTATAATGAGCTGATATCATGGAGACCTGGCCACTGTAGGATGTGTTTGTAATGATGCTGAAACAAATTACAGCTTTAAAAATGTTAAATGTTAAAAGGGAATTCTTAAACTAGATTAGATTATCTTTCTTTCGCTTTTGTTTTGGGCTTAATTTTTATTTAGAAAGTAACTTTTTTTTCAGCTGTAGAAAACAATATGACAAATGTGTTTAGACTGAGTTTTCAGGAAATACACACTGGCTACAGCTCATGGCCATACAACAGTCAAGACAAAAAGCTGGTGCTTTTCCAGAGAGTTAATATGTGTTAAGAAGGGTTGAACACGGAAAACAATAGCGACTGGTGCTTTGTCACACGATGCAGGCTGCATGTCATTTTTACCAAACCGCCTACATTGATTTCAGCTTAGCAATGCAGCACTTTTAGTTTCCACTAAGACGGGGCCAGCAATGTTAGCATGCTGTGGACAATGCAACATCACTGTAACTCAGCTACAGTAAACAACAGCATCCAAGTAACAGGGACAAACCGCAGCACAGATGTGTCTCCGTTTGCGTGCAAATAAAGTACAGGATTGGTGTTCTTTGTCTGGATGACCCTCAGTTGTTGCTGGATCTCACGGCATCATGTCATGAAAAGTAGTGCTAATGGACAAGGATGGGGATATTCTGTATTTGTGTGACAGCCAACAGGACATTTCTTTTTATTGAGGACATAGAGCTTTGAAAAGAATAAAAACAAACAGGCATGGAGACCAATCCTAACCAATTTGCACATGTAACAGAGTCACAAATGGACATCTAAGATGGAGGGAGGTCCGAGGCCACTATGGACAGTTCGTGTTTGTGGCAATATAAAATACAGTGCCCATGTTCATGGCAGTGAACATTTTTGGAGCTCCATGGCACAGGTATTAAAGATTCATTAGGATTTAGGTACACACCATAGATGTCTGATGGGACTGTTTACGGAGAGTTTTATCATGAGTTCACATTCTGTTTCTATAGTGTTACAATACTTACAATAACTATATAAACATTTGACGTGTATTTTAGTGTTTTAGTTTCTCCAAAGTCCCATTCATTAACATAGAGGGGGTGGAGCTTATGACCTATAGTGCAGCCAGTCACCAGGGGGAGCTCTACTTGATTTGGCCTCACTTTAGAGGAGCTGTTCTATCCTCCATCTTTATTTACAGGAGCTGTTCTATCCTCCATCTTTATTTACAGGAGCTGCTCTATCCTCCATCTTTATTTGGAAGTCTTAAGTCTGTGGTCACTAGTACATCCCAGTCAAAAATTTTCATTGTTGATGTTATTGATAGACGTTTGTAATTTGGTCAGCACAACACTTGGCCTCTAGAAGTAGCTGGATATTCCTGAGGTCCATAAATCACCATTAGAACAGGAAGAGTTTCACAAGAGCAGTAGGGGGTAAACCAATCACTAATGGAGCGTGTCTATAATTTTAAAACAATCCAACTCTACCGTCTGTTTAGTTTTTATCAACTAAATTAGTGTCAGGGTTTTGCAGCATTGCTGAAATTGTTGGGGACTACTTCCCTTTCGAAAAGGCTGTCTACTAGAGTTGCACTTTAATGTGGAGTTCACACAACATTATGATATAACGCAGGCTGTTGTCTAGCTTCCACAGTACTTCAATCTTGCAGCCAGGCTGCACTGTTATTGTTCAAAGACGTCAGCGTCAATTGCACAAGTTCACCATGACAGATTGCACTTTGTTGGTGGGAGGGCAATTCGTGAATGGAGCACACACAAGACACACGCACATATCTGCAGTTTCAGAGCCTGATTACAGTGAACGCAGTCTACACATTATTAAGATGGCTCAGTCTTTTGGTATTCTGTAGAAGGCTGACTGAGGGCAGACCTACAGGGCTTTGTATATTGTTGGGTTCCTCTGATAAATTGGGAATTGAGTTAAAGTTGATGATCAATTTGCTGGAAGGAATGCATATTTCTGAAGTGAGGTTACACTTCAAACATGAGGGCATTTCTGAAGTTTCAAACTGGGTTCAAGTTGTTTCTGACACCCTTATCAACAGCGGCATAAATATGTCGAGACACGTTTGGTGTGTTTTGTGGAGAGGAGTCTAATGTCTAGAATTACCTGGGTCCTAGCTCGTCCTCACACCTCCAGGTGAATTCTCCAAAGCTCTCGTAGCGCTGGTTGTAGTGGTAAAGCACACGGTGCAGTGTGGGAGCGCCCAGGTCCATCAGAGTGTTGTAGGCCGTCTGCTGCTCCTTCCCACTTGTGTAGCCGTTGAACAGGTTATAGATTTTATCTGCAATTTCTGCAAGGACGCAAATAATCACACTGCTGTTAGGGGGTGCTGTCGTAAGGGGTCTGTGATCAGTGCAAGACGTATGTGTATGTTTTTCTAATATGTTGACTGGTGGCACTTGATATCAGTTTAAGTAAAAAAAAAAATGGAAGAAGAATATTTAATGTTGGTGAATCAGCTGTCTGACTTACTGCTGTTTTGGACATGCCATTAACATTTGGGTGGAGAGACTACACCAGATCACTATATGAAGAAATCAGAATATCTGTAAATAAACAGTGTGAAGCTGCTCACATACACCAAACTGTCCAAACAAATGGAGCCAACTAAGTGGCTCCATTTGTGGAGCCCTTGGTTGGCTCCATTTGTTTGGACAGTTTGTGGAGCCCTTGCTCACTTTTCCTTGTTTTATTTTGCTCACACCCTCTTTTTGTCACTATTTCCTCTTTCCTCCTTCCTCACTCCCAAACTTTGCACAGTAAGACGAAACATTTTGGATGAGCATCTAATATTCTAGGACGTAATAGAAAAGACTGGAAAATTTGGAATTGGAATGGAAACACTGTCTTTAAAACATATTTTTAGATTACTGAGAATAAACTGAGGCTAAAGTTCACATTAAATTATACGATGCACACTATAGGACATCTTTATGAAAAAGTGAGGTTGAGAAAGTAATGAGTCCGACTCAACAGTAATATGTCAGGATTTAGTCAGTGACTTTCCGGGCACTGTATTGGTGTGAAATCCCATCAGTACTTGTGACACCTTGGTACATCTGTTGAAAGTCACTGAAAACTGTCTTCATATGCATGATGAATATCTTTTCCCAGGTATATGGGCAGCAAAAAATACAGTACATAGGATTTTCATTAGTGGAGCTGTGATGTTCTTGTTTTCCTTTCTGCTCCACTTTTAGATTAATAAGACAGATGTCATTTTACACGCATATCTTGGTCTCTGAACCATCTTAAAATGAATAAATCATCACCAGCAAAGTGGTTGGAGACTTTTCTTCAACTGGGAAATCAGTTTTTAAATGGACCGTCTGCAGCTCAAAGCAGAGCCAGTACACTGGAAGTATTGCATTTCACACCATTCATGCATTTTCAGACATTTGAAATTTAACAGCCTAAGCCCAGTAGTATCACACTTCACTGGATAGTACATTTTCGTAATAGCTGGTTCGAGTCGGCGGCAGGAGCCGCAATAACATCTTTGCTACAGAGCCAGTTGTTGGTGCAGAGGTTGACGGATGATTCTGACACTTTATTTTCTGACACAGAGTAGCACGTTTTTATCGTCAATAACCTCATGGGATCGGAGCACACAGTGTCCATAAACAGTCCTACTCCAGAGAGGAAAACTATCTGCCTGCAACTTTATGACTTGCTCTATGAACTCATCTAACATCTGGTTCGTGAGTTCTTGAAACATAACTGATCACAGAAAGAACAAATCTCTGCCCTGGAAATTAGCTGTACTAATATAATTTTTTTTTGAATATCAGACCATATCATTGTGTTCAAACTTCACTCCATATAACAAGCCACAATGCACATACATGAGGCGTAGTGTAAATGTTTAGCTTTCCTCATTGTTGTGATCAGAACTGCCTTACGTGCCTGTCTCTTTCCTCACCTTGTGCTTTGACGTCATCCACAGTTGGACATGGGGTTTTGATCGTGACCTCACTTGGACTCGAACGCCGTCCTGTGTTGTCTACTGCCCAAAGCCGGAACCTGTACCCACACACACAAACACATAACCGCACATAAACGCACAGAATCGTCTATACTGTTCTGTTTTTACTGCAAATCCAGTAACATGAGTTTCCTGCATGATGATTCTACTAGTCCAACATCATATCAGCATCAGCAAACATCTGACAGCTGATGCATTCCCTGCAGCTGTTTATTCAATTCAAGGGCTCCCCGCGCTGAAGACGGGGACCTGTATTATCAATACGGAACTTTATGCTGTGCCAGAATGACAATTTGCACTTCTCTGTAGAGTTAATCAGCTCTGATTTCACTGAATGAATATCTCCACCTAGTGGCCAAAATGCAGCTTGCAGCCACCTGCAGCAGCCCTCCAAGCATTAACAAGCACAGATAACAGAGGAAAAGAAATTTAGGCTGTATATTTATAGAAAACTTTATCCAGACTGACAATAGTTTAAACACATTTGAAGACCACAGACCTCAGTGGAAACAGAGACATTTCAGTTTCTGCCATTTCATAAAGGCTGAAGGCCTGGAAGTTTGCTTCAGATAATACATTTTATGTAGAGGCGCCTTTCTTGGCACTCAAGGACACCGTACATAGATTCATAAAACAGCATAAAGATACAGCTGCATGCTAAGTTTTCTGAATTACATGTTCATAACAGCATACTTCTCTGCACCCAATCTATTCCCCTATAAGGCACCAATCTCAAGCTATGTAT
Source organism: Planiliza haematocheilus (assembly GCA_005024645.1). Taxonomy (NCBI): domain Eukaryota; kingdom Metazoa; phylum Chordata; class Actinopteri; order Mugiliformes; family Mugilidae; genus Planiliza; species Planiliza haematocheilus. Next base: position 13,241,589 of record SRSE01000465.1, read on the forward strand.
GAGATCAGTCTGTATAGGAAATATAAAGAGCGTGCAGCGCCCTGAAGGGAGAGAGAGTCGAGGCCTCAGCTCGGAGAGATGAATGAGCTGTCAGGCAGGATAGAGAGAGCAGGGGTCTTAGTGATGGTGGGATTAAAAGGGCATGTGTAGCCACTCACTCAGCCCACATACATCAAATCTGTTTGAAGGGGGTTCCATTCGTGGGCCTCTCGCTATTTTTTTCTCCCCTTGTTTTTTTCTTTTCCTGCTCTTTCCTCTATATCTTTTGCATCACTCTTTCTTTTTTCTTTCTGTCTTTCTCCCAAACATTGCCTTTTATTGTCTACCCCTCTTCCTTCTTTTCTTTTCTCTCCAACTTGTTCTTCCTCACCGCAATGTGTGTGTGTGTGTGTCTGCGGCCGTCTGCAAGACAAATCTGAGAGTGCCCGCTGGAGCATCCGAGTGTGCGGTGTGCTGTATGTCTGTGTTTGCAAAGTGACGTATCTACACCGTGGTTGCAACAGGACATTGTTAAACTTCTTTAGTCTGCAGATATACACATATAAAAATATATAAATTGCCTTAGAATTTTATCTTCTACATTTGCGGGACCAACAATACATTAGCATATTCTTTTTTTCTCCTTTTTTTTCTCAAAAGCAACCTTAACCTAACCTCCAAGGTTTAGGCTGATAAACTTGAGCAGGCAATACTGATTTATCACTATAGAGCTAGTTAGTATGATAAAAGAAGCAAACATTTGTTTATTTGCTACTTTACAAAGATTAAGAAGACAAGACGATTGACTGAGGCACAGAGCTGCAGTTTTTATCACAGCTAGCCTCTATAAAAATGACGTGAGCGATGGTTATTCAAAACCAGCGAGGAAGTTGTCCTTGAAAACTGTTTGGAAAAGCTAGCATCAGACAGTCAGAGTGGCTAACTATGTAGCTGGCATGTTGGTGGGCCATTCTTGCTGTATTTCTTTGGGACAAAGGCACACACTGTGAGACAGTATGGACCTCAACGGGCCCGTAGCTGCCTGTAGGTAGTCAGGATGCTGGTGGGTTTTAAATGTTTTACCAAAAATAGTTTTGTTTAGTTTGTTTCCCATGATAGTTCTGGAGCTGTCTCCCCAAAATCACAATTAGTCTAATCTTTTCCAGCTGTCTGTAGCTTCTCCACAATGCGCTGTGGGACAATAGTGTACATTGGCTGTACACTGAAATCCCAGCTTTCTCTCTTGTCTTTAGTGCACAGTGCAGACTTGAGACAGCTGTCATCAGGCGGCAGTTTCTAAATAGGCGTGCAGGTGAGCGGGTCAGCTTTAATTTGCAGTTTACAGAAATTCATTTACTTGGCAGGTAGAGAGGGTACTCACATGTATGTGGTGTCGGGCTCCAGGCAGCGAATGATCATGCTGATGGAGGAGGACAGGAGGTTGGGTATGTCCCCTAACATCACACACGGAGACCTGGCTCCGGACAAGATGTCATCCACAAAGCTCAAGAGGGTTTCTGCAGAAATGAAAAAAGACAGCAGGACATTTCTTGTGAGAGTATAATTAATCCAAAGATGCTTAAGTAATGCACAAATTTTGAGAAAATGCCACTACCGAATATTTAACTAGCCAATCAGTGTTGTAATAGATGTTGTTCTCTATAAATTAATATTTTACTAGTTTTCTTTATGTAACAACAGGTCCTCCAAGCTGAAGAAGCATAGGGTTTGCTTGCAGCTGTTCTCTGACTACAACAGTACCACTGTTGGTTAAGCAAAGGAACAATACAGCTTGAGTAGGTTTGGAGAAAACAGGTAAAAACAAAAGATTCGCTGTTACAGTGTGAACCACACAGCAGTCTCCCATGTTAAAACCATACGTTGTGTTGGCCCATCCATCCGCCCCAGTCTTCTCCCCGAGTCTCTGCGACTAACTCACATCCTACCACACTGCTGCTTCAAGAGGTCACAACGAAACATGAGCATGAGTCATGAGTTACAACTGGATCAAAGGAAGGCATCAGGTGATGTTATTCATCATCACTCGTTACTGGCTGCTTGCACAAATGAGCTTTTTTTTATGGAAGGGCAGTCTCACTTTGCCGTCATTAAAATTTCTATTCGAATCAGATCATAAATTGTGCAAGGTTTGATGAATTCAGATGTTCGCTTTTACACTCCTACGAGTAAGACGAGGGCAACCCTGCTACACCTCGCCATAGTTAGATTAAATAAACACAGCACAGGAACACGCCTGTTATGTGTATTTTAAAAAAGGACAGACAATTCATCTTGACATTAGCTCGCTGCTGCATAGTAAACAGACATCTTCATAAAACATAAAACAGACGAGCATCACTTTAGGTACAGTAAGTGTTTGTATGGGCAAGTACTGAAAGGAGACTTCACAGAGCTGTAGTCCGGTTGAAGAAAATTCAGTTGACTTTTATTTCTTTTAAGGGCAAAGAGTCGGTTGCAGTGCCAACCAATCGCATATTATTTTCTTGAACAAATAGCAAACATGTGCACCAATGAGATTTTATTAACCGAATGAAATGATAAAAGACAGGCATGTCTGACAGCCGTGATCAGGATATGGATCACACCTGCTTAGAGGGGGATACAAAAAAAATAAGAACAGGGTGTTCTGTACCACACTGATTCATTTCTAGACGTGCAGTCCATTCAACGTTCCTGCAGCAGATGGATATTCAAGGGCAGTCTGACATGGGGTGCTGGGGGAGAAGTGTGTTATTCATTCACAGCTCATCCACTTTCACCCAGCAAATTCAAAACATAAACCTTTTACATGGAGGTTTTCCACGTCAGTCTTCCCGTCTAGATGTCCAAGTTATAAACGTAACACATTTAATCCCTCACTTTAAGTGTCAAAAAATCAACTAGTATAAAAATATATAAAAAATGTAGTATATGCTTTTGTATTTATTTGGAGAATCAAACATTTGAGCATATTCTCAAGCAAATGACAGAATGACTGATATTTGGTCGACTAATAATAACAGATGACTCATAGGGGCAAACATTTGTCCTCCTCTGCATTCATCACACATTCATGCATTAAATTAAAATCAAGGAGTAGCAAAAACAGTGCCAGGGTTTAAAACTGCTGCTGCAGAGCTTTGCAGATGCACGTCTACCTGTTGTGGCCCTTGAATGGACATGGGGCTCCTGAGGGTGTCCTGTGGTGTCTGATAACAGGATGTTGTTAGTGGGGGCCTTTGGGTCCTATGGGTTGAAGGGAGGGGCCTCTGTGGATCATCCCACAGATACTTGATCAGTTTGGGATCTAGTGAATTTGGAGGCCAGGTCAACACCTTGTGCTGTTCTTCATGTTGTTTTTAGTTGTTCCCTTAGTTGTTTTTGTGTGTGTGTCTGTGTCAGGCTGCATCCTGCTGGGGATGGCTGCTGCCATGAAGGAGTGTCATTGCTATGGGGTGGGGGTGTCTAGTCTGGTCTAGGTGGGTGGTACATGTCTAAGTAACATCCACATGAATGGCAGGTCCAAACGTTTCCCAGCAGAACATTGGGTTGTCACAAAATAGTCAATGTTATTTACTTCTCCTGTCAGGGGTCGTAATGTTATACCTGATAGGTGTATACACTATTATTGCCCATGTTTGAGCTATTGTTTGTCCTCTTGTTTTGCCCTTGTAGTGGAAAAGACCAGCAGTGGTTGTGGAGCGAAACCGAGTTTTAATAACTAGCCATGGCCTGCGCTACTCTCTTGTTCAGATTCTTTTTTTTTCTTCACCCCTCTTTCTTGTGATGCTTCCATCAATAAGCATCTGGACTTTGTATCGTGTCATCACTCATCACTTTTTTGGAATTCCCACAAAGCCTCTATTGAGTAGGTGGAGAACTACACAACCAGACGCCAGTGTGGAACCATAAATCGGCCTTTGGAGAGTGACAGGTGCAGTGTTCTAGTGTTCTCTTGGCTGTTGTGGTGTGTGGTGTTGTTATGCCAATATTTAAAAAGCTCTCAAAGGTCTTCAGATAAAAAAAAAATTGTAAATGTGTGACTACTTATCTTTTATTTATTTATTTATTTAATTAAAAAAAAAAACTCTAAATTATTTGTAATAAATCATTCATCTGTATTAAAAGCAATCATCTACAATTTACGCCGAATATCCAACTGGCTCGGGTCTGGCCACCCCGGCAGAATGAGACCAAGATAATTCTCCAAGTACCCTAACGTTCCATCATGAGCTCCAGAGAAAATATTATCATTAAATGTACAGTAATGTCATTGTCTTAATTAACACGTTCATTGCATGACTATATACTTGTGCTTCAGCTGAACAGAATCAGGGAGGTATTCACCCGAGCCTCTTAAATGAGAGAGAAACAACCCTGTGACCTCCTCCACCATCACCTCCTCTTCAAGACTCTTTTCCCGCTTCCCAGGCCGGTGGTGACACATGCAACTAGTTATGTTTTCCCAGCTGGCAGCGCGTACGTCAAAAGGGCAGTTGGCCACCGGGGTGTGCGTTTCACTGTAAAGAGGAAAAACCTTCCGCTTGGAAAAGCCAAGCCTCCCTCTGTGTGTGTGTGCAGAGGTATGTGAACTGATGGGTGCTCTGAGGTGGTCACCTATGACCATCCTGTGCACAAGCGCTCGTCTGTCTTTGCATATTTATAAAATATGCGGTTGTGTTTGACCGTGTGAAGTGATGGACGCCCTGAGGTGCTCACCTGTGCCTTTCTTACTCAAGGCCTCCAACTCTCTGTGTGTGTCGGCCTGTGTGTGTAAATACCAGTATGTGTGAGTGATGGATGCTCTGAGGTGGTCACCTATGTCTTCCCTGTCAAGCTCCTCTATGTCACCAGCTGGTAAACAAGTGCCATGGAATCATGGCGAGAGAGAGAGAGGGAGAGAGAGCACAAGGAGGAAAAAGCCGTGCAGCAGCTGTCAGAGTGAGGTGTTTACCCAGCAGAGACTCTGACACGCGAGTGAAAGACATAAACATTGCCGGAGATGTAAATGAAAAGTGACATTGTGAGGCTTTGCACCACTTAGCATATTAATTGCAAAGCCGGTCGGAATATCTGTCTAGCGTGTAAGGAGGCCTATAAAAAAAGGAAACATTATTTGAGCCCTGAGTGGAGAACACGGTTTGGAAATATGTTGAGCAATTCCCTCAATACCCGGGCGAGTACGGCTTTTAAATGGGAAATTGCGCCCAACATCAATCTTCATATACAGTTACTGTCTGTCTAAACATCACAACATTAGTGATTCAGTTGAGATTTACTACTGTGTAATGCACTGGCCTGGTTCACTGCAGCTGTCTCTTACTGCAGGCCTTCTAACTGAAATGTGTTCAAAACTTACAGCAAGCCTCCTTTCAACATTCATAGCACAATCTGTGTTTATTTGCAGGAGGGGAAAAAGGAGAAAACAGCATGGGAGCTACCATTTGCTTTTTCCTTTCCTCAGCTTCAGTCAAGCGCAAGAAACCCCCAAGGTGGCATAGGTTAAATAATTTCCAGTGCTTGTTTATCCGTCACATCTCACTGTATGGCCACAAGGTCTAAAGAGCGTACACACTGACGGCTATTTGAACCTTTGAGCACTTTATGACAGTGCTACGTGGAAGTTAGTCATCATTGCCACCTGAATGGAAACAAAAGTGTCGCACTGAATCAAATGAAGCTGTAGTAGTTATGACCGGATCAAAGGAAGACATCAGGTAGGGTTACTCATCATCACTCATTACAAGCTGTTTGCACAAATGAGCTCTGGGACTCTTTTTCACTTTGCTTTTATTGAAATTTCTATTTAAATCAGATCATAAATTGTGCACAGTTTAGTAAATGCAGATGTTCACTTTCAAACTCTCGAGGTAAGATGAGAGCAGCTATACCTTGCCATTCATCATCATGGTGCGTGGCGAGGAGGTTGTGGTGGATGGATGGTTACACAAAGCATGGGAGTTTTTCCAGACTGTGGTTCATTATGTTTCCAACCTTGGAGATGGGTCTCAGCTCTGACATAGCAGATATTGCCAGCCGTTGACACTACAAAGTTCCTGAGTTATGGTGAACCATGGCATTCGATGTTGTGCTTGATAGGATGTGATAGGGTAAGTCTTCTCTGGGTTATAATTTTTGAATCTCTGGGAAAATGCCTAATACGTTGATTGTGATTGACGGATTGAGGTTAAATTGTGCGCCAAATGTTTTATATGTCAGTCTATCATCTATCCTCACTAGGGTATTTGGCACTTGGTTGACATAAAATGATGGATTGACTGGAAGATAAACATATATTGTAGATCATTTTGACTTGGTCATTGCAAAAGTACCCTGCAAATTTACAAAGACAGACCACAAATGTGTTTGCCACCCTTATGCTAAATGTCGTTTGGAGGTCCCATTCAAGATGAATGGCAGCCTGTCAGTCTTTAGATGTGTGAATGACTGTAAAGTTGACCCAAAGCTGTCATGAGGCATCAGCTTTCTGTGTTTAAGTTCATATCTTTGTCACTGCCTGGAGAAAACACGAATGGGAATATAAATACCAATTATTATACATTCAGTCTAATAGCATTAGGCTATAGCTAACTCTTTAAGGTTCGGTTAAGTGCAGGTAACTAAACCAAACAAGGCTAAGGCGAGTTTACGACCGTGTTGAAACGGAACAGCTTGTCAGGAAATGAGATGCCAACCTTTCACATCAGTCTCCGCTTTTTGAAGTTCTGAGACTCTTTAACAATGTTGTGCTATAAATTTCTTATAAAATAAAGTCTTAAGAACACAAAAACATCACCTGAACTGAATTTATCTGAAAATATCAGACAGGTTGTAAATAACTCGCAGTTATAACCATGCATAGCTTCATCTCTATTGTGGGTTTCTTACTACAATTTAATGATTTTTGTTTGTTTGTTTGTTTGTTTTAACTTGAAAATAAGGTGATTTAAACATTCTGGATGAACTTATTTCTTGATCTTTTGGACTATGCTGAGTAGAAAGCCAAAAGAGCCACCAAACCTACAAACATGAGACCCCAAATTCTAATAAACTGGGGTTATCCTTGTCTTTTCAGAAAATCCATTATATTGCTCTCTAGAACCACACTGCATATTTGGCCTCACCTCAATCGCCTGATCTCGGGGTATGTGCTGTATTTTGTGTTTGGCAGTGTCAAATGCACTGTGATTGGAAAATTGTTAGCCAAGTACAGATGGATGATCCAGTCTCACACATCCCTGTCTGCTCTCACTCTAACTCACAAACTGCATGTCTCACACGCAGAAGCCAGCTCCAAACCAATTGTTCATAAATAGATTAAGAAACTCGTGCGCTCAACAAAACACAGCTTTGGTAACGTGAATATCTGAAAATACCACGGTACCTTAGGAAATTTGAATTACTTTAGACCTAAGGTAATCCAAAGTTCCTAAAGTTTAAGCAGTGCTAGACAACGATACACAACATTATTGCACTGTGGCTTCAAGTGCTGCCGTCTACTCTTTATCTGTCCAATCTTTCCTGTCAGTCCTATCTTTCCTGCCAGTATCCTCTGTAAACCACCTGAAGCAGCAGAACAGCAGAATACAGCCCATTAAAAACAGTTTGAGGCACCCCGCTAAGCACGGTCATTACGAGAGGAATGCCTGATGTGGGTGGCCCTCTGACCGAAGGAGCAGAAAGCGCACCTAATTCGATTAGAATAAGTATCTCCGTCAAAGGGGATCTACAACCCCGCGAACGCTGTGTGCTGCCATGGCATTTATGGACATGACTCAACACAAAGAGAATGAAAATGTACACAGAAAGAAAATGTGTCTCTAGTGTGCAGATTTTTGACAGACAGGTTAAAAAAAAGAAAGGAAGAAATTGATCCTGGAAGTAAATCAGAGCAATGCTTGAATGCTCCCCTGATGGCTGCTGACTTGGCCAGCATGTGGTGATTACTTTCAACTTGGAAGGTCCTAAGAAAACAGTATGTGAAGAATTCTGAACTTTTGCATTTGCATGGTCCTGTTATTTAATGTAAAAGCTTGATTCCTTAAGCATGTCATCACTGTGACTTTCTTTCCAGGTTGCACCTGGTACACCACAGAGTTAATATGATTCTACATCCTCTGAATCGTTGCGTAGCTTTCCCCAAGAATGTTACAACTTCAGCAGAGCCTTGATTTACTGTGAGCCGCAGTACATAAAGAAAAGTCATTTTCCATTGTATAACAGCTTCCAGCGCCATGGTCAGTCAAGATCTGCAGAGCTCAACGTTTGGTCTCAAGAATGAAATGAAAGAGAAATACGACTTTAATTTTGTTATTAGATTAAATATTACATCAAAACAATAGCCAAATTATACTTCAAATCAAATAAGCAAAACGATAGAAAGAGTTATGCCATCACACAAGTAAAAAAATCAACTGCTGGCAAAAAAACAAAAAAAACAGCACAATTTGCTGAACTGGGATTTTTCAAAACATACTGAAATGTATTTTTCTCAGTTGGTGCAACAACGTGTACTTCCCACCATCTCAGGAACATGCTCCAGCAATTTATTTTGAGAGTGCTGGCCAACCGACTTATCCTAAGATGACATGGATAGACTGTTAAAGGTTCAGTTGGGAAGAGTTGTAAATCTGTCTATTTAGCAAAACCGGTAAATCTGCCTGAGGCAGGAAATTCTGGCCTGACAGTTCCTGAGTAAACAGATTTCAGCAGCCAATATTGGGGAAGGGAATGTTGTATTTTGAAACATATATTACAAATTAATACTGAATAAAAATGTTTTCTACCCACAAACCTAATGAATAAAAACCCAACACACCACTGTCGGACTAAACTGTGACATGTTGGAAGTTTTATTGGTTGCTATAGATTTATTTTTAGCTCTGATTGGCTGTGGAAGATGTAGACTTGCACATACATGATTTACTATTTGTATTTACTGTGTTTGAGTGTTTGACATCCATGTGTAAATGATCATGATTTATACCATGGTCTGGCTGAATATTTAATACTGGTAGTGGGTGTCCATTATTCCTGACAGAAGACGCTTAACATTTGTGTGACTTATTTGGCCAGTTTAATATCCAGTTTACCTTCATAAATTATTGCTACACTAAGGTGGAACTTGTGAGCCTACGATTATGCTGTGTAATGTTGTGTACACACAGTGCTTGTTAAGTCATGAGAATGCTGTTGCCAGTTAACTGCCACTGCCTTGAAGCCACAGAGACTAGCAACTTTGCAAGCGAACTAGCAGTTAATTCAGGAAACACAAGCCATAATGAAAAGATGTATTAATATTTTCTTTAGACATCTAATAAAATTACTATAATCATAGATCAGCCGTAACAAGATCGGAATATGATCGGTAAAGTGGTTAGATGACCAGGTCAGAGCATCTCCAAAACTGCAGCTCTTGTGGAATGATCCTGGTCTGCAGTGGTCGGCATCTGTCAAAAGTGGTCCAAGTAAGGACAAGAACCAGAGACAGGGTTATGAACGACCAAGGATCATTGAGAAGGGTGACCCGTGTGGTCCGATTCAACAGACGTACTACTGCTGAGGCTGCTGATAAAGTTAATGCTGGTTCTGAGCTGTGTAGCTTCAGGCCAGTCAGGGTGTCCATGCTGATAATGCAATCCCCAGAACTCAGTCCAATCCAGCATCTGTGGGATGCGCTGGACAGACAAGCCTAATCCATGAAGGACCAACCTCTCAACTTGAATGATCTGCTGCTAATGTCTTGCCAGATACCATAACACACCTTCAGTCCATCCTTTCACATTCGCTGTTCAACTCGCTGCTGCTGCAGGTTGCATCCATGGACTGTATAACGACAGCTCAGCAAAAGTGAAGCCAAAGCATATGGAGCACCCCCTGGTGGCTGGCTGCAGTATATGTTATACAGTATATGTCATACGCTCCGTCTCCTCCATGTTAGTGGATGGGCCTTGGGTCAAACTAAAACATTAAAGTACAAGCCAAATAATTTTTATCTTGACGACGGTTTCCGTCATTTTTGGTTGCTAATATAATACGGATGTATGTTCCAGTGTCCATTTTTCTGAGAAGGTACGTTTTAGTTAGTTACTTGACACAATAAAAGCAGGACATGACATCATGATGACTGACAGTTGCCATTGACGTCCGCTCTGTGAAGTGCTCCCGTATAGTTGCAACCAACAGTGCTTTATTTGTGGAGATCTGGATAGCTAGCCAGTCTTTTTAAGCATTCTGTGCAATCAAATTATGTATTTATTAACTGTCAGCTGTGTGCAACTGGCTTTGAATCTCGCTAATGTTGGCTTATGGCTCTTAGCTAAGTTGCATACTTTATGAGCTGAGTAGACTGGAACGATTCCCGTTACCAAGTCACATCTAAGGCTAGTCCTGTTTACTAGACTAGTGAACAACACTTCAATTGTATTAGAACATTATGAGACGGTAATTATTATTCAAGTTATGAGTTAAACTCTTAGATGTTACCAGGGAAACTGAGTTGTGGCTTGTGGAAAAACTTTCTGATTATGTGAAAATATAAATGAATGGTCCTAATAAGGAGTGGACACAACCTTCTACTTCATCCATTAATGCCTGATAATAGCATTAGCCCTCACACGCCGCCCTTTAAAACTCCACAACAGCAACTAACATGAGCACTGTATATGGTTTGCGCACGAGCTTATGTGACTCGACAGCTGTTAGTCATTATGTAAAACTGACAATGAGCCACACAGCGTGCGTTGTCTTTCTTGTTTTCACTATTTGCTTGTTTTGTGACCCAGTCAGTACATTCCCTTGTTTGGTTTGGCGGTACGTGTATAGAGTAGTCCCAGATTGATAAATAACTGCTCAAATACTAATTTACAAGTCACTATTACTTTCCAACAATATGCCTTTCTCACAGCAAACCGATTTCAATCATCTGTGGCTTCTGTGGACGTTTTGTCACATATCTTTTGCTCATTCTATTTCTTATGCGTTGTCACATTTTATCTGTTTCCCAGCCAAGCATGAAAAGAGCGACATCCCTTGCAGAGACAATAAGAGACCCTGACATCAACTCACGGCTTGGTTAGATAATATTTTATGAATGTTTGGTGTTTTGGAATTTCCACTCAGGTTCAGGCTGAAGGGAATGGAAATGCAGGTCACACCAAATTTGTAAAGCCCAGTTCTAATTACAATCGAAAGCCATGTTTAATGCAGAGCACACACCGCAAGCGAAGGAGGTCTAGTTTTACAGGGGATCAAGCACATCAACTCTGGGGAACTTGTCATTCAGCTGGAGTTGTTTACCCTCAGCGTTCTTAAAGTATGATTGGTTGGAAAAAACAAGGATTGCCAGGGGACTGATGTGAGTTATGGGATGTCTCACCTTTTGAAGTCCTGCCTGCTGTCGTCAGTTCAGATGTGCAGGCCTGGACCCTAGTGTATGTGCATGTGTGTGCTGTTTTTCTCCGCTTCTTAATGGAAATGACAGGTGCTACAGATATTTTTTTTTCCTTTCTGTGGAATCTAAATGTCTATCACACATCAGGTAGTTGTAAGTTGAAATAAAATTTAATTTGTAAAATAAAAGTGTAAATTTTTACCACAACCATGCCACATATCTGTGGCCTACTGAAAGGTTGCATCACTTCCAAAATAAAAACCCTTCTTTGACCAAGCTGTTGTTTTTAACAAAAATGTTGAATTTCAATTGAAATGTTTTAAATGTTGAAATTCATGGGAAGATGAGAACGAATCAGTTTAATAGGACACGATTAGTCAAAAGTAGCAAAAAGACTGTGGCAGCAGGAAAACGTTAACGAAACTCAAAGCGACTGGACTGATGTCCACAAATGACGTACCTTGACCAAGTTCGTAAAAACTGCTCTCCCAGGCACCTTGGATGGCTGCCCTCTGCTCCCAGTATGCTCAGTTGGATAGGTTAAATGCAGAGAACATATTCCTTGTATGGCATATAAAGCTGATGTGATAAAGGGAGCTTTTAGGGGGAGATACGCAGTAGAACTTTTCCAGGTTTCTCCACGCTAACTAGCTCTAAATGACAGCAATTGATAGGCACTGTCAGGAACAGAATTGGATTTTCAACAGACCCAGCGGTGCCAAAGCAAGCAACCTTCCAAAAACAGCAAGATTAGATTTTTTTCGAGGTGTCTGTAGATGTCTAACCACGTTCTCATTTTATCTCTTTAGAGCTAAGTACACTTTTAGTAATGGGCACACGTGGGAGTGATGTCTTTAAAAAAGTAATGTTGTGTTGTGTGATAACTGCTTAAACAAACTCTGTGGTGTTCCTATTTCAGCCAAACTTCCAAGGTTTCCTTATTTCAGACAAACTTCAAAGTTTTCCTGTTTCAGCCTCAAAGCTTCATTCACAAGTCAAAACAGTCAGGTTTAGAGAGGCACATATCTTGAACCCGGTGAACCAAAGGGAGAGGGGTGTGAGGAAAATGAGAGGAGAGGAAGGCAAGAGAGAGAGCGAGAGAGAGGGAAGTTTGCGGTACTGCTCCACACGCACTCACACATGCACGCACACGCACACACACACAGATTCCGCCTATAAAGGTAAACACTTCAGCTTAAATGATCTCCTTTCTCCATCCCATAACAAGCTCCACTATGGGCTGCCTGGGAATTCATCCACTTGTGTTAAAGCAGACAGCTTCCTTTTAACTCCATGTAATTGGGAGCAACACACACGCACACACACACCCCCCACACACACGTATACACAACTGGCAGCAAAAGCCTTAACAAATAACATCTGGATGTGGTACCTTTCCATTGGACAAAAGAAAAAGAGACCGGCAACACAACATCAGATGGACAAACCATTGACTGTTGTTTCTTGGCACTTCACCACTGGTCACAATCACTACCAGACCATGATGATTGGCCACACTGACAGGATTATTCGTAACCCCTGGAGAATAACATCCCAGTGGATATGACGGGTTAATTGTTGAATAGACGGGAGAGAAGGAGGAAGTTGAAACGTGTCATTTTTTGAAAACCGCCGTGTGTGAAAGCGGAGGCACAGCCCTCTGATTTCTGCTCTCTTTCTCGCAATTCGTGTCTGATATGTACAATACAGGGCTGTATTTGCGTCATGCGAAAGTAATTCGTATCTTCAGAGGGACGATAAATTGTTTTATAATTTGATAAAAGTGCATCTAACCTAATTGCAAAGCTCACTCAGTTATCGTGAGAGAGCTTTGCACGGAAAGCATAAATTGGCAAAAATACCTCAATAGAAGAAAGACACACCTTGGACAAAGGCAGGCGCAAGGAGAAAAAATGCAGTGGCATTGCTTGAGTAAAGGATGCACATCTGCCATACCTTGTAAACGCCAACACAGTTGCAAAGCTAAAACATGCATGTCCACATATCACTGCTTTATACGTGGTTTGCATAGGGATTTTTGGCACATTTGAATGGTCCCTTTAATTTTCATTTAAGTGCTTCTGGAGTGTTTATGCTGTCTGTCAGGTGTTGGTGTCACGCAACAGATATGCAGACTGACTTGCTCCAAATGCTTGACTCCCTTGCACGCTTGGATAAATACAGTCCCGATAGCGTGTCATTCAAGTCACGGATAATTCCCACTTTCTATGAACTTGTGAATTAAAATTGCAATTATCAGCCAAGGCCCACACTGGGTTTTTTACATAGTAGATTCCATACTATACAGCGGTGCCTGAAAGCATATGTGCCTCTAAGACTTTCAACAAAGACAACCCAATGAAACGGAAATATCATGCAATTATTTATTCAGGAAAAATAACAATGGATACATATCTGTGAGTTGAAAAAATATGCAAACCCTTGTTTTCAGTATTTGCCGTGAGTTTAGCAGCAATAAAAGCAACTAAACCTTTTTGGTAACTGCTGATCAGTCATTTACACCAATGGTTTCCTCACATGAACTGCTTGCTTCAGGTCCTTCCACAACCCTTCTGTTGGATTAAGGTCGAAACTTTGACCTGGCTATTCAGAAACATTGATGTTGTTCTTCTACATCTTGAGTGTTTCTGGTCATTGTCTTGCTGCATGACATAAGTTCTTTTAAGACTGATCTCACGGACAGATATCCTGATATTTTCTTTTAGAGTTTGCTGGTGTAAATCAGAATTCATCGGCCCACCTATGAACAGGACCATTAGCGAGAGGCCTTTCGTTGCTCAGAAGTTACTCTGGGTTCCTTTGTGACCTCTCAGACTATTATGTGTCCTGCTTTTAGAGTGATCTTTGTTGGTTGATCAGTCCCTTAGAGGGTAACAGTTGTCTTAAATTACCTCCATTTGTACACAGCCTGTCTGAGAGTGGAGTTTCGATTCCAAACTTTTGAGAGATTGTTTTTCGAGCATGATGGGCAACATCAGCTCTTTTCTGAGGTCCCTCAGAGAAGTCTTTTATCCATGCCATTATACACTTACATAAACATGTATTGGGAAGATCAGACTGTGACAAATCCCTGATTTTTATTTTTATTTTTTAAACAAACAGGGGCACTGAGTCTCATTACACTGATTGTAAACACTCCTGAACAGATGGGCTCTCATTTGGCCTTTAAATTAACTTAACTATTCCTAGAGGTGCAACTCCACTTTTGCAACTCACAGATACGTAATAGTAATATTGGTTTATTTTCCTGGATAAACAAATACAGAAGTATAAGATTTCATTTGTTTTATTAGATTTTCTTTGTTTACCTTCAGGACCATCCATTCACATTGCAGTGTGTGAGTCTCTGATTAGTAGACTACCATGCCTGTCGTGCCCTGTAAGCAGTTTTGGAGATTAGAGGCTTGATTGCTAGTCATGGACATGGAGGTTACGAACCTGTCACCATACAACCCAGATGCTGCTTTTTAAATTTCTAGCTCATAACTCCTCCTATAGAAAAAGCACATCATCACTTCCCTCAAACCAGAGACCTCTAGATCTACAGCCTAATCGTCTCCCAAATAAGCTATTTCAGCCTGTATAAGGCCATGTATCCATGTATTTGAAAGCTGCGCAGGCATGCATGTTGAAAAATGTATAATTTGCTAATTGGTAGTGAACAAAATACAGCTATGGCATGGAACCAGATAAATGCAAAAAATAAATAAAAATAATGCAGAACATTGCTCCTGCAGCATTGGACATAGTAATAGTGCCTGAGTTCTAGCACAAACAGCTTCAGTCTGATGGCGAAAGAACTGAGTGTGGGGTGAAGCTGTTATGGTGACTATGGCTGGACAAGGGTATAGGAATCATTCTTAACGTAGTAAAACAATCCTTAAACTCAGTCAAAGGCCCCACTTATCAGAGCATACAAGCACAGTGCACTCTGCTGTTCATCTGCATGTACTGTATAAAGGTGTTTGTACAAAATCACAAAGAAGGTTGTGATATTTACAAGAAGAATACCAAATCCACATGGAGAAGCGGAGATGAACCAGACAGTACCTGGACAATATTACCAAAGTGTTTTTCATTAATTCTGTGACCACATGCCAGAGAGACTGTTTTACCGTTTCAGTTTAGCCTCTGACATATGAAATCATTGTCTTCTTTATGGCCTAAAGAGGCCCATTTACTTTTTAATAGAGGTTTCAGCAAAAGTACCACTTAGCGGCAAATGTGTCTGATAATAATGATATCTTTTAGGGGGGCCTTCTTTTGATCATGATGGTTATGTTAAAAACAGAAGGAAAGTGTGAATCCGAACAGCCAATGAGCAGAATAAAAGAAAAAAATGGGACAAAAAAAAGGAGTGTACGTACGAAGATGCTCCTTCATGCACATTCCAAATGAGACAATAATAAGATGGCCTTTTTCAGTGATGACATACCCTTTATATCACAGTAAAGAGACACTAAACTGTTACAAATAGATCAGAAATACAATTTGTCTGAAAACACAAAAATCCAAAACAATGGAGGAGTTATTCTTCCTGTACTGCACATATGGTAACTTGGCATGCGTTCATCCAGCATCATTCTGTACATAAAAACATTTGCTACTGAATTTATCAAACCCACAAATGTGCTTCCTAATCTGTCATAAAGTCAATAAACTGTTTCTAGAAGAGTCTGATAACACCAGGGAAGCAAGATAAACAGATTATGGAATTTGAGCTCTTTTGATACATTTGGTGAAGAAGTGGCTACTGAAAAACGTCGCATTGCTTTTGGGGTAAATGCATGTGTAGTATTGACTTCCTCCTGTTCTTCTTCTTCATTTGGTAGGAGTTTGAATATCATCATCTCATTCAAAGTGAGAAGCAATGGGAGTCTACTATACAGCTTCTAAAGCTTTGAACATGAGGTCAGACAACCAAGACTCTTTTGGTTCAAGCTGGATCCGGGCGGGGTTTTCATAGGGAGACATCAAGGCTGATGTTGGCAAAGACGAACAAACCTGGGGTGACTTCAAATTCGATCAAATAAAATGTTAAAAGCCAAGGTACTGGCTTGGTAGACCGGCCAACACCATGTTCAATCAACTGTACGTGCAACAACGCAGCAGGGCTGAGACTGTGAGCACTCTGGTTAACATCAAACTTGAAGCATTCACCTCGAATAGTGCAGAAAAAGATAGAGCTGTCAACTGATGACTACCTGAGGTCAGTTGGATCAAATATTTGGGAAAGCTGTTAGACTTGATAAACCTCAATGTGCAGTGAGGTTAAATTGGGCCCCTGTTCAAAAGATTTAGACTTTTGAGTCTGAGAAGCAAATGTGTCCGTGAAATGAAGAACTACCATCTCCAGGTTTACATGCTGCCCCAATAAGAATGTTTGACAGTCTTAATCACAAATGTGGGTAAGAGGCTTTCAGAGGATAGACTAGCAGATGTCTACAATGTCCAGAGTCCTGCAGTTGTTGTATCTGCTTGTCCCTGAAGCACTCTGTCACTTCCTCGCTATAACAACCTTTGGGCTGTGTCTGAACTCACTCCCAGGGCAATATGGACCCGCCTTGCTGTGGGCAGAGTTGGAGTAATGTACTTATGCACTGAAAGGAGGTAGTTAAGGCTTCTGATTAGGACAACTTATGTACACCTTCAGGTGGAAGCATTCCGGATACAGTCAAATAGGAGGAGATGTGAGGGCTAACCCAGAACATGCATGAGCGATTTCCTCTCTGGTCCAACCTTTGAATGCCTCAGGATTTCACAGGTGGAGGTACAACATGTGCAGTAAAATGTGGCTCTGGACTGCTGCTTTTTCCACAACTTACATGCAGAAAATAATGGAGAAGACCCATGGGTGGTAGGTGGGGTTAAGTATGTTCCCTTGCTTTGAAATTACGCGTACCATGCATGTGATAATGGCATGTAGTTCAGACCCAGATACACAAAAAGAAAGAGACTTCTGATTGCAGAAGACGACAAGGCTGCGCTCAGTGCAGTAGGGAAAAAAAAGCATGTGGGAAATGTTAAGCAGTGGCAGCCCGAAGGAAGTGACTGGTGCTAAGAGGAAGCTGGGCCTGGTTTAGGTTTGGGGTAAGGGATACTACCCTGGTTGTCTGTGTGTATGATGTAAATCGGTGACTAATGTGTTTATTGACAGGATTCCGAGCTCCACTGACCCTTGAGCAAACCTTGCCCTCACTGGGTGATCAAAGCTGTTACATCATTGGATTGCTCCCCACTCAGGGGATGTTTGTTTTCACAGCACGCCTGATCCAACCAAGGGGTGCCCTGACTTAAAGCAGACTTCCTCTTCGGGAAGCGTCAACACATCTGCCGGGACCGTGCGTATGCGTGAGTGTATGTGCGGGCTTACGCTATGATCTCACCTTGTGTGCCTGAAGCTTGTTAAGGGAGAAGTTACCGCGCAAACAAGCTGTTGTCAGCTCCAGATCTAACCGACTCCTGGACGCTATAATCATCAGCTGTATGGATGTAGGCTCACCGAACGTCACACAAGCACAAACAAGAGCAAAATGCACGAATGCAACCGTGCAGCTGTCAATGAGTGTATGCTCTGTGAATAAACAACGCAGCTTTGAGGATGTTTTGAAGAAAACATCTGTTTCTGATGAGCCTTTAGAGAAAGTAAAGGGAAGATACGTGGTCCTTTTTCTGTGCGCGTGTGCACGTGCGTGTGTGTGTGTGTGTGTTTCTTACACAGATGATCAGTAGTGTTTGTTCAGATCTCTTCCCGTAAATGGATGCTCTGTTTTAGACCATCCTTCTGGAATTTATCATACACGAACCATTTGGATATTAACTTCAGGGATGAAATACTATTTCAGATAATAAAGTAGCATACAGACTCCAAGAGCAGTGGCAACCAGTGTGGAAAACAAAAATGATTCATACTGCGCTAACATGCAAATCCTAGAACGAAGAATTGATTAGAAGTTGATGAAAAGATTCTGGATTATTATTATTTTTTTTTTCTGTACTCTAACTACTCCTCTACCACCCACTCAAGATGAAGTAGGTGGTGGCGTATCTGGGGAAAGATACACAGAGGTAATCTAAATTAAAAAAAATAATAAAATGCTGCAAAAACAGAAACTCTCCCTTGATGTAAAATAAACAGTATCTGGCAATATCATTTACTTTTATCTGACTTGTTTTTAAGATCAGATTTAGAAAACCTGAACACCAGGGAGTGAGGAGATAAAAACAGTCAAATTAAAAAAACTACTGAAAAACAGCAGACTTATTTGTCTTAAAACACTGCTAGTGTTCATTAAAGTGATACAATAAAGTGCCTTTGTCAGGCTGCATCCTGCTGGGGATGGCTGCTGCCATGAAGGAGTGTCATTGCTATGGGGTGGGGGTGTCTAGTCTGGTCTAGGTGCTACATGACTGACCTCCTCCACCGACCAAGGAGCGGATTTTTCTGAGAAGCCATCTCGTTCCAAGTCAAAAAGCAGTAAAAAGTGGTGTCTTGTCTCGCGTCTTGTTTTTATTTACATTCTAGGCGGTCGTCGCGCGGTTATGACGCTTCCAGTGACGACACTCATCGGCCAATCAGTGGAAGGCAGTCGGCTGACGTCACGTTTTAGTAACACTTCGGCTCGCTTGGAACCAGGGCTGAGGTGATACCAAAAATGTACCCGGTTCCAGGTACTGCGTGCTAGTGGAAACACGCAATAGCGCGCCGAGCCGTGCCGTACCGAGCCGAACCGTGCTAGTGGAAATGCGCCATTAGTAACATCCACATGAATGCCAGGTCCAGAAGTTTCCCAGCAGAACACTGAATTGCCAAAAGATGGTCAGTGGTATTTACTTCTCCTGTCAGTGGTTTTAATGTTGTGGCTGATCATTGTATAACTGTCAAAAAAAGACTGATATTCATACAGTATCAATGGTAGAGAGGAACTCTATATATTCTTGTTGATGGATTCCCCTCCAGATTCTGTTTCATCTATACTATCACATTGCACAGTTACATTTATGCCTGGCTGCATCATTAAAGATGCTCCAACGTATCCATTGTCACACCTAACGTATTATGCTGTAAAACCCTAATGTCATAAAGCCACTGAGCTGGGTTACAGATGGCTTGGGAGCATGTAACCACTACACAGTATGATTTCAACTAGATATGGCTGCATTAATACCTTTGATTGTAAGTGGTATATTCTGTTCTTTTTTTTTTTATCACACAAATACAGTTTGACCTATGTTTCACTCTGTCTCGATGCCTTTTTGAGAAAACAAAGAGAAAACTATGAGGTAAAGAAAGAACACGTGGTGAAAAAGAAAGGTCAGAGAAGGGGCCTCGTCCCTCCTAAAAGAAAACTGCACAGGGAAAGAGAAACTTCAGATTCAAAGAGAAAAGATATGAATTTCTGGGGGAGAACTGCAATGGAAGAAGAGGAAAGAGAGATGAGAGGAAAGATGAGGGAGCGGTGAAGGAAAAGCACAAAGGGGAGAGGAGGGGCAGCCAAGGCGAGATCTGTGGAGGACTGAACATCAGCTCATGTGAGGTGGATTCTCTGAGACGACAGAAGACTGACAGCTGAAATCAAAACCAAGTGTGCAGTGGGCTCTCCAGATCTTTCCGTCTTTTTCTGTCTTTCCGTTTCTTCCTCCCTTTCCATCTCTCCCCTGCTCTCCTCGGTGGTCTCTCTCTTTCTTTCTCCCGCCTTGTCTTGTGACTCAACACGCCATCCATACCCGGCAACCGTTGCCAATGCGCTCACATCAGGGTGAGTTCTCCAGAGTAATCAATCATACACTAAAGACAAGATGTAAAGGTGAAGCTGTGATAAAACTCTCCTGGATAATATTTGAGTGTGTTTTCTATCATTTCTGTTCTCGGTACAGCTGTGCTGCACCAACCAGAGCTGGATAGCTTTCACTCAGTGTAATTAGAGCTGCACTGGGCAATTTCACTCATCGGAAGATCCAAATGGCAGCGAGAGGTAGCCGCTAAAGGTTTTGACAGCTTCAACCCCCAGGAAATGTGGAATGTGATCTTAAACTGTGTATCTTCTGACCTACACATTATCTTTTTGGTGTCTGGCAGGTGTGAACGCTCAGACGTATTAGGGAGTCTACCTTTCTGTGGATGGGCCACTCTTTAGCTCAGTTACTGTGAGGCCTTAATGTGTGGATGGAAATGTTTTGATAGCCCGCAGAGAACTAAATTTTATTAAAAGGGTACTACTGTATGTATATTTCCATCTTCTCTACACCAACCAGCGTGGTTTCCTCTTTTGTCCTGCAGCTATACTGTATATAAGTTTATTATGCAAATGAGCCCTAACCAGAAATTATATTTTTTTGAAATAAACGGTAAATAGTCTTGTCTGTGAAGGTTCTCAGTCATCCAGGTCATGGTAATCCAAAAAAGTTTTCAAAAAAGGCAACTGGACTTGTAGATTTTTGGAGAAGACGTTTCACCACTCATCCGAGTAGCTTCTTCAGTTCTGAGGGACTGGTGGGAAGTCTGAGGTTTAAATAGGAACTCTTCCTGAGAAACCTTGCTTGTTATGCTAATAACCTGAAACTGGTGCAGCTATTTCCACTAACGACTGGGTACTTGTGAGGGGGGGACTGTTTTGGTCCCTGTCCTCTTCTCTATGAATGGTTCTCTAACGACTCTTGTCCGTCTGAGGCTGAAACTTCTTGGGGACAGAAGTTAAAACTGTATTGTAAATAGATGGCAAATTAAATCTCAGTCCACCTCCTCTGTTTAGTGAAGGTTGATCGGTTGTTCATTGGGGAAACTAAACAACCTATCCATAAACGCATGTACCAGCACAGGAGAGCCAGCTCATCAGGTAATGATTCAGCGGTCCACCTACACCTGAAGGACAAAGGACACTCCTTTGAGGATAGCAACGTCCAAATCTTAGCCAGAGTGAAAGAGGAGTTAAGGCAGCCATCTATGTCAGACTGGAAAAACCTTCACTAAACAGAGGAGGTGGACTGAGATTTAATTTGCCATCTATTTACAATACAGTTTTAACTTCTGTCGCAGGAGGAATGTTTTCCTCTCCTTCAGCCCAGGTTCTTTATACCTATTGGAAAGGTTAGTCTACTTATGAATAGATCACTCGACGACTTCTCTCCAATCAACAATTTATTTGGCACGCAGAGAATTGGTACAGCATCAGCGCTGAGACTTCGACTTAACCACCTTGGGGGTAGAGAAGAGAAGCCCTTGGGAACCAGCGGGGTCCAGCAGGGAGGGGAGGACTTTGACGTCTTCTTTTCTGATACATGCCTTGCTGTTTACGCTTTGTGCACATCCATGGTAAGCGAACCTTGCCAGAGCTTTGCAGTTGGTCAACAATAAAAGTCTGCTGGTTGGCTCTCAATATTCTGTTTAAAAATCTCTCGGTAATAATGACTCCTTGGAGTGCCAGATTTTTAAGAATATATTTGCAGCTCGTTCCCAGCCTCACTTCAGTCCAATCAAACTATTTCTGTCCTTCGTGCTTACTAAGCTGGCTCATGTGTATGCACAGCAACAGATCAAAATAATCACAGATAGTTAATTTGTGTCCACGAATTGGGAAGACGTGCTCACGAAGTAGGATTTTGTGCTCACAAATTAGTATGTTGTGGCCTCAATTTATTTATTTATTTATTTATTTTTCTGATGACACTTCTGGGCTAGCACAGTGGCGAGGTGGTTAGCACTGATGCGTCACAGCAAGAAGGTCACCGGTTCGAATCCATGGGCCGGCTGGCCTTTCTGTGTGGAGTTTGCATGTTCTCCCTGTGTCTGTGTGGGTTCTCTCCAGGTACTCCAGCTTCCTCCCACCATCCAAAGACATGCTCATTAGGTTAATTGGTGATTCTAAATTGCCCGTAGGTGTGCATGTGAGTGTGAATGTTGGCCCTGCGATGGACTGGCGACCTGTCCAGGGTGTACCCCCGCCTCTCGCCCGATGACAGCTGGGATAGGCTCCAGCAGACCCCCGTGACCCCTAACAGGACTAAACGGGTATAGAAAATGACTGACTGACTGACTGACTTCTGGGCTATTTAAGGTTTTCACGGACAACTCTTTTTCAAATCCTGCAATCATTATCAACGGTCCAAACCTGTAGCTTGACTGGCATGTTTGTGACACAAGCCATCTTTCACAAAACTACCAAACTGCGTCTCTATGCTGAAAAGAGCAGCTTGTGGGAAGACATCAAACCATGAAATGATACATGTTGACTTATGTAGTTAATAAGAGTAACAAAGAAATATGCCAGAGCAGCCTAATTTTACTTTGATAACAGCTTTGAACACTTCTCTCAACCAGCTTCATGAGGTCATCACCTGGAGCTTTTCCAACTCTTGAAGGAGTTCCTGCATGTGCTGAACACTTGTTGACTACTTTTCATCCACTCTGCGGTCCATCTCTCCCCAAACCATCAGCTGGATGTTGGTCGGGTGATTGTGGATGCCAGGTCATCTGCACTCGCAAACAGATGGCAGCTGGAACCACAGATCTCATGTTTGGACTCCTCAGACCGGAGTCAAGATTTACAGTGTTCTAATGTCTAATTCTTGCATTTCTTAGTCCAGGCAGTTCTCTTCTTGTTAATGGTCTTCCATGTTTTATTTTGCCACAGTTCCATCACAGAAGGGAAACTCTTGGTCTTCAGTTCGTCTTGCGCTCCTCCCAAGATCCAGTTTCATCCCAGTGTTTGATGCAAGCATTTTTCCGAGTGCAACTGAAATCCTCTGATTTGCCTGACCTTCATGTCATAAAGTAATGATTGACTACCATTTTTCTGAAAGTGCGCCAGTGAAGTTCAGCCACATATGCCAGCTTCTTATTTGGTAAAAAGGCTATTGCAGAACCAGCGGCTGTGAATAATCTTTCTGCCCAAATCACTCATCTTTCACGTGTTTTGCCCACGAACAAAAACAATTGGTACTGCCTCTAATGGATTTCAGAAAATGTATTATATCCATTTATGGCTTTACCTCTTCTCAAGCTTTGTCTAGGTATGGTCTGCCACAGGGCTTCATTTAGGACCAATTACCTTCTCTGTTCATTACCGTTGGTTTTACTACTAAAACACTCACTCCTACTCTGTTACTGAATATTCGTCCTGCAAACCACCTCAACTGCTTTTCTGTTAGTTTCCCTGTATAACTGCCTGCTTGTGGTTCAAAGTCACACAGGCATATTCTTACAGTTACAGACCTGGAATGAGACTTTCACCAAACTGCTGACCAAGCCGAGAACATTAGCAGCAAACATCCTAAGGTAGACATTAAAGGGCATATTACATATTATAGGTACTCTCAAAGACTGCTCAAATAGCAAAACTAGAGTAGTTGTAAACTCAGCTATTTCAGCTGTGCAGTGTCATGCATTTCTGGAGGCTGTACTAAACAAATGCACCCTTAGGCTACTAACAAGTAAAGCCTTATAAATGCATTTTCTGCTTTGAGTTTTGCAGTGATGGATTACACTGAATCTCGTGGGAAAACGGTTTGTTTGGGAGTTTGTTTTGAAGCAATTAAAGAAGAGACTGGAGTCTGTTATTCCAGTGAGAGTACATCATCATCATATGTATGCCACTTTAGGAGCCCAGAAAGGGCTAATGTTCAGCTGTGAAACTGTCTGGGAAAAAACTAAGAAACCATCATTATCTGGAACTAGAGAGTATGAAAGTCAGCTCTATTAGTTTTATGAGGAAGGGATGATATCACACCATGGAAGTGACCATTGTTTTGTTTGAAGTTGCAGGAATTCCTGTTGCATCACTGAAAGAAAATACATTCTTTTTAATAGATCTGATGTACGCATGTACATTTCTGATTCTGGAAAGGTTGTCTCAGTGCCCCCACGAGAAAGTCTGTTTGAACTTGGAGTCTAAGCAAATGTTGCATCAAGGCACTACCGCCCCAGAATATCCTCCCACCGCAGAACCGGATCCTCGAGCACCCACTGCTTTCATCTTCTCTGTTTATTGCTCTGACAGCACAGATTAAGGGACGGGACGAACATTTGTTTTGTAAGGCTGCGGAACACAGCGGTAATGGTGAGCTGACAGGGACGATTTGTTCAAAGGGCACAGGAAGAAATTATGTTCAGAAAATCCAAAACAGAAACCGAAAGGTCATATTTGCCATTAAAGTGATATTTCATTGCCGCTCATCAAGATGCTATCCAGCATTAGAGTTCCAGTGGTCCTCCTGCAACCACCATAAATCAGCACCGATGTGCTGTTGTCAGTGCCCATTTTCCATTTCTTTATTCTAGTTTTCCAATAAAGGAACGGAAGTACGGAATAAATATACTGACGGTATAGTTGGATTAGCACCCTGACAAAAGCATCTGCCACTTGGCATCAAATCTCTCCTTCAAGGCCTTGAGTTTCATGCAGCAATTCAGACTGGATTCATTCATTCATCTTCTTGAATGAAATACAAAGCACTGGCAAAGCACACTGTTATGTGACATGAAATGGGTCTCTTTTTTTGTCCTTCCTTACCTTGAAACCAAATCAAATCAAAAACAGAGAACCAGTCCGAAGTCCAGACAATAAGAAATGTTCTAATTTTTCCTCAAAACAATGTGGAGCACCTATCAGATCTCCTTCAATCCACAAGAAGTATGTTATGTACACTGTTCCCTGGACAGTGGACAGTGTCCTCAGAGACATCATCTATTGAGCTTTACCATTTAGTATGAATTATAGAGGTCTGCATAGTGACGGAAACCTGAATTCACCAATCTCATTTTGTAAACGGTGTTAATATGCAGCTACAGCCTCCATTCTTCAGGGAAGACTTTTCATATTTGCTACCAGTCGGCTGTGCAAGAACCAATGTGTAAAGCAGTCCAATATGTACATAGTTTTGGCCACTAAAAATGTCTCTGCCACACCTTTGTTGTGGTTGCATGCATCGTGGTGCTGACTTTAATATAAACCAGCAGGAGGCACCTCTGCTCATGCTCTGCTTGGCTCAGGTAAACCCCACAGGGTACTTGTCTGCCGTTCATGTCAGACTGCATTAAGAGTGATCAAGAGTTATTCAAACATGCATACTATGCACTTGGAATGGCCCATTTGCACTTCACCATAGAGATTTGAGTGTTAAATGTTCAGTGAATGGGGCTTTGGTGCATTGGCAAAAATGTCCTCAGAGGTCCCAGATTCAACTCCCAGCTGGTTGGATTTTCTCTACCACAACTATCCAATAAAAATGCAAAATGCCAAAAAAAATAATCTAATCAGTGAATGACCAAAAACGCCAAGTATCTTGCATGGAACAGCCCCACAATACAGAAGGATAGTGATTACAGAGAATGCTTTTTATTTCTCCAGCATCTTATTCAGTCCAGAAATGTGCACCTCCACAGGCTTTCGTGCTCTCGCAATGCAAGCACTTGCTGTTGCATATGGTGCCTCGTGAGTTCCATGTTCTGGGGCAGGCAGCTATCTCAGAGACACACAACTGATACCGTCCACCAGATCTTTAAAATGAAACAACGCAGGCAAAAGCGAGCATGACTTTCAGCACATAGAAAACAACAAACGTTCCAGGGTGGCAAACAGCACAGTGGATGCAGGCTTAGGCAAAAATCCATAGCAAAAAGATTAAAAAAAATAAACACAAATGCTGGAGGGCAATGCATAAAGAACACAGGTCTAGCAAACAGGTAAGAGTATCAGATGAAGAACCGAAAAGGAAAGACCTTCAACTGTAAATACAGGAAGGGATATTAACTGCCTGAACACAGATGGAACAGAACAAATGGTAAAAAAAAAAAAAAAAAAAGACAGGAAGTGCAACAATTACTGTTTAATGACCCAGACGGAATAATCGAACACTGACATTTAATGAGCAAGAAACAGCTGCACCATCAAATATGATTAAAAGGCACTGTGAAACACACAAAATGCCCTTTTGATCACGGTTCATAATGATTCAATACTCAATGAAAATTTACAGCACTACACATTTGCAATACGAAAGAGTGTGAGAGGAGAGACTCCCTCTCCCTGACCTTATTCATAATGTATAAAGAGTGCATTCAGCAGACTGATGATGTTACACATTTAGTCTTTCCTTATGGAAATAATTAAAGGAAAATGTTTTTCAGTCTGCAGCAGAAACCTTGAGATACATAAATAAATGGTGCAACTTACAGCAACTTTTTTAAGTAAATACAATCCCTTACATCTAAGATGAGCCATTAGCGCTGAACCTATACAGCTCACATTTACCATAACCATCACTAATAAAGAAAATGCTCCCCTGCTTTCCCCTTTAGAGACCACTGTATTGATTAATGGTCCGCACTGTTCTGACAAATACAGTTTATTTTCTCATTAAGCTACAACAAACTTTGGTACTCACAGGGAACTGCAACAGTCTCCATTATGGATTGGGTCATTACTGCTAAAATAAACTGCCCCTGTTTTGCCAGCTTCTACTCATACAGAGCCAGCCAAATAAGCAATGCTCTCTGTTATGGATGACGGAGCTCGGGAGCACACACTCCCACTGCTCCTGTGGCTCTAAACACTGTTTCCTTCTTTTAGGGGAAACACGAGGGAATAACCAAATCACTTAATCTATATAGGTTAAACAGTGAGAAAATAGAAATCCCTTTGCAAGAATTGATAAAAGCTGCAAAAAAAAAAAAAAAAAGCAAATAACTTTTACTGTATGCTTAAATTGTGGTCCTAAACAAATGTGTTGACCGGTTACGGTAAGGTAAGAGGAATGTAATTTAAACAGATTTATCATGCTGTCACCTGGATAATTTGTCATTACCGTTATAGGTAATTTCAAAACTTTGCGTCTGCTACACTAAAAGCAAATGCACTAAAGGACTGGATAACTATTTGTTCAAAATCAGAGTTGTTACTGCCGCAGGACACATCTTCATCAAATCAGTTTGTAGGCTTCAAACATAAATACTTACGTTGTCTGTTATTATTACCATTGTACACCATCTTCTGGTGGCCTTAAAAATTACAGCTGAATTAAGTCTAACAAATAAAATGATGTCTAAACCTTCACAAAGTTACTGTATCTATGTATGAAAAATAATAGTTTTAGGATATTTATAAATTTCCAATAGCATGATAACCTACCCCTATATTAATCCAAGAAAATACAGAAACGTCACACTTTTACTACAAACTACGTACAGTTTGAAGAAACCCCCTTATGTTTCACCTCTGGACTGTGGTTACGTCCAGGTGGTGGACAAACAAATCAGGCTTTTGTGGCCACATGGTGCAGACAAATTGGCTGGCTTATGGTTTGTGCCAGCATACATAATGAATACTGGCCAACATCTGCCCATACGAACCAAGGCCAACTGACTTAGTCATTAGCCATTTCAAAGTGGTGCACATCCAAAACATTAACAGACCCTCTTGGCCATCAAGTTACTATTAGAAACACAGCGAGTAAGCTGTGTTTGGAAGAAGTAATCCACCTGCATGGGCCAGCAAGTGGATGAAAGAGCTTAGAATCCATAAAAGCAGAGCAACTGAAGAGTCGTCTAGCGTTATCCCTGTTGGGATTAGTTTGTTATCAGTGGCCAAAGCAGGAGAAGAGAGTTCTGGACTGACATACCTGTTTCAACTTTGGAGTGGTCAGTCCTTTCTGTCACCTTCTCCTGGCTGATGAGGTAGTCGACAATTCGCACACCGATTGGCGGCTCGGTGTGGTTCCACTCCATGATGACCAATGAGCTGCTGGGTTCGTAGGTGTAAGACAGTTTCAGCCTGGCAACACAGTGACAGATATGTAAAATCACACCACTGAATGAAAGACGTCAGCAAACTGGACTCATTACTGTAATTGACAGCTAACATTATCCGCCGTGTTCTGCAAAACTGCAGCCCAATAAAAACACATTCTGCAATGTCACATCTGTCAACAGAAAATATAGTCATTCATCCACTAATGTCTGGCTGACTCTGGAATGGTTGTCTGCAGCTATGTGACACTCAGAGCCTTGTGTACAGAGGTTTCCATTCCAAACGATCAATATTCAGCAGCTCATTTAATTAATTAGCACGGCCAATCTGGACAGGAGAAATAAAGCATGGACTGTCTACAGTAAAATACTGTGCACACGGGGATCCTGTTGGTGTTTAGACCTGAGAGCACCGTGGGAGGAGATCCATCTGAGAGGACGGAATTTAGAAAAGGTAATGTGATTTTACTAACAGAGGGTGAGGAAGTGGAGCACAAGTGGGCAGTCCATCCGTGCCAAAGGCGCTGGAATCGCATCGACACCAGTCATCGATAACGTCGCCTTTGCCTGAACACCACAGCATGCTCATCATTGCCTCCTGAAGAGCCTGTGAGGAAACAGAGACAAACACTTCAATCCAAAAGACAACAACATGACGGCAAAGATCCTTGGCCAGATGTGAATCAAGAACATGTCACTTTGGCACCTTAACCCCTGTGCTTTCATGACATTTTTCAAAGTGGTCCAGTTCACTTGGGCCAGTGTTGTTGGACACTGATTCAACCGAAACTGTTGATTTGCTTTGTGTACTTAGCAGAAGCCAGCCAAATTACTCATAGGATCCATGTTATTAGAGACCTCAGACTCGTTATACCTGATTCAGTATGATTCGATTCATCAACCTGGGTCATTCAGCTGCTGTCCTCTGTCTCAACTAGTTGCGTCTGTTCCTACTGAAGATGATCCTCCTTGTAGTGAAATGGGGTTGTACGTCTAGTT
The DNA here is from genome assembly GCA_005024645.1 of Planiliza haematocheilus. Taxonomy (NCBI): domain Eukaryota; kingdom Metazoa; phylum Chordata; class Actinopteri; order Mugiliformes; family Mugilidae; genus Planiliza; species Planiliza haematocheilus. The sequence goes on from SRSE01000465.1 coordinate 13,270,721, forward strand.
CATCTCCACTGGATTGATATCGGAGCTGTTTATATAGTTAACTGAAATATCGCACTGGTTTAATGTTCACTCTGTTGTGTTTTAAGTTTAATATTTAAGGAAAATAATGTATTGTTTTTACAAAAACAAGAAATTGTGTAGATTCAAGTATTTATTTGATAAAATTAAATGAATCGGAACTATTGAGTGAGTATAATTAAATCTGAAGTTAATAGTGGAATAAAGAAGAGCGTGATTTGACTTAAATAGTGGACACTAAATGAAATTAATTAAACAAACTTAAAAAAATCTATGTTAGTTGTACTAAATATTCAAGTAGTAGCAATTGAAGCAGTACTAGAACAGAACAACTTAGCTCTACTTCACCTTGTTACATTTCCTTTTTTTAATTTTATTGCTGCAAACAGTTTGTCTAGTTTAAATAATAGTTTAAGTGAAGTTGATCTATTAGTTTTTACAATGTACATTTAGCAGTATCTGTAACACTATCCCATCTTACAATACACTGTGGAGTACCATTAAATGCTATTGATGCTGCTGAGTTGCAGTCTGTTTTTATACAGACTATACCTATCTACAGTCCACAGTATGTCGTGCATACTGTGGAGATGTCTGTTCTCCACATTTGTATTCAGGTTAAGAATATAAATTACTTTCTACTGTGATTTTATTAGTGACGCCATCAGCAACTAGTCGGTGTCGACTCAACTTTCACCGCAGTTGACTTTAACAAGTCGGAACTCGTCCAACACCTAGCAAGTAGTATACGCACTATTAGTGAGGGTCAACTAAAACTTCTTCAGAATGCTGCCTTTGCATTGTGTCTACACATGTAATTCCATGGTGAAGCAGTAGCAACCTCAGAACAGCCTCTGTCAATAACGGCACCTGTATCTGTCTGACTGAGTTGGAGAATGAAAGCCTGACACCCCAGGAGGTTGGACAGCGCTGTATCGACCATTTCTTCCTGCTGCAGGAGTAGAAGCACTATCGACATACAATATTGATGGAGTCTAATAAGTCACAGCACAGTATGGCGGTTTATGGCACAGCATGCATCCGGCAGAGAAAGGCATGATACCCTGAAAGGGAAAGACTTCCCCGCAAAGTTCTCAGTTTCTGTAACCTTGTTTCATAATGAGGCCATAAGGTTTTGCGGGCTTGATGGATCACCCACATACCGCCACAAGCACACAGAGGGGTTCATTACAGGACACCAACTAATACACTTACTGTGCCTTAACGATCAACACATTTCAGTTTTTGCTAGCTGGGATGTGAAAATGCAAAAGTTTACTATGTCCAGATCAAAGAGAAAATACCTGAATGATGATTACATTGGACAGTAAACGTGATCTTTAAGCAAATTAAAAAAGATAGACACAGTCCCCTTCAGAAAAATGACAGAATATGCATCCACTAGTATAGAAAATCAATAATACTTTATATATAGTGTATGGGACCAAAATGGAAAACAATGTACATACCTGGTAGGTCTCATTGTTGGATACCAGCTCATAGATGGGAGCTGCCTTGGTGATCTGTAGCAGGACAGGCTCGGACTGCTGGCGCCCTTGTGCCGCCCTTGGGCTCATGTGACAAAGGTGGCAGGAGCGTGGGCACTGGCCCTGGCTGGTGCAGTCCATGCGAACGCCGGCTGCCATGCGCTTAGCGCCAGTGTCCAGCAGACTGGCGATGTATGCCGGGTAGGTCAGCGTCCTGGGCTCCTTGTCACGCTCTTCAGACTCCTCTGAAGGCGAGTTACCTGAATGTACAGATGGAAGAGAAAATGGGTGACTGATTAACTTCCACGTCACTTGATAAACCACAAATGCACTATGCAATCGTACAGCATTTCTACATCTCACACAGCAAAAAAATAGAAACCAGAAGATCAAACTACAGAATAACATATAAGTTAGTCTAAGACAATCTTATTTTATTCATATTATTATTAATAATAACAACAGGAAGATAAACTAGATAGATGGCAAGGTCACATGTTTCTAGTAATGAGATAAGGGAGTCAGGGAATGAAAAAAGCTGAACTGAGAGAATTTTTTTCTTCTTCTATAGCAGCATGGCAAAACTACAAAGCATTAATGTGTTCCCACATTCCCATATCTCCCTTCGAGAGACTTTTTTAGCGTTTCTGCATCACAGGCAGAATACATGAGCAGAAGTGTAAATATTTGGGCCACAGCTACAGCTACAAGAGCTACGTGCCTCCTCCAGATGAACGGCAATATACAGTTATATCTGTACTGAACAATGAAATGTTTATATTGGACTTCTGTGGCCATTGCTATGGAAGGTTTTAGTGACATGGGTGATTTTCTCTCGGCTCAGGTTATGAACCCCTCAGACTGTAGAGAAACGTACACTGAAAACCAAGGCCTTTTCTACAGAAAAGGATAGATAAAGGTTGGACATGAATTACCTTAGTATAGCAGAAAAAGAAAAGGTTGAACTCTGGCAAACAATCAGAACTGAGTTTGATCGAGGCAATGTGTTGGTGGAAGATTAGGTAGTTCATGCTTGACCAAAAGATAAGACACATTTCACCCAAATATGATTCACATTTTAAAGTGTCCAGAAAATTAGCCAAATAAAATGTAAATGAAAAAAAAAAAAAGAGTTTCCATCTACCACCGTTATTTTGCTGGTTGAGTGCATTGACATACAGAGCTAGTAGACATAGTTAGTTCTCCAATCAAGGGTAATTAAACTAATGTAGAATATGAAGGTGCAACAACATGATGAAATGAAAGAGCTTCAGTCTGACCTCTAAAAGTAGAAAATGGTGGGAATACATGAGGTAAACATGAACATTTCTTTTTGTTTTATCTGAGGTTTTACAGAGGAAGGCTACAGTCTCCTTGTTGCTCCACATAGAATTGTTATTTTTGTTATTATTATTATGTTTTGTCTCAGAGGAGGTTTGGTGAAAAATATGTCACAATCTGCATCTATGTCAGAATTTGTTTTCTTTAGTCACTTTTTAAAAAAATGGATATAACAACTTTTGAAACTTATGAAAAGTCCTGCAACATCACCCTGAAGGGACCAGATCTGACTGAGGAACTTCTTCAAAAAAGAAACATCAACCATGGGAGCTGGCACACAAGCAGCCATACTTATGTCTATGTCCTAAAGCAAATAATTCAATCTTATATTCCATTGAAACATGGTGACATTCAATAGTGAGGTGAAGTTAGGCAAGGGGAAATCACTGAAAGCCTACTAAACAGGATGTCATATGAGAGTGACTTCAATTCTCCACAATTAAGCACAATAATACACATTCCATCATTTTATGGCAATATGGCCTGAATGCCATTGTATTTGTTTGTCACTGGCTAAAAGATTGGTGTGTATTACTAGAGAATGTCATTGCCTCTCATTGAAATTAATGTTTTGGATTGCTTTTTGTATTTGAAACAATGTTTCAGCAGGGCATTACACTGTGATGCTGTGCTGTGGTATATCAGTATATATTGCAATAGTAATGTTTCTTAAACAAACAAAAAAATAGATAGCATTATCTTGCAGGATATGTAGACTACTTTCCTTTTTTTTAAGTGGGGATAAATTAGATTGGGATTCTTGTTGACTGTTGGATTTGAGCAAACCTAGGCAATTTAAAAGCAAAAGCACCAATTACGGACAAGGTTTGATGAGCAGGGTCCCTTGGATGAAATGCAGCCCCATTTTTCATTATTTGATGTAGAAAAGTGTGCACACAAGCTCACTGTGAGGATACTCAAGCAGAGTACGTGATATAATATATATATAATAATTATTATTGTGTATTGTTTTTACTTTTAGTTGTCCCACTCTTTTATATTACCTATTACACAAACAGCATAATTGTTTCCGACTGAGATGATAACGCCTTAGCTAAGCCGTCATATACAAAAGGTAGCTATAGAGCATCAATATTTGTGTGTCTATGTATGGGTGTGTGTGCGTGTGTGTGCATGTGTGTTGCAAGCGTGGGTGATTTGTTATGGAAAAGAGATTATGAATGTTAGTGCTACAATAACAGTATTCAGTGTTTGCTTTTGCGTTGGTGTATTGGCAATTATCACCTTGTTGATTACATCTTACCTCCCACAAATCTCTGAAATATGAACACACTTCATTTTGTATGCCATCATCTGAGTCATTCGGTTTCTTTGAGCTTGTCAATCATGACATTCTTCCGAATACCGTCATGCTTGACAACTTACATTCATTTAAATTCAGGTAAATATAAAGGCTGATAAAGTTTCAATCAGTCAAGAAAGAGGAACTCGAGAAAACACAGTACCATTCTTAAGGACTGGTTAAGAGGTTGGAAGAGCATCATGCAGTATTTTTTATTTTTTTTGCATTTATATTACAAGATAGATAGATAAGTTAGTATTAAAAAGAAATGAATGTCATCTGTCACACACAGATGAGGAGTTGTGCAGACTGATGGCTTGGGGTAGGAAAGATTTCCTGTAGCGTTCTTTGAGACAACAAAGTAGTCTGAGCCTTCTGGAGAAGGTGCTCCATTGTCTGTCTATTGTGTGGTGGAGAGGGTGGTCAGGGTTATCCATGATTGATAACAGTTTGTTCAGAGTCCTCCTCTCCACCACTGATTCAAAGGTGTCCTGTCTGCAGCCAATACTATTGCCAGCCTTCCTGATCAGTTTGTTTAGTCTGTTGGCGTCCCTGGCTGTAATGCTGTTCCCCCAGCAGACCACAGCGGAGAAAAGTGTACTGGTCACAACAGACTGGTAGAAGATCTCCAACATCTTGCTGCACACAATGAAGGACTTCAGTTTCCTCAGGAAATACAGTCTGCTGCAGCCCTTCTTGTACACAGCTGTACTGTTGGTCCTACAGTTCAGTCTGTTATCGATGGTCACTCCCAGGTATTTGTAATCCTCCACCATCTCCACATCCCTACCCAGGATGCTGAGGGGCAGAGGAGCTGTTCCATTCAGGTAGCAGGTAGAGCATACATGGTATGCCATAACCAGCAGAATGGACGGGTAGCTCATGAAGCCCAAGGTCAAAATGAGGTCAACACAATTGAGGGTGGTGAAGAAAGACTGAGCCGAGATCCTGTGGGGCTTCCAGATACAGAATTACAAGTTGGTGGTGGCTAGCTAACCGGACATTGTAAAGGTGGACACACTATAGAAGAGGGCCACAGTGATAGATGTAGACATCTCAAGTGATATCTTTGTTGGAAAGAAGGAATATGAGAAACTCAAGAAACACAGAGGGCTGAAAGAGAAACTAGAAACAATGTGGAAGGTCCCTGTGGTGTCCAGAAGAGTTCAGTTCAGTAGTACAGTAGCACGGACAGTTAAGATACTACGCCTCTGGTACAGGACCCAGGCTTGAAGGAGGAAACAATGACCAACCTTGCATCACAGCAATGCAAGGAGATTTCATATATATTTATGTGTGTGTGTATATACACACACACACATATATAGATATATATAGATATAGAAAAAATAAGAATATATCTCCTTTGATATTATCACTGCTTCCAGATCAGAACATTCTATGTCCAATATTGTTATCATTTGCAGTTTGCTCACCAGAGTAAATCTGTCTGCAGACATGTGCACACATGCCGAATGTTTTTGACCTTGACAATGATAATGTGCAGCTTTGAGGCCCTGTGACGAAGTCACTCAGATAGATCGACAGATAAGTCTCCACCAATCAGAGGAATGCAAAGGTAAATGAGGTCTGATTGAAGGCCAACTTACATCAGGGGAGAGCCAAAAACAAACTGCAGGCGTTTGCACATTTTGACCTCAGGCCAGTATGTGTGTCTGGTGTGTGTGTGTGTGTGTGGGTGTGTGTGTGTGTGTGTGTGTGTGAGAGAGAGAGAGAATAAAATGCAGAGGCATTCTGAAAGCTGTGAGCTTACCTGACTAATCAAAGGAAATATAGAAGAAGATCAGGCTTTTGTTTGTAGAGTGTAGAAGTGGGTGGTTAAATCGATGAGAAATCAATGACAAACACAGAGAGGGGGGAAAAAAACAGCCGGTAGTTTGAAGTACAGAGAAGTCCAGAAACCTGTTTTGTGAGCATGTTTACTAAATATTTGCATTCACAGACGTATGTGTGTGAATGCTGCCAAGTATGTCAATGTCCTTGCACTCCTAATCAGCCAAACTTTAATCTATCCCCATCAAACTGACTCACTCCCCACTAATCAGCTCTCATCATTCTGTCTTCACTTTCCACTTCCTGGCAGATGGAAATCAAATGTGGCAGTTATATTAGAACAGGCGGGTGCCTTTTAGGGGAAAGAAGATTGGCAATGATTAGTTCAGTTTAGTTTTGGTTTAGTTCAGCAGCGTCCAATGTCAGCTGGGACACAGGGGGATATTGAAATGGATGGCAGCCTGGCCTGAAGACACCTGATGGTCATAGACACATCATCACATCATCACACCAAGTCTCGCCACTTTACTACTAAATTACAAACTAGACACTCATTATATACAGTATGTGCATGTGAAAAGAGAACGGAAAGCAGACCTTAAACTGCCAGCCTACGCTGCCCACATGCACCAGTGAGCCTTGGCCACTCACGACCCTGTCCCCGGTTCACCACTGTTAATAGATACTGACCACTTTGGGGGGACCCAGTTGTCTAGCCATCACAATTTGGCCCTTGTTAAACTCGCTCAAATCTTTTCGCATGCCAATATTTTCTGCTTCTAACACATCAACTGTGTGGACAAAAACGTTCACGTCTACTGTCTATTATGTCCCACCCAGTGACAGGTGCTGTGATGAAGAGATAATCAGTGTATATATATATATATATATATACACACCACACACACACACACACACACACACACACACACACACGCACACCCACACACCCACACACACTGTTCCTAATGGCTTTGGAAAGCAAGAACAGTGCACAAGTAGGATATTGCTATTCTCCTGTCACTTCTTAACATTATCCCCCATTGCACTTGTTACAATTAATTTTTTCTCCACAATGTTGTCCCCTTCAACACAGAAACAAAATGGCACTCCAGAACATTTTATGTAAAGCCTCACTTGGCTGTTTACTGAGCCATTGACCCACATGAAGAGTCACTTTAGACTCAGCCAACAAGCCCCTCTGGTGGAGAGCTGCTGGATAATCAGAGTTTACCTTTTCACTGACAGGCAGCTTATAGTACAGATGCTTTACCTGATGCCTGGATATCATGCTCTAGAATGCCTCGCCCTCAACAATCCTATCCCAGAGGCTACTATGCGAACCTAATGAACAGGAGAAAACATACACCTGACCTTTAAATGTGCATGTGACTTAGAGACGCGTGCATAAATCTTGATATATGCAAAAGTGCAAAGGTAGGTGTGGTATGCTAAGGAGCACGGGTGCATAATCGTCGGGGAAATTGTGCTTACCTTTGTACGGATCTCTCCATTTGAACTACTCTTCTTGCCAGGTTGAGCTATAAGTTGCAGGTGTAAGGAATGCATGTTATTCCGTCTGATAATCAAGCTGTTCTTTTCTATCACTAAAGAAGACAGTACAGCTCTTCTCTGAACTTTGCTTAATGTCTTTTTCCTTTTGTCATTCTCGCCGTTTCTTCGTCTTTCTTTGCCTCTTCTCCCATGTGTGGTACCCCTTTCCATCTCTCTTACACAGTATAAATTCACAGTCACACTGTGGTCGATGTAACTAAGCAGTCCTGGATTCTCTGGACTATTCCCTACTTAATTCACACAGTTTGAATCAGATATTACTCAGACGTTGTACAAGGTAGGTGGCAGCATAAAGCCTGTTTAACGTCCAGTCCGACTCATTCGGACATTTGCATTAGCACATGCATCTCCTCCGGGTGATGTCCGGAAAATGTCAGCGCTGCAGTGCATGTGTGAAAGGGGAAGATCATTTTTCCTTCTCTCTTACAGTCTGCAAGGTGCATCCAAACACTTTAAGCATCTAAGCATCTAAACTGCTGTCAACCCACACGTGTGAGCACACGTACAGCATGCTTTTAGCATCGCTTAGAGAAAATAAATCTCGAGGAGAAATGCACACAAACATAAATGCATTTAAGGCACACTCAAACACTTTCCCTCTCACACACATGCAGAGAGCTCATTAAAAGTAATCCGTGTTTGACTGAGTCAGATGTCTCACAAAGGAAAGTGATGACAAAACAAAATCTAGAAAAAAGCACCTCCACCTCCTTCTACTCTGCTTCGTCCTTCCAGGAATACTATTTTGGATCCAATTTTCACAGGACACAACCTAATTTGATCTATTTTTGACCACGGGGCTTGAGCACCATTTGCCTTTATGAGCCTCAGTGTGTCTGTGTGATACTTTTATGCTTGTGTAGACATATTTCGGTTTCAGATGTGCTGAAGTGATTTAGATTGTATTTTACTTTTTCATGTGTGCTTAGATCTTTGGTTTAGCAGTGACATTAGCTTAAGGTTTACCTGGAGGTTAACACTGCTGTTTATACGTTTTGGTTGAAGGTTGAAGTGATCACCTTTGCTGTTTCTCTCAGTTTTTTCATCTTTTTAAGCTAACTAGCAAAGCCTAGCTGTGTTTTTAGGAATAGAAGCACAATTAGTTAGCTGTTGGAGACAGTTGAGAATTTATACACATAGGGAATTACCATTTCTCAACTGACGAGGCACATGGGTTGAAAATTGGTTGCTACAGCCACTTTACTAGGCAATAAATCTGAGGTGCGTGTCTGTCTTTAAATTCTGGTAGTAAGCTGTGGTTAGTTGTGCCATGGCAGAAAGAACAGTAAGTAAGTTTACAGGTCTTCATGACTACCTATCATGATGCAGACAATATTACCAGTTTCTTGAAGATGTTTCATCAAATTAGCTTCTTCAGTTCTAAAGGACTAGAGGGGAGTTGGGGTTTTATAGGAACATTTCTGGGTGTTAACCATCAGAAACTTGCTTACACAACTCGTGTCTGTTAACGGCCAGACACTTACCTGTAGTTGAAGGAAACAGTTTTGATCTTATTTTCCTTCGCCCATGAATGGTACTCTAATGACCAATCACTGGCCAGAGAGTCCAGTCTGAAGGTGAAACCTTTTGGTGATCTTTGATGATGATTTTGGCTGGCCATAGGTGCGCCTGTTAAGAATATGTTGGAAATTAATGCCTTACGATATCTTAACCCCCCTTCCCTATTCCGATGGTTTAAACCGTTTGCCAAATTGGAAAACTCTTCTCTGAACAGGGGAGGTGGAATGAGATATAATGTCCCCAAGAACTTGTCTCTCTGTGTATATTAATGGGTACCACTCCCCAGGGAAGGAGAACCAGATCAACAGTTTCTTCAAACTACAGGTAAGTATCTGGTCATTAACAAACCCTAATCACGCAAGTTTCTGATGGGAAACACAGATGTTCTTATTGTAACTCCATCTCCCCACTCGTCATTTAGAACTGAAGAGCCTACTTAGCTGAGTGGTGGAACACATTCTAGAAAACCCTCCAAGTCCAGTTGCCCTTTTTGCAGCTTGTACTTTGGACATATCATGACCCGGAGGACTGCGACCCTTCAACTCCCTATGACACTGTGGGGCTGGCCTTTTAACATATTTGTCCAACCAGAAGAGTTAGACGGGCTGTAAAACCTAGGTTTGATACCAGCCGAGACTTGAGAGGCTTCACAAACTGTAAACACAGGACAAATGTGCGATGGCACACTCGCAGCATGAGCATGTATTAGTGTATGTGTTCATCTGGCTTGCCTGTGTGGGTATGAAGCTGGGGATTTGGGGCTGCTTTGACCCATGCTGTACCAGGCGGAATGACTCATCAGCACTATAGTACACAACAGATGGAGCTCAGAGCTATTCAGATTCATATAATACCTCTCCATCCACCCCTTCCTCCCACACTGTGGTGAAATATAACTCCGTTCGTCTGCTGCTGACTGACTCAAGTCAGTCCTGCCGTTCACCAAAATGCACCGTCAACTCTATAAATGTTTATTAAAGAAGAAGAAAGAGAGTCATGCAGAGATAAAAAGGGATATTTAAATATGTAATCTACAGATGTTGTTTGTGCGAATATATTACAGCGGAGTGAAAGCCTTCATTTCCCGTCTCGTGCAGGCCCGTACATCCTTTCCATTATATTGCCTTTCATCAGACCTCTTTGTAAAAGGATGACTCATTAAATCACCATTCTTCTTGCGATCAAAGCGGCGTGATTTTAGCCCCTGACACCGTCTGCCTCAATTTTTAACACAGGCTTTTAAACTAAATACCGCTCTGGCTCCCAGCTTAAACGGATCTCTCCTCCATCCTGTGTGGAATAATACCATTTACTGTGTCTCCACTGGGCTCTGTAACCGTGAAGCGTCTCCTTTCAGCCACTAGATGATGCTAGTGGATCGCTCACATGGCCGCCCGTTATGGAAACAGGAGACACCAGTGTGCATGCTCCACTGTTCAGCAGACAAAAAGAGGGCAAATCAGACCTAACCTTTTAAATGTGCTTGGCCGAGATGAACATTACATGGTTATGGAACATAATCATGGGCTCCCGCTGATCTGAGAATGTAGGAAATTAAAGCAGGCAGTAGCTTAGTAAATGGGAAAGCAGTGAGATGGAAAAGTGCATTAAAAAGGGGGAGTTTGGGTGAGATCCCGTCCATTGCATGTAGAGAAGAGAAATGATAAACAGAATTAGAGGCAGCAAAGAGGAAACTGAATGAGACACAGATAAACAATTCTGTGGGTATGCTGTGTGTCGGCCTGTGTGATACATCCTTAACTCCAAACCTGCGAAATGGAATACATCAGAGCGCTTAAACAAATCTGTGTGACGGGCAAATCTTCTCAGATGTGCTGTGCAGTTTTTTTTTTTCTCAGCATGTGCACACAAGACACCTTCCTGGGCACCCACATGCAGCACGGACCTGATAATTCAAGGGAGCATAGCGACACTCAGCCGGCACCCAGCTAAAGCAAATTGTAAATAAAAGGTGTGCGACGTTCCCTCGGCTGCACGGCCACGCTGAGACCCCGCGTGATTGTTTCTGCGCGGAGGATGCGAGGGAGAAAGGCAGGTGAAAGGGAAGACATTTGTTTGTCAGTGCGTTTGAACCAAAGGGAGGTAGCTGAGCGGTGCGAATACGAATTATGTTTTCGTGCAAGTGAGAAAGTGATAAGCTGACATGACTGACGCCGAGTGGAGTGTGCGCAGCGCGGGTGGATGTGCATTATCGTGGGTGTGTGCGTGTGTGCACTTGATCTCCTCTTTGAATGCGTGCCAGCAGCACAATCAAGCACTTCGCCGCAACAATGAGCAACAACTCAAAAACTCCCAGGAAATACAATATATTAGACATAAATGTGCGGTACCTGGCGACGAACGTACCTTGTGACACCACCTCGACTTTACCCTTCAAAATCATCTCTTGAAGCGCTGCTATATGTGGAAACCGAGCTGTGACAGAAATCATTTGGTGATTAAACGGGTCATTATCAACCTGAAGGCCTGAGTTTGATCCCTTTACGTGGCCACGACCGCTGAACTATCCCCGAGCAAGACGGCGCTAACTGCCTAACCCGCAGCTCAGCCAGCGGGAAAAAAACACATTCCCCTGTTGTATCAATTTACAAATTGCTAATTTACTGCGGTAACAGCTCATTAACCTGGAATTTATCACAAACCTCCCATTAAGGGCTCAGTAATGAGGAAAGAATGAAGCCGAAGAAACAGATTATAGTAATTTGCTTGATCATTTCCTGGTAATTACTGTTTACTGGTGAAGAATGGATGCTTTGACAAATATCAGTTATAATAATCCAGCCGTCTACTAATCTCAACTTGTTCATAATTTGAAAACAACAAAAAATATTTAAACTGTAAACGCAAATGAGCTGACGGGGAATAAAGTAACATTATAGAAAAGAATAAAACGCAACTAAAAATATGACAGGACTCCAGGCAGACTGCGATATAACATCCCCTGTCTAGCTGTTGAGTGTTTTCAATAGGTTCCATCTGGGTTGCTTACAAGGATGCACTGCTCCTGGCAGAGGCTTTATGTGTGAAAGGTGCTGACTGATGCGCTGCACACCATCAGGAGGTCCAATGTGTTCGCTGCAGGCCAGATATGCTAAATGATCTTCTAAGCTCAGTGCTGTGCCACCTGAACTGGTAGTGTAACACTCAAAGAGAGGAATGGTGCTGTTCAGCAGTTCGGGTTTGTGCCGCACACACCAGATAAAACCAGCCGTTAAAGCCTGACTGAGACGTTTAAAGGCCCCGAGGAGATGGTTTAATCATTAGTTTCTTATTATGAGCAGTAACATACCGCATGAGTATACATATTTTTATTTTTAGACCCAGAACAGTTTGGGATATAATACATAACTGGGCTGTGTGTGGAAGTAGCTCAGTCAGAAAACAGTGATGTCTTGTAAAGAGAGGTAACGGTTATTTGTCTATTTTTAAAAGCTATTGTCAGTAAATTCTTATGAGGCGTCCCGGTGGTCTCGTGATCGTGACGCATTTGTTTGTTTGTTCCCAGGGACCTTTGTGCATTTCGTTACAAAACCAAGTTGACGGGGCTTTCGGTTAAATCTTTAGCTGATGGATGGTTTATAGATAACGGCGTATTTACTATGCTACAGTGCAACCAGTGGATTTACGCGAGGTAAGCAGTGCGCCTCCAAATCCACCTTCGCGCCCCACGTTTCAACGCCGCAGCTGTTCAAAAATGGCTGCTCTGATTGTGGTATCATCTATGGGAATTCTTTATCAAGTCCAGCTTTAAATGTATTTGTGAATACGTTTTTTGTTTTTTTTTGTTTTTTTCCCCAGACTGGCCCTCGTGTCTCATTCCCACACAATAGGGAAAAAGCTCTGTGCATCTGTCATCATTGGAAAAGAGGTGCCATGTTTTCCAAGTGATGCAGAATTGCGTTCCACCTGTTGGAAGAACATAACACTTCACTGCAAGAAGGTTCAGTGCAGAGTCTGTATGTTCTCCCTGTGCCTGCGTAGTTTTTCTTTGGGTGCTCCGTCTTCCTCCCGGAGTCTAAAGACGTGCTTGTTAGGTTAATTGGTGATTCTAAACTGGCCGTAGGTGTGCAGAGGTGTAGAGGACAAGCAGTTATGAATGTTGCAAGAACAGCATAAAGTAAACCACGCAGCATCACTCTCTAGTCAAAAGTCACCTACTTATATCACTATTTTAATACTACGTATGAAAAACTGCGAATATTAAAAAAAAAAAAAAAAATATATATATATATATATATCACAGTCACACGTTTCCTCGACTTAGGTGGAAAAGTTAGCATATTATCACAGTATGTGATAAAGAGTGCGTGAAGTGAGATTTTGAGAGCCATTTTGGTATGCATGAGTGAACGGATCACAGAAGAAAGCAAAAAAAAAAATAAAAAAATCTTTCCTATGCTCAGGCACGGATCAACGGATAAAGAAGATGGAAAATATCTGGTCTTACGTCATGGTCAGGAAAACAGAGAAAGTAAAGTTCTGCTAAAGTTCTGCATCACTTTAATGTGTCATCGCTCCCGCAGCATTGCCTTCATTGCCTTGAACCCGTTTTACTGTTGCAGACATTTTAAAAGCCCGAGCAGGGCAAGACCCTTCCGCGTGCGCCAAGGCTATCTACAGTAATATGTATGTGAGCCTTAGTGTCCCCGATGTTTGTCTAGGTGCCGATTAGAGCCGCTGACCGCGGCCTGACAGGCCTATTAGTGACATCTCCTTTTATGGACGCTGACAGGCCTTGTAATGTTCTCTGTCTGTTAGCATGTTTCCCCACATGTTCCCTGTAAATGTTCATCATCTTCATTTTCTCAACCTTTCACTTACCCTGCCTGCCTTCTCCTTCTTCACACATCACTGTCTACATCTAGTTTTTTTTTCTCGACAAGGTCTACTGTACATGAATATGCCCTTAAATATCACATTCTCATGAATTCAGTTTAAAGTGTGCAGGGAAAATGTCCTTCAGCTGATTCATCTGGCATCACCCAGAGATATAAAGCACACTACTGTTGATATTAGCTAAATATTAAACAAAAACCTTCTGGAAAATTTTCAAATTGGCATTAGGATTAAGCTTCCTGAGATAGTAACGGTATTCCTGGCAGCCTAGAAATGCCACAGACAAAAACAGGTTGTCAAAAATGTTTGAGAGACTTGAAATGTCAATAATCCATTTACAAATATGACTGACAGGTTAAAGCCACTGAGGTTATGTGTTATTATTGTAGATTAAAATAATTAGAAGCTGCAACTTTACAGCAATCTACATATTAACAATTATATATAGTCCAACAATATCAGTCATAGGAGTCTGGAATGAGCCATTAGATAAAAGAACTACTTTTCCTTTAAGTTCTATAAATGAATATATATATATTTCAGCGCTAAGTTGCAGTGATGCTCTGAATGTTAAATTCTTTTACCACTTGTTATGTTTTTATGTATTTATTTCTAGCACAATATCCTAGGCCTTAGACACGACACTCATCCACTCTTGAGAAAACTTGACTTCCTTCCTTAAGGATCGACACGTGCTAGCGATGTACACCGACAAGACGCTACAGCATGGGACGCTGATTTCTATCTGTTGTTAATTCCTGCCCCTTTCTGTCTTTTCTCACCCACCCTCCTCTTTTTTTGCCTTCAGTACCTCTCCTTATCCACACCATCTGCTGTTCAGCCAACAGCACTGTGGGTTCGCTGAGAGACGTTGGGAGCCAAGAACGATTTATTACTTTCCTCTTGCATGCGTCACCGTCAAACACTACACCACCGGCTCTTTCTTCTCGTGGATCTGTGAATTGTTGGGGGCTTTAACTCTGAGCGGTGTGAAATCGCTCGCTTCTAAAGACTAGACTAATGTAGTGTGGCGGAATGTTTCTTAGCTGATGGTGGTCTCATGTCTGGTTCTTTTTTTTTCTGCGTCTCCGTATGCAAGCAGCTCTAGGAGGCTTTAATGAACTCGAGATCCTGCAGAGAGACAACGGAATAAGGTGTAATGATGTTAAAAGCTGCCAGTGGTTGAGAGATAACATGAAGCATGACTAGAAAAGGCCAGGCTTGCATTAGCGAAACCGTGTTGCCTGAGACCTTCCGAGCCTGAGTATCTGTCGCTGAATACAAAAGAACTCTTCTTTGACTGATGGCCTTTTCCTTGCACGCACTTCTACACACAGGAGGAGAATTTCACTCCACATGCCTTGGTGTGTTTTTTAATTCTGTGACTATATAACATATTCAGACCTTTATTTTTGCACATACTGTATTTTAGATTCACACACTTAAACTGTGGTGGATCAAACATTTGAATGATCCCAAGGGCACCCTTCAGTAATAGTGGAATGGAAGTCGGGAACCACATCTGTGCCACATGAGAGAAAAGTTACGTTAAACACCCACGAATTAGCAAACATTTTCCTTAGCTCACACATTAACAATCTAACAACCCGTGAAAGCTGGCAGAGCAATTTCTGTGAAAATTACTGCTGAAATGTTGCTAGACGTTGCATAAAAAGCCCAATATACATTAGAAATATCACAAGCCCAGGTCTGAGAGAGGATTCAAACGCATAAAATCAATAATTATACACCATTAGATTTCTGTCTGCTAATCAAACCCCTAAATGCCACAGATCTCTGAAGTGTACAGCTTCAGAAACAAAGATAATCTTAAAATCAGCAACTAAATCTACATATGTATTTCTCAGAGCACATTAAAAAAGACAATACAAAAAAAAGGTCATCTGCATTAGTGGAAATACATTTTCAAGCTCCTCCATCAGTATTTTTACATTTACGTTTAAATTACCTCAGGAAGTGTACCTCCATTACTATCGTGAACACTTTCCTGTCAAACAACTGAAATGTTGCATTCTTACTTTACACAAACATGCCGCCGGACTGTTAAATAGCCCTTTAGAAACAATTTACCAAAAGAAACAGGAGCTACTTGTGCTGGCAAATGCACAAACTGATGAAGCGGAACTTACAGCAAAGAGAATACCAAAGTACACACTTAAAAGATCACATAATGACTAGCTTATTTATATAATGGTGGTTTAGAACAGGTAGCCAATCTTTGCGAACCCTCTTAAAGAGACTATTTCCATTTGACTTTTGAATGGTAGTACAGATTAAAGACTCTTCAAGTGATAAGTGAAATAAGAGAAAGGCAATAAACCCGAGAGCTGAAGTAGCTCTTACAGAACAGAACTGATGTCAAATAATAATATATGGACATTCCAGTTTACAAAGTGATATTTTGCCGTTACGTCTTTGTATTTTATGTTATTTACAATGGATCCCACGGGTTCGACTGTTAGCAGATGGGACTTAGGCCAAACTAAAACATGAACAGCCACGTGAAATCATTTTTTTCAAGGACTGTATTAGTTTCAGTTGATGCTATAAAAACAAGATGTGACATCACGCTGATCGACAGTTGCCACTGACAACCGCTTTGTGAAGATGCCAGTGATTCTAGACAAAGTTTGAGCAGGTCATCGATAATGTAACGTGGCTCTGCTCTCAGGCAGTACTGTGCAGACTCAGGCTTCAAACTCGCAATGTTCCAGGGATACTAGCGTCAGTGTGGCCAATGGGAGGAAGTGGAGATGCATCATTCATTTTTTCCTACAGTCTATGCTTCGATCTATGTATAATGTGAAGTGGCTGTACTTGGTTTCAGGTTAAATTGAGTGCAGTTTAAGACCTGGTGGAAACAGCAAATTAAATAACAACTAATACAATTCCTGCTTCAGTAAAGCAAAGGAAGCAACAGTGCTTCATTCTCCTTAGTATTCACTGCTTCAGCACCTCTCTGCTTTTCATAAAAATGCCAGACAACATTCTGAGTGCTTATAGAGCTGATTTGTCAGCGCTCTAAATCCATGAGTTCAGCCTGGTGGTGAAACAAACAACTCTCCCACTCATCATCATTTCACCAAAATAATTTGACTGTCAACAGACGTACAATTTCTTCTCTTAAAGGGCCGCGGCAACGACAACTTGTTTATGTTAATGATGGTGTTTAAGGGGCAGATTAGACCGATGAAGTAGCAGAAGAAAAACAACTGGTCTGATTTTTTGATTCAAAGAAAAAGAAAAACTCATTCCCATTAAGAACAAACTGAGTGATATCACCTTGGGTACGCATACTACAGTAACTGCTCCAGAAATTTCTTTCCACTGCTGGTGTGTTTCATAGTTTCCACTTGCATGGACACACACACACATACACAGAAAAAAAAAAAATCACCAATGAAAGCTGAGGACCATAAAGGTCGACGATGCCGTGGGGGATATCTTTTTTTTCACACCGATAAAGATGAATTTAAGTGTCTGAGTCTGTTGGTAATAAGATATAAGATGGTTGTAGGGAGACTTGTCTGCCAAAAATCTGCAGCAGCAGCCATCCATTTTACTTTGCCAACTGGGAGGTACAGTGAAAACTCGACAGGCAGCTCGCACACACACTCGCACACACAATGGAATGAAAGCGTTTACACCTGGTTCTACTTTCTGTGGGATCTGCCTGTGTAAAGCTTTGTGCTGGGACATTCTAAACCTTTTTTTTTATCATCTACATATCTGCTCTCTCACCGTTATTCTGCCGTGGGGGCTGGGCATTTGGGGCTGGGCCCTTATCTCTCTAAAATGAGACTGGCAGCTGGCATTTTCTTCACAAAGAGATTACAGCGGGAGGCGAGGAAAGGAACGTTTTCTTCGCACTACTTTTATCGGACACAACGCTGACCTTCACAGCAGGGCCTCGCACTATTCCAAACACTAAACTCTCGCCTCTTCCAAACAAGCTAAGGGAGAGATTGAAAAAGGGGGAATAAAAGTCACGTGAAAGGCATCTGAAACTTCTGCATCTTGGTGCCATCTAAAGTCCATCATCACCCGCTATTCACAGACAGAACTAAGGCAGATCAAGTCAAACGATTGGAACATTACAAATACAAGATCTCTAAAATAAGAAAAGCTGTTCACAACCGGTATGAATATAAGTTTGGCTGATGTGATCACAAGTGAACAACCCTAGAATATGCTTCTTGATAGACCACCTCTGATCCCATATCAGTTCCACCCTCTATACGGAAATAGAAATCATTTGTACATCACTAATAGATCAGCACAGACATAAAATAGCTCTACATGGCTAATATCACATCAACAAGAAACAAATGGTTAATTACCAAACCAAGCACACATTTTATGACCAAAGTACACATAGCCTTCTCACTTATTTCATTTGTTAATTGTTGTTTGTTTAGTTGGAGAATAGATACAAGGACAAATATGTTTGAAATCTCCTCTAACTTTAGGGTGTTATTTGCCCATTGCCTACGTTGGTTGAGTAGGCTGTCCGGCAGTGCAGCCCAGGACACGGTGCCAAGAGTATCTGGATATATGAAGCCCATCTTCAAATATGGTCTGAGTGACTCAGCCTCAATACGCCCACAATGCATCTTTGGCTGTGCATTTACACCTGTACATATAGACATCCAAGTGTGATTGAATCACTCAACATACATGTTAATTCCAGGTGTAAACAGGGCCTAGTAGTTAGGTCTGAACTTTGGTTGGACTCAAGGCGGTGATAGATGATTGTTTTTTTTTGTGTTTTTTTTTTAGTTGTAGCACTATCTAATTGCATGCAGAGTTTTTTCTTTTAATGAAATCATAATGAAATCTAAATGATAAAAAGTGTGTCTGGCAGTAACAAGCTAAGGTAAAACAAGAATTCAATTGAATCTTATTTGTAGATTTATTGTATCTCTCCTTCCAGTCATCGTGACTTATTCTAAGAAATCGCATTAAGTACAAATTATTCTCAGTGCTGGCAGCCAAATTTAATTTCCAAGAATGCTCATATCTTAAATGTTGTCACTTCTTGCAGTGTCACATGAAATCGGTGACATTAGATAAGTGTGTGGGGGGAGAAAAAAAAGAAAAGGGTGGTGCTTGAATATATTAAATTATGGAATATGCCATCTCTGGGCTTACACAGAGGAAACTTGTGTAAAGTTCACAGCAGTGAGAGAGGAGAACTGCTCTTATCCGGGGCGTGTTTCAATCTCTTTTCATTACATAGGCTCAGACGCCGAGGCTTGCTGAAGGTTGTTGACAAGCTATAGGATTTTACATAAAATCTGTGGCTGTGTAGGTAGAATCAAAGCAAGAAAAAAACACACCTCCCTGAGGAGCACGCTTCTCTAGCAATTATTCTCCACAGCTCCTGTCACCACACATACTGTACAACGCTAGAATAATGGATCCACTGTCTGCCACTGCTAATTTGTGGAAAGCGTGTGTACAGTGAGTCAAATCAATTATTATAGTTTACGGTCAGGCGTAATTTGTGGATTTGGTAGTATGCAATAATAATGTATGTGACATGGTTTTAGTTTGCAGAGTTGTCGTCAGATTTTTCAGTCTCCAGAATCTGTTTCCTTGAACATGCAATTAATTATTCTTTAACCCAAGAAAGTACATGAGGAGGCCATGAGTAAATGCACTTCGTAAGTCATTCATTGTGGGTTTTTAGGGCACTTTAGCTATTGATCCAACACATTAAAAGGGGGCACAGCATGGTGTCTTTTGCCTAATAAATATTTTACACTTCTGTGTGGTAAAAGAATCTGTTTCAAGAGACTTTAAACTTTATTCTGAAATCCATATGGAGCATGTTTGATGTCTGGATTTGAGTCTCTGACCTGAAAACCAGACATCCAAATATATGAGTCACAAACATCGTCACACACACAGCCCAGGTTTATGAAAATGATGTGAATATATGTACTACATATGTACTACAGCCTTCCCATCAGAGTCACATAAACAGGGACTTTGAACCAGGTCTCCATGGGAACACTGTCGGAATAATGGTTCCTCCAGTTGAGTTCCAAAGAGCTTACCAATAAGTATATGTTTCAGTTAGCATTTTAACTGGGGACATCTGTCACATAGTTGGCTTTCACATGAGCATATTGTATGACTGACGTGAAAAAAATCATGAAAAAATAAGTGTGAAAGGAAAATACATCCAAGTGTTTCTCTCATAACTATACTTTGCTATAATTGCGACACAGTAGGTCATAAATATGTGATAGTAAGTCATAATTGTGAGAACGCCTGCATAATTTAAAAATGGCAGGATGGAAAGGAAGTAGAAATGAGGGCAGAAGGCATGAGGGAAGGAAAGAAAAAGGAGAGTGGATGTAGATGGAAAGAACCTGCTTCCATCTAATTGCCTGCACTCATCTTTTTGTCTGTTATGTTATTTTAAAGGTCTAGCATTATCCTGACTGGCGGCTGATGCCCTGGTTCAAATGAAACAGCCAACTACTCAAAAATATGTGTAGCTGTATTTTTGAACGGGTATCTGCATGAACAATAAGGCTGATTAAGGTTAGGAGGGAAGAAGACAGTAGAAGGGATGAAAGAACAAACAGAAAGAGGAAATGGGTATTGATCAGAAAGTGACAAGAGGTAAAAGCGGATGCTAAGGCTTGGTTCCAATGCAGGAAAATCCAATAAGTCTCTAAGATCAGATATTTTGGACAGACTGTCTGCAGTGTTATTTGCGAGTGATCAGAGCAGGATTTGTGTGTCCACACCAAAGACAGCTCTTCAAAAGTGAAGCCTAAGCAAGTAGAGCTCCCCCTGGTGACTGGCTGCAGTACAGGTCATTCGTTTGGCCAATGCAAGGAAGTGGGGATGTGTTGTCCATATTTATATACAGTCTGTGGTACAGACATCACCACTGTAACTGCATGGGCTATTAATGGGTAAGTTGCTGTAAATTTCTTATGCTTGGTTTGTACAGAAGCCTCCACGGAAGTGCCAGCATATATTTTGGGGTACATCTATGGATTGTTGTTCTCTGTGTTGTCCTTCATGACGATCGGCTGGTAGCTGCATGGATTCTGCCATCTGTCATTCTGGATCTGTTGTCGTTGTTGTTGTGTCGCATTGTGAGTGACACAAGAAATATTTTGAATTCAGATTTGAGGGGCCACAGCATGTGGACTGAGATTCGTCTGTAGAAATGCACTTGGATTAACATTTCAGATCACCTCCATGTTGTTTGGACTGCGTTCGCGAAAATCAGATGTTATGTTTGTGTTTCGCTGTCCAGACTTTCTCATATCAGTCTGGATAGTCTGGATATGCCAGCTGATTTGGGCTGGCAGTCTGAATATATCCAAAGTTGCCAGAATTTCTCTCTGCATCACTCACTCACACACACAGTTACACACACGCACAAACCTCTGCCACTCTTCTCCAGCACTGACGCTGTACTGTACAGCAGCTCTATTCTCTCTGCCTCTATATTTCTGGTTCTCCTCTCTGTCTGTTCAACACATTCTCCACTCTTTCACTCCACCTCATCCTCCCTCTACCACTTCCTAGTGATTATAAATAACCTATGGAAGACATTTCAGAGAGTGCAGCTTTGCCGCAGGAGCTGTCCCCACAAATGGAATATAATAACCCACCCTATCCGAGCCCCCTCCCCCCTCCACCTTCCCGGCGTGCTGCAGGTCCAATCGGAGCAGCAGGAAATATCAGTAATTAGGCAGAGAGCACAGTCTCTATGCAATTACCGTCTGATATCTGAGGCATTCGTTAAGCTTGTTAGTGGGGATTGGTAGCTTCATTAGGAGAAGAGTGAGAAGTGAGAAACAGCAATAAAGTTGATTTATAGCCACAGTGCTGGTGACCTTTGTTACACATCATCTTCTGTTCTCTTATTGTCTTACTTCCAGCTCCTCTGTAATCCGATGGAATCATATAATTAAAAAAAAAAGGCAATACATTTCCTTTTAGCGGAGAATAAAGGGAGCGATAGGAAAGTGTGGTTCATGCGATGATGATGAGATGTAGAAGAATCTTTGGGTGGTGGAGCAGTGGGAGGCCATTATGCAGTGACAACAATGTGTCCCAAAATGGAAATGTTTCAAGAGATATGAAAAACTGCCTTAATTTGTTTCCATGTCAGTGTTTTTAGATAAAATCTTTATCTGATATCCTAACCCAAAAATACATATGTATGGCATTTGACAGTTACCATATGGGAACAGAGATCTATATTTTCTACAAAATGTGTTTTAATATACCTTCAAAAAGTAATATTTTTTTTAGGAGCAACTTTGATTGTCAAGGTCCTCTTGCTCAGACTGATGTTTCAAATGAAATCTTTCGGTTCAACTCCACCAGTGCAAGAAATCAACATGCAAGCCAACACGGATGCAGTTTTCATGGCCCTTGAGAAAACAGGCAAGTTTGTGATTTTAGCAAATGCCTAATAATACAGTGCAAATGATTTTACTGAAAAAACTACACACTATACACTAAAACTTCAGTGTATAGTCTTTCAAGGTCTCATTGTGCACTACATTGGCACAACTGCGATTTCCAATTTAAGACTTTATCATTAGACTTAATAAAGTTATTTTTTTCAACGATTTTTTCACAGTCAAGGGACTTTAGGGAGCGACCGTCTTAAGTGAACCTCTTCCAGGCCTGAGTGGATGAGAGATAGATGTCAAATAATCCACTGCTCAATAATAGTAGCTATGGTACTATGAAGCAAAAACGGTTGAAGAATAAACTAGGTGTCATATTCCTCTGATTTCAGCTTTTAAAGGACCATACCACTCTTGTTTATAACAAAAGTGTTGGTTGCTAGTTTGTTTATTGGGACTGGGAAGTTATCACCCTCATAACCCACAAGTTGCTGTAGAAGAAACTGTATTTCTGGCTTGATTTCAACTCCTACCAAGGTACATGAAGGAAGACAAACAACTGTAGAAAGGTCAAGACTCCAGCAGCACTTGTAGTGTATGGAACAACTTCATTGGACTGATGTGTTTTGGCTTGTAGCCTTCATCAGGAAACACACTGCAAACTATTGTTTCAAATAATGTATGACGTATAAAAAAAATAAGTCATTTTAAATGGAAACAACCAATGCACATATAAATACAAGCCAATGAGACACCTGCAAGATGGGCTTGGCCATGTGGAATCAGGCCAACCGATCACATACATCCACATATGCAGTCCAGTAAACACCTGACGGTCATTTGGTTTCAGGCCTTTCACTGAACCAGACTTGAGGATTGTTTAGCAACAGTATTAGAAAAAAAGAAGAAATAAGTTAAATATAAAATGAAAATGATATAAACATAAACTTGATCATATTCATGCATATAGAAAACTTAATTTACACAATGTAAAATTCCAAGATCATCTAGTAAAAGAAGTGTATGAACTGATTAATGGAAACCCACAAGCTGTCTGTTGAAAAGACGATTTTATTTATTTACAGGGCTGTGATATACAGCACTGCAGTGCTTAATATGTTGCGAGGCCTGAGCCACAGCAGAATATTAAAATATGCAGAATTTATTAGACTGACTGAATCTCAGGGTCTGCATCTCTGCAAATGTTTTTGAGGACTAAGAGTTGGTGAAAAAAATCCACACTTTCTTCAGCCAACAAACTCGCTTCTATTTTTACCCCAGTGTTGACAAACCATATGAACACTTTCTAATAAGCTGAGAAACCTTGCTTGAGTCTAACCACATAATGGCAGTGACTGTCTGTCCCGCTCTGGAGCTCAGACAGTCCATTCATGAGCACAGGCTATTGTGTTTTCCAGGAAAGAAAAATCACCATTACAACAAAGACAACAGCGTACTTTTAAAGCGCTGATTAAGTCTTTGAAGGTTCACAAAGGAATGCAAATACGGAGCGCATAAATGACAATTAGTTGAAGGTTGCTGATATGAAAGTCCTGCAAAACTTTGCAAAAATTGAGGTGGTGACATTCTTTGTTTTGTTTAGTGTTCTCTCAAGAAGCAGGCAAATATTCAGTACACCCACCGCTTTGATTTGTGATTTGCTTCTAAAAACAGTCTAAGCTTTAGAAAACAACGGATCAAAGATGGCACTGAAATCTGTGTGGAAGAAGACAAGAAAAAGGAATATGTTTCCATGGACTGCGCTAATTTGTCCGCAGACCAGACAAAGTAAGAACAAGATGAATTTACTCCTTAGCAAAGAATGAATTAAGTGAACAATAATGAATCTCCCCAAGTTTTTGGAGTAAGTTTGAACTGCCAGCTCATGCTGTGCCGCTCATGACAGGACTATCAGGAACATATCTTCCTGTCTTAAAGAGAGTCATGTCTCTGTCTTGC
Source organism: Planiliza haematocheilus (assembly GCA_005024645.1). NCBI lineage: Eukaryota > Metazoa > Chordata > Actinopteri > Mugiliformes > Mugilidae > Planiliza > Planiliza haematocheilus. Next base: position 13,294,993 of record SRSE01000465.1, read on the forward strand.
AAATTGCAATGAAAAAGCACACAGTGTTGCCAGCAGTGCTGAGACATCTACTGGTGTATAAGTCCACATTTAAGGGCTTGTTTAAAGCAATGGCCTGCACATGCACCTGAAGACTTACAGTATTTAACATCTATTGAATCTATCTGTCGTATCCACAGTCACAATAAAGCCAATAAAATGGCTCATGTTCAACATGAACGTTTGAGTTTAGAATTAGTGGGCCTCCTTTATAATAAAGACCCAAACTTTGTTGTGATGTAAACGAGAGCCCTGTGTGGTTTTTGACTATTGGTCACTGTCAACCGCTTGCTGCTTCCTTTGTGTTCCGACACTTTGCCAAACAGCATGTACAGTGACTGCGACAAGAAGCAAACACAGTTTCCAAAGCTTAGAAGACACTTCTCAAATATTTTGCAAGTAAACATTGCTGCAGCACTCTGCATACAAATGCACAAACTAAAATGCGTGCATACACAGTTTCACACTGAGCCAGTTTTGTTGTTTGTTCTTTCATATACAAGTCATTTGTGTGGGATAATGCACAGATAGAAAATATGCAGCAGGTCTATTCTAGCTGCCAGAGTAACTCAGTATGTACAGATAACCACAGTCACATCTGTTTGAAACCCATTCAGATGTACTGTATGCACTGGAATTGCATAGATTTGGTACAATACTTTAGATACTGTACTCATGAAGATGTTGTCACTCCAATACATTACGCACATTCCCCAGTCGATATTTTTATTCAATGGCTATCTTTGTAAGCACCCTTATCTTATACTGCCTATCGTCTGTATCAGTTACATGTGATGGCAGCGACAAAGGTAGAGGCACAGACTGAAGTCTGAGCTTTTGACATTATGTATAATTGAAGTTTTAGCTCTTTGACCACATATAACAGTGATGGGGTCCCACCTAGCGCAAAACCACTAATGTAACAGGACACATTTTTGTATTTATGTATCACTTCCTTCTTGAACATGATATAAAGAGTTTTTCAATTAGAATCGCACATTATTTGAATAAATATATGACGGTTGTATTGAAACTCAAGGTTTAGCTGAAATACTGAGTGGATAATGCCAGCGAGCCGCTAACCACCAATCAATCAAGGCATAATCGGAGAGTCAGACTCTAGCTGTTGCTTAACATTCTTTCTCGTGAATATCAAAGGTTCTGTTAAAATACAGCCAGACAGAAACTGGTTGCTCCTCAGGAAATTGGGAACAGAATCTGCAGTCCCTTTTACCGAACATATGTTGGCAAAGCTATGTCAAACCTTGAGCTTTACGCCGAAATGAGCTTAAAAAGACAGACTTTTGGAAGATGTGCATCTGATTTGGATAACAACAGAAGCAAGCTGGAATTCTGTAGTTTTAGTATATATATATATTTTAGTAAAGTCTGAAAACTGTGGCTATGAAGTGAAGGTTTGTGAAACAAATGGGTAGCTTTTGTTTCGACACATCTCACCCCACCTCACTAAGTTCAGTTAAAAGCTGCTTTCACTGCCAAGTATAAAAGCAACATAATAATGTAAGAAGCTATATCGACAGCGATGACGACAGCTTTGATTTAACGATTTCCACAGGCCTGGATTTTCTGTCTTCTTCTAAATTTCAAAGAGCCTTAACTTAAACCCAATTTCACCTGAGTGTGACCTCAGATTGGCTCACACTGCAGACTACTTGCTACACACTATGAATTCTCAATAGCTCTCCAACTGTAGCAATGTGAATTATACACTGATCAGGCATAACATTATGACCACCTTCCTAAAATTGTGTAGGTCTTCCTACCTGCCTCCCAAACACTTGTGATTGGACATGAGCCTTCTGAGAATGTTGTTAGTGGGGGGCTTTGGGTCCTGTGGGTTGAGGGAAGGGGCCTCTGTGGATCATCCCACAGATACTTGATCAGTTTGGGATCTAGTGAATTTAGAGGCCATGTCATCTGGGTAAGACTGGTGGGTGGTACATGTCTAAGTAACATCCACATGAATGAAGTTTCCCAGCAAAACACTGAATTGATACAAGATTGATACAATGTTATTTACTCCTCCTGTCAGTGGTCATAATGTTGTGGCTGAATGGTGCATATTAAAGTTATGAATTTGTGTTATATGGATGCATGTAGTTCAAAAGGATGCAAATACTTTTCACCATTTAAAAGCTTTAAATGTGTTTAACATGATGTCATTGAAACCACGATTAAAGAATCTTGGAAAGCAGTAGTTTGTGAAACACTGTGGGCGGTTAATATTCAGAGATGCTGGAATTTTAAACTAGATTCCAAAATACCACAAAGTGAGACACAACAAATCACACTTCTGCCTGAGAACTTGTGTTTCTTTTTGCAGTTTGTTTAAATGTATTTATTTATTTTTTTTGTTCTGGCAGTGTCCAGCTTGTATGTGAATATATTTAGCCTCCATCTTCGCAAGCACGTCATTAGCAATTATCACACAGAGGAGGTGCGTCAAGTGCTAAGGTGTAAAATCGCTGGCTTTAATATATTTTTATAAAACAGGTCCCTAATCACACATTTTCATCCTACACTGATGTGCAATTAGTCTGCCACCCAACCTAAAAATACTGGCATCTTGCAAACCCACAAAAAAAGCTGCTTCTCTCACTTAATGTATTATTAAATGCAAATGTCAAAATGTGTTAATTAACAATAGATATGCAGAAATGATTACATTGGCGCATATTAAATTGAGATCAAATGAGTGCTTCCTCCAGTTCTTTGCACAAGGTATATTTCCAGTGTGAGGATATGCACTTAAGCATAAGTCAGGTTGTTGGTAATCTAATTAAGTAACTTTTAATGTTTTCAGATGTTTTTATTCAAGTTGAGCAAACTCACTACTCCTTCCTTGAAGTTTTTCCAGACCAGAAAGAGTGGGCAGATTATTTAAAGAAAGCACAATTTAGCTTAGTTTTGTTCTCTGCAGCAACAAGGATGTGGTTGCTCAGTGGCTTCCCACACAAAGAAGTTGTTTTTTACAGCTTTCGCATTGCCAAGTCAAAGGCATCGCAGGGGAAGCTGAATAAGCGAGGTTATCACTTTATATAGACATCAACATGCATTATGATATGCAAGGGAGGACAGCGATTGAAAAGAACAGCTATTAAACTCCTTATGGCCATGTCTTCTTATTGCTTTAAGTGGCCCCATTTGCATCCTGAAACAGTGAAGCGATGACTGGCCTTGGCGTCGTTGAAATCTGCATGCACGCATCAATCATCCATTTGCCACCCACTCAAACAAATGACTGTCTGATTTAGGGATCTCCCCCCAATCACACATTACCATTACTTCACAACAGAGAAATGTTAGGGTGATGATACTGTCACATTAATCAATGCATTCTCATTCCTAGGGCGTCAAATGTTGCTGATTTTGCAAAGGCTCAGGCATTTCAGAGACATGCACCTGGTGTCCTTTGGCGACGGCAATGTAGCGCACTAGGTTTGCGATCGACTTCAATGTTAGTCCACCCACTGTAATATTAGATGGCCAAAACAATCATGGTGGCAGCATACAGGATAGCAGTGTTGTGGCTTTAGAAGGAGGTTGGTGTGGTTTGGGGACCAGGGACGTAGGTTTGTTTCCCATGCGGGTCGATTATTTTTTCCCTGAGTTTTGTTTTAGTCTTGAAATAAAGTTTTGAACAGTTTTTCTTTAGTAAGGCAACACAACTATTTGGTTAGGTTGACAAAATGTCGTGGTTTTGAATTAAAATGCACTGTATTATTAGTTAAAACTTTTCAGTGTGACAACTATGCTCTCATGACATCTAATTTTAATGCTGCTGGGTTCATTCACAGACCCAGTGTGTCACAGTACCAACACCAGAACTGTCAGCTTCGACAAAACAGCTGCATTCATGACCTAGGAATGAGAGCAGATTCAATTACTCTAAAGTAGTCTGGTTTTAAATAAACATTTATTTAAAAAAATTAAATAAATTCTAAACTGAAAATGGCAACCTGTACTTTTACAATACCACGGAAGTACAGCATACTTTCAAATATGAATGCTGAACCACAGTTGATGAAAAAATAAATGTATTATTTTTTGTATTTGTATGTATTATGTTTACATTTTAAAGAACATATTTATATTCATCAGCCAATTAGCTCAACGGCCTGGGTTGATTCTCACTTTGGGTGTGAGGGGTCCTGGGTTCAAGTCCCAGACGAGCCCATATGTATTAACTTTTGGGGGTCTGGGAGCAGTTCCAGTTTCCCTCATCCCATCTTCATGATTGAGGTACCTTGGGGAAGCACCTTGCCAACATGCGGTACCCAAGTTGGGGTCTTGTGAGTTATTATTTTCAACAGAGCGACTACAGACCAATTTTCATTCATTCATTCATCTTCTGTGACCACTTGTCCTGTGAAGAGCCATGGGGGGGCTGGAGCCTATCCCACAGACCAACTTTCCACTGCAAATGATGTGTGGGAGGCTTCCGGGCTTATGAGGATGCCAGAATCAGACCACAACCTTGTGGGATTGTTTGCAGCTTGGCATTGTTCTACCAGTGCCAGAGCTCAAATAAAAAATAACAGTGTTACTCCTTAAAGAACATAACTGACTCATCAAAGCCAGAACAACAAATAATAAATTAAAATTCAGCTGCTGTTTTTACAATCTCCAGAAGAAAAATTTTAAATAGTGAAAAGACTCTTGCAACCTGAGCAGTCAGACGCAAGTCATAACAGTCAGTCTGACAGAGTCGCCGACAAATTGGACGGCCCAGTCACAGTTTTAGAAGTGCATCCACATGGGTGACACAAACAGAAGCAGAACTAGCAGAAACAGACATAATGATGCCAAAGAAAACACACGCACACAATATCTGAATATATTTTGTTTCCTAATAAAATGAAAACACACGGTGTCGAAATGACTGCACTGTGGGCAAAGGTGGCAAAGATCAGGAGAAATGACTGAGCTACATAACAATGGTGAATGTAGTGCACATACCATATATAATAACCAGTTAATGGCAGTCAGATGCAAAACCTTTGGTTGTCATAAATTAAGTAAACAAGGCCACTCTCTATGATACAATAAGTGGGTAAGTAAGTGTGATATAGGCTTCTTTCAAATGTCCAAAGTGGACAACATTCACAGGCCTTTGTAAACCTGGGCTGCCCATTTGAAAATTTGACTTTTTTTTTTTTATTAATATTACTTAAATAAGTTACCCAACAGGTCAAGCGCATAAAAGAAAATTTATGTTGATTAAGGTCGTTAACTCGTGTAATTAGACACCAGTCCACATGTCCCCCATGTGGCAAAATAGATGTTAGACTTATGATTAGTTGTGGCAATTTTTGGAAGACACAGCCAACAATATCTTTTCTTATCTGCCAACTGTGGGCAGAAGTGATGGCTTGGCCCTTCCAGGCTTAATTAAGACTTATAGATTTAAGTTGTCCTTGTGCCAACCAAATACTCTTGGCCATTTTGACATGCACGGAGAGAGTGTGAAAGAAAAGAAACAGCTGTTAAACTCCTTATGGCAAACTTGTCTCCTCGCTTAACCATTGTCATCTGGATTGCTGGTGAGTTATTCCATGACAAGGAATATGATGCGATGAGAACCTTGGTCCACATCAAAACCTCATGGTCTTGTTTGCATCCTTGACCCAAGCCGGTGGAGGCCCGATCATTATTTCAGTATTTCTGACAAAGCTGCACATCACAGGGTCCAAAATCCAACTTCCATGGTTCTCCATTTTGTGTTTTCAGTGGGCACATATTCACAGCACAAGTCATGTGGTGAACTTTAATTATGTTTTAACAACGAATTCAAAAGGCAAACATGAAACATATGACGGGAAAGCAAACACCAGATTAACATGCTGAAAGCCCCAAGGGAAAAACTGCCTTGCTAAGCTGCTATTTATTCCTTATTCTGCCTACTCGCTAATTAGTGGGGCTGTGCAAGCACAGCCCACTACTTGTTATTGTCGTCTATTTTTATTATTATTCCCACGGATTTTCGGTCGCTATCTCCTCCCGCACAGTTCATCGCACATACACGAAAAATACATCAAAACGTGCGTATCGATCGGGGCGGGTGTGCTATTATTCAGTTTCTCCAGGTCGGAACTATTCGCGACATAGTCGCGAAAATTGTTTTTTCGGGTTTATAATGGGTGTGTATTGCGCGGAATGTTCGCGCTAGAGTGAGAGGCCCAACAGTTAGAGGGCGGGCTGCTCTGAAAAAATGTTCAAAATATTTTTTTAAAACTGTGATTGCTTCCACAAATTTCACTCTACACACAAAATTTTCTCCAAAGTAGTAGTCATACTTGTCCTGATGCCTACAATGTGTCTACCTAACCGATAGGATTCACAGTTTTTGAATGAGAAGCCTAGAAGTGAGGAGTGGACAGCCTAACTGCTCCATAGGACCCAATGTTAATTCAGCAAAGTTTTTCGTCACAAAAGTTTAACGGACGGTAGTTTTCAACTCGCTAGAATGTCCACTTTTTTTACACTAGGAAGAATAAAAAATACATGTCTGTGTTCATGGAAGCCTTGTGGTAGTCACTGTGAAAAAAGTTTGTGAGTAACTGGCATACGTTTTTAGTAAATGGCAGTGGTTCGAGGGAGTGGTTCTGTGCTTCTTGGTTAATCAAAGCACCTGCGCAGCAGCAGTTAAGGAGGGGGAGGGCTGTTTCCCGCTCTGTCTCACTGACGTCACACACGCGCACACACACACAGAGGGAGCGAGGCTTGGGGAAAAAAAAAAAAAAAAAAAAAAGGACGGAGCGAGGCCTGTGGCGCATATGCTAACATATGCTAACTTCGACGGAAGTTAGCATATGTTAGTTAGCATACGTTAACATATGCCAACATGCTAACATATTAGATGTCCCTGCACTGCTCTCGGTCTCTCTCTGTAAAAATAAAATAAAAATAAAACCTCCGCTCTGTCGCTCTGATCACTGAGGGGCGGGGCTGCTCTTCACACACAGCGAGGGAGAGAGAGAGAAAAGAGAAACGCAGCGTGTGCAGCGGCAGCAAAGAGGAGTTAAGTGATCTGTGGAGACTGGACGACAACACGTGTCAGTGTAAGTGAAATAAAACCTTCACAAGTTGAAAGTCAACAAACATAACCTCCTTCGCAGAGGCAATAAGTACCACTAGTTCAACAAGCATAAACGTGCATCATCCCACACAGCAAAAGGACTGCGCAGCGGACCTGCCGCGGATGTATGTCGGCTTCCGGAACGGACCCGTATCGGGGTCCAGATGCACTGAGGAACTCCGCCGTGGCTCCGCGCTGCTCCGCATCCGCGATTAAAGCCTCACCTCCGCGGCGGGTCCGTTTGGGACCCGCTAATTGAGCCATATGAGTCCGCTGCGGACACGCAGCGGACTCATATGGCTCATTCGGCACGGGTCCGTTTTGGACCCGTTTATCTCATTTTCAAAATCCCTTCTGTTCATGTTGTAGGATAAACTAAACTATAGGACAAAAAAACGAGGCTATCACTGGGCTTAGCCTGGCTACTACAGCAATAGTGTAATCTTAAATCTGCATTGCCTTGTATTTTTAACCTAACAATATTGTCAACAGAAAATGTTCAAGTCATGCATTTACTGTACAAAAGTGATAGCTCAATGGAAATATAAAATTGACATTAACATTTATGAAATGTTATAGGTTATAGTCTATGTTTTTGTTAGGTTACTACATTCATTATGTGGTCAAAACCTAATTTAGTGCTTTATACAGGCGCCAGGTCGGTGCAGACATAAAATATGCCATCTATTAGGCTACAACTTCAGTGAAATGCTGCGTTATACACAGCTAAAATATCAGAAACTGGTGAACGACAAGAAGTTCAATAAAAATATGTTTTAATTATTATTCCTCTTAGCCTAGGCCACACCTGACACTATGACCCCTCCACTCCATTTTTACATGACAGTCACAGGCTGCCAAAACATTATGACCACTTCACTCAATACAGGACTAGATTAGGGTGCCAGAACATGACTCTATACAATATTATTTCTAGACATTACCGTTTAAGTAGGAAGTGTCGTCAGTTCATGACAGTTAAGATTGCTAAACTTTCATATACAATATTCTTAAGAGGTTGTAATATTGCACTTTCATTATATATTCCCTAAGAAAATGTTTGTCCCACAAGTTGTGTTTTATCCTGGAATTCTATGACTGCAAGGCAGCTGACTGTCACGTCCAGATTAGTAGCCTATGGGAAAGACTAAGCTGTCTTCACAGCTGTGAGACACCAACAAGGTATGCCATATTTTTTTGGGCAACATTTGTGAGGGAAGAAAAATCTTTGCTGCACTTTAGCATGGTCTCTAAACCCAGTTGTGCCCTAGTGGAGCTGCCTCAGAGCCCATCAGTGGAATGCTGGGGTTGTAATGAGCAGCTGTCGAGTGCAAGCTGAAGAGAGCACCTTGGGATCTGGGAGAAGTTTACTGACGCTCCTCAATGCCTGATTTGATAAACGCTGGTGTATATGAGAAGTACCTGAATCCATCATGCCACTTGTAAACACAGCTGGAGGGTGGAAGTGCATGCCGAATTTTAGCAGTACGAATTAGGACCCCTTGAGGGAACTTCATGGTAACTCACCTCAATTTGCTGAAGTTTTAAGTGCTCCTGTCCACATGAGTGGGAATGCCTAATTCACTGTATTTCTGTGGCCTGTCCGGTCAGATGATACGAATCCAACTAAGCATCTGTTAGATGAGATAGAAAAGAGGTACTCCAAGTATAGATGTACTAAAAGCCAAGTTAGTTGGAACAGCAGAATATTTCCTGTAGAAGAATGCTGCAGGAGTTCGTGCTTTAACTCACAAATGTTGCTTTGCTAGCAAAATAGCATGACGCATTAGACTAGACAGTTTGTGTGGAGTCTACTCACCTTCATATTTCATCGCATTCTATAATCTGTATTTATTTTCTATATTTCCCCCGACTAGCTGTCAAACTTTTATCAAATTCCATAAGTTTCCTCCTCTGCAGTGTATCTGTTTTTCAAAGTGTCCATTTTTGTGATGCGTGAAATTTCCTCACTGTCGCTATCTGTTGTAAACCGCTGTTGGCCGGGACGGGAGCAAGAGCCTCTGGGGTTATCTTGAGCACGCACACGCACATTTAAACACACATGGTTGGCAGCCAAACCGCGAGTGAGTGACTATAGCTGTTATCTCAGACATATCTCCAGACAGCGGTTATCCAAATCTGTGCACTCGGCTTGGCACAGCACACCACCCCAAGCCTTTTAGACACACTAGTCTGGACAGATGGATAGAGAGGTGGAGGAGAGAGAGAGAGAGATAGAGAGAGCGAGAGACAGAGAGAGAGCGCGCGAGAGAGAGAGACAGAGAGATGGAGAGACGGAGAGTCAATTTTGATGCATTAGTAAAGAGAGATGGAGAGAACATACAGTGAAGGGTGAGAGATTGTAACAGAGAGGGGTAAGAGGGAGCGTGAGCGGGAGACTCGAACCATTTAGATGCGCCATAATGGAGAGAAACAGAGAGCCCGGACAAATGAAAGGAAATACACTGATGTGGGTGATGGAGGAGCAGATAGAGAGCAAGCAGAGGGGACCGAAGAGATGATGACCTGTCTGTATTAAGCTGCTCTGTGTCAGGAAATTGGCCACTGACCCGATGCTCGCTGACAAGCCATGAAACCGTCTGTCACAACATAAGCCTTAACAAGATGTTTGGTCGAGAGCTGAGTCTCATACTTTATGTAACACAGGGAAAAGATGGAGACCATTTGCATTAACAAGTACCATTTGTTTCTACTTTCTCTGAGGGTTAGCGGTCAGTGTGTTGAAGTAAAGCAGGCGAATGAGAATGTTTGTGAGTAAACCATGTTACATAGTCATTGCACAGTTTAATGTAAACCCCTTAAAGTAACGCAATATTTTTTTGAGCTCAAATACCAACATTGTGATCCTTTGACACCATATATAATATCTAAACTAAAAAAGGGAAACTAGACGGAAAGTATACAGGCAACATGAGAACATGGCTGACATACAGTATACGATATAATTAATAAAAAATGAGGAGGGTGAATATGCATTCAGACAGATTGCTACGACGCAAACAGATTGCACATTAAACATGCTAGTCATTTGTTACTAAGCGCTAAGGAAGCTGATGCGATGCTAGCTACAAAGATCAGTCATAGCCTCGAAGAGCTTATCCAATTAAAACATGCTAGGTAGGCTGTGAAGACACATCTGCCGAAGTGTATGCACAGAATGCGACGTAGGCATTGCATGGATTTAATTTCACGCGTTTTAAATGCGCCACAGCTGTCAGTGCAGATGGGGAACGCGTGGAAGCCATTACAAATGGCTCAACTTCTAGCCAAAGCCAACAGACAAGGGGTGTGAGATAGGAGAGGACAGATATACTGTAGCTGCGGTACCCTCATAGTTTTTATGGTTGTTGGAGCACAGCCAGCTCCTGCCTCACATGTCCTCTGCGTCCAGTTTGCGCGCCCGCTTAAGCATCACCCCTCCCTGTGATTGGTTGCTTATTTTGAGGTTCCAATCAATGTGAAACCAGCTAGTTTGAGCTTGCCAACGTTTCTTGTTCTGCCACTGTGAAGACTGGCAAATAATCAACAATGTAACCCACGTTGATTGCCAGTCTTCACAGACACTTAACCTCTGGTCTGACTCTTCTGTTTTGTTGTATACATTCGGTTTAGGTACACCTATACACCATGCAGCAATAGTTCAGACATTCTGCATTTTTTTTTTTTTCATTCATTTTTGTTGAAGGCCACAGTTAACCCCTTTAACATTCCTGTAATTGTTGCCTAAAATGCCTAATAAAGGCACACCCAAAGTAAATTTAAAGCTGTTCTTGAAACACATGGAATACAGGCAGTATTTTGAAAGATAACACTCTGAATTCTTCTCCCAGATAGTCAGAATACACTTTAAGTGCTACTGGCACTGACAGGACTAATAGGAGTTCGCTTACACTGAAAAAGATGGATTTTATGTCCGCCTATTTTTTTTCCCCAATAATATTTGCCTTCAGAATGACTGTAGTTTGGTGGTGTGGAATGGAAAACACAATGGGACCACAGTTTGAAGTTCCATTTAAAATTTGACAATGATACAACAGAGAATGAATAGCTGAACCCCCCCCAGGATAGCACCAGGCTCACCAAAAGTGCCAAAAAACGAAGGAACTGTAAACAGTAGTCTAGAGGTTCAAAAGTTGAGTTCAGAGCTGTTTTGGTGTGACGATGTGTCTAATATATGCGAGCTAACTGTAGTTACGATCCAGAATATGTGGAAAGTATGCGCTGCTAACGGAGGTTGTGATAATTTGCTGGAGCATACATTGTGCCGTTATAGATCAAACACTTGGTGTGGACTGACTACTTTACTTGAGGTTATTTACTGGACCCTTGGCAGTGTAACAGGACCATTTTTGTTGAAGTTTTATCTGCTCTGGGAATATTGTGATGCTCAAAAGATGAGTCGTATACATTTTAGTGTTTGCGGCTCATCACAAAAGTGCTTACTGAGCCTGCAGTTACGATTGTATGCACAAATGGTATGCATCATTCTAATCTCAAGGAAAGAAGCTTTCCAATGATGGATAGCATGTATTGGCACATAGACAGGGAGCTGAGTTAATCCCCTGTTTAGCTGCAAAAAAAAAAAAACGACTGCAGGTGGATGGGACATTAAAACATTGAAGCAAGGGGTTAAAGGTGGCGCTGAATAGCATTGTCTCCAAATTTACACACACGAAGCAACAGAATATTAGAAGCACCTGTGAACATTCTGTGCTACCTAGTACACAATCACCAAATTACAGCCTCAGCGCTTAAAAACCCAGTCTAATTAGCGCATCAATTAAGGGTGTCATATTGTCTTCATATCGTGAAGCCTGCTGTGATAAATCAGTGGTTTTGTGTTAAATAAATTAAACCGACTGCGTGGTAAATTATGCATCACAAACCCTCAGCACTCGTCAGATCTAAATGTCATCATGCCTGGTGAGGGCTGAAACTGAAAATGCTTTCAGTATTAGTGAATCCAAGTACCTCGGGACACAGCGGTCTGATCTCTCCGGTGTTGGTGAAATCGTCCATCCGTTTTTTTTTTTCTTTTCATTTTCTAGTGAGCTGAAAGCCCCAAATGTCCCTTCACAAGTCTACCAGCCTGCCCTCTCAACAGTACAGATCTTTGTGTCTAAATTGCTTCAATCTATTCACATCTGTAGCTGCCTGGCTACTTTTCTTACATTTTGTCAAACCATAGTCTTTTTATTGTTTTCTCTCTACCATTACAGCGACTCTTTGTCTTCGCTTTACTCCTCTCTCTTTCTTGTTCTTCAATTGCAATCTTTCTTTTCCATCTCGCCACCGCTACCTGGCCTTTCTGTCCTCTTTCTCTTCTACCTTTTTTTCCCTCCACAATCAACAAACAATAGTCTCTCTCTTTCTCTCTCTCTCTCTCTCTCTCTCACACACACACACACACACACACACACACATCTGTGCAGAGTGCTTCAGAGTCTTGAGGGCAGAGATCTATAATATATCTGGAGGAGTCAGTCAGAAACTTTCCACTTTGTCAAGGTGAAGCAGATGGACACTGGCATGGTAATGACCACACACACACACACACACACACACGTGAGGAAAGACCACCTTCAAGCCTAGGCACACACACCTCCCATAGTAGTAATGATGCAGCTGTCATTCTTATTCACTATGGAAGAAGAAGAAGAGCTATGCTGGTTGACAGACACTCTTCAGAGCCCTGCTGGAAATGGTTGGTCTGACACCTGCAGCTTGAAGGTGTGTCCGTGTGTGTGTGTGTGTGGTGTGTGGGTGGGAGAGACAGCATTAGAAACACAAAGTGAAAAGTGAAAAAAGTGAAAAAGAGTGCAGCAACACATGAGTTCCCCTGCATACTGTAGCCACACAGCAAATGCTGTGGAGTGCTACAGTCAGTAAATGCTACTTCATGTTCAATTACAAGGTTAGCATAAGTAGACTATTTCAGTTGATACAGATGACCAAGTAGACAACGACTGCATAAGTGTGGTGGTGTTAACATGCGGCTCAGTTAGCATTAAGTCTGACCCTAGCTAAACTATGTTAGGTTAGCAGGCCCATCATTGTTGGTGTCGACGCTAGCGAAGAGCAAGCTTTTCACATGAAGTCCAAAAACTCTGTATTAGTCACTTGGCTATATTTCTCTTTTAATTTAACTTTTTTTGTGTTTGTGTTTGTATGCGTTTCTTTAACCAGGAACTCTACTGTGACCCTGAGGCAGTATAACACCTGCTGTAGGAGCTACAGGACTAATTTTCTCCTCCACCCTGATGTCTGGGAACAAAGTATCTGGAAAGTTTGATGTGGCATGTAATGTGTTGTTATATGCATTTTAAAACAAATGTTTTAAGTTTAACATGGCCTCTTTATTTCATCATAGTTAATTGTACATGTAATATGTAACTGTAAACAATATTTACACCATACAGTGTAAATATGGAGGTTGTTGAGTGTGTTAAATTTTAAATCTAAGAAGAGTCAATAATGACACTTAGTCAAATTAACACTTTGTGGTGTGGATCCATATAGACACTTTAAAAGTGTTGAGATTAACTGATGGTGTTGATTTGGGTATGCTGAAATTGTGAATTCAGGCCCTGTTTATAATACAATGTAATACAATAGGCATCCAATACAAGTAATAGAGAGCTGATTCACACACAGGCACACAGGCACACAGACAGAAACCAGTAGGTAGCATACATGCTTGGACTTCTGAAATCCATTTTCAGTTTTCATCTTCTACTCCTTCCCATCGTCTATCTATCCTGTCTATCCTGTCACCATCACTCACCGAAAATCCACTCACTGATTTACTCCACATTCCCAGAGGAACCGAGCATATGTGTGCCTCGAGTCTATTTGAGGATGAGAAATGGATTTCTGTGCATGTGTGTGGTTGAACGTCTATGAAATAAAAGTGTCATGTGCTTCCATATAATTATGTGTACCACTAATATGTTTTTGTGTGCACATTTACCCTCATGTACAGCAGGTCTATACAGTTTAAGTTATTATTTTTTTTTTTGTATTAATGTGTGTGCCTGTCATGGATGCTGATGAAAGGTGAACGTCACATGCCAAGTGATGACACATCATCATTTCTTCTGCTGTCACACGGGACGGGTGAGTGATGAAACAGAAGTCATTCCGAGCAGTTTAAATAGCTGTCTTCTTTCTGTTCACGCGGAGGAGTCAGGAAGTAAGATCACGAAGAAGAAAACATGCACATATGTCCGCCCACACGTACGCAAGCACATTCACATTTTTGAATACCTGTTGGAACTTCCATCGGGTAGAAAAGTCTGCCTACAATTCAAGATGTGAACTTAGTTCACTACTGGTTATAATGTTATTACTTACTTATTACAAAGACATACACAGGATGAAAGTGTGGAGGAGAAACAAACACAGCAGCTATCTTTACTCTTCAAAAGATAATTGAGAGACACTGTAGCTTACAAAAGAGAGTGGATACATTTTTAAGCCACTATGCAATCTGGTGTATTTGGTTTTAATGTGTCTAATCTTTTGGCAAATAGCTCTCAACCTTTAAGGCCCTGGCACTTACAGCGGAAGTGCCCTAGAGGTGAATGAGATTCTTGCCTTATTAGATATGACATAGCATTATTTTCAACCATGGACTGTTGCTGAAAATAAAGTTTTTTAACACTGTAATGGAAACACACAGAATAAGCAGAAAAGTAAGGAAAACCAATGCAGCTCTGTTTTGATGCTTGCTGGCCTGTCACATATAAAAATGACAACGGCCATAAAATGAACCTGCAGCAAGGTGTCGATTCAAGTCGGCTGCAAACTCTTAGGTTAAGTATATGTGTTATAGTTTGTACCCGCAGTAATGACATCTGTGTGGCAGTCTGGGACACACTGTACCTCTGGGGCTCAGAGATAAGCTTCTGGGTGTATGAGAGATCATCAGCCTCAAAGGTTAACCACGAGAGTGATAAAAGCTTTGTTATGTGGGTCATGCAGGGAGTTCACCGACCACCTAAGTGCAGACAGACTGAGAGCTGCAGCAGAATGGCACAAGCTCTCTCTCAGGGTGTGTTCTACTGTTGCCACAGATCCCCTAACAGAGAGTTGGTCTTTAAAATAAAGCATTGTACCACTGCTCTATCAAATGTGACATGGATAGTGATAGTTATGGGGTGGTTTAACCAATATAGAGAAAAAAATACCTCTGCAGGTAATTGGATAGTCCTATAAAAGATCAGAGCCATTTTGTTAAAAACTAATTCAACTCCACAGCACTCTGTTACCCATCATTGCATTAAGCCCACCCAAAATTTGATTGGCCTGGCAGATCTTTGCTGGAGTGACTCCAGACCAACGTTTCACCGCAAAATATTGTGGGTGGGGTAATTGGTATGGTTTCCAGGCTAGTTAATACGAGCCAGGGTATGAGTTATAATCTGGACAATCCTTTATGTTGATAAAACGATATTCATCAAAATGACCAATCAGTGACAAAGTATGCCTGGGCAAAGGAAAATACATTAATCATAACAAGCTATTTGTATGAAAACCAGCAATTCATATTATCCAGTTAATTTAGGAAGGAACGTGAAAACACCACCAAACATCAGTAAAAATATATCATTTCACTTCAAAACTCCACTAAACAACAGAATGCCATAGATCAAATTAGAAACTGGATTCATTTACCAAGTTTTAAGTTTTGCCTGTCCAGCATGTTGGTTTTTTGTCCTTGTGATCCTTCTAGCAATATTTTAATATTTTAATAAGTATATTTATTGAAAGTGAAGGCATGTAGGACACTAAGTTCTTACAAACGTGTATTCACTCTAATCAGATATTGAGTTTAGAAAGCTATAGTCTGTAAATTGTACTATAGTATTGACGCATTGACTCACAAATGCATTTTGAGTTAATACGTGCAAATGATTTCTCTTCGGGGTGCGTGTGTGAGTGAATATGTGAGATTGTCAACTCTGCGTGGAAAGGTTTATTAAATAAATTCTTATTATTAAACACTAAACATGTGATTGCCCTCTCCTCTGCCTCAGCATTCACACACATAATCCATCTCCCTCTCTAACCAGTAAAGGTCGTTGCCATCTAACTAAACAACAGTAACGTTCACCGAAGGTCACCTATTTGCCATATACATAACTGCATAATTAAAAGGTCCCTGATTAAAACGTATTAGATTTAGACTTTGTGAAGGAAGAAAGCATGGAAGGTTATCACCACAGCAACCCCGTCATTTAGCAAACATGGCTTTTTCGTAAATGCCAGATCTAACTGCTCTGACAGCTTATTTTGGGGGCATTTCCATCAGTGGGAGCGTGTTGGTCTCCTTCAACCCTGCGGTTCACGCTTTTTGTTCCAGACCTTTTGAAGTGTGAAAATTGACTAACACCTAACGGTGTCAAAAAGGATCCCAATGCCACCCACTCATGTTCTAAATGCTGAACATATTTTTAGAGGACAGGAGACTCTGGAAAACTCTTCCGATTTAACCTTTCATCTGCCTGAGGAAGTTTCACTGAGAGCTCATGCTGTTTTTCAGCGGCTCCTCTATTCATACTTATTCACAGGTGGGATCTTACAATTATAGCCCCCATCTTGTACCATTGGGTAGAGCCATTGGAAGGTAATTGCCTTGCTCAAAAAGTGCACCAACAGGGAAGGTCATTTTAGCAGTTCTACAATTTCCAGTTCATATCTAATTCTCCGGCTTCTGCAACAATTAGTGGATTTAAAGCTGATTTCTTGAGACCTTAAGGATACAATTTCCATCTGAAACCCTGTCATTTCAACTCTTGAAATGCGATCCAATATGTACCAAACCTGCATATTAAGTAAGTTATTCTAAAGCAGCATGATTCCCACAACCCTAAAGTTGCATAAGACTTGAATGGGAATCATTTAAACCTGTCCTAAGGTACAGACGACATTGTGAAAGGTAGTTTTGGTAACTGGTCACTCACTGTCAATTGACGATGACAATTTGTCATTTACCTCAGTACATTTAAAGCCATTTGAAAGTGATTTGAAAAACAAGGCAGGTGACAGAGTCTCATGGTGTGAAGGTCTTCCATTAAATAGGAGAGAAGTCCAAAGAACTTCCTGATAACCACCCACTGATCTGTCCAAACAATATTAGCAGCTGGAAAATGTCTTCTGACACCTGTTAGTCTTCAAGGGGTCAGCTCGCTCTGACAGTCCTTACTCTGCACAGTGGGAGAGTTCACAGAGTGTCTGATTTGCCTTTGGAGGATTTTCATTTTGACTTTACTCCATGAACTGTTATAATTACAATGCGAAAGCCCAGGGGGTGCCACCTGCACGTCAAGTAAAACCAATGTATTTGAAGATGCATATTTGTCCATGACAACTGAGCATGTTCCATCTAATTAGCAAATGTTTGGGAAAGTAAGTAAGCCGAACCTTATTGACCAATCCATCACCCCCCCCAATCTTCGCCTTACGGCAAATTTAGACTCTTCGTGGGGTATCAAGCCCTCAAGCCGAGGCAGTTGGTTTGACACACATTGTAGCCTAATCACTAAAATATCTCCAAACAAACTTTATCAAGGGCAAAAGGGCCCTTCTGGAATACCTGTAAGGTAAAGGATTAAAGTTTTAAGAGAAAAAAGAGACATTTGTTACCATCTTTAACTGTTTTCATACGTTTGGCTGCGGAAATCTTTTTCTGAAAGTGCCAGTGAAGAGCGACTGGAAAAAAGAGAGAGGGTAGGACTTGGAACAAACGGCACAGGCTGGAATAGAAGCTATGCCACTGCAGTTTTAGGCTATAGCCTCCATTTATGGTGCACCTGCTCAAAAGAAAGAATTACTCACTTCTCAAAATCCCAATCATCCCTTTTTTTAAGGTTTTGGGTGAAGACCAAAACACATAATCACTGATGGGTTTTGGTCCAAAGACATGTTTGGAACTCAAGATACACAAACTACCGTTGCACATTTCTGAGCTTAGTGCCCATGATTTACATGCCAGAGAGCAGCACATTTTAAAAGAGCTGCGAAGAATTTTAGTAGACACATCAAAGTGAGATCAGATAAAGCGGGAGCTCTTCATGTTTCAAACTTCCATTTTCCCTCAGTCTGGGCAACAAGGTGCATAATTCACCCCAGGGCGAAGAGAGAAATGAAGCCTGCCACCTCGCGGCATTTCATTCCCTTCCTGATGGCTGTCTTGCGTGCCTAAAGATACTTTATCTATCAAGTGCTATATATCAGAGATGCGAGGATGTGGCTGTGCTTTAATGTGCATTTTGCTGTCAAGGTGGGATGATGGCTGGAATAACAAAATAGGAAGAAAGGCAGAAGAGATTGTGGCAAGAGCACAGGACAGGGTAGGAGGTGGAAAAAAAATCACCACAGAGAAGAAATGAGGGAGCATTTGGAAGAAAGAAAGGTCAAACAGGAAAAGTGTGAAACATTGGTATGACGTGAAAAGGTGAAAATAGGAAAGGGGTGGAAGGTAAAATGAAAATCACAGGGAGCTTTCCAAAATGGAAAAAAAAAAAAGCCAGAAGGAAGCCAGAAGTTAATAGGCCGAGGGAGGAAGAAGAGGAGGAGAGCATTCAGAGGGGAAAGAAAGGAGGAGGGAAAGTGAGCGTCTCCCAAAAAACAGGGCAGTGTGTAAGTGTGGCAGACTTAGTTACCCCCAGGCTTCCTTTACTCTCATGCTTCCCCAGAGAAGCAATTAACAAAGAAATTATGGCGGAACAATTCACCCAAAGGCTCTGGTTGTCTCTTGTGCCGTTTAAGTGTGCTAATCACTTTTTCCATTACAGTACAGAGAAGAAGGAGTGGAAAGATGGGGGGAGTGTGTGACAAAAACAACGATAAAGATTGCGATGGAAAGAGACAGATAACATGTACAGATTGCGTACAGTCCTCTGGCATATTCATGATCTGCAGGATGGAGGAATGTTACATAGATTTAATCCAATCAAATCAACTTAATTTGCCATGTGTGTACACATGTACAAGGAATCTGTCCTCTTCATTTAACCCATCCAAGTGGACTCTCTGACAGTAGTTTCATTTTGTTTTTCAGGCGATTGCTAAAGACACCTCAGCCACAGACACAGAGGGAATCAAAGCAGTGACCTCAGTCACAAAACTGATTCTCTGACTAGTACAATCCACTGTTTTCAGTAACATTCAGTTTGATAACTTGGTATTAACCAATAATAATATTTTAGGCTACAACTATAATATCTGACCTGAGATATCCCATAGATCTCTTGGACCTGGCACACGCACAAAAACACTTTAGGAACAATTCAAAAAAACATGAAGAATAGCACAAGGTGTTGACCTGGCCTCCAAATTCACTAGATCCCAAACTGATCAAAGGCCCCCACTAACAACATTCTGTTACCAGACACCACAGGACACCCTCAGAAGGCCCATGTCCATTCTCTGATGAGTCACAACTGTTTTGGAGGCACAAGGGAGACATACACAATACTAATAAGGTGATCGTAATGTTATGGCTGATCGGTGTGAGCTACCATTCTAATTTTACCTTTAACTTCCTCTTGGACTTCCTGCCTTCCTGCCTCTTCTCACCTTGTGTATAGGTATACTTGTACCCTATCAATGCTACTGGACGCACAAGGTAGACCTACACATTATTAGGAAGGTGGTCATATGGACCAGGCACCTTTGCAATCTACCGGCCATAGCGACTGATGGATAGATGTATAGATGATATGTAAAATGCAGGACTAATAAGCTGTGTTGGGCCGGCATCAGAATATCAGCTACTGATACTATAAACTAAATCCTAAACTGGCTTTGTCACATTCAACATGCCTATCATTCCACATGACTGATTTGAAGGAACATCCACTTTTAAAAAATTCCTCTGCTGTTTCTACTAATTGTGAGTATCACTTCACAAATGAGTAAAATAATTGCATAAAGCTACTGAGGGAGCCGGGGGGAAACAAAATGTTCTTTTTAATCAACGAAATGCAGCTCGCTCTCAGCCGGGAGCACCAACGCTTTCTTCTCTATTTGCATTTATCTTTGGCCTCTAGCAAAGTTCTGCTGTCAGAGTGAAAGATTTCTCATGCGGTCTAGAAATGAACTTTTACCACACCTTGATAAAGTCTCACACAGACGCGTTAAAGACCAACCTCTTGTTGCTTAAAATGAACGTGCCTCGCGGCCAGTGCACTGGGACAGGCGGCACAGCAGCACACAACGCAGTAACACAAATACCTCCCAGCTGCCGACGCAGATTACAACTTCACCGTTCAACCGGAGGAAGCGGCTCCCATCCCTCCAACCCCTTTAACCACACTCCTCTAGAACAAATGTCTGCATTCTAATTAAACCCAATCAAACCAAGCACATCTAACATTTACACTAAACGGGGCTCTATAAATAAAGCGGAGCTCTTCTAATTTAGGCACTCAGGCATGAAAGGCTTTGCAGCAGCGCCTGAACTCTCTCCCACCTTGCTGCTGGAAACAAACAAATTAGCCAACTTATATTAAAGACTGCCTGCTATGCACGACAGGTAGCTATTTTCAGGTGGATTTTTTTCGCCTCTGATCTGAAGCTCGAGACGTCTTTCAAAGAAGTCATGCAGTTTTTATTTGACTGTCGGAGACAAATGCTTTTGCTTTAACTCACAAAATGCTTTCAAGAAGTTTTGTTATTAATTTGTTTTGCATTTCTTGGCCGAGCCTCGCATAAAATGTAAAACTATATTGTCAAAATGTGTAAGACAGCATGAACAGTTGAAGACATCCTGCTATTGTCCAAATAGAAGAAGCCAGAGAAGGAATAGCAGTGATGGTTATTTGTGTGTAACGGTGGCTGAGGGCACTTATTTTTCATCTTGAATACAGAACACCACAAAGGAACTACAGGATAATTACCTTACCGCACACAGTTTGAACAACAAAATCCCAGTCTGTCGATGCATTTATGATTTAAATCTCAGATGTGTGTGTGTGGGAGGTATGTCCCCCCCTCCCTACCCTCGGGTGACTTGCGGAGTGTGAAATGGCTGAACGCAGCTTGGCAGCCACCACTCCTGAGACGTACGTGAACACCGAGACACAAACAAGTCTGCAGGTGCATCGGCAGAGACATAAGCGTTTTGCCAAAGAGTTTAATACAAAGCAAGTGAAATAAGCTATGGCCGGAAAAAAAAAACGTATGAAGGCACACAGCAGTCTGCAACTGCACTCAGCTGCAACATTATTGGTACAACTGACTAATTCTAATGCAGTCAAATACAAACATCTGCAATTAATTCTATTACCACTAAAATTCATATTTTTTATATTCGTTAGAATGACAGCTGGGATAGGCTCCAGCTCCCCCGTGACCCTCCAGAGCCTCTAATTCCAGTTAAATGGTGCAGGATACAATATTTTACACATTAGTATGCTTCTTCTCTGATTCTCCCAGATTCCCCTGGCGCAACTTGATTAGCCTGCACAGCATTTAGCACAGTTGGGACAAGCTGAAACATCATCTGTGAAGCCGGTGTGGATCGCACTCAGTGGCGCAAATTCCTGCAAGCTGTTTAGAAAATCAGGTGGAGGACTAAAAGCAGAATGGTGTGATTTCCCGCTGTCTGGTTTTTGTGCCGTGTCAAGCTGTCCACATAATTTGGGCCGCATCTTGCAACTCACATGCTCTCTAAATAAATAAATACCACTGTGAATGGGAGATTATCTTCCACATTTGGTGCAAGTGCCATTCTGGCTTTCACTTCTGTTTCGTGAATACAGAGTACTCCAATAAATCTTACTGACTGTCCACAGCTTGAAAGATGCCTTTTTTTTATTTTTTAAATTATGGTTCAACAGCTTCCTCTTGTGTTCATTTTTGAACTATTGCATTGCTGCTGCTTTAGATGTTTCACGCGACATCTATTTGACATTCACTTCACTTTTAGTCTATGTCTTTATTTTCATGGGCATTTATAAATTAAGTTCTCCACATGCTTCATCTTACTTTGCCTCTCAAATAAGGGATTTGGTTTGCTTTGTTTTGTGTAACCCCAGAATTGGAAAACTACTGGGCTCCCTCAAGGGCACGGCTCTCTGGAAACCTTTGAGTGCCTCTCTATTGTAAATGTACAACACTTTTCGAGCCTTAATTCTAGCCCCGGCTAGGGATTGAACAGTTAAATCACAAGTCTCTAAACCATGGTCTTTTGATTGAAGCGGGTTGTTTCCAAATGAGAGCGGAGACCGGTTTTCCCTCCGTCCGTCTTGTCCATCCATCCTTGTTACAAAAACCCCTCTTGCCTTCCCGGCGTCCCGCACATCGACATTACTCCACTCCTGAAACCAGCGGGTATTAAGACTGACTCTTCAATCCCAGGCGATCGATGCCGTCACTTACCAACCGAGTCACACCGCTGATTACAGCGTCCCTCAATTTACAGTGCTGCTGGTGGAAGTGGAGGAGGAGAGGAACGAGGGATGAGGGAAGGTGAACTGCTAGATGAGGTGGACTCCCTGCTGGGCTGGTGTGGGCCTACAAGACTCTATTATCTCAAGGTGTAGCTGGTTGTGAGAAAATAACTTGATTATTTACAGTGCATGCTACAAATGTTTTATATTTAAACTGTATGCATATATATAATAGTGGTATATATAATCATTTTTATCTAATCAGATTTTCTTAAAGATGACACTCCGGGCATTTCCTCTAGTTGCACTTGAAAAAGGAGAAAGCTGGAATGGTTTAGAGACAAAAGGCAGCCATTTCCTGACAGTGCTCATGTCGGATTACATGGCAGACGCAAGAACTTCAACAGAGCTCAACACAGTGCGACTCATTCCGTTTCTGCCTCACATGCCTTTGTGGGAACATGAAAAACACACGAGAAGAAAAGACATTAAAATGAGAGGATTTCACATCTCTCACTTGTACACGGCCCTGTGTGATGATGTTCTGTACAAATAACAGACAAAAAACAGAAAGCTGAAAAAGAAAGCTATCTATCTATCTATCTATCTATCTATCTATCTATCTATCTATCTATCTATCTATCTATCTATCTATCTATCTATCTATCTGGGTGCATCTTCATCAACCGTCTTAATGAGTTCCATTGGAGCTCATTTGAGGCTGTGATTAGATTCCTGCTAATAAATTATGTGTGTTCTCAGCAGGTTGCTGTCCTTGTGTCGGCCACCACACAGTGAGTGTGTGTGTGTGTGTGTGTGTGTGTGTGTGTGTGTGTTTGTGTAGTGGAATGGGACAGGGCAGAGGCAACAGAGCTGAATCAAAACCTGCTTAACTTCATTTTCACCACCCAGCTTAGCACTTCATGGGAATTGCATGACAGATTATGAACTTGTGGTGTCTTCCTGGTACAAAAATGATAATAATAATAATCAGCATTTGGTTATTGTATAAAATGTAGTACTAAAACATTAAGGTAAAATCGTGTGAACTCTGCATTCTTCTCTCCTGGCAGCTTATATTGAGTTTAATGTGATCTCATCACCTTGGAACTATTCAGAGCGGGTTATACAAAAGGGTTATACAACTCAATGTCCTCAGAAATGACTCCATATTGAATCATTCCATGCTTTATGACATATATCCAGTGCAGTGGTGTGGCCTTTATGTAGTGTGGTAACAAGCTAGGGCTGGGGTGGTGGATGGTCAAACATTTATGCAGACACCATCATAAAGCTAGAGTTAACATTTACCATTGCATAAATCCTAAAGGTACGATTTGTGAAAAAACTCTAGAGCAGGGGTCGGGGTGGTTTCTGTTAAATGGGAAACTTCATCAAGTGAAAACAAAGTAATAACTATGTATAAAATGAGAAAATATTACGTCAGGGAAAGAATACATAAAATCTTATGCCACAGTGCAGCAATACAACACATCAGCTGCTGTGGGTTCTAAATTCTGCTATTTTTGTTTCTTAGCCCATCCTCTTTTGGTTTCTAGGGCACCTGGACATTAGAGCAACCAGTGTCATCTTCTTGTAAAAAACAGAAACCGCTGCAGCACAAAGATGATGCAACAACCAACCAGCTGCTAGATAAGCTACACGACCAGCCCTCGGCTTGGTCCTACCATAAAGATAGCAACTGGTGTAAGATACATTCTCAGTCGTGTGTGAGACTAAAACCAGAGTCAGTCTGTTTGACTTCTTCTGTGTGCAGCTGGATAGTCCTGCTACCAATCAGAGTTCATAAGTTTTTTAGCTGCTTAAACACAACTATACCCTTACATTAACTATAGAAAGCAAAACTTTCAAATAGGCTGGTTTCGGGTGACAATGCCCACGTTCCAAGATTCTGCAACGTGCTTGTCTGGCAGTGGGACTGTCAGAGAGGTTTTACACACTGGCGGTTACTTTTACATTGTGCAGAGCCAAGTGGTTGGCAAGTAAAATGCCTGCCAATAACGATCTTTTCCCCACTACTAAAATGAAATGCTTGATTAACTTGAAAGAGGACATTCACATTTGAAACTGTATCACCAAACCTTAACACTATATGTCTGGTGATTTAGCATGTGCTGTATGAACAGTGGGAGCACCATGCATTTAAAAAATAAATAAATAAACAAAAAATAAACATGCATAAAAAGAACCTGATGCCCATAAGCCCGTTAAACTAAACCAGATAATAACCAACACAACAAACGGAGGATGTAGCAGCATCGCAGAAGGAAAGCTACATGACTAAAAGCATCATGGGCATTTGCGTCTCCTGATTCTTTTCTTCATCAATCATTCAATGTAATAATGGGCTACATCTGCACAGATATAAAGCAAATAGATATCATCTATAAAATGGAAGAAAAGACAGTGAAGGAAGACAAAATGCTATCAAATTAATTGCGACAATTAATTAAAACATGTGCCAAATGGTCCATTGCTTTCTTATCTTCATGCTTTCAAACACACATAAAAGCAAACCTGCTTCGTTCACTTTCAAAAAAGGCTTCAAGAATAAATGTCATCAGAGTGAGGATGTGCACAGGAATGCAGGACAGTGATGGGGATGCTCAAGGCTCGGACCCATTTTTATTCAAACATCAAAGAAACATTAAAGAAAGAGAGAATGACAAGCCCTCACACACGTGCACGCACCCACCCACACACAGACACACACACACACGTGTCCTGCTGAGTTGCTGAATTCCATCATACCTGACTCAGCTTGAGAACACTTACTTAGCATACAATACCCTGAAAATCAAAACACATGCCAGGGCTGTGTAGCCTGCACTTCTACCTGTTTGATGTACTTTACAGAGAAGAGATTTAAAATGTCCACTAAAATGGTCACTGATCAAAGGAAGTGAAAGGACAGGTATGGAGCAAATGTGGAGCTTTAGTATAATCCTGGACACAGGTTGACAACTGCGGCATGTTTCTACTGGCACTCCTTAGCCGATGAAAAAGCAGAAATACAATTGCAGCCCAATGCTTCAAGGTATTCAACCTGATATTGATGCTGGCACATAGCAAAGTATTCGTGTGGACCACACAGTGAGCTGCTGGATGACGCTGCATTGCACTGCAGCAGCCAGCTGGCCAGCTGGACTAACCTGAGTTGACAGCAAACCCTGCTGCACAGACACAGTGGTCTCGTGAAATGCATAAAGCTGCTGGATTTTTGCCTACTGGGAACCAGAATGCTTTTGCACTGGTGCACTTCAGTGGCCAAACGTTCTAAAGCACACACTATGTAGTACACGAGCTGTATGTTCTCATCATATGTGTTCATAGATTTCATTGTTGCAAAGCATTACTTCCTACTGTGTTTTTATTAGTGATGCCATCAGCGACTAGTGGGTGTTGATTTGACTTTCATCACATAATAGTCGACTTTAACAAATCTGAACTCATGCAACCCCTAGTTGCAATTAAGAGGCTCAGGGGCCTTGGCATTTCTTGAACTGTTCCTAAGTTGTTATTTGGAGTTTTGTTCTTGAACTGACTTTAAACTTAAGCACAATTTGTCTCTGAACTGTTTCTATTTCTTAGTCCGCCATCGCCGATATAAATTAGGCGCGGAAAAAGAATACCCATCAGTATAATGCAATCAAGAGCAGTGCAAACTGCAGCCTAGCAAATGACCGCTGAGTCTCAACCAACATTTATCTAAAACAGTTTCAAATTGAATACATTATCCTCTATTGGACTGCACGGCTGCATACATAATCTGCCGAGTGAGTGTATATCAGAGAGCCACTTGTTAGCCAATCAGTTTTTAGTTTATTGTAACGGTTCCAAGTAATTTACATTTATGTTAGGATAAACTTTCCTGCAGTGGGCTACTTTTCATTTTGCACAGCCGATCTCTTGGTTGTCTTAGGGATGGCCCTATGTATGTATTTATTTAGTTTCCTTTCCCCATTCCTCTACATACTCTACTACTAGCAGAATGATGCAGCCGTTAAGCATTGTGTTAGATTCATTATTGAATGAATGTAGTGGGCTAGAGCTGCAGGGTTATTACTACGTGTAGGGCTTGTTTCATAAGTAAATAAATTAATAATGAAAAAGACTCACACTGTTTATTTGCCCAGATTTATATCTCCAGCTTCCAAAATCTCCAGGCGTCCCTTGTAGTGATAAGCATACTGTATTCATGTGCACATCACCATTATCAATATTTAATACCTACAGAGACCACTGCACAGCTGGTGAGGAAGACCGTAATGTGGCTCTGCAGGGTTTGAGACAGCGTGAATATCATTTCAGTGATTTATTTATTTATTTCACTCAATAGAATTAGAATGTTTTATTTTGTTTTTGATCAGCTTGCATTACTCTGTTCCCAGCAAGTGATGTAAAACATAAAAGATAGTGCTGCATGCAATATGAATCGTGAGCCATGTTCATATCAGTGGTGTCACTACAGCACAATAAGGCCTATTCTCTGGAGCCACCCAGAAGCCCCACATATTATTTTCAGGCTTCAATACCAGTCCCGATACGGGCTAAAGTATATTGGTAGATCGTATATTATTCCTCAATATAACATCTTCAATATGACTGTCACATTTGTTCAGCTGTTCCATTGCAATGAACATACAGTATATTTATTTTTCCCCCTTTATAATCAGTTTCAACACATTACATTGGAGTGATGTGCACTGTGTAGAAGTAAACACATATTATTTTCCAGATATTGAAACAAATGCATATAACTGGTTGACAGGTCACCGTGTCTTTGGAGTGGAGATTAGCATGACACTTGGCATTGCCAGCTTCCATCAGTAATAAACTGTATCTTCTCTATTGCGACACGTTGTGTAGTATGTACTTGAAAGCACAAATCCATTCTCCAGTTTGTGCGTCTGAAACGTCTCTGCACTACATGGTGCTTGATTCAGCATACAGCACTGCCATTGTGTCGCTGGCTCCTCACCTCTAATGACACATTTGCATATGCGCTTTTATATTTTTCAGACATGCTCTGACGGCTGTTGAAACCAAAATGAGCAGGGATGAGCGTGAAACTGATTGAGAGCCGTGTCACAGAGGTTGAGAGGATACCTACTTTTTATTATCCAGTAAGTCAGAATTTTGACAACCTCAGAACTTCAAAGCAGAGAATTCCTCATGTCTTCACCGCGATTCTTGGCACCTCCCTTGAAGCGGCTCGGACCTTAAGCTGCAGAAAGTTTCTTCCTTCTCAAAACTCTTCAAGAGGACACACAAAACTTTTTATTTTTATTTTTGCCCTGTTTCTCAAGGAATTAAAGTTAAAGAGTCACAGTATATTAGCACATCAGTATTTCAGTTGAACCTTTGGCTAATGAGAAACTGTTCATTTTGCACATCTGGTGTTGTTGTCATTGCCACTGTAATTTTCACAAGGATAAGCCTGGATCAGCTCTGACATCTATCTTAGGATTGCTTGGAACATTCCTACTTTTCTGTCTATTACTAATCATTATATTATCTATTAAAATACAGCATATCCCACAGTTCGTATTATTACACACCACAGACTGTATATAAATATGGGTGGTGCATCCCCACTGCCTTGTATTGGTCAAACTGCTACTACTACTTCCCGGGATACAAGCGCCACCGTCTTGCGAGTTTGGAGCCAGAGTCTGCGCAGTGTGGTCTGAGAGTGGAGCCATGCAGTGCCGCATTATCAGTTTACTTGTCCTTATGTACTTTTTTATTTTTTTTTTCAACTCTAATGTGCCTACAGGACCGCATCATGGAAAGGGTGGCATGGCAACTGGTAGTTATATGTCTCATCCTGTTTGTATAGTGTCAAATAACTAACTAAAACTAAACTTATCACCACAATTGTCACTTGGGTATATATTAGTATTATATTATTCAGTCAGTCAGTTATTTTCTATACCCGTTTAGTCCTGTTAGGGGTCACGGGGTCTGCTGGAGCCTATCTTAGCTGTCATCGGGTGAGAGACAGGGATACACCCTGGACAGGTCGCCAGTCCATCGCAGGGCCAACACAGAGACAGACAGCCATTCACATGCACACCTACGGGCAATTTAGAATCACCAATTAACTTAACGAGCATGTAAAGCACTGAGTACTACTGTCAAAATTCACTCAAACATCACACATCTCATTAGTGTAGCTGGTTTATTATATACAATTATAAAGAAAGTACCCTAAATACAAGAGTCAAACTACAGTACAGCAATGTTTCCTTTACTGGCCCCTGTCCCTCTATCTTTGTTGTATCTGTGAGAAATGGTCCTTCTGTTAGAGAATGTGAAATAGAACATGTCTTTATCAGGATTTGACAATTTAGAGAGAAAAAAAAGTGTTCATGTCACTCTGAACTTCTCAGGGAATTTAAACTGTACTCTGAACTTTTGAAAGTGCTCTGTTCTGCCTCGAAATCCCAATGTGCAGCTCTTTTTGAAAGTGATCACCTTCTGTGCTCTCCGTGGCAGCTCTCCATTTATTTTAAGGTACTAAAGGGCAGTTTGGTCAAAGAAAAAGTGAGGACAAGGCAAAAGTTTGATATTGGTGCCCTGACTACTGCTGCTTCTCTAGTATTATTATTATTGTGGCAATTTTTATATCCAGTGCCAGATAATATGCATTGCTGCACCTTGAAACGTATTAAAACAATTAACCTAAATCAGTGTGACCTATATGCGTAATTCCATAAACCGCATTGTGCAATCATATCATAAGCATACATGCTACAGCATCTGCATACACATAAATCAGACATTTCCTCTCCCCGCTGATTAAGCTGATCACTGACAAATATGTAAACTTCAGCGGAATCCTACAGATGTAACGACAAACAACCTGATCAATGTATGCATGAGCATGTACGTCGACACACGCTCGCACACAGACTGACAGTCTGAAAATTAGCTGTCAAAACCATTAATCATGATGTGCTAATCAGGTCTGTTTGTGTTTGTTCATGTCTCCTTCTAAGAATCACGCTGTTTCTAACAAATTAATCCCCCCCCAATGGGGAGTGTGCGTGTGTGAGTCTGTGTGTGTAAATAACCCAAATGGTCTGTGTTTTGCAAGGTGTTGCTCTGCGTGATTTCTCCACTCTTTTGAAATGTGAAAATATGCCAGTGTGTTGCTAATGATTACTAATAGAAAGACAAACAAACAGAGGTTTTCCATTACTGCCTGTTGTTTCTTTCAAATTTCCTCTCACTTACACGTTGTGCTCTGTGTTTCTGTGGTACTGAGTAAGAGAAGAAAAGGAAGTAATGCTCATGGAAATGTCTCTCTTTACTGAGAGGCATCTTCAAGCATTACTAAAAATTCGAATCTCAGACAACTGTAATCACTTTCATTGTTGGAGATGTCAGATCCCACAAAATCCTAACCCTCCAAACTCTTTTCAAAAAATGTGATTTTTTTATGTTCAATTAGTCATTATTGTCTGGAAATGGTTGCTCAGTCATTTGGAATTAAAGGATCATACAGAGTTTTTGATGTTTGTCACATTGCCACTGATTGTCAGCTGTGATCGACAGCTGGCACATCTGATTCTCAGCTCTTGAGCTTACACTTTCTTGGACTCCTGCAGATACATGGGGCGTTTATATCGAACAAGCACAAGAACTTGTGTAGTTGGTAGTTCAGACTGTGACAAGTTTTACTCTTAAGTAAGATGCAGTGCGGTCGCTCTGTCATTGGAACGCCACTGTACATGATGACACCTGGGAAATATATTACGGATTACCTGAGTCCTAAAGATGTCACTGTGCCTCCTGATGTGTCCTCAAAAAACAGGGCTGAGCAAAAACATGCCAAGGTATCTGTACCGTACTTCAGATGCATAGTTTAGTCGCCGCTCAAGTACTGAATTGGAGCAGTACGCAAACTGAGAAATACCCACAGTTCCATAATACTGTGAATTCAATACATCCTAACGTACAAAAGAAAGATAGCTATTCTTTGTATAATATGACAAAACAGCATAATTGAGCCAATGGTAGCTACTAGTAACAACCACAGATAGCATAGCTTTCAGAGTGAATATAACACATAATATATAATAACACATCATTGTAATGATTCTTGTACCAATGCCTGTGATTGGTTGCAGTTCAACTAATGTCATATTGTATGGGACAGCTTATATAAATCTTATGATTTTTTTTTTAATCAGTATTGGACAAAACATGTTACCATACAGACTTCATCAGTGATCCTTCTTGTATGGTGAAATGTCCACACACATTATTTTGAAATGGGCAATGTCTCTAAGATTGACAACAGTTTTATTGGTGCTGTTGAGTGGCACTTGACCACACATCAGACCCCCATCATTTGCTACTGGATCACCAGCAGCTACTGAAAGGCAGGCGAAGCTTGGAAATGTCACTGATATACCGGCCATCAGCAGTGGTGCTCTCCAGGGATGAGTCCTCTCTCTGCATTAATGAGTATATGTCCAATGACCTACCCGGGAAACTCCTGAAGTTTCCCTAGGTTGAACAGCTGGTACCATGGTACGGTCAAATCAACCTGGAGCTGACAAACTGTGGACTTTTGAAAAGACTTCTTAACACTGTGCTGCCATTCAATATCAAACAGCCTTGTGCCACATGTGGAGTTCTTCAAGTATCTGGGAACTACCATTTTCCTATACCCAAAGTGGAAGATAAAATTCACTACATCTTCAAAAAGGCCCTCAGAGGATGTCCCCTCTGGAACAGCTGGGGAAGTGTGGTTAGCTAGTTCTACATCACAGTCATCGAATCAGTCCTGTGCATATCCATCATGGCACGCCTCAGAGCACTGTCTGGACCGCCACAGACAGCAGCAAACAGTAAGAACAGCAGAATAAATTACTGGTGCTTCTCTGCCATCTTCAAGAACCAGACAATGGGCAGGAGAAATCATTACACATTGCTCACACACTGAACACAATCTTTTTAACTCCTTCCCTCCAGCAGGTCCTACAGCTCTCTGTTTACAAAAACCACCAGACAAAGGAATTATTTTGCCCATCAGCTTAATTAGGTGACCAGTGACACTACTGATTGCTCCCAGTCTGCACATTACATATGCATATTATACTGTGGCATGTATACGTATGTCTAATGTTGTCTCTATACAGTCTGTATATTGTCATATATCTTATTATATGGTCTTAGAAAGTCTGTAGATTGTTTACATATTGTGTATTCCCTGTTAACTAAATGTATATTATCTGTATTGATAACGTGTTGCAGGATACTCCAGGTTTAAGTCACATAAGTCTAGCCTCCTGTTTTATTTAATCGATATAATACAAATTTGTGCAATACTCACACGAAATAAACATTCTCATTTTATAATTAGGCAGGACAACGGGTTTGTATTTATCGCTCTGTGTCGAAGAAAACAGAGTTTGTAGAGTTTTGTTTGATTATATGCCTGGGAAAAGGCAAGTGCTGGATGTAAATGCAAATAGCAGAGAACCTTTCTTGAACTTATGTGTCTCTTCAACTTGCGTCAGAATCATCTGCACTGCATGCAAGTCTGATTATAATTCAGCAGTCTGCAAATTGTAGGAAAATTCCAAAACCAATAAAGGTTTCATGGAAGATACTGCACATCTTCATAAGCTATTGACCATGTACTGTATGTAGGTGTTGTACCAGGTAATAGAAAAGACCAACAAAAGTCTGCATTATGAGATGGAAGGTAGCTTAAAACGCTTTAACCCAGAATACTGGATTTTGGTTCCTGATCAGGTTTTGTTGATCAAATGTTGCTACCATATCACAACTGACTTTAAGTGTGTATTCATTTCCTGCTCAAGTTAGTTTAGACACTATTGTTTTGATAGGAAATTACTATATCCTCACAGTTAGATATTGCCAGACTGTAACCTCCTGAATGACATTTTCTTATCTTGTGGAGACGTTTATTGTCACTATGTGTTAGATTAAGGTGTAACAACAACTAAGGGTAAAAGAAAACCAAGGTGACGGTAGGAAACGGAAAAGAGCGTCCTTTCACGTTCGTGTTTAAGATTTATGTCCTCATAAAGAACAATTGAGTTCACGGCTGAGACAGATGGTGGCAGTAGAAGAAACGTCAGGGGATCACCAGAGTCATTAGGAGACAACCTCTGGGGACCATGAATATATGTACAATATATTATAGCAATCCATCTAGAATTTCACTGATATTTCTGTCTGTACCATATTCGTCGACCAACCTAGACAGACCCACAGAGCCACCAGCATGGCAAATGAGTTTCAAACGTTTTGATGATCAGTACTATTGGGAATTAAATACTTTCACATTTGGTGCCAGGGGATAAGGCGCTTGGCAATTGTTAAGGTTCCTTAGCTTTGTCTATTTGTCCTAGATAATAGCCACTAAATGATACATTGAGGTCCACATCAAAAGCAAATTTCAGACATCTGTTTTTATTATACCGGGGGAGTTCCAGAGGTCATAGAAATAAACTGGATTTTAATGGTTCAATTCAGAGCCCGCCCTCCTGAGACAGAATGTTGAGAATTGAGTTATAATTAGGGAAGATTGACAGTGTCTTTGAAGTAATTAAGCCGAAAAGGCTGATGAAACTCCCCCAGGTGCAGGGAGGGAGAAGTGGCGGGAAGGAAGTGCTTTGGAGCCTGGAATTAAAAATGATTATTGGTTGCATGTGTGTGAGAAGACAGAGCGAGGGAGAAGTGACAAAGGGACAGACGGAGCACAACGCAAGGCCTGTGGGTGCCTCCCTGTCTTATTTGTCATGCTTCTTTGCTCCCATGTTAGTGTTGCTTATGCAACCTCAGAGCAGTGCCACCCTCTTCAGCTCAGATATTTTATGATGCTATAACAGTTAGCCATGACAATATGCATCCAATTAACAGGCTTTATGCGATTAGTCAGCCTATCCATTCATCTAATGTGATTCGCATCATTACCGGATGACTTCATAAGGAAGATGATCTGACTGCAGACACACGCACTGACAATGAGGGGAGGGAAGGAGGGAGGGGTGGGTGCAGGAGATGATGAAAGCTCATTTAATCAACGAGCCAATTCCATATGATGAGGGAACCAATGTTTCCTCCTCTCAGTGATAATGATTTGAAAGGACAAAGCCATCTAGACTGATAACGCTGAACATAAAATGCCCATTTTAATGTAGAGAATATATGATATTGTCAGTTCAGGTGAGACTAGACAGTAAAAACCACTACATAAGAGCGTCTCCAAACAGTAAATGTTAGGACACGGTTGTTTATTTCAACTATGGAGCAGCTTTTAAGATTGACAAGTTAAGGACAGTACGCCAACAAAGGGGGAAGGAAAGGGATCTCTGTTTTCTACCACATTCAACCAATATGTAAGAATAGCAGTCAGTGATTATCACTGTTATAGACTGTCCTTGTGCCTCTGAATATAGCCTAATCAGCGTAAGGCATAATGTTCTATGGAGCACTGCTGGTCCCCGCTTTTGGTTGGATTGTTCACATGGACTCTCATATTAAGGCTTAATGCAATCTGAATGGATTGCAGGAGGGCTCACACTAATCTACTTTTGGAACGCATTACTTTTTTTTGCTGGGGAAGCAGGTTACCTAGCAATCGAGGCATTTCTGCGAAATGTGCACTACACATTCTTTCCGTAAAGAGGGAAGTCTGATTTGAAAGAGAGATAAGCGAGCTTCAATATAAGTCAGTAATATAATTTATATAGTGAGTTATATGACAGCACTCATTGTATCATAAGTACAATGGTTGAATTGTAAGTGTCTTAAATAACCGCACATTACCAACCCCAGTACTGCAGCTCTTTAGCTTGGATTTGCTGCAACGGAAATGATATGTGATGTACTGAGTCATTAAACTATTACTGAGGTGTAATCATCTCAGATGTTTAAAGGAGAAAATGTGCTTGGAAGTATTAACACATCATAGGTGCTATATCTGAAACATCTCACTGACATTTAATGGCGGCATTTTTTATTTCTTTTGTTATTCCACAACATCTTCAACATTATGTTTGATTTAGATTACCAAGCGTTGGACACATGCTCAACTATTATGGCGCAGCAAACATGGAGATATGGGGGAATGTAAGTCAGTCAGACTCGGAGATGGTGGACTTTGGCATATGCCATCATCCACATGGGCTGCGCACACATCCACTGTCAAGTAGAAACTAAATATGCAACAAAGAGCTTTTTATTTAAATTAATAATGAATTCATTTATCAACTAATCTATCATCTTTCACATAATGTGGATATAATGTTGATGAAGTAATTGTACATTTCTTTAAAGCAGCACAGATTCCCTGATAGCGTAGGTGCGGTTTTGGTACCTAGGTAACTTGGTTCTTTCTGCAGTTCTGTCTAGTACTATACAAGTGGTAGCATTCTGTGATGACTCCCAAGAAATACTTTTCAAAGAGTTTGCAGAATATGAACTACAACTTTTTTTCAATTGATAGAGCTGTACTGGGTGCTGGGAACTGCAGGGGATGTCAGGAAGTGGGGGTTGTACAACAATACCGTAGGGGATCAAAAGCCAAGATAAGCCAATTTTATTGCCAAACATTAACAAACAAGAATATATATATATATATATGCTCCAATTTCCGACGCTTAAAACACCACTGGCTACCGACAGTTAAATATACACAAATATCAGCCTAAGCCAAGATAAATTGCTCACTTTGATCTCTAGCTGCAGCTTTTCTATTGTTTATCATATCTATTAAAGACACACAGTGTAATGCAATATAAAAACGTATATGCAGTTATAATTATAGAAAGTGTAAATTGATAGTAAAGAACTTTGGAGTTAGCACAGTGATGGGGAACTAATTTGTTTTAGTCAACTCGCCATGTGCAGCTGAATCCTGCTAATTAATGCAAGGACACACCCAAGGGACACAGCTGAGAAAAAAAAATACAACAAAACATCCCTGGGCAAGGTGAAAGCAAGAAAAAAAACCCACAAAAAAACAAAAACCCTCGCATGCATCGGCAATGCTACAAGACATTCTGAGCAGTCAAGTCAGTTACAGCCTATATGTTCACCTAGAAGTGTGAGACTAACAGGGTAGAGCCTGTGGACGTGTTAACAGCCAGGCCCTCAGCTCTGTCCTTCGCTCTGTGTCAGTCACTCTCTCGTCCCTTTTCTCCGTCTGTCTCTATTCCTCTCTGTAGCTCTGTCTCTCTTCTTGTTTTTTTGTTCTCTTTCAGCCTTTGCGTGTGTGCTGTTAGAAGACATTTTTTGATATATATTAATTTACTCCCACACACACACATACACACAGCCAGCCCCCACCCCCTCAGCCCACTGTGTCTGTCTGAATGCTAATCAATTTCTCTGAAATCTCCCCTGCCCTACTTGTGGTTTCAGAGCCACTGCTTCCTCATCTAAACTCCTCTACTTGCCTCGTCTGGCCTGTGTCCTTTCCTTTTCCTATTCACTCTCCTCATCCTTCCACTTATACCTCCTCTTCCTATTTTCTCTTGTCTCCTCATTCTTCTTCCTCTTATCTCTCATTTTCCTTCATACTGTATACCCCTCTTGTCTTACCTTATCTTCTCAAGCTTCCTTTCCCTTCCTTTCCCCTTTCCAACTGCTTTTATTATTATCTTACCATTCTCTTGTATTTCATCCAGTGTTGGCTCCATTTTTTATGTACTCTCCATTTCCACCCTGTCCTCTCCGTTGTTATTCGCCACATTCCCTGGCCCTCGCCTTGCTACATCTACTCTTCCCTTTACATCGAAAGGTGCGTCTCCCCCTTATTTCTTGTGCCACCTCTTCTCTACTCTCCCATGAACTTAGACATAATCCTTTACCTTTCTCATGTTCTCTCTCTCTCTCTCCTGATACAGAGACATACAGATGTAATCAGCCTGTGGACAGGAGCAGGTGGGAATAGTGCGAGTTTCTGGAGGTTAGAGCAACTCCAAAAACTTCAATGAGAGTTTGGGTGGAATGAAGAAAAGGAAGCAAAGGTGAGAGGACATGGGAGTAATGCCTTTGGTGTGATTCAGTGGTGCGTAATAGTTTTTTTTGTTTCCTTCTTCTTCTTCATGCTGTGAGTAGGAACTGCTTGTAGCATCTCATCATCTCCTCCAGGCTGCAAAGGCCCCAAGATATGGACTCTTGGGGAAATTGAAGCATATGGAGGATGGCTACAAAAGGAAAGGAAGTAAGTAGAAGGCAGTAAAGGAATTCATTGATGAGGCAACAAAGGCAAAGAGAGGACAAGACAAAGGTTACAAAACACAAGGGATGGAAGAAGGAAGGAAAGTCAGATGCAAGATGGGTTCTCTTTTGAAACATTAAAAGTGGACGGTAGACAAAAAAAGAAGAAAAAAAAAGAACATATAGTACCAGGGAAAGGAGCACAGCTATCAAATGACCCAACACACCTGGGATATGCAAATGTGGACACAAGAAGGAGGTGGGATGGTAATGAATGAGAGGAGGAAGGATCCAGGTTGGAGAAAAGAGGGGATGGGGGATAAGAGATTAAAGCCTTGGAGGGAATCAACTGTGGTGAGTTGCGTGTAGAGAGAAAAGAGCTCTGTGGGATCCCTGCAGTTGAAAATGGTTCTTACTGCTCGACATATATATATAAAGGGTCAATGTGAGGAGGATATGCAAATGGACACGAGTAATGAAGCAGTGGATGGATTTGAGCAGCATGGGATTAACGAGTGAATCTAATGGTCCAGCCTGTGGAAAGGTTTAATAGGCTAGCAGTGAGGCAATGTGCTACAATGATGGCTGCCTGTCCTTGATAGTGTACGAGTATACAGAAGGTGAGAAGAAACAGGAAGTTCGAGGAGAAGATAAACGTGAAATTAAAATGGCAACTTACATTATAACATTATAAGTGCCTTCGGACCTGGCATTAACATCCATGCCAGGCCTAAAAGTTTCCCAGCAGAACAGCGGATTTTCATAAAATGATCAATGTTAATTACTTCTCCTGTCTGAGTCTTCATTGTTGTGATCGATCAGTGTGTGAGATTTTGTGATAGCATCTGTTTTACCACGGTGAGTCCTCAAGTATGACATGAAGTCCTACAAGCAGCAACCTTCCAAGCTGATTATGGAGCCAACGTGGAAGCCAAACGGTACAGAAAAAGACTGGCTCCAAAGAGAGTCAATCCCCATGTACCTCCGTGTTCCTCCAACTTTACAGGAAGTGTCTAAAGCTAAGGTAGCCATTCGTGAAGAGTTTTGCTAAACCCGAGCTGTTTAAAATACAGGTTTAAGGTTTATACTGACAGTATACCTATATAAGAGCAGCTTTGAGTGATAGGTGGTTGACATCTTAGGCAGCTGACTTCCTGCCAAGGCGTCACTCCCTCACTCACAGTCCATCTCTTTCCTGATTTTTGAATTGGAAACCTGGAGGTAGGTACAGTTAGGCATTAACAAGACAACGAGGGCTACAGCACTGCAGACAGCTTCCAAACCCCTCTCCTGGAAACTTATGAGTGACACCATGGAGGGTTTGTCCACATCTAGATATATCTGTGAAGGTTCTCAGTCATCCAGGTCATGGTTTAACCAAAAAGTTTATCCTAAAGAAAGGCAACTGGACAACCGTCTTTTAAACAACAAGTAAAGCAAGTTTCTGATGGGCTACACCCACAGATGCTCCTGTTTAAACTTCAATTCCCCACCAGTCTTTTAGAACTGAAGTAGCTACTCGGATGAGTGTAGAAACATCTTCAAGAAACTCTACAAGTTCAGTTGCCTTTCCTTAACGTGTTTGTCCACATCTAGATACACACTTTTATATTTTTTTAATAATTATTCTTTAGAGTGTAATAAATGGAGTCATTATATTATGTTACCACAGAACCAGCCATTTTTAGAGAGAACTGGTCATCTTCCATGGAGCCTGCCATGTTGTGCCATGATGTTTATGCTGTTGGGCTCTACTAGGAGCAAATATGACATGGTACCATATGGCAGGGTATGAAGGCTTTTGAAAAAAAAAAAATACTTACAAGGCATGCTGGGATTTAGAGTCCATTGTTGACTCCCACTGGTTGATTTCTGGCTAGTTTTCCTAATCATAGATTGTATGTTCCAACAGGCCACAGTAAGGCTTTGTGGCATCATGCAGGCACTTCCTTCATGAGACATGCAACAATAGAGTAGCTCTAGCAGCCACCGTAGTTTCTTATCCAAGATTGGAAAGTAAATGGATACCAAAGCCAAAAGTGGAGAAGTATGGGGCAGTAGGGAAGTGTGGTATAGCACTGTGGTATTTCACTTTCCGTGAAAGGGCCACTGTGGCTGCAGCTTTTCATTCCAACCATGCAGCAGCACACCTGACTTGGCTCAATCAATCAACTGAACTGCCTTCACGTAGTCATTTCAGGCGTCCTCTTGCTTGATTGGAACAAAAACCTGCCAGCCACTCCCACTGCATGGGTGCTGCATGGTTGGAATGAAAACCTGCAGCCACAGTGGCCCTTTCACGGATCAGTTTGACGCCCCTGTCTTATGAGCTAAATATAGCATTTCTACACAACATAGGGCACCTATAGCGTCTCTGTATTCAAAAATCTTTGCATGAACATACCTTGCAAAGGATTTTACACACGGTTTAGACCTACTTCCTTAACTTAAGGAGAAAAATTAAATATTAATCTCTGCTCATTTACTTACTTGTTAATTCAGCTTCATTATTCAACAACCGATACCCTTTGCCTCCCTGCATCTTTTACTGCAGACTGTGTTGCCTACAGCTTTTTCAGGGGTCATTGCACTCACTTGGTCTACCTCCGTTTATTCACAAAAAAGTGTATCGCAGTGAACGGTTTAATATCACACTGCACCGAGCAAGAGCAAAGGCAGTAGAAGGTTATTACAGAAGCTGGTATTAGAATCTTGAGATATGATATCAACCATGTGTGTTTTAATGAAAAGAAGGGGGAAAAAATAAATAAAGAAGAAAGTGGCTTGGGACTGCAGAACTCAAGGACCAGCCAAGATAAATATTCAGAGAGTAGGAGAGAATGTCACTGATGCAGTGTGTGTATAGGAAAGTGAGAGGAAAGCGCAAGGATTGCTTCTAATTTAGAAAGAAAAAGGTGTGGAGGCACTGAATTAAGCATTACTTTTTCTATATGCATGTCTCTGTATACCAGGCAACACCAACTCAAGCACATGTTAACAGAACTACAGCTGAATGTGTGCATTGCTGCATGGGCGATGTTGTCTTTATTCATTTCGTTTTTTCACTCTTGTCTATCTCATTGTTATTCCCTTTCTTCGTAGGTAGGCAGCAAGGCTGGCTGGCACCCTGCTCATTAACATTCCCATCTATCCTCTACCAGCGTTTGTCCAATCTGTGGCCTTGTGGCTGTGATGTGATTCAGAAGCTGGCACAGTGGTGTGAGAAGGCAATTAATCACACCACTTAATAGGCGAGATGTGGTAGATGAACACAAGGTGTAGGTCTCCATGTTACACCGACAGACGATAAGATAATTCGAGAGTTTGATGTACTGCCGCGTGCTGGGCTGAGACTTGCATCCAAGTTCCCAAAAGAACATTCAGTATCCAGCTGAGACATGTCTCAGTAAACTGTACCCACGATTTCTTGAATGTGATGATTTTAGGGAAAAAAAAAAAAGTGGAAAAAATATACCCGATTGTTTTTCTCAAAATGAAGACTGAAAAATTACCTCAGCTGTGGTTCACTAGGAGCAGGTGTTCTCAAGGAAAGTTTACTTTTGGAGTAATAAACAGTGACAACTTAGCCAGAGCGATGAGCTTGCTGCTTTTTCAGACAGTTTCCCTATAAAAAGGTACGAGGTGCCTCTCAGAGGCCGATTCTGGGTGAAAAGGCTGACAGCAACCACCGCTTCAACCGTACACCTACTCTGGGTTTTGTCAAATACAACCTCTTTTAATAAAACTGAATCCGATATGCTGTTGCTAAAAAGATGTCTTAATGTTTTGACATGAAAGCATGGTAATACGGGCATATTTTGCCTAATTTTAAGGTTCAAGACTTGATTCAGAAGACATGAACAAATCCTATAATTTCTAGCTTTCTATACTGTTAAGGCAACAGTACAAAAACATTGGACTACATTGCTTCTATGTATTCATTTTACACTGTTCAAGAGTAAAGGTGACCCATGCCATCTCATATCATGCTCCCTATCTGCAGGCATGTAGTGAGCAGCCCACATGCTACCATACAGTACTGAACGCCTATATATAACGCCTGTTCCTTTGAAGATGTCAAAGCTTTCATTGTGTCAGCAAGACACGGCTGTGTAAATAAAAAAATAAACAAAATAAAAACTTTATGAATAAAAAATACACTGCAAAAATAAACTGGATCCCTTGTGTCTAACTACCTCACACAGAATAGCATAACGTATCTGCAACTCAGCTCAGTAACTGCCGTTACCAATCGTGAACACTGGAAAGAGACACAAGGGCAAAGTTCATGAACAACTGCACAACGGGATTTCAAAAAAGTGTGGAAAAAATTCATGTAAAGTGCCCCACTACTTTACTTTACACGTTTCACTTCCTGGTGAAGGCTCTGCTGCAGGTCCAGGAAGGTGTAACACAGGGAAACAAAAGGAAGATGCATTGTGAGGCGGGCTGACTTGTTGAAATGCTACACCCTGACTGATGCCGCAATGCTCGGAAATCCATGTGTGTGACAAACAAGGCTAACAACCACACATCAAAAACAATATTACAGGAAGGAGAAAAAAATCTGATGTGTGTAAGAATTTAGAGATCGGAATTAGAAGTACTTTCAGAAGGATTTCACATCCTTTCATTATGACTTGATATTTGTTTGTCCATTTATGAGAGCATGGTAGGTTAAATGTTTTCATATTTCTATGTAGTACTTGTCATATGCGTGACCACTCTGTGGAGAAGGGATTCAGACAAAGGTTTATGGAACAGTCAGGGTGTTTTCCTTTATGTGCTCAAATGATGACAACACTCGATTACACTCTGAAACTAAAGCCTCTGCTTATTCTAAGGATTCATACACTCACATGCACACCATCTGGATGCTAATGGAGTAATGGAGCCTCATCTTGTGAAAAGAACAACGGCACTTGGCTAATGTACACTAAATGACCACACAAACACACCGAAGTGCAAATAAATAATTGCTGAAAATTGAAAACCTCTCTCAGGTAAACTTAGATTAGAATTAT
This sequence comes from Planiliza haematocheilus, assembly GCA_005024645.1. Classification (NCBI taxonomy): domain Eukaryota; kingdom Metazoa; phylum Chordata; class Actinopteri; order Mugiliformes; family Mugilidae; genus Planiliza; species Planiliza haematocheilus. The sequence continues at coordinate 13,336,788 of SRSE01000465.1, forward strand.
TAGAATTCATTTTAACATATAAGATAGTAATGAACTTTTGTCACAAATTTACAGTCTTAAATACTGCCATTTCTCTGTCTGAATTAGGCATACAGACAGAACAATAGCAGTGTTGGTAATGTTCTCTGTGTTCTTTTTAGAATGCAGTGAAGTCACTTGTTTGAACCACAATCTCTTTCTGCTTGGATTTGTAGTCTCCTCCTCTGGGATTACGGGTGTTGGGTGGGGGAGTGGCGGTGCCTGCTCACAGCTGGCTGCATGCTTTTATTGCAAACTGCATTCCAACAGTTGCAACTGCAACTTTTAATACAAATGCAGAGGATGTCAGAGGAAAGGATTTTTTTTTTTTTTTTTTTTTTTTACAGTTTGGCTGGCTTAGATAGACAGACAGGGTTATTTATATTTTCAGCAGAGAATCCAGCAGAGACAGCTTGAGGCTGCAGCTTTATTAGCCCAATAAGAAGATTTGACCAGCTGAGACCATCCAGAAACTCAATCATTCTGCTGCCATGAATTTCAGCATATGCTGTTTTTGACACTACTGTCGATTGGATACATACATTTAAAGTTTATACTTGACTTTATACCCGGTTTATTCAACTTTTGTAAAAAAAACAAAAACAAACAAACAACAAAACAAAAACAGATATAGACTCCTAATTAAATCTGAATATAATCTAAACACACACTCCTATTATAATGAGCGGAGCGCATCTCCTATATTGGCTCATGTATTTGCCACAATGCAAAGTGCAAAAAGATTTGGCTGCAGTTGAACATAAACTGGTGCGCATAGTGGCTGATAAATCCCATCACTCTGAAACAACTGTGGTCAAAACAGTGACACATGGTGACAACAATAGCCCAACCAATGAAAAGACGTTGGTCTACAGCAGTGGTGCCCGCACTTGTTTGGCTTGCGAGCTACTTTTACAGTGACCAAGTCAAAGTGATCTACCCATATATATAGTCACATTAATTATTATATTAAGCTCTATCCATGTTTGTTTTTATTTTTATCAAGAAAAATTGGTGTACACTCTTAAGTTGTTGAAGTTGTGCGTGGTTGTGGATGTGTGCCGCTGAACTAAGGGCACGTTTCAATTAAAATTAAAAATAAATAAAGATGAGCGTTTGTGTTGCTGTTTGCTTGGAGATGCAACGGATAAATGGTACGCAATCTACCCGCACTACCTTCACGATCTACTGGTCAATCGCAATCAACGCAATGAGCACCCCTGGTCTACAAGGAACCAGATAAGACATGAAATGTAACTTTTACTAAAGTAGATAATACACACTGGACTGATTAGCCACCACATAAATAAGAATAGTCAAAATGTGTCTTGGGTGGAATGGTTTGCTTTGCAGCAGCTTGCCGTCATTCGCACGATTTAATAAAGTTAAAAACAGTGGCCCGGCTGTGCTCTGTCAAATTCATCAATAGGTGTCCTGCTGCCTTCAGATGACTGGAGGGAATTAATGAGCAGGAGGAGAGGCTTTTCACACAGGACAAAGCAGCTGTGGACAACAGATACTGTAAGAAACGCTTATGCTAATTTACAGATCAATGCAGGGTGCTTTGCAGATGTTCCCACTGTGAACACAATAAAAAAATAAATATATAAACACCTGACGGCTGGCAGATTAATAATTAAAATGCTTTATTTTGATTTTAAGTATAGTTCCAGCGTTGCTGTGCTTTTGCTCTTGTTGATAACACCCTTCATTTCCCACCAGTGTTACAGAAATTGGAATGAACCAGCTTTAAATATCACAGGTGCATAAAGTGAATTTAAAGATCAGGAAATAGTCAGAGTGCTGGAACACTGTCACACAAATAGGCTCGGCAAATTGACTTTCTGTAAGGATAGATCTGTCAGTGTGTATCTGCTCATAAATGGTGGTCCTTTTATTTGCAGAAATTGCTTGTCCTTTACTATGAAAACAAATCAGTGAACACTGCCTGTACTTGCCAGCTATAATTTATACTCATAATTTTACTAAATATAAATAAACATAAGCTATTAAACTAACCTACCGCAAAACTTGCTTTGCTCCCTTCAGACACCTTCATCCCGGCCAGTTTCTCTGGCTGCACTGACTGAACCACGTGGACCTCCAGCCCTCATTACAATTCCGATGGCATGGAGGAAACGCATGAAATATGTATGCCGCAGTTGTTGATGTTTCACATAAACCCTCGGAAATACGAAACAGTCAGAGTCATACTGTCAAACAAATCTGTGTACTGATACGGGCTATGTTCCTGCAGGCAGCTGTGTGTGTCCACCGAGATGGGTGTTAGGTTCAGATGGAATCTTTACATGTGTACAGATTCTACAGATACTACCACATCTCTACACAATGCACATTTCCTAAACCATTAGTCTTTATATGTTTTCATTATTGTTTAACGAATAGTCGACTTTCTTTAATATTCTAGATATTTCTACGTAAGCACATGAAATTGACTGTTTTGGATCAGTGCAGTTGTCACAGAGGGAACACACATCGAGGAAAGGTTAAATGAGGACATTCGGGTTGGTGGTCCACAGTGGTCCATATAGCCATCTAACAGATTTAATGAGGGAAAGAAGCACTCATTTTGCTTCATTACAAGCAAACTTCTGCAGTATAGATAAATAAAGCTTCAGAGAAAGACAAAATCTATGCACAAAAGCCTTGTGCATTTTCTCACAAGGACAGACACAATCACGTTGACAAGAGGAATCTGACTTTGTCAATACAGGTGCTTCTTTAATCATAGCAACACCACAGACATATTTGTCGTAGCTGACAGCAGCTGGTGGAGGTTGGTGTACATGAAAAAACAACATGATTCTCCACAGCTTGACTGAGAACAAAGTCTACCTTTTTATCACTGACAGTCATGCTTGTTGCATCAAATTATCTTCTCCAAGCCCTCTGTGGAAACACGATAATTCCTTTGTATGAGTTTATCTCTGGCCAAATCCAGCTTCCTGTTCAAACAGCTGCAAGCAGAGGCTCGGCCTCTCTCCCTTTGATTATGCTGATCACTGCCACTGAATAGGAGTAGAAGTACTAACCCACAAGTTTGAGTCAATGACAAACTTCAAACTTAATCAAAACACAACTCACAAAGCCACGCTGCCATCCCCTACACACGCACACACACAAACATACATCTCAGCTGCCATCTCTGTGCTCACAGTTTGAGTATTCTGTCCAAGGGCAGACAGCTTGTTGGGATTCAGAAGGAGAACTCTTATCTAAAAGAGATTGAAAGCATGCTGATCGACACCTTGGCTTGGGTAGAAATCATTTTAGCCTAGTCCTAAGTCATATGGCCGGGCGTACAGTACACAAGCTGCCACACAAACCAGTTCTTCTCAGCGTTTACTAGGAAAAACATGCGAATAAATACAATTTCATGCAGAGGCTCCGTCAACTGTTCATGCATGATAAAATGATACCCATTTGAATAATATGAAAAAAAAAGTCACAGGCACATCTGTAGAAAGCACGTATGGGAGATTTCTATATACAACCTGCATATAAGTTCGTGTAACATTGGTTTCATGGGTTATGTAGGCCAAAAAGCATAGGCATTTTGTTTCAAATATTCATTACTTGTCCAAGAGTGTTCAGATATTTTTATAAAAATCCGTTTTAGAAATAAAACTACATAGTGTGTCTCATGGGTGGACTATGACACAATCGTTCAGTTTCTGTGATGTTCAAAGTGGATACCAGTAAAATAACACCCATGCTCGAGCGTTCATTTCATACCTATCTGTATTTCTCAGTGAAGGAACCATTACATCAGATCCTGTTATCCGGCAGACACTTTTCACCACACAGTATGTGGTGGGGATCCATTCTCAGTCTGTCGGCTGCAGATTCATGGGGTGGTGAATTGCAACAATCTCCTGAGAAAATTTGGGGTACTCATTACCATCTTATGCCAAATATAACAAAGCTGTTACCTTCTTCAGGCAGACACCAAACAGAGCAGAGACGACAAAGTGAGGGCTTTGTTTCTTGTGTTTATTCCCTTTTCAAACTGATTCACACAGACCGTTAAATATATATATATAACTATATCAAATATCAGCTTGTTGTCATAGGAGACTCAATGGAACCACTACACTACCTTTCTCTGTAAAAGTATGATTTTTTTTTCATTTTCTCTTGCTCATCCCTTGACACAATCCACTTGAACCAATTGTAGACACATTTAACTGCTTGTTAGCATGAAATAAAGGATTTGAAGGAATCCCTCATGATAGCTATTAAACTTGCAATAAGATCACTATTTCAATTGCGTTTTGCTCTGGCCTTCCAAGAGATTCAGACTATTTATAGAATGCATGAAAATGAAAAAGGTTAAAAAGTGCTAATGCAGGAAGTAGAGTCTGTTTATACGGCAGGTGGACAGGTGTTGGTGTTGCATGTTGGGTCTCTTGTTGGGTGTATTATTTTATCATCTGGTAGTCTGTGCCAGCATAAAAAAATAAATAAATAAATAAATAATTGCACTGGCAGGAACTTTAGAGATTTATTTATTTATTAGCTTTTCAGGAGAAAATGGTTATGTGCTGTAGAGCATTTATTCAAACTGTTGGGTACTCTGAAGCTGGGCTCGGAGTGGAGGTGTTTTAAAATCCTGCTCAATTTGAAAATCCGGTTGCATCACAAACTCAAGGAGAAACTTTACAAATATTCTTCTCTACACGCCACGTGATTTTGAAATACCGGCGAACATTACAGAATATTATTTAGTCATTCCAGAGAGCACTGAACACACGTGCTCTCACTAAAAAGCAAAGAGGTGCAGCAACTTCCACGCAGCTCTACAGGTCCAGGCGGCGGTAATGCACCTGCAACCTGGTTTGTAAACTGCCAATCAAACCAAAAGTAGAAGAAGAAGTAGTTGACCGTAGTAACTTCTTTGTACTTTGTACAAGTGTGGATGGAAATATGTTTGGGAGGACTCATTCAACAGGCTATCTATTTTTCAGAGGGAACTGGAGGGGAGACTTAAACCAAATATCTATCACACAGATAGCATAGTATCAAACTGTAGCATGCTAGATAACATTTGCCTAGAAGGCTAGGATACTTATCGCGGGCTTGACTACACCGCTGGCAGCTCTGTGTTGTTGTGGACTCATTGGTTGCTGTGAAAGTCCTGACATATTCATTCAGATATTGAATCCTAAATATCATATTAATCTGGGAGGCTCCAGACTGCAAGCAGTTTGGGAGGTTTAAGAGCAGATCTGTAGCAGAATTCCTCACATTACCAGATAATCTGGGATGAACCTCAGCACTGAGCGAGGTCTGGCCCTGGTGACTGAGGAGATAATGTAGTCTTGGCATGTTCACTGTGCACAGGGTGCAGTGATTATTCCCTCACTTGTACACATTCAGTATTTCCTAGGCTCATGGTGAACCACAATGGGTGGTAGAGTCACTCGCAGTTGAGCAGCACAGTGGAAACGGCGCCAAGTTTATAGTCTAGAAGAGAATATGAGGAACCAGTTTGAGTGGTCATGAGACTCCATCTCTCAGTGATAATGTATGATAATCAATTCCTGTTAATTCTACTGGAGGGAACCACCTCCAGCCACAAAAAAATACCTGAGTCGCATTACCATTCCCTCTACACCTTGTACCTTGTGCTTTGATTAGCAACCTGAGGTGAGAACTGACTGTTTATGTGAAGCTGAAACTACATTCTTCTACAGTCTATTTCAAATAAAGGCAGAAATTAAAGCCACAACAAAATCCTACATATAAGCGGATCACACGTGACTTTTATTTTTCAGTTACAACATGCTCAGTGTGTGAAATGAAAAGGTGCATGAACTTGGTACGGGTGCCTTTTAGCTTGCAAGACACTCCTGTGAATGCAGACTATGGGCCTGCTGAGACCTTCCATGAAAATCCGATCTGGGCGATCCAATCACGTAAAAAATGGGTGTGAACATCCCCAGGACATCCCCACATCTGGAAGTAGACTGGGTCCCATGTGTCATCTGCATCTATGGAGTTTTGCCTCATTCATTAAGGAAAACAATGCAAACCACTACTATAAATGATCACTTAAAAGGAAAAAGCACTGTCTTGTCTGTTCATTAAGAATGAGTGTTTTAAAATATTCTGTCCACGTAGCTGTTAATTAACTAATAAATGAATAAATCTATGAATTTACAAATTAAAGTATTTAATAGGAGTACATGAGTGTAATTGTGTAATTATTGATGGGGTTATGCTGATGTATGAGGTTTTGTGTGTGGTATTTCCTCACTTACTGTCTTTATTTACCTTTACTACAGGAGATTATGCTGCTTATGGATACTTCCAGTTAGAATCTAATTTTTGTGCCGGCCTAACATCAGGGTAGAGATCAATAAATAATAACACTCGCATAAGACAGCGCTGCTCTCAGTTCTGGAGCAGCGGTAGAGATCCATTAGAGACAACAGCTGTTAAAATATTGTACTGGACCCCAGGTGATGTCGGTGGTTATTTGCATATGGAGCGCGAAACGGGGATTCAGTCTGGGGACGCATGTTAATGCAACGTCTGAAGTACCTAAGGCTGGTCACTCGCGATCGGATGGCTCAGATCAGATCTTAATGCAAGGTCTGAGCAGGCCCTATAACCACCTAGGCGCTGGTATTATTTCAGATGACCTTTCTGTGCATCACTGACAACACACATTTCTTAACTAGAGAGAATCAGGAAAGAAAGCAAGCAGAAAAACAAATAACAAAAGAACAAACCTGCATTTGACAAGCCTCTGTGTGCTGCATGGAAACTGGAGAGCCATAGAAAGTGAAAAGCCCCTTAAATTAGACGAGTGCACCCCCCCTCCTCTTAAGACGTAATTAAACAAAAGAATAGAATGGAGTGTTCTACTCTTAGTGCATTCTGCAGGGATAATTAGGCATGAGAATAAACTCATAGAGGAGGGGTAAGGAAAGGTCTCAGGCTGCTACTGTATTTAATACTTCTAATTCCACTGAAACGGATTTTTGTGTCCCTCCGGTTCTGTTACACTACATTTAGTCAAACTGCTGGGACTCACGCTCCTTCTTTCCTCTTTCTTTTGACTAAAGGTGCGGTGATGGTTTTGGCCTGTAGGGGGCAATTTAGTTGCACGGCACCACTTGCACTTAAGGGATGTATATCCTTGCGCGTTTGTGTTCCTCTGTGACGGAGGTTTGTGTGATGTTGGGAGCTTCTGTGTTCAGTTCCAAATCAATTCAGCTTAAGTTGATTTCCTGCAAAATCCAGCTGCTGAACGGCATTAGGCAAGAGGAGGCTGATACATTGAACCTAACAAGAAATAATTAAAGACGAATGCTTTTTCATCAACAAATTAATTGCTGCCTCAATTTACATTTGGAAGTGAAATTTAATTTGCCACAGTGTGTGTATGTGCGTGTAGCTGAGTAAGTGTTTTCTTTCAATGCCGCCACGTGGTGAGGATTAGTGGTGGCGGCTGGTTTTATTTAGAGTTTTAATTGAAAGGACTGTGGAAAACTAAGTGCTCCGTATCCTAATCATACGTACTTAACCCGATGATATGGAATTCAGGGCTCAGAGAGGGATGCGTTTGCTTTGATGAAAAAGTTATATGGGTGGGAGTTACTGTAAGGGAGCGCGGCATCTCAGTGGAAACGCTGGCGCAGCTGCAGGAACAAAGACGCAATGATGAAATATAACTAGTCAAACAGATTTTATCATCATGGTTGCTGTATCTCACTGGGAAGCTATGTTTTCTTTTTTTTTCTTTTTTTTCAGTGGTAAAGATGAACTAGAAGAATTATGTATATGCTTTACCTAGAAAACAAACCCTAAGAGAGGGACGTTGAGTTTGCTAAGATATGATAATCAAGATGATTTGCTTCCACATGCCGGCTGAATTAGCTTCCCTCCACACTGTGATGATAAGTGAGAGTGGAGAGAAATGATTTACTGCCAGTTTGAGCTCTCATTTTCTTACAATCGTTATTTGCCCGTATCAGTTTTTACCTCGCAATTGCACGTAGCGCTCGGGTAATTTCTAAATTCAGTTCTCCTGCAGAACTCCCAGTTTTCATCACTTTATAAGTTCCGAAGAGCCGCAAGCTGTGCCTCTCATGGTGATGACTGATTTGTCACGACTTAAAAACAGCGAGCGCGCAAGAAAATGTAACAACAGGCAGGCTCTCGACGTTCAAAACATCTCAAGAATTTTATGAAGCAATGAATACATTCTGACACTGACACGATTTAGTGACGGTGATGTTGATCGCTATAAAGACTGTGTTTGCTTGTTCAAACAGATGGTAAAGTGTTCGTATACTTCTGACCACTGTTTCTCGTAAGAATTTTGACAGATACCTCCAGCCTGTCAAAACCTGCATTGTGGAACTGAGCGCGGTTTCCTCCACCTGTGTTGTGACTATCACTGAGTAATAAAAAACTGTGAATGTAACGCAACATATGAACATTTGCATATTTTACAGTATGTTAGCTTTTCATTGGAATAATTCACTGGGCTGCATCTATCACGTTTGCATTTAAATCTGCATATCACAAGTCAAATTCTTGCCTTTGAAAGGGGCTGTTCCTATGATAAATAGTAGCTAGTAGGAAAATATAAAGTAGTAACATATGCAGACTGCTGTGTCCGAGAACAGAGAGCAACAAGCTGCCTGGTAGGGATGTCCTGATCACGATCGGGAGATAAGTATCAAGGCTGATCCATTTTTAAAATGGATCTTTCGGAGTTACATACAGTATATTAGCTTTGTCATTAACCAAAACCACGCCAAAAATGTGCCATGCGGAAGTATTTTACTCTGGAAAATGCTTAACTAGCTGGTAGCAGGAGATTGTCATTCAATACTACTAACTTGATTTGATACCTAACAAAAAAAAAAAAAAAACCTCACCGAGGCAAAGGCTGCACCGAGACAACAAACATGGAAGGCTGCTCTTGATGCCGTTGGATGACAAACCCATTTCTGGAGTGGAGAAAACTGGTTTTCTGGAACAGAGGTACGAGCTACCCTCCCGACACGACATTAACTTTGACAGCCCTGTTTATTAAATTTATTACAGTCGCACTATACAAGTAAGATAAGAAAGCCTTTATACATTGACTGACCAACACAGAATTTGAAAAGATAACGGTATCTGGTTGGGAGGCAGAATTGCTTGATCTGGCCATCCATACTGCCTGCCTAAATCATATCGAAAAACAGGGGAACACAACGTGAATGTGTCTACTTGTGAATGATGACACAAAATATATATTTATTTAAACTTCTCCTTCATTACACTTGATGTATGAGCACCTGTCTTAGACTGACAGCTGCATGGACCAAGAATGCAGAGATCATAAAACCTGTTACCTGTCAACCTCTGGTGGTTTCTCTCACCGTATTCTGGGCATGTTTAAAATCCACGGATCTGACTTTATTCTTCTTGAACTGTCATAGGATGAGGATATGAGTCAGTTGTGCGTCATCTTATTTATTACTTGCGCAGGAGCTGCAAATCTATTGTTTATGCTGTCTGATTCCAACTTTCCAGATGTTTTACCTTTAGCCAGCATGATGGATGATGGTAAAAACTGCCAAGGCAGATCCTCTGTTGATTACATACAAAGCAGGCACATGTTCTGCATCTTTAGAGGCTTTACTCTTGGCTAGATGTTACTTTCACGCGGAATTGCAGTAAAACACGGGCTAACATTATGAATACATAGTATGTATATATAAATGCGCATTTCCAGAATGTGTGCTTTGGGATCACCTCCTCGGTTCCATCTGGTACATAAGCACACACCTGACACTCTCATCCTCAGCTTATCTTACAACGCAGCATGGGGCAGGATGAACGGTTGTATGCGAGCGTGCATGTGCGCTGTGAAACTTGTGAAATCTTCCAACTGTCACAGTCATGCAGACGGGCACACATTCAGGCATGTTTCAGCTACATCGGTTTGAAGTGTAGACATACACACAGCCCCCAGAGCAGGTAGCTAATTCTTTCACTTTACTTAATAATGCAGGAGAAGACAGGTTTTGACCCTTATTTTGTGGAAACAGGAAACTGTCAACTTGCAGCAGTGGCAGAAAGGAACTGAATTAAGGCTCAGTTAAAATATAAAGGACATAGACAGCGTAACGTATGCATGTTGCCTACACACATTGCCTATGCGCGTTGCCATTTATACTTGTGTGCTCATCAGTCTGATGAGTCGTTCTGTTAAAACGCCACAAACATGCTGTCTTTTGTGCCAGTTTGGTTAATTTATGATTCTACCTCCAGCTTCATTTTCCACATAGGGTCTGTGTACGATCTGGGCTGTTGCCATAGCTACACTGTCAAATTGTATTGTAGGTATAAACTGCCCATTACACGTAGAGCAAGTTTAAATACAGGGCCACAAGATCTCTCCTCAAGTTTGTACAATGAAAGAAGCCAAACCTAGGTGAGAAAAACAACACTCAGAAACGCTAGAGTGTTAGAAATGGCCTAAAGCGGCCTCACACACACACACACACACACAATACCTCCTGAGCAGCATTGTCATCACTCTTCATTTACTCAGAAGAACACCAAAAGCAGCCTAATGTACCACCGCACACACACCAACACGCAGCTGCAATCACACACATCATCATAATCTACTATCTCATCGTATTTCCATGTGACTCATCCATTATGCCGCGTTCTATAACTTCAGTGATTTTTCATCCGTGACCGTCTCAGTCTTCAGCAACAAAAACGCTGCTGGAGCGTGAAGCCTTTGCCATATGAGCGGTAATTAAAACACTTAAAGAGCCAATCTGCCGCCCCACACTTACTTAAAACACGGGCAAAAAAAGGTTTCATTGTGCCTTTAATTAGCAGGCCTCCTGGAACAAAGCTAAAGTTTTGACAGTTCAATACAAGTTTGCAATCTGCTTTCAGAGTCTTCTGACATCCGTAAACATTTTGAGACCCTGGTAAGTGTGAAACGGAAACAAGGAAATGCATGCGTGTTAGAGTAACACAATGTCTGCCTGCAGGCTGTTTGAGCATGATTCACAACAAATAGCTATTGACTTACAGCTTGCACATTTTCAGCTGTTAATAAAATATACAGAAGTTGTCCTTTGCATATCCGTTGCTGCATATGAGAATGGTGTAGAGAGAAGGTCAAATACTGAAAAAAAAGTTTTTTTCAGTGTAAGTTTTTTGTATTATTTACTTTGTATGCAATATTTATAGTATATAGTGTAATTTATGGAGCAAATTACAAAGACCTTTAGTAAACGGTTCAGATGGAGGACAGAGGAGTGTGAGGTGAGCTATGCTCTATGGGAGGGGAGAATATGATTTAAAAATCTACAGCACTATCGGATACCTAAATGTTAAAAGATTGCAGTGCAATCCGCACATTTGTGTATGGGGATAGATGAATCTATGATACATCAGACCATGGGACCCCCTTTCTTGTCTTCAGTGAGTAGCCTCCACAAACAACCATTCAGATCATATAAGTCTGACACTGCTCATGCCACAAACTATGCTCTGGATGTAGCCGGTTTGATTTCACATATTTGAAAGCTGTTTCTAATATCCATCATTCCATCAGTCATCACCTAAATAAAGTAGTGTAGAAGTAGAGGATAATATAAAAAAGCCATTTTACCTATTTTCAGTAACTGAGCTAGAAATTTTGCAGATTTCTACACACTGACAATGACGATGCATAACTGAATTTTCCACAGCACTCAGGTGATGTGTATGATAATGTCAGTGTTACTCTTCTGTCCATCACCATATAAAACTCAATCCAAATTAGCAGATCTTTGCCAGAGCATAATCAGTTCCCAATGGATCACCTCCAGACCAGCTTTAGGCCACAAACATTTTGTGGGCAGGGATGTTGATCTGGCTTCCGGGCTACTGATTACCATTGCTAAGCCAGATTTCATACCCAATAGTTTCTAAAAAAATATTTCACTTGGAATGAAAGTGGAAGGACAACAGGTTGGACATCATTTTCTTCCATTAAGCCATTGCTGTGGCACAGCCAGTCAAAATACCAAAGCAGTGATTGATGTCTCATTCACATTAAATGTAAAAGTGAAGTGTAAAGCCTATTTAAAAAAAAAATAAATAAATAAAAATTAAAAAAGAAAAAAAAAACTTGCTTATTACGAATAAACATGAAGTTGGTGTTCAGGGTTAATGATCACACAGCCAGAGCAAGAGTATATTTTTTACTCATACAGCACACCACCTCCACTATAATTATGTTTCGATAGAAAACAAGTTAATCACATTTTCACACACTCCCTTTACTTTACAATGCCTACAGCTACTGACACATAATTTGTAAAACACAAACCCGACCTTCACAAATTCCATTAGCTTTGCAATTAACAACTGTCTTTATGTCCTCCTCTTGTTGTGTTATGCACGGAATCCTTAGTTAATGGAGGATGCACACATATGTATCTAATCAGTCTGAAGGCGCAGGCAAAGTCAGGAATACCAGGCTGTGCTTCAAAACCCAGAACAATCGATATCTTTGATCGATATCTTCACATTGTTGTCACAATTATAGGAATTGGTAAACACCTTGCCAGTGCTTTCCGTTGACAAGAGGTCCAACACAAGCAGCCAAAATGATCAACTGTAGAGTGTGAGTCAGACACTTCAAGGATGCCACTGGCTGACTTCATTTGTCAACTGTGCTGAAATGAGATGACAGATTGGAGTTTAAGCACACTGCCAGACTATATGTGGTGGAAAATGTGTGCACCCAGCTCTGACTTGGCAAAATAATCAAACACGCCAAGAATGGTGATTATGGGAACAACTGCAAAAAATCTAATTATTTTATGCAAAATGGACTGAAAAGGCTCTGAAATGATGTAATACATTTAAAGCCTGACACATGATGAATCAGCCTAAATAACATACACTCGCATAATAGGTCACAAAGACAATTTCCTCCAAATGTATGAGCCACATATATAAACACATCCCAGAACTAGCCTTTCCTCCAGCTCCTCTGGTTAATCACCTTGTTCAAACACATTTTGACAGTCGTGTTTACACACACTCATTCCACAGATCTCAAACCAGACAGAGCAGCTTCTGCTGGCAATCTATCTGCCGAGCAGCGCCTCCAATCCCCATGCTCGATGTGAAGCACAGTCTAATTAATTGCAGTTGCCAATTTGTCTGCGTTTCAGCACGTATGTGAGGTGTTCTGTCTAAGCAGTGCCGGATTTGAAGCATGAAGTGGGGGATTTTGTCGAACAGCAAGTCAAGTTCCCCACACAAGTGGCATGCTGAGGACTAGAACCCTGAATACTAAAACTGCACCTTTGTGGTACATAAAATTCTGTTTCAATGAAACACTGGGAACTCTAGCAAAGCTACTTAGCACATTTTAGGAGATTTCTCCATTCTATGTCTATGTTTCTATGAAATCCTACTGTGTGGTGTGTTGTGGTGCTAAGATACTTCAGTCCGCAAAAGTTCTTTGCAGAATCTTGTTCAATATTCAATCATCACACACATTTTAATCAGCAGTATCTACGAAACCTAATTTGGGAGTATAATTTAATGTAAATGGATTTAATATGCTCTACTGTTAATGATATATACTGTATATGTAGCCGTGGGTTATTTGTTAAGCTTGTTACATTGCCTGGAGTAAGCCTCACTAGGCAGGTGACTATAGAGACTTCAAATCTAAACTCATGTAATTCCACTTTTGCTTGTCTGTCTTGTAAATGTTTTATTGCACCTTTGACAGGGGAGAAACTGAATTTTCTGTTTTTGAGAAACTACTGCGCAAACAAACGTTGCTTTATTGCTGTTTGCCAAGCACGCATCCAGTCTACTTGCCTTTGAACTGCACACAATGCACTACAGTGTTTGAAGTCAAAATGAAACTAAACTGGTGTCACAGTCTTCACCATGTTTTTTTGCCTGCTCGCTTTGTGAAATGCGCTCGCTACAAAATTTGTCACTTGGCATACTCTCAGTGAGAAGAGGGGCATCATACAGTGCTGAGTGCGAAAGTCAGTCTGAATTCACAAATAATCATCTGCTTTGCCTTCACAGTTGAGCCATTAGGCAACGAGAAGAATAAAGACAAAATGTGGTTGAAACTAGCCTGATGGATAAACATTCCATTTATTACTGTGAATCAGAGTCAGTAGAATATGGGTCTGCCAACATGCCATTGGAATTTTGGAATTTCATTACGGGGAATCAGGAAAAAAAGAGAAAAAAATACCTCTACACACAATTGGATGGTAATACAACCAATCATACTTAGGGGGGTGGACTAATTAGCCACCTAATGATGATCAAGAGGCCTAACTTGGAACTTTTAAGAACTGCTTGACAGTGTTTTTGTTTAAAAGACTCTTTTGTTTAAAAGAAGAAGTCTTAAATGAAATCAGCTGATGGACTATAATGTTATTTGATCCACACAGACTGCAACTTCATATTGGCTGGTGTAACTGCTGCACTGTCACTTTAACTGCATTTGCACACTACCTCAATTGCACAGGACCATCACAGTCAATTTCATAGTTTTTATTTATACAGTTATACAGTTTGTACAGTTAGCTAATTTTATTCTCTATATTTATACTTTTTTTATATTTATACGTGTCTTTTCTTACTGTGGCTTGAAAACGGGACCAGAGAAACCATTTTCGTTCCTTCATATGTACCAACATGTGTAGAAATGACAATAAAGAATCCTTGAATCCTTGAATCCTTGTAATGACAAAAGCCACCAGCATAAATAATACAAACACGTAAAATTAAATTAGTAATAATTATTCTGCAAAGGAGCAGCATACACAGTGTGAAATGCAAATATGGAGTTAAAATGCAATATAACTGACTAGTTAAGTATTAAAGACTAAGACAAATACTAACTGAGAACATGATGTCTGCATCCCAAACTAAAACGTGTCTTAATTTTGCCAATATACGCTACAGAGCTTATGTTACATGAGCCTAGAATATTTATGCTTTTAGATTCAACTTTTCATTTGGGCACAATGGAAGCCACATTATTCAGTTCCGATTGAACAAAACTGTATGCGATTGTGTATTTGTGCTGGAGGTTGACACAGGATTATCATTACAATGAAAACTAACAGAAAACTAACACAAAAAATTAGCTACCAAGGTTTACTTGTGCTGTCAACACACGCACACATAGACACAGACAGTGATGTGCTTTGATAGGAAATTAAAATGGACTCAAGTCAGGAAAAAGATTACAAAGCTGGCAAAGCCGCTGCTTTTAGAGATTCGTAAAGACATTTGGGAGTGATCGTGGATTTACCACTAAGACATCCCAGCTGACTTTACAGATATTTCTCTAACTGTCCTTGATATCTTTCTTGCTTTCCCCCACACTCATTCCCTGCTTCTTGCTTAATGTCTCTCTATGGAAAAGATATTTCTGTCACACGTCCTCATTAAATCATAGACCAGCTAGACTTTGTAAGTTGAGAAAAAGTCTTCAAAGCACCAATATGCTCGAACCATTGTAAGTGAACAAGCATACTACCCGGCACAGTACACGGACATGGTTTGCCTAATCCCTACTTAGTGAAAAGAACAAGGCTGGGTCCAACAAACTCTAACAGTTCGCCAGTTTGCACAAATCCGCTGTGAAATTATTATTTATAGAAAATGCCAATACCACGAGGTGACTCGTACTTATAGTCAGCATCACTTGAACACATTTGCTTTTTAATACTACAAGGAGAAACAGCAACAATTAAAATGATAAAGGATATATTTACCTGAGAAATGTGAACTTAGCTTGGTATAAATTACTTATTTCCAGGTGTCGTTAGACCAATACATCGGGCCGAGAAGCCACCATAGATTTTTTCCCTCTGCTCATTAGAGAAACACAGGATTTTACACTGCAAATTTACACAGCTAAGCACTACGAGACAAGGAGAGGGGCTGATAAATGGAGAAGGAAGTCATAAATACTGCAGTTTGGAGCTCAGTGCAGCAGAGGGGCCGTGTTGTGCAGGACAAATGGCCCATTTGCTCATCAGTGTCAGCAAACTAGATTGTGCTAGAGGAAGCTGAGGGTCGGGAAAATTGGGTTAACTTATAGGATGGGGCGTGGTACTGCAGGGTTGAAGGTGGAGGAGGTGGGACTGACAAAGTCTTTAACTCAGTATTGACGTTCACACAACGGTGATTTATTGATTAATATGTAGGACACACTTTTAAGCAAGACTACGCTGAAATGTACTCTGCCACTGAAATGGTATTATCCAGTAAGTGAAAGGCACAGTTTTGAACAATCTCTGTGAGCTTAGTTTGTGTCAGCTCAGAGGAAGCACAAAAGAAGTGCCTACCGTGTGACACCAAGCACTGCTTCAATGAGGAATCTTAGTCATGGCCACAGACACATTTTTAGTGTTTAGAAGCACTTAACCTAAAGATGACATACCATAATGCAAATGGTACATTTACCACTGTAAGTCTGTTTGTGGTGTACAAATTTTCTGAATCTGGTAATACACTATATTCCGTAACATGCTTGTTTTAACTTTTTTTACACTGTTATTGCAGACATTTCCTCTATATAATGCACAGAGATGTTTTACACTACAGACTGTGCAAATATGGGTAAGAATCCCCTCAATGGTGCTCCACATTTCATGCTACCAAATTGCAGCTCGCAATTTTCTTTCCCGGTGCATGTGCAGCCTGTGAGCTTGAAGACAATCTGCACAAGGGTCTAGATGGATCATTACGGGTGTGGGCCAGGGACTAAAAGACACCTTCACAGCTACATGTCTGTGGAACCCATGAACTGGCCTTCACACTTCCCCTAATCACTCTGTGTGCATGTGATAGTGCTTTCTTGACATCTTGCTCGTTCAATTTCATCTTGATCATTTTTATTGGCACCTTGAATTGGTGACCTCATACAGTTTTCCCCTTAGCTCTACACAAAACAGAATAACACAAGACATCTTTCATCCTCATGTCACACTCATAAACCTCAATAGGTGTAGGTCAACCCTATATGCTATTGTGGAATACTGTTCGATATATATAAAATCCAGCATGGTATTAAAGCCAGACTATACTTAAATAGAGATTATATATTCTAAAATATAAATACACTGCCTGAGCAAAAAAAGTTGCCACCTGGATTTAACTAAGCAAATAGGTAGCCTGCATGGGCAATTATCTTTCAGTTGGCAACAAGTTATTTAACCTCAACTGATGCAATGAGTAGCTTCTCATTTCTTAAACAACCATGTCTAAAGACACATCCTGTGGTCATGGAAAGGATGTTAGTCTGTTTGAGAAGGGTCAAATGATTGGGATGCATCAAGCAGAGAAAACATCTAAGGAGATTGTAGGTGCTACTAAAACTGAGTTAAGAACTGCCCAACGCATTATTAAAAACTGGAAGGATAGTGGGGAACCATCGTCTGCGAGGAAGAAATGGGGTCAGAAGAAAATCCTGACTGATTGTGATTGGAAACTGAAGAAAAACAACAGTAGAACTAAGGCCTATGTTTAATAGTGAAAGTGAGAGCCTTTCCACATGTACAGTGTGAAGGGAACTCAATGGATTGGGACTGAACAGCTGTGTAGCCTTAAGAAAACCACCAATCAGTGAGGATAACTGAAAAAAAAAGCTTCAGTTTGCTAGGGAGCATAAAGATTGGACTCTGGAGCAATGGAAGAAGGTCATGTGGTCTGATCAGTCCAGATTTACCCTGTTCCACAGTGATGGGTATCAAGGTAGGAAGAGAGGCAGATTAAGTGATGCACCCATCAGGCCCAGAGTCTACTGTATAAGACTTTGGGGGCTTGTACAGAGGTCAGCTGACTACCTGAATATACTGAATGAGCAGGTTATTCTATCAATGGATTTTTTTTCTTCCCTGATGGCCCGGGCAAATTCCAAGATGACAATGCCAGGATTCATGGGGCTCAGATTGTGAAAGAGCGGTTCAGGGAGCATGAGATATCATTTTCACACATGGACTGGCCACCATAGAGACCAGATCTTAACCCCACTGAGAGTCTTTGGAATGCTGGAGAAGGCTTTGTGCAGTGGTCAGACTCTCCCATCATCAATATAAGATTTGAAAAATGAATGCAACACTGGATGGAAATAAATATATATCGAAACAATGCCACAGCAAATGCGTGCTGCAATCAAAGCTAAAGGAGGTTCAATGAAATATTAGACTGTGTGACTTTGGTGGCGACATCTTTTTTTTTTTTTTTTTGGGCCAGGCAGTGTATATTCATTCATTAATCCATTAATTTTCTGTAACTGCTTGTCCTCTGTACGGTCGCGGGGGGCTGCAGCCTATCCCAGCTGTCACTGGGGGAGAGGAAGGGTACACCCTGGACAGGTTGTCAGTCTATCACAGGGCTAACACAGAGAGACGGACAACCATTTACGGTCAATTTAGAATCACTGAATAACCTAACCAGCGTGTCTTTGGATGGTGGGAGGAAGCTGGAGTACCTGGAGAGAACCCACACAGACACAAGGAGAACATGCAAACTCCACACAGAAAGGCCCATTTGGCCGATGGATTTGAAATACATCATGTCGGTTCACAGGACTAATTTAATATATATTTTCCAAATCATCCAAATTTTCCCATATGTGTCAGAGGAATTTCAGTACTCCACCTTTGAATGCAAAAAGCTTTTACTGTATCACTGTTGTTTAATCTGACCATGACCAGTAAAAAGAGAGAGAATAAAGGTAGTGAAAGGCAGGGGAAGATAAAAAGAAATAAATAAATAAGGAATGCAAAGAGTGAGAGATGTGTGCTAATAATAAATAAACACAAAGTTTCAATTCTTGGTGATGAAGACAAACTAAATGGGTCAAAATGCTCTGGCAAGTGCAACAGCAGGAATATTAATAAAGAGAATAAGGACGAGTGATGACGAAGCTGGCCTGGCTGCCCCCCCACTCCCCCATCACCTCCTCCACGTGTTCCCACCAAGGAGAATAAAATGTTTAAATTTCATCTGCGGCTTGACCTTGACTGGTTGAGAGTGGAATTAGATTTCAGTTGAGAGGAGTGGATGTTCAAGTGGCTAGACTGAGACAGATCATGTAGGACATGAGTACAAAATATTGAAGAAGACTGGGAGGGCTATGGTACATAATGGATCCCAACTGGCTTGCAGTCTGCACTTTAGTGAGTAGTTTATTTCAGATTCGAGGTGAAGGTGAAGGGATTTTGTCTGTGGGTTTGTTTGTGTGCTCGTTTTACAGTACATATCAATATTAAGGACCACAAAGGGTCAGACATAAACATGCTGACTTGATTTAGGAACACCATTATTAATGTAACCTGGAAGGGATGTTTCCATTTTTATCTACGCCTCAACTCTGCAATTTTTCATTGCCTTCCATTGTGAGGCCATTATTACACATAAAATAATGGCCAATCAAGTTGTTTGTGATACCTTTGAAAACAATACAGAAAGGTAATTGCTCATTAGATTCCCCTCTCAGCTGGATGACCTTGTTGGTCAGTGACTCCCATAAAAGACTGAAACTATCTGATATTTCCAGAGATTTGTCCGTTTTAAGTACAAGGGGAAGTTTAAGGAAAGTTTGCTGTTATGGCCGTCATGCTCTGCTTCCTGCCTAATGGAGCGGACACTGAACGCGCCTGTTGAGCTGATTATGAATACAATTTGGGAAACTGTTGGGACCAGCTCTCTTCCACCCTGGGTCAGCTGGTATTTACAGATAAAATCATGTACTGTAATGTAAGACACTAATCTTAAGGCTTCAGATCCAGTCGCTAACATGGGTTTTTTTTTTGGGCTTTGACCTCACCAACTGATTACTTTCCTTAATTTTAAGGCGGACGTATTGATAAATTTATATTTTTTTTCCCTAGTGAGGCTTTTTTAGTCTTTTCAGTGGCACGTAGGAACTCATATATCTTTACTTTGTTCCCCTCTGTTGCCCTGTTCATCACAAATATCACTGCAGTTAAAGTGCACATGGCTGCCATCCATGTTTGTTCTATTCCGTTGGAAGAACACACATCAATTTGCGGTTGCTTGCATCATTTTCTACTGCCAAAACTCCAGTCTTTATTGACAACTCACCCTGTATGTTGTCTTGTGGACTGTATATTGTAGTCAATCAGAAGGTTTGTGGTCCTTCTTGACTGCAGCCTGGAAGCCAGATCAACTTCACAGGCTGCACATTTTTTTGTGGCATAAAGTTGATCGAGGATCGCTCGGTTGGGAACTGATTATGTTCTGTTAAAGATCTGCAGGGCCAATCAAATTGTTTGGGCGGGCTTTATATGGTTATTGACAGAGGAGTAATAGGCGGTTTATGCTTCTGCGTCAATTTGGCGCCTTAGCTACAGCAACAGGCCAGAACATTCGAAGACCCTAACGCCATAGCCTGACGTGCACCTCCTCAGAAATGTAACTATGTGTGATGCAGACCCCAAGGTCACTAATTAAACCTATCTAGAAAGGTTTAAGGTGAGTTTATATAGATCTTTGTTAACTACACTTATGACCCTAAAATACTACATTTACAGAAAGCAACTCCAAACTCTTCCATTTGGATCCCTTTCTCCAAACTTAAAATGCCCCAAGTTATCAGATGGTAAGTTGACTCAGACACTATTCATTTCCTGTGATATCTTTGAGGCTTCTACCTTTGATGCAATAAACCTGTCTGAAACGGCTGTTTTGCTGAACAAGGAAAATGACTCACAGCTGTCTCGTAGATAGCAGATTTAAGGCCGTCCGCCCTTCTTTTTCTGTGTCTGTGCAAAGGTATCCATGTCCCTGTATACCACAAGAGCAACTATCCATGCAATTCATTTGGATGTGAAGACAAAAAATAACTTCAAGTCTGACTCAAGACCTTAATTTGATGTTTGGTCAACTCTTTTAAAAACAATGTAGTGCCTGAAGGCTGTGGTGAAACCTTCAAAACTAAAATAGTAGGTGGTATTTTTTCTGAATCAACATCAACACAGACAAAGTGCTGCCCCCGGGATTCTGTCACTTCTCCATTAGTGTACACTTTTGCACTTTAGTGAAATCTGCTACTTTGAGAATGAACACAAACTCGAGATTAATTTTTTTGCCAAATACACTTTTTGCACAAAGTCTTGAGATGGGAGGCACAAATACTAAAGACAATGCATTTATTTCCTTTTTCTTACTTGTTTTGCACTCTATACGCCCAATAGCAATAACACAGAGAGGTCTCTCCCTGCTTTAGAATCGGAGGCATTCTCATTTAGATTTCAGAAAATGAACTGCTGCACCGATGCATAACAGGCATAAATAAAATTTACCTATAAAAGTTGCAGCAGCTCATTATATATTTTTATTATTATTATTTTTAAATTAGTATACAGATGGTGTTGGCACGCTATAGAAAGTCATCACAGCCACTGAATAGGGAAATCAATGAGATGTTATCTCCTGATCGTGACTGCTGTATCCTTAACTGCTGACATCGCTCTTTCACTGACATTTTGAATGACGTGATTTGTCTACCAATATCAACATGCTCAGATGCATTCACTCGTAAAGCACATATTAGAAATAGCACATACATTGGTGTTAGAAAGTAAATGCGTGGGACATTGTTTCTGAGAGCACTTTTATAGATCTATATAATTTGAATTAAACAGTATATTATAAATACTGCACATTGGAGCATATGGTATAGTCTTTTGGTTTCAGCAAATTGTTTCAGAAACAGACTTTCTTGTTTGCTCAGAAATCTTCAAATATGTATATTTAATAAATACAAGATAAAGATTATCAGCCAGACTCTTATCGGAATATGAGTGTAGTAACATGCCATTTGGATTTCATTATGGGGTCAACACTGAAAAAGCACAATGAAGATTTCACTATGGAGGAGGGAGAAAAAAGTCTGCACACAATTGAATAGTCATACAACCAGTCAGATCCATTTTGTTGCAAACCAATTAAACTCCCAGTGTTTAGATGACACATATGACTAGGTCGCATAAGGCCTGATAAAATGCCTTGAGTGGCCTGTCTGATCTTGGATGGGTCATAATCCGTTCCCAACAGAGTGGCCAACTTTTTACTACAGCAGGCTTCCAGGTGATAGGACTAGCATTTCCTAGCTATGAGAGAGGACTGGAAACACACAATGTTCAGAGAGGACAAATCTGAAAAGCGTTTACCGTCAACATATCTCATTTGTTTCACCCAACTCTGGCAACTAAAGCATATTTAATATTTTCAGATCATATTCAAGCCAATAACAGACCAGATTTAACATGCCTGCTTAAATACTGAAAGAGCAAGTGGTCTCATGTTTAATAAAAAATCCAATTGACAGAATGATTATGGATATCAGTCTTAATATAAAACCACAGTCATTCTATAAACCAAAACTCAGTATTGAAAGAAACACTCAGATCCATTCATTAACTAAAGTACTAGTTCCACCATAAAAAATTATTCTG
Organism: Planiliza haematocheilus; assembly: GCA_005024645.1. Classification (NCBI taxonomy): domain Eukaryota; kingdom Metazoa; phylum Chordata; class Actinopteri; order Mugiliformes; family Mugilidae; genus Planiliza; species Planiliza haematocheilus. Next base: position 13,359,341 of record SRSE01000465.1, read on the forward strand.
TTACAATAAGCTGCAAATAAAAGTTGAACAATGAAGACCTGTTTTGAAGAACAGCAACACAACCCCTGCTGTGACCTATAGGGTTGGGGAGGGTATCATCTTCTTCGATTCAAATCTGTCTCTGTAGGTCAATTTAGTCCTTGAAGGACATAAATGGATTATTTTAATATGGGTTAATATTTAGTTTAATAGAGTATTTTATTACTGACTGCTTGTGAAATGACTATCCTGCATGTGTGTTTCTTCTCTCTCAATGACCCTGTGTGCACCCATAAAGGCATCATCTGTCTGATCAGCCCTCCAGAATGTTGGAAAACATGACATTGTGATTTGATTTTGTCTTTCCTAAAGTACTATTAAAATAATATTTACTTTTATTTATGTCTTTATATTTCAAAACTCAGCTACCCCAGGACTCCATAGTGACTCTTAAAGTATGTTAAATGTGATTAGTAATTTCTGAGTTTCTCTGTCTGTCTTTATTTTCAGATAATCCTGCAGTAATGTGATTTGCCTAATCCCGTTGCATGTAAATTGATACACCATTGGTTCCCGCATTTTCTCACGAGGGGAGTTGTGTACAAATTGTGCTGACAACGCTCGATAACAACCAGTTTTGTGGCGGAGCAGCCGGACAATCTGTTTCTCATCTTCGACTTCAACTTTAGCTGCTGGAGCGGTTCCACTTCGTTAGACTTGTCGAGTTTGGAGGAGACTCCTATTCTAGCCTTCTGCTGCAGAACTGCGCTTTCTCACATTCGCTCACATACGCGCGCACGCACACACACATTTACGCGCGCGCGCACACACACAAATTTAAACGCGCTTCCAAATGCCAGCATGAGCACAAATGGTGCTTTCGATGGGTGCGCGCGTAAACAAGTGCACGCAGAAGCAGATTTACACCAGGCGAAGTTGAGACGTTTGAAAATGCATGCGAACGCACTCCGGCAGAAAAGACGTTTTTGACTTAGCAGACATCTGCGCCATGTCTGTCTGTAATTGTCTGGTGACTTAACAAGCAGAAGACATTTATCACCCTGCCTCCTCCTCAGAGAGGCAGTTGACATCTCCTCTCACACCTCCACCCACACCTCCTCGGATCTTCTCTGCTGCCTCCGTATCACAGCTGCTCCAGTGCTCACCTCCTCTCCACAGCATCCTCTCTTGTCATATCCATTCTCTGCTCTTTATAATCTGCTCCTCTCACCTCTTCCCATCATTTTTTTTTTTTTTTTTTGTTCACCAACCTCCTACTCCTCCCTTTTTGGGAAGCCTGCACTTTCGTCTTTCATCTCTACTGTCTATCCTTTGTCTAATGACTCCAACATGCCCCTCACCCGTTTCACCTACCTCTCTGCCCTTCCCACTCTGTTCTTTTTTTATTCATCCGAAAGCTGGATTTGCCTCATGCATTACTGGCACTCCTTGACCTCACCTGTTTCTCACAACTGTAGTTGGTTTGACAGGAGATAAAAAGGGGGCCATGCAAATCTCAAGTCTTCCTGTTGAGTAGAAAGAGGTTGGAAGACCCTAACCTCATCATGTACAGGATATGCAGTCATTTCAACCATTCCCCCAGCTACAGTACATCATAACTCAATACATCTTGGCCTTCTCTAAAAGGCCAACCAGTTATTTTCCCCTTTTAACATCATTCTTAGTATTCCACACGCATATTATTACACAACATATTATTTTCTACTTCACAACTCAGTCTCCCTTTTTATATGACAAATGAGCCCATCGACGCGGCCGCATCGCCTTCATTTATCAGTTCAAGAAGAAAATGAACTACCACACCAACATTGACTGATTTAATACTACAGCTCAGCATACAGCAGAACAGCACACTATATGGTGAACACTGGTGTTATCATGTTGTGCGGCTACATACAGCAAACAGCAATCTATCTGTGTATAAAGAATCTGACTGACTATGTAACACACAACATAAGACAGAATCAAAGACTGTAGCTAGTTTTATTATGAATGTAAAAATCAACAGCACGTCAGCAGGAAGTGATGTTCTGATCCAGTTCTTTTCAATGGCTCTTTGGTATGAATGGAAGGAAGGAGCCCTATGCCTGGTGCCTGACGCAACATAAATAACATTTTATGGAACTGAGTTGAGCATATATAAGCTTTTAAGGTAAGCACACTCCAATCCAACGGAAAAGAGCAACTAGTCACAAAGTCAGGTTGTGACTTTGCCTGTGTATAGACCAATAGATTGTAAAGACACTGGCTAGGTGGTACATGTGATCCAAAAACTGAAAAAGCTAAAACTGAAGAAGATACTTGCATGAGTAGCCGTCCTGAAGACAACTCAACTAGTCCAAATGAATAGATTTTTAGCTTGGTTTTTGAAAATACCATGACCTTGATGAAGCAGAATCTTAACAGTCAACCAGCTGGTGAAATTCAGGATGGGAAGCTGGAGGAGCTGGAATTTACCACCACTGGTTCCTACTGATGCCACACTGTCAACATAGCGTGACTCTCTGCTCTGAAATGTATGTCACATATATTTAGTTTTCTTGCATCTGACGCAAGTGATATCTACAGTGATGCTGGAATTACAATCCCCTGCTGTTCTTTAGCTAAAGATAAATTCTGCCACAGCCTATCATCACATGGAGTCATGTAAAATATAATTACCAGCAACTTATTACAGAAAATACACATATTTCATCTCAGAAGCCTATTGAAATGACTGCTCCCTTCATGGGCCTTCTGTGCTGCAGATACATATATGATCATGATTGCGAGGCTTCACTTTAAGACACCAGGACTAAAATGTTTGAGCAGTATGACCTTGGAAGAGAAGTGCAAGTCTCTAACCAACCTTTGGAGACCTAGCTTGAGAGCTTAATACGCAGCATATTTATAGTAAACTTTATAGCCCGAGGCTTAGGGCCCATGAGATGACATTTGACTAGAGCACATTTCAGATTTTCTCACAGTTATTTCTGTCTTGATATGGGAGCAGTGTGAGAGAGTGATTTTAAAGAGCAATCATCAAACAGGGTAAGGCGGTAGACTGATGAATGAACTCTCTGGTAATATAAGCGTTTGATAATCTGGCGACTAGCGCCGTATGAGGTTCTGCACAGTTCGGGCACATATTAGCGGGGTGGCAAAGACACCCCGCTAATATGTATCTCATTTGGGCTGTCTAATCTATAAATTAGGTCTGTCATTTGGTTGTTACACAGATAAAATGATCCCTTTAGCTGTATTAAAAGCAGTCATTAGTGAAAGGCTATACTGCTATAAAGGCTTTCTCATTCATCAAAACCCAAATTGTGAATATCTTACATGTTTACAGTCAAATTCCATCTTATTACACAGTAACATTCAGTCAGCTGAGAATCTTTAGCTTTTTTCTAGTTCCCGGAGTTGCTGCCCACATCTTATATTAAACAGTCACTAAAGGCTGTTTCCCTCAGCTGGAAAAAAAAAACAAAAAAAAAAACAACCCCATCAGAGCGTAGGTGGGATTAAAAAAAAAATAGGGACGTCAACTCCCAGTGTCAAAACCTGAAAAACTGCACAACAAAAATGGATTTAAAGAAAAAATGCTTCTAAATCTGCTTATTCTATCAACATGACAAACTAAAAGCGTATTGCTCACAGCAGTTCTTCATGTTGCCGTCCACTGAAAAATGATGATTACACAAGTCACTGCACATTGGTCAGGGCAAAATATCCCTGCCTGCAAAGCCCAGGAAACAACTGCCAGGAACACACCACACCCCGACTAATGAAGTAACCATTACTTGCTAGTGATTTCTATTCATTTTTCCATTTCTGGTGCCCCCTCCCCCACTCCCCATTTTCAGTTAATAATGCATTTTACTACTACAGGCTTGTGATTTTGTAAAATTTCCCGTATGTTGAAACCACAGACAGTTTAAAGATGGATGGCGAAATAGCTTGTTAAACATGAAGTCAAAGCAAGTAGAGCTCCCCCTGGTGACTGGCTGCAGTATAGGTCATAAACTCCACCTCCTCCATGTTAGTGGATGGGACTTGGACCAAGGAGGGTTTCTGTCATTTTAGGTAATTAATATAATGTTGATGCATATTCACGTGTCAAGTTACACAATGGCAACCATCAGTTGCCATGTCAACCGCTCTGTAAAGCAGTTCAATCCACCATTTCATTGTAACTAGTAGAGGTAGAACAAAGCGTAGTAACAATCAAATGAATACGGTGGAAGTGAGGTCAGATCACTGATATCATGGCTCCGCGTCGCTCCACTCTCGGACTGCGGTACTGCGCAGACTCTGGCTCCAAACTCAAAAATGCCGTCCATATACCCAGGAAAATAGCTTCAGATTGCCCAATGCAAGGAAGTGGGACACAGTGTCCATATTTATATACAGTCTATGGTTCAAACCGATACAATACCAATTTTGACACAATTATCTTTAACTAACTTTTTCCCCCATCCTGCAACATGCTATTAAACCTTTGTCTTTTTTATTATTTTAAACTCAAATTGTTAACCTACTGTCTTGTTACTCTACTTCATTTGCTAACACATGAGAAAAGAGAGAAATGGGAAAAAGTATATATAGAGAGACATGTTGTCAGGAATCAACAGTAAGTGTGAGTAATTCCCCGGTGGTGACCGAGCAGGGCAGGTGGTGCTAATCTATGGTGTGAGTGTTGCGTGAGAGGGTGTAGCTGGGTCACAGAGGTCACAGCTAGTTCTTCCTCACCGCTCTCCTCCTCCTCCTCGTACTGCCCTCCTCTCTCTTGGCCCGGAGCGAGACTTTCTCAGCTGCTTCTTTGTTAAACTGACAGACCCTAATAGAATAAATAAGGCACCTATTTTTACCTGGCTTCTGGCAGGGTGATTGCACTTACGCACCACGGCGCAACGCTGCACTGGAGGTTGGCAACAAAGCTGACACCTGACTCGGCGGGGGAGGGCGCTGAGGTTTAGGAAGGAGGTCATGGCAAATTAATTGAGAAAGAATAAGGAGGGGAAGCAGTCACAGAAAAAAAGAGCTAGGTAGGTAGAGAAAAGATGTAGAAAAGAGTGATGCTGAAAACAATAGGAAGGAGTTTAATTCTTAGTGACACAGTTTGCTGTCTGTTTACTAGAGACACATAGTTACTTGCATCTTAAATTTCCATCAGCATTCGGTATTTTCAGTTTAATCTGACATTTAACAATTTAACAAGCTCTATACCGTCACCTTCAGGTGTTTTTGAAGCATACTCGACTTTTAATTGCTGCTGCAGTGTTCTGACAGAAACGCAAAGCATCAAATTATTTTGAAGCTGTTTTCAAGCAAGCTGGTCTCCACAGATATTCAGTGTGACAGGTCACTTGACGAACACGAGACGAGGCAAACCAAATAAGGCTAATCATATTCACATCCACTTTGTGTTTAGGTAGCTCTGGTACTGTCCTCATTTTCAGAGTTTTTTATTTTTTTTTAAGAAGTTTGGAGGCAGTTCTTGAAACATGTTTGAGCAGCCCACCCAGTATTTGATGACACGAGGGAGATTTTTTCTCGTTAGTGTGAGAGCATATAACCGCTAGAGGCTGGGAGAGAAATCTCCACTAGTCATAAAGTAAAGTTTTTTAATCATTTCTGTCTAAGAACACTTTTTTCCAACTGAAAATAAATAATATTATGTGATTAAAAAAATAGAGACAAACTAATGAAACCATCTGTGAAACTTCCAGACTGGACTCCAAGCAACTGCAACAATCCTCAATCAAAACAGTAAATGGTTTGGTTGTTGATCTAAATGAGTTCACTGTACCAGCTTTGAAAAGGCATTACCATTAAAAGATGTAAAATCTTTGGCTGGTACATTCAAGAATGGGTGGCACAGTGGTGTGCTGGTTGGCATTGATGCCTCACAGCAAGAAGGTTCTGGGTTCACCTCCACAGAGAACTGTGGATGTTTTTTGTAGGCTCGAATCTGTCACAACCAAAACCCTATGATAGAGTCTGGAGCAGGGGGCACCAGACTTTTTGAAACTGAGAGCTACTTCAAGGGTACAGAGTAATACGAATGGCTACTTTGGTACAAACTACTTGAATAACATAGTTGCACAGTTCACCTTTAATAAGAAGAATAGGTATAATAATAATAATTGTTAATGAATCCCCACAATGAATATTAGCCATGATTTGCAAGGTAGAAACCTAATTATTTAAACATGTAACATTTTTCATAATGTATTTTGGTTCCTATAATTCGATGTCAACATTTGAGCTATCACATGTCTCTCTGACTCATCTATCTTCCTTGACTGCACTGTATGAATGAGCACATTAGCAGCACTTTGTTTTACTTTTGCTGAAATTGACACCTTTGTGACATTTTTGAACAAATCATGAACTTTGTCCCATGTCTGTACAGACTAGCAGTCATGTAATATTAAAACATATTTAAATGAATCATATGATATTTGTACAAATCTATAGCATTTTAATGAAAAGTTACACTTACACTATTTCTGTTAAGTGTCGCCGTGTTTCACTAAAAACATCAGTGCAGCTCTAAATTCACCAGCCTCATGTAAAAACATTGTATTTAACTCACAGGCTTTTTCCGCCCACAGTGCATTGCCAGGCGGGGAGTTAGCCTGGAAGCTAGCCTGTCACACACTGAACTGAAACGTCTCTCCACATTGTGCTGCTTTGCTGATGCCATGGCAGCCCCATAAATGAGAAATACACATCACCTGCATCTAGCTTCTCAAAGCAGCCACGGCCGCTTCCATATATCAATAACAAGAAAGATAGCGGTTTGTCTCTCCTGTGCATAATGTTGAACTTTGACACCAGACGAGGTCAGACGTCATATATACATAAAACAAATATATTATATTAAAAAAAAGCCATGTTCAACTCTACATTAATGCAAGTGTTACTGATCTAAAACAATTAAATACAATTTTTTAGAGGACCTCGAGGCGACAAGTGCTTTTTTAGAACAGTATTGGCAGCCCCTGGTCTAAAGTCTATCCTCCGCCTCTCACCCAAACACAGCAGTGGTTACAGAACATGAATGAATGAAATGACATTCAACAGCCACATGGGCACATAATTGTAACTGTCCATGGTAAATCTAAGTCTAATATATCTTATCTCCACCTCCTTTTACTTGTCTCATTGCTAAACCTTGCCTGCTAGTTAGTGGCAAGCTTTGCCTTTCTGCCATGTGCTGGTAGCAGGTAGGCCACAATGGGTATCAAAGATTTTTGTTGTTTCCATTAGGACAGCCAAAAAGGCCCCAGTCGGTTGATGGATTCAACTCCACAAAAAACATCCACAATTCTCTGTAAAGGTGAGGAAAACGGTGAAGGGAGGGTGATGTCTTTTCTGTGGGTTCATCACTGTGAGCGACACTTGTTATACTGAACAGTATGATTTTATGCACTTCTTAGTGAAGGTTAAAATGCCTAAAAAAGCTGAAAAACCTAATCTATTCGCTGAATCTCTATGAAAAGATTTGGTCTGTAAATGAACCTGCTCCCAGCAAATATGAGAAGTGTAACCACCCTGCACCAACTGAATTTTTGCCATGGTAACAGCTTCCAGCAGACTTTAAAAGCTCCTTAACTTTCCAATCAAATGAATATTTTTGATGTAATAAACGGCTGCAACATGAACAGAGCGCAGAAAGGCTTTCATGAAGTTCATGTCTCATCCCGAGCGTGGTAATTGAGGTCGTGTGTGTGACAATGGGAAACTCACATCACAACCCAGCGCAGGGAAAAATGGGCTATTAATCACCCGGACAAGGCATCACGGTCAAACACACACACAGACACTGACTGACCACGGTTAATGAGCTATGGCAATGTCTACACAAACATGGTAGTCTGGCAATGTGCACACATGCTTGTGCACATTACACCGTGGTGCGCTATGTGCTTTTTTCACCAACTGAGCTGGTTTATTGAGTTGTAATTCACAGGTCATTCAAAATGATTACAAAATATATCTGAGGGTTGCTTTCAATTGTTGTTATACTGAAATAAAAGTCCACACTAGATGTTTTGGGCTTTTGCTTTTCAAGCAGCCAACAGTCTCTTATTTTCTTAGATGAATCAGATTTGCTGTAAGTATAAAACTTAATATACACAGTTCAATATATACAGGTCATACAGGACGAAGGAGGAACGCTGTTTAAGTATCTGAAGAATAATCTGAAGATTTTACCTTTTTTTCTGTGAATGTGCTTACATTTGATGTCATTATTAGCCATGCACTGTTCATAAGTAAGCCTTAAAACTACTGGTAGCAGCTGTGACCCAGACAGCTAAGATGCAGAAAATTATCAGCCTGGCTTCTCGCTGAATATGGAGGGAGGCTGCAGTTGGGCCCATCTTGTATTTGGAGCAAAGGGTGAGGACATGGATCATCAAACTCTCCTGTGAGCTCATTACTCCCTCCAAAAGGCCACGACGTTTCCAGGAAGCCAGCAAGAGATTAAGAAAGATGACTCTGATTTCAAGTTTTTGCCAATGGAATCAATTTCGTTTCCAAGAAATGGATGGTCCTGGGCCAGGCAGAAACAGTTACCCATTTCGACTGAATCATTTCAGGTCTTCACAGCCCAACGAAATCACTATGCCCCCATTTCACAGAGAGGGAAACGATTCCGGATAGATTTTTGCACAAGTTGAAACAATCAGATATCACATGGAGCACATCAGATGTTTTCATTATTGCTTCAAAGAATGGATAACAACAGGAAGCGTGGGGAAAGTCGTAAATAAATGTAAATTATGCTACTATGAACAATAGCAACACCATGTTGTCACTTATGGCCCCTAACCCTAACCCTCTAACATGAATATAAATTCAGATAAGCACACTACTCCCATCCGTTTGTTCAAACAACAAATTTAACAAATAAAAAAGGATTACAGTTTTAAAATCAGGAAATAATTAGAAACTAGAAGAAGATGTGTGCTTGGTCATGTTTATACTCATGTTCAGGCCTATTATGCAGTGCAATCAAAGCAATAAACACAGTAATAGCTTTATTGTTGATTGAAATGTATTGTTTTCCCTGTTCTCTTTGATGAGAACCTAGTGTTCCAAGGCCACGTCAAAAACTAATCAATTGCAAAGTGATACAATTGTGCAGCCACAGGAGTAGAGGAAGGCCACTGAAGCAAAAACAATGAGACTTCTCTCAACTCATAGACATTTCTGCCTAAAGTCCCTCAGACTCTTCAAGCAACCAGTAAAGAAGGACGATGAGGATTAGTGAGTGTTAGGACCACTCTTCGGGGTGAAATGGGGTTCGTCTATGAATACATCAAGTAATCGTGGAAGGCAAAGCTGTCCCATGGGAAGTGTTGGCTGATAGAGGAAGTGGCTTACTTCAGAGAATCCTGCTACGGGCTGGATATGGGCAGCACGATAGAGAACAGCATGGCTCTGATCATGGCAGCACAAGAACAAGTCCAAAGTATTGGATCTATGAAGGCAAGGGTCTACCAAGACGTCCATCACATAACACCATCACACAGGAAAAAGGAGCATGAGAAGATCAAGAAGTATCAGGGTCTAAAGGAACAACTGGAATAGATGTGGAAGCTGAAGTCTGCAGTGGTCGTAGGAACGACAGGGACAGCTAAGAGAAAGAAGAGGCTTAGCTTGAGCAAGACACACACCACCATCCCACATGGGGGTGATACAAAATATACTTCTATATAACCTTGAGGTCTGCAGAAAAGTTGATGAAAAGTGCAGGTTCACTGACATCAATCCAAAGAAAATTGCCTTGATCTACCAAGTGGAGGAAAAAACTTAAAGTCAGAGTTTGGTTAAAAGAAAGAAAAAGAAGTGGCATAGGATTTTTTTGATTGCGTTGAATTGTTTAGCACCATCTGCAACTGGTGTGTGCGCGAAGAGGCTGAAAATGAAGAGTAATGCACTTTTCGTGGGGGTGGGCCATCCAAGGGCATGGAGGCAACTGTGAGTGAACTGTGAAACGCAGCAGGGGTGTCCTTGGAAAACATAAGTGAGGGGAATAGTAGTGGCCGAGGCGAACAAAGGAAACGTCTGAAGACAGTTTGGGGCCGCCGAGGTGCAACGGCAGGAAGAGGCAGACTATTATTTATCTCTGCTCTGACTTACTGGAGAAACAGGAGAAACAAAGAAATGGATGACTGGCATAAGCTGACATTTTGTGTGATAAAACGAAGAGCAAAGACTTTAGTAGCTTTAAGCTTTTCTGGAGAGTAATTGTACAAGTTAGAGAAAGTGCTTGAGACAGAATGACACTGAATATAGGGCAAATCTACACTACGATCTACAGCACACACTTCTGTCTGGACGAATCTTACCAAATTAGATTTACCAGATCCTCTGCTACACACAAATGCATACGGGAGCTTATATTTTGAAGCAGGTGATTAAACTACTATTTGCTTTAAATGTCATAATCCCCCTAGAATATTATATATATATACACTGCAGCAGGAAAATACAGAATTCTTTTTTTTTCTTTTTGTGTTAAAACATAGAAGCGTTAAAAACAAAATATACTATTTCTTTATTGTGCAAAGAGCATCTGAACAGCTTTTTTCTACTGTTATGTAGTTTAAACTGCATAAACGAATCGTATTCTGTATGTAAAACCTTAATGTGTAAAGTAATGAGGAACAATAATAATAAGATAAATATCTCCCTCATTAGTGTAATATAAAATGTCAACACTCAATTAAATTATCATTTAGACACACATAATTAAATTTAGCATGTAGGGCAGATTTCTCTGTTAGTGGTAATACATTTTTATGGATACAAAATAATGGTAAATGGTAAATGGCCTTGCTTTTATATAGCGCTTTTCCACCTATTGATACTCAAAGCGATTTTACAGTCAGAGACACATCTACCCATTCACTCACACAAGCACGCACACATTCACACACCAGTGCCACGCACTGGGAGCAACTGGGGTTCAGTGTCTTGCTCAAGGACACTTCGACATGTGGCACATTCCGGGGATCGAACCGCTAACCCTCTGGTTCGTGGACAACCCTATTCTATTAACAAACTAATTTGACAAATATTAAATAAAAGAAACACACCTTTGTTTGGCTAAATCTGCTCTGCTGAATAATAAATTAATATTCTACGATTACACGTTATCTGTGTGTTAATGAAAAATAATATGTCTTGTCTTGTATGGGTGATGTATATATAGGATGTTTGCATGAGAGGAAAAATCACTATGGAAGGGTGCTGTGGTTTTAAAGTCTAGTATAACCAATAATAAAGTAATAAATACAAATGACTGAATTATGATCATCATCTAAAGAAAAATATGTTGAATAAATCAAGCGTAATGGGAGTTTTAGATACTCAGAGCAAATTTCAGCCAATGCCAAAACATGCCGAGGTTCAACGTGAACGAAGAAGAAATGTGTGTTTGGAAGAATTACAGTTTGCTGCAAATGTGCATAACTCAAAAAGAAGGGTAGGGCTTCATTTAAAGAGGTCCCATGAGAAGTTTAAGTGTTTCTCCTGGCATGCATTTAATGGGCAGTTAAAATATGATCAAGACTCCTGCCAGTTCTAAATGTGTACCATAACAATCCAAGTCTACAACCAGTGTTACAAGATTGCACGCATTTAGGGAATGTTTATAAATCCCGTGTCTGCCTTACCTTTTGTGGCTCAGGCCAACAGTTGTTGTGTAATTTCATTTAGAACAAACCTCGAACATAATAAACAGACTTTTACACGCTGCGTGTCAGTGTGTGTCCCCTACCTTTGCTGATGTCCTGGTACTCCAGCCACAGCTGTCTCTGGACCTGTTTGTTGGGGTACCAGATGGTGCAGGACTCCTGGAAGCCATACACCGCCTCCTGCACAAAGTGGTTCCCAAACTCCCTGAGGATGGAAACAAAGTCGTTCCGCTGTGTTGCCCCATCCAGAGAATGGATGGCCGAGCTGAAAGCTGAGCAGAGAGAGGGGAATAAAAGTAGGTGAACACTTCCTATTGAAACAAATGTAAGGGAAAGTTTGTGGATCACAGTTAGCACAAAGGAATGCTCCATGTTTGGTCTATCACTCTCCATCTTCTTGGAGACTAGTTGAATATTCACAACACAGTCAGCTTTGTTAATTGGCTTTAGTAATACGTACAGCAGAGGCTGATGTCCATAGTTTTGCACGCATTAGGGAGATGTTGGCCCTCATAATGTGTTATAACTAAATTGTGTTCACTATCCAAGCTAGCTTAGCAATAGCAGACTAGTGCTGTTCCTTTGTGGTTGCAGTATATGGCTATGAATAATACTGCAGAACCAGTGAAGCAGAAGACTATTTTTGATCTGATGCTGGTGGAAGGTGAACCATTTGCGAATTACCAAAGTTATTACAATTGATCGAGAGGGTAATTGGAGAGTGTGTACCTGATTTAATCATTTCATCACAATCAATTCAGAAGTTCTTGAGATAAAGCCATTCCTGCTAGCAGATTGCAGTTTTAGAAGAGAATAAATATCCCAGAATTTTCAGTGCAAAGATGTCTTTGTAGACAGTTTGGAGTTTGAATAAAATCATCAGCATCATAGCATCGGAACACAATTGATTTTCTGTGCATGGGAATTGGCTTCTCGCACAGCGTCTGCTGTAACAGTGCAGTCCAATACATGAGAGGCAGACTCAGCTACAGGAGTTACATATGATGGCCAGCGCTAATGAGGCTAGCAGTGTAGTGGCATCCTGTTCAGTTTGTCTGGACAAAGTAATTAATGTACATCGGAATCTAATATTTAGAACATTAGAATAAGAAAAGTGTGCTTCTAACAACGTGTTGGGAACCTTTTTAATAAAGATTTGTCTCACTTTATAGACTGCACAAGGGTATGTAAAATTGCACCAGGTAATGTGGGAGCCGTCACCAAGTAACACTTAGTGGGCCTGGTAGACATCGGAGACAATGGCTCAGCTTCTATTTATCAAATCTTTCAACCAATTCATAGATATGAACAAGCAATAACCTCACATGAAAAACATTCATTGATTAATAAAAATCTCAACATACACTGACTGAAGTCCTACTAATGCTAAACAGAGATAATTAGAAATCTGCTGAAGTGGGTTGTATGAGGTTCTTATATACAATTAGCTGTAAAGCACTGTTTATTGTTACAGTCCCATCAGGGAAGTCACAAAAGTAGCAAGGGAAAGACTACCAAGAGATGACACCGAGAACCACAGCCCAGACCATGATGCTTGACCATTGCCTGACTACCACCTGCGTCCAATTTAATGGAAATTTCTACTGGCAAAGACACAACTGTGTGATGAGGTCACCAGTGTCACCTATAGTGGCCAGTCTACTGTATATATGGCAGAGGTAGAGAGCAGAGCCTTCAAATCTTTCACAAGAACCACCCCCAGCTGCTGCTACAGTTTGTGGACGACATCTGAGATGAAATTAACACACATGAGGTGGAGGCTTTCAGGCAACACATCAATACAGAGGATGGAAACAACAAGTTCTCTCATGAGGATATCAGTAGAGATACCCTGGCCTTTTTATACTGTACAGTATTGGTTAACAAGGACAGAAGAATTGACTCTGAAATGTAAAGAAAACCCTGAACACACAGACAAGCATCTACTATTTGATCACCAAATAACTCAAGCTAGGGGTCATCAGAACCCTACAGCACCGAGCACAGACTGTACCCACAGGACAGAGGGTAAGGAGAAGGAAGGAAAACACATCAAACAAACACTCAGGACATGTGCACATCCAAACTGGCCTTTTGTCAAAAGCACATAAAGATATCCCAGAGAGGACAAATAGGAAGAGAATAACAAGAGGAGGAACATTTCCATCCCATACATGGCTGAACTATCAGAGAAACTCAGGAGGATTTTCAGAAAACACTGCATTCCCATTCACTTCAAGCCCAGTAACACACTGAGGCAGAGACTTGTTCACCCAAAGACAAAACACCCAGACGAAAATAGAGCAGTGTAGTTCATGTAGTTCAGTGCAGTGAGGAATGTACAGACTAGCACATGGGGGAAACAAAACAACTCTGTCACAACCACATGGCTCAACACAGGAGAGCCAGCTCCTCATGTCAGGACTCAGCTGTCCACCTGAAGGACAAAGGACACTCCTCTGAGGACAACAACAGACACATTTTAGCAGGAGAGGACAGGTGGTTTGAAAGAGGATTAAAGGAAGCCATCTATGTCAAACTGGATAACCCCGCTCAGGGGAAAAGGGAACGTGGACTAAGACATAATCTGTCACTCGTTTACAGCAGTCCTAACATTCGTTCCCAAGAACTTTCCCCATAGACCCTAGTCATATGAATTTCTGATGGGCACTGCCCACAGATGTTCCTGCTGAAACATCAGCTCCCTACCGGTTATTTAGAACTAAAGATGCTACTTGGATGAGTTGTGAAAGTCTGTAAGTCCAGTTGCCTTTCCTTCAGGTTGTTTTTTGCCATGGTGAGGACTGAGAACCTTCACAGACATGGTGGTCAGCACATCCCCAGGTGGGAGAAACACGGAGGAATAATGAACAGCTGTTGATTGGGTCAGCTGCACAACTTATTTGAGCCACCTAGGAAAAGGCACACCTAAAAATAAATCAATAGTATGGTACATGTATGCTATATTTAGACTATTATCAGAGCTTTAACTCAACAGTAAGGTTTCAGAGTGCATTCTCTTACAGAGAACTGGAGCCGTTACATCGATCTATGCTCTTTTTAAAGCAAACAGACTCCTTTGACAGAAACAATAATTTCACCTTGTTCTGCTGGCCTACCATTGCATCTGTTTGTGCTATTTTGTGCCTTTGTCGAGTTAATATGCAAGTTCAGATCCAAATTAATGCCACAGCGGCAGAAAAGGCAACTCCCACGCTTTGCGAGGCAAAATTGCAGCTTCTGCCAACGGAGTCTGGTGATTTTTGAGGAGAGCAATAGAAAGTCTTCAGTTCCCCCTTTAGAAAAACACGTCAGCAAGGTATCTCAAAACCAGGGGTGTGCTGCACCATCTACGAGGCTAATACTGTGTATTTGATGGTTTACGTTTCAAGGGCACCTGAGGAAACCTAATCTGCATACACGCTGCAATGCTGTCGAAACTTAAAGAACTTGCAAGCAATAAGTGAATCTATCAGCTGCTGTCTTCAAGGTCAATCATGAACTGTCCTCACATTTGAAACTCAACGTATTAACACAAACCAACTGGCATTTCAAAAATATGAGGGCTCTTAGGGCCTCTGAGGTTCTTAGACCCTGCAGCAGTTTCCCAGGTTGCTGTTTTTATTCAGCCTTGTAACTAATATATACTAATAGATAATGTCTAATATTACTATATTACACAAATTTTCATGTATTAATAGATTTTACAACAGTCTGTCATTACGTAGACAGTCCATATGTGTCACGTGTAGCCTTATTTCTAACCATTTCTGACTTCTCTGAGGCATTTCAGGGAGATATCACGCCAACACAGACAGTGTGCCCTTCTTTATTTACATTGATCTAAGAGGCTGTACGAATCTCCATGGGTTAAGTGTTCTCTTTATCACTAATTAAGAGAGCCAATTCCTAAGTCTCATGTGATACTGAAAGTGAAATGACAGAAAAAGGAAGAAAAGGATTTCCACTGAACTTTCTGACCAGACAACAGAAGGATTTTTATTTTTTGCAAGGGGAGGTGTTGCACTGTGACACACACCTTTTAAGACCACTGTGTTGCCTGGATATGAGTGAGACCGGGTCATCAGATGGCACCTCATTGTCTTCCTGTCTGATATTTGGCACTGAAACTTTTCATATTATATCTTACCTTTAGCTCTACAGCAATCACCCGGGCTCGGTAAGATTTAGAAAAACTTTTGCGAGAATAAAGGATCTTTGTAGAGAGCATTGGTGTAGCTGTGTGTTTTTTACTCTACAACTGCCCTTACTGAAGAAACATGGATCCAAATTGTTACTGAGGGTCAGATAATATGTAATTTGATGTTTTTAAAAAATAATAAAAAAAACCTTTAGAGTTAGGTATTCAGAACATGAAAACAAATTGGATGAGAAAGCCTGTTTGATATGATACATGGACCAAACTACAACAAAACCGGATACTCTCTCAGCCAGTATTGGGAAGGAGATGGGCAAAAGCAGTTTATCATCGCGATTTTCAGGAGAAACAGTATTAATATCTCAGCACTCAAGCTCTGCCCGCTCTTACTTCTCCTCTAAAATTAAATTAGGAGGCCGCTGAAGTGAGACACAGAGAGCGCAGTGAGGATGAGCGATGGGGTCTTTGCTATCAGATGTAAAAATCAGTAGCCTCACCCCTCCGGTGGCTGCTGAAATACGATGAGCTAAAGTAGGAAATGGGAGTGAAAAAGACGGAGGCCGTCGAGTCGCTGCTAAGAAAATAGAAAATGTATCCTCAGCAGAAGTGGCAGCCACTTCCAAACCACAGCAGCGCCATTGAAAATGCATTAGAGGTGTCATGGCTGCAGTTACAGTAAGGTGGCTGCACTTATCAGAATGGAAACTATTTATGATGGACTTATGAATAATGCATGCACTTGAAACATGACACAAATCCAAATTATTAAATGTCACTCCTCCTAGCCGGGCAGAAGGATTCAATAAAATATTTGAACAGATTTGACCCTTAAACACTGACAACAGAACAAACCAAGTGAGGCAAATAAAAAGTAAAAAAAAAAGGACTACATTTTCTTTTTTCAAAAAAAAAATTACACATTTAGAAGAGAGAACGCTGTCAGAAAATATGCAGTACAATCCGTGATATGTCAGTAGCCAAGAGCAGCCTTCAGTGAAGGTATTGCTTGACTAAATGCCTATCCACAGCTATCTTATTCTGTGAAGTTTCCATGGCAGGCGCTGTCAGGATACTTTGGTCTTACCATGGATCCAAAGATTTGTGATATATGACAAGCGATCAGGGAGACAGAGTAAAAGACAAGGAGAAGTACATGAAATGTGTATTTCTGTATGCTGGCCTCCTTTCCAGATATCTATCAGTCTATGCAGACAACTACATATCTGTTTCAACAACTGCCATCACATTTGTGACATCTCATTTTCATATTAATCATAATGAGATGTTGATCATGTGAGAAAACGGGACAAAAGAACCGTGACGTGTCACGTGTTTACGCTGCGCTTTGATTGTATGCTGTACACGTGTTGTCCAAACCACTGGTGTCACAATTGGCCAGCTCCACCGTCTATAATAAATGAAAGGTTGCCACTCACACCTCTCAAGGACAAGCAGAATAACAAGCTGGCACGCACATGGATGGATATTGTACACAACATGTGCATGGTAAATAATAGGTGTGCATTTTTCTGTAGTTATACTGTATATGGGCTTGAAAATAAAATGACACCACTACCGGTTCAGAGGGGAACGACAAACTAAATACACATGCAAATATGAGGATGTCCTTTCTGTGTTATCCCTTCTGATTTAAGTACAATATTAACTCCAGTCAAAAATCACGTAATCTTCCGTGTAAACCCAGTTGTCTAATACTTGCATTACAGATGCTGTGATTTGAAAAACCAACAAAACATTTTGAAATAGCTCCCCAAAAGGATAATAATGATAATCCTTTGCTTCATGTGTTTGGCTTCCTGAAAACACATTTGTTTTTATTGCTGGAATATATGATAATGAAGGCAGCTGGAAACTGTGTAAAGGGAAAAACAAACCTGTGTATTAGTGGTGAATATATATAGAGAGAGAAAGAGAGCTAGATGCTGGGGAAAATCACTTTAAAGTCTTGGACCACAACAGATCTATGAAACAAGGCTCCATCAACTTGACACTGATTGAACAGGTGATGGCGTGTCCCAAAATACTCTAATCATTTATTCATCTCTGACATTCTGATGTCTTTTATATACTACTACTACTACTACTACTACTACTAATAATAATAATAATAATAATAATAATAATAATAATAATAATAATAATAATAGTACATTTTATTTATAGATGCCCTTCACAACACTCAAGGTACATATAAGCGAGCATATATATATATAGAACATATAGTACAAATGACAGATTGGGGGATAGAAGTGAGACTATGGAATGGAGTAGGCCTGTCTGAATAAATAAGTTTTGAGCTGAGATTTGAAGGTGGTGACCAGGAGGGCCTTCCAGAGGCAGGGGGCTGAATGGTAGAAGGCTCTGAACCCCATTGAGGTCAAGTGAGCACGTGGGAGGGTGAGTTGTTGTGATGAGGATGACCTATGGGTGCGGACAGGTTAGTGAGGGACAGAGGTTGTTTGAGGCCTTGGTGAGAGGTACAATTTTGTAGTTGATTAGGGTGGTTTTGGTGCCAATGAGAAGAATTTCAGTTTTACTACTGTTGAGTTTGAGGAAGTTGGTGGAGAACCAGGTTCTGATTTCCTGAGTACAGTCCGAGAGGTAAGTGGGTGGAAAGGTGGAGCTGGGTTTGGTTGACAAGTAGAGCTTGGTGTCATCCAATTACTAGTATACCTATGTAATACCTGGCCAAGGGGGATGAGGTAGACGATGAATAGAAGAGGACCAAGAACAGGCCCTTGGGGAACACCAGAGAAAAGGGGGGATGGGCAGGATGTAAATGTTTTTAACTGAATGAACTGAGTGTGGCCAGAGAGAAGTGTGTAAGAGAATGGAGTGGGAGAATACTGCGGTTAGGTCAAGGAGAATGAGGATTGAAAGGAGTCCTGAATCAGCAGCCATAAGGAGATCATTGGTGATTTTTAACAAAGCTGTTTCTGTGCTGTGTAAAGGGCTAAAACCAGATTGAAATTGTTCATATAGTGGGTGGGCATGGATCTGCATCTGTTTTTTTTTAAATAACTTTAGAGAGAAAGGCAGACTGGAGATAGGACGGAGGTTATTGAAATTGTTGGGGTCAGCACCAGGTTTCTTGAATATAGGGATGGCTGAGGCTGATTTGAGAGACAAAGGGACAAGACCAGAGTTGAGAGAGGAGTGAACAAAGGCATTTATAAGGGATGAGAGAGTTTATGAAGGCTTTAACAAGACCAGTTGGCAGGGAGTCGAGCTGGCAAGTGGATGGCTTAGCTTTCCTGATTAGGTCAAATATGTCGGCAAATGAGGGTAGATTGAAATTAGAACGTGTAAAGGAGATAGAAGTTTGGGCAGGCGGGAGGGTCGCGGTGTGTGTGCTGTGAGCTAGCTGTTGGTGAATAGTGTCAGACTTTGTATTAAAAAGTTCCATAATGGCATTGCAGCAATCAGTTGAGTAGAAGTGAGGAGGAAGGGAGTCCGGGGGTTGTAGTGTTTTGTTAACCAGAGAAAAGAGAGCCTTTGTGTTTCCATCACTTGTATTGATTTGATTTGCAAAATAAAGTGATTTGGCAGCAGACAGCATGGCCATGTAGTGGAGAATGTGGTTATGGAACGTGTCCTGATGTATGGTGAGGCCAGTTTTCCTGTAGAGAAGTTTTCAGATGTTCCAGAGTTCGGGTGCAGAGTGGGTGAAGGTGACAGTCAGTGTTTTCAGTGGAGCCAGGGAATCAAGAAGATTATGAAGTCTAGTGTAATAATGGAAAAGCAGTTCATCTGGAGTATATAAATAGTTGAAGGGGAGGGTCGTGATGCCAGTATTTGGAGCAGTTAAGTCAATGTCCTTAATATTACAGATTGATATGATGTGAGGTAGTTTAGATTTAAATAGTGCAAGGTTAACATTAAATTATATATGCTTATGGTCAGAGAGGGGAGATCAATGGCAGAACATTTAAAAGGAAAGTCAATAAACTGATGTAATCCAAAACTGTCCAGGCAGGATGTGAAGCTTTTTGTGAGAGAATTATTCAGATTGTCTAGATGTACATTCAAGTCACCCAGTAGAATATGTGAGTGAAGAAGGTAGAGAACTGGGCTTAGGTGGATGGTAAACTGTGGCTATTATAGCTGGAGATGGTCCATCCAGCTGAATGGCCAGGCTGTGGCTGATGTACACAGCCACAACATTAAAACCACTGACAGGAGAAGTTAATAACATTGACCATCTTGTGACAGTCCAATGTTCTGTTGGGGAACTTTTTGGACCTGACTTAAGTTACATCCTGTGGATGTTACATGTAGCACCCACCTAGACCAGACCAGGCATCCCCACCCCATAGCAATGACACTCTCATGGCAGCAGCCATCCCCAGCAGGATGCAGTTTGACACAGGCACACACACAAAAACAGTTTAGGAACAACTAAAAAAACATGAAGAACAGCACAAGGTGTTGACCTGGCCTCTAAATTCACTAGACCCCAAACTGATCAAGTATCTGTGGGATGATCCACAGAGGCCCCTCCCCTCAACCCATAGGACCCAAAGGCCCCCACTAACAACATTCTGTAGCCAGACACCACAGGACACCCTCAGAAGGCCCATGTCCATTCTCTGATGAGTCACAACTGTTTTGAAGGCACAAGGGAGATGTACATAATATTAGGTCATAATGTTATGCCTGATCAATGTATAAAATAGTTTAACACATCCATTGCTTCAGGCACTGCCAGTAATGCGTTTTCACTGCTGCAGCGGTGAGGCAATAAACTTTAAACTTTATGGGTGCTCTGTGGAAAGGCCACCTTTTTATGTGAGCTGCTGAAGACCTTTCCCACCCAGATTAGTCTTCTTGTTGTTGTTATTGAGAGAAAATCCTATTTAAGCCATTTTATTTTCAATTGTTTTGGACACATGTGTTCTGTCTCTGGGTACTATTGAATATTAAAAATGACAATACATTATTATGCCCTTAACCAAAGACTTAAGGCCGTACTTACAATAGTCAGCAGACGATACATCAGAACGCTTTGTGCCATTTCTTGTTTGCTTGTGGTTGTGGAGCAGCCGTAGTTAGCAGCACTTTTAAAGTGACACTTAACTAATTAGCAATTAAAAACTACTTGACCCGCATCCATTTACTGCCCTTTCGGAGTTCTCTCTGAACCATGCAGCTGAACAGCACCACCACCACAATCAGTACTTAATTGACTGTTTCAACAAGGGTTTAATTTCCTGTAATGGACCTAAATTGAACAAGCTTACAATAACATAATAGCGCAGCACCTGGGTGTCAGGTTTAGTGCAGGGCAGCATTGTCTTAACGGATACCAGAGCATTTGACAACGGTAGCTCTGTAAATGAAGTACCTTATATAGAAAATGCCGTTAGCTCAGCTATATTTACCTTGCTACTATAAATAAACACACAAGTATGGTATATGTTACATAAAATATGAAATATAAAACTATTATTCTATATTCTGGTTTGTTTAACACTTATCCATCTAGCGCCAAATATGATAGCATGAAGGCTGATGAAAGGATGGCAGTCAGCCAGTTAATCACATAGCTGATCAAAATTGAATATTAAAGTTCTCAAGCTGTTAGGATGAGCCGCTAACCTTGATGTGTCATATTAATTACAATGCGGTAAATAATTGATAGCTGATGGCGCTGTTTTTCTCTGTGGAGACTGGAGCAAGGTTTCCTTCAGCATAAATAAACAATCAGTAATAACAAATTACACTGATATGCATAATTGAAAGGCGCCGAGTGATTTACCTTGAGAGAGGACCCACTGATTGAGTTTGACGTGGTAGAGCACCGAGCGGAGACTCCAGTGCTGAACGAGTGGGTAACCGGTTACTTCACTGTAGTTCACCATACCTGAAAGCATCACAGAGAAAGAGAAAAAAAAAACACATTTATTAATATGGGTCAGTCTCTGGTATTATATTAAAGCACAGATCAAGGTAGTCCAGCACCACACCTGTAAAACCATATAGGAAACCTGTCACATTAAGGTGTTATTTAGTCTCAGCAGTCTTCAGTGCTAGATCAAAGGGTGGCCCTACATTTCATTCTTGTTTACTTTACCTGAAATATCAGGAAGGAGATTTATATACATATATATAGATATATACATATATTAGATGACAGGAAAGAGGAGCAAGCAAAGTCTACGGCGCTAGATCAAAGATGAGCCCGATCTGCAGGTTGCCCTCCAAGAAAACACAGGAAATGGCAACATTTACGTAAAATCTATTCAGAAATATTGATATAGTGGAAGGTAGGCAGCAGGTCTTTGCTAGATGAAAGTGGAGGCAAATATCTCACTCCAGTATACAGCACATTCACAATAATCATTGTGATTTTCATATCACTCGCGCCATACTGACAACTCTTCCACGGTAATGCAAAACTCAAAACACATTTTGGCAGTTTCTGAAACGTTTATTCCTGTCTTCCAAAATGTTTCTACATCGAAAATGGTCAAACTGAGAGAATCTACTGTATGTGCATATGTCTTTGTGATCTATCTTAATCTGTAGAGATTTCCCCACCGTTACACTGTGATCAAAAAGGGAAACTGTGAAAGTTCATGAAAGTTTTGCATAGAGACAGCAATATTCTGTAATACTGCACATCAAGCTGTAAGCCGGGAGTAAATGAGACATTGACTCACTGATCCACACCACCAGGATCCACAGCAGTGACACTGGCATATCATTCAGGCTGGATAACTGTGGTCGAATGGTAACAAGAAGAGGAAAGGTTGTCATGCCAGAAGGGATTGAACTACCAGAAGACAACGTAGCAAATGCTGACAACTGCAAGTACCTATGAATCCAGCAAGCAAATGGAAGCAATCAAGGAAAACAGCCAGAGCAGAATGCCTAGACAGAGTGAGGCAAGTCCGAGAAGTCATCTGAATTGTATGGCCAATGTCTGGGCTATGAATACCTATGCTGTGCCGGTCATCCGGACAGAGGCAGAGGCCAATAGTATCAAGACAAGGACGCTCCTCACAATGCTTAGAGGCTGTAACCCCAAATCCAGCACCCTGAGGTTGTACACTAAGCAGAAGAAATGAGGTAGAGGACTAGCAAGCTTCAGAGCTACTATCCTGGTCGAAACAAAAAAGATCCAGGCCTGCATCAGGAAGATGGTCCCATCTGGTGATGCTTAGTGAACACCACAGTAGGAACAATAGGAGATAGAGAAGGAATAGCAGGAACCGTCATGGAGGACAGACCCTTACATGGTAAGTACCACCAGCAGGCAACAGAAGTGGCTGATATCCACATATCCTACCAGAAGCTTAAAGAAGGAACTGAAAGAAGACACAGAGGCACTAATCATTGCAGCAAAGGAACAGGGTCTGACAGAG
Organism: Planiliza haematocheilus; assembly: GCA_005024645.1. Taxonomy (NCBI): domain Eukaryota; kingdom Metazoa; phylum Chordata; class Actinopteri; order Mugiliformes; family Mugilidae; genus Planiliza; species Planiliza haematocheilus. Next base: position 13,382,584 of record SRSE01000465.1, read on the forward strand.
CCAGCGGGACTTCCAGATCCAGACTGACAAAACAGTGACGGCTAACCAACAGAACGCAGCAGTGGTGGACAAACGGCAGAAGAAGACTGTAGTGATAGATGTAGCAATCCCACGTGATGGCAACATCACTTGGGAAGAAGGAACATGAGAAGATTAAGAAATACCAAAGGCTGAAAAAATAACAAGAAAATACACGGAAGGAACAACATATCAGATCTCTGTCCAGAAGAGTGCAGTACTAGCAGTAGTTAAGATCCTGGGCAGGACCATCAAGCTCCCAGGCTTCTGGAGGAACAGAGCTTAAAGAGAAAAGGACTGCCTGTCGTGTACTGCACTGCACAGTTTATACTACTAATGGTATATCTTCCATTGTACTCTATTATTAGCCACCATCTGCACAACTGCATTTCTTAGTGTATATCTATACTGCAGAAAAAAAATTAGTGTATTTCTGAATTAGCTTCACCTGCTACCAAAGTGCATGGAGGAGGACTCAAGCAGCACCTGTGCATTGCAGCTCATCAGGGTCAAGCCCTGGCCCTTGACCCCGATGAAGGACACAAGCATGGAGTCTGTACCTGAACTCTATGCATAGACAATAAAGTCAAATTCAGAAATCTTGTAAAGTCCCAAATAATATTCTAGGGGATTTGATAACCAGACTTAAATTTGATAAATTCCTCCGCCCTCTATGCTGAACAACTAATGAATAGAGAGAACGGTTACATCACTATAAATCATGTGATGCTGTCATATTTTCCATGGCACTTTTACACAGTGTTCCTTTACAGCCTAGTATATTATCTGTATTGATTTTGTCTCATTTAGCGATCCTTTCCCTGCTGAAATCAATAATGCCCATCTATTCTCCTAGAAGAAGCTGCCGGTCTGCGAAGGTTTTTCATTTTGATGCACCGCACGGCCTGCCAAGACGTCACGCATGCTCGGCGCTCCCGCGACCAATGACCCGCCATCTTATCTGCGTCTACAAATAATGGGTGCAGATAAAGCGCCAGCATATAGACATGTAAATGAACATGTAACAGCACACATGAGGCGAAGGAAACATTCATCACAAACCAAAGTGGGACAGACCTAGCGGTTCAACAGACAAGTGAATGCGAAAGAAGCCATCAGCCGTTTTCTTTCAACAGATCAATTATAGATTATAGCACAAAGTGAACATGATGCAAAGTGACTAAATAATTGCTGTCTCTTCTTATTTAGGGATAGCTGTAAACACCTTTATTTTTTTTAAACCACAGTAAATTAGCGGTCTGCTAATCAGCTGCAAGACCCCCTCATTTTTACAGAAGACTGAAGGAACAGGTCTTTGACATCACTTATATGAAGCCATAAGCATAGCTGCAGAATATAAATCATGGAGTCTCCCATGGCAACTGACAGCCATGTCATGCGGCAGCTGTGGGATTACAGCCATACATCACTGTGACTGCACCAGCCGTGTTCACAAGCCCATCCAGAACGTATCGGGATAATGCCGGTGACTGGGACACGTACCCCGCGACTACAGACACGGAAGAGGGGAAGAAGAAAAAAAGGGAAGGAACAGAGGAGAAATGTATGTAGAGATTTTGCCGGGTGTGCAGGAGAGATGAAATGAGACGTTAGAAAAGGAGGGAGATAGAAAAGTGGATAGTATATGAAAAAGTGAAAGAATAGTTGAATGAATAGGGAAAAATATGCCTGTCATCTCCAGTGAATGCCACTGAGATAAAGACGTATCAGTGACCAACGTGAAGGCTATGTGATGCACATTTTGGAACTGAGACTGGTCCGGACAGTGTGACAAGCCATAAACGACTTGCTTCATATTTCCTTTCATGGATGTCTAGCTTGAAATCATATTTCATTTCAAAATTTTGGACAGTTTGGAAGTGAATATGTAGTTATGCAAATTTACCACAACTTGTAAAGAAAAGGCTAAGGGAAGGATGAAGTTCATCCAAGTTAAATGGGAAAATGTTTCTGTGCTCTATAGAAAAACTAATGGAAGTATTTTCTGATCTGTCATCCAGCAAGACAACATAATTTACTAGTGCCTTCCAGAACAGAGAACTACTTGGATGTGATCAGAAATGTTGCAGACAGTGTTTCATAAACGACTGTCACACACAAATTGCAGTTAAGTTGCCGAGTTCTACAGCCCTGTCCAACCTCTGGGGCCGAAAGACAAAGCCAAAGCATTCCTTGAATGGTCATATGTCAGCGAGGCAATCCTCACAGACCTCCATGGTAAGATGCAAAGATAAAATAAACATAGTGGCAACCTGGTACAAAAAAATAACAACTCTATAGTTCGGGGATGAGTCTTAGCATTACCCAAGAGTCAGGCACTGCAATGAGTTTTAAATCAACTCAGAAGGAAGCCTATCTTAATATAAAGTCCATTGTCTCAGTATAGTTTTTCTTTTGATGAGTTCAAACGGCCGACATTAAAGTAACATAAGATAAGTTGCAGCTTGCGTGAAGCAAATTTCATGATAAAGGTCCCTGGATCATCAAAACAAATCAAACCTTCAGTCTTACTAAATGTTACAGCAGCTCTGCTTTAGAACAGAGGAGAGCTGGAAATAATTAGATCAATTATTAATTTTAAAACTGTATTTATTTATTTCATTTTCAGTGTTCAAACGGAAAATCACACCTTTTTTACTGGTCAAGCCAATCTAGCTGTATAAACATTCTTCAAATTCATATTAGATAGATAGATAGATATCTGTAGGTGTTTTTGTAGCTTCATTTAGGCCGGCATTACAAAAAAACAAAAAAAACAACTATGACTGTAACTGAATTTGCATACAATCACTTGATTTAGTGCATATTCAAAGTATTTCACTTGATATTAATACACTAAACAAAAGAAGAGTTAAAAAACTGGCGCTGTGAATACTTGGGTCTATTTTTGTTTTCGTGGATAAGAGCCATGGTCCCCCACTGAAAATGTGAGTAAGAACTTTTTCTAAGAAACAAGTGACTCAGCTGCATATGCTCATAATTACAGGGTAGTTATTTATTATTTATTTAGAGTCAAGTCTGAGCCTAGGAATGAGCTATATAACGAGACTAGTAAAATTAGTTCTGGTCTAAATTTAAGGAAGTTGGAACAAGACAAAAAATAATGAGACTGAGGCTGAAGATTGAATGTGCCACTGCATCTATTTGGAGCACAAACATAGATAAACAAATGATATGAGGTAGGATGAGTGTTGGGGATGCGTGCTAAGCCACTAACAGTCCCTTTACAAGGGTGCTGTGAAAATGTAACATTTGGCAGAGGCCTGACACCACCTATGAACTTGATGAATAAGCCTCTAAATGTGATGCTCCTGCATTGTCCTCACCTTCAGCTACATCCATTTATCCCCTCTTATGGGAAATGGTTCCCCGGGACGATGGATATATTCCCCAGTACCGAGAGAGCGAGAGCCCACCACTACATAACCTCCCCATCCCCACCCTCTCCGCCTCCCTCACTGAAAATGAATAACAAGCCCAAAACATATACAGTAGCACAGCGTATTCTTCTTCTTGCTGAAAGGCCTTGTCTCCCTTTTAGCCCTGGGGTGCTCTGCTCTCATTGTCTGACAGAATGATTAATTTGACTGAACTTCACTTTGCAAACATCCCAAGTTCACAGTCTCTCTCTGTGCAGCCGGTGCCAGAGCCTTTCAGAGGAGCGGCTTCGTCAGGGCCGCTCTGTGTACGACAGCTGATTCCCTTTGTAAAAATACAAGCCGTAGAGATGTCTCTCGTCAAAACCGCACTGGGAAGAAGTTTTAAAAGACACCAGATAAATAAACTTTGCCTGCTTTGAAGCAGTGTAGCTGCGAGCGATGCACATATGGCTGTCATTTAACACCGCCCTGGCTGTTATGTTTTCCTGCACAGCTCAGGTCCAAACAGCCATACCTTCAGCTAAGGGCAGAGCAGAGATCAGAGGGGGCAGGATACATTTACTACTGACACTAACTAGGCTCTTGGGTAGTCACACCATAACTGCTGGAAGACATTCTACGTGGAATCACTGCTGCACATACGCTTTTTAACTGGCAACATACAACAGCATTCACACAAAGAAGCATTAATGAGCACTGGACACTATTGTAGACTGGCATGGGAGTTGGGTGTAGCAGGAAGCTACAGAGAACAACCAGGAGGACTAGATATTGTAATGTAGTGATTGTGCTTTGCTTATTTATGTTAATAGTTAAGTCCTCCTCAGACCACCCGGCAGTCTGTTATGTGTTTAGACAAATGGCATAATTAAAATGCACAACGACCACAAACATAGAAACCTTTGTATGATAAACGGCTGCAATAAACACAGTACTACCTTAATGGCCAGTTTTTGCTTGGACAACTCATTTAGTTTGACTCATCTGAATGTGATGTACTGTGTTAGCACTGCTTTAGAATTAATGCTATTCCTTAAGTGTTAAAGGTTTTTGTATTTACACAATGTAGCAGCAAAACATGGGAGCACCTTAATTGCATATAATATAATGCAATGCAATACAACACAATCTACCACAGAGCTGCATCAAAACCTGTCTCATTTAATTATCTGTTTTTTTTTTAACTTATTTAATGCTTACTTTTTTATCTCCTGTTTCCTGCTGCAACGCTGCAAATCCCCCCCACTGTGGAATATACCAAGGGTTATCTTATCTTAACAAGTTGTTCAAACAAGTGATTGAAAGGATGGAAAAAGCTTGAACAATATGTTCACTGATATGTTGGGGCATGTTAATGAATATACAATATCTCATAATTACATGTTATTTAATGTCCATGTAAACCCTTAGAATCAATTAGAATGATTTAAATGTACTGAAGAGACACTGTCCATGTATAAACGTAGCCAGTGGAAGGAATCATGGTGTTCATGTGTATATTTGGATGACAGCAGTCAATATAACAACTGAACAGTTATTGGACGCGCATCTGGTGGAACTCTGCGACAGAAAGCAGAGAGAGAATTAAGAATGCGCTCTCATGCAGAGAGAGAAATGACATGCCGTCATGTAAATAAGATGAATAACATGAGGCTATTTATTTTGTTTAATAAAAGAAGAATGTATAGACCTGTCTAGCAAAGGTAACCTTACATGACATATGTTGTGTATCTGGTGCTACATTGAATATAAAATTAAATGTGATTAAAAAGTAAAATCAAGCATGCTGTTTGGGGTGCACCCCTTATATAATGGCAGAGGAAACACAGAGCTATTCAGTAATTTTTAAGGCATCATATCATACGTCATCAAATACAACTGGCTGATGTCTAAAAAGATATTTTGTCTGTGTAAAATCAAAATTGTAATTGCAAATGAAAGCCTGCCTGACTCCTGTAACACCAAAAATATCTGTTTTCCTTTAACGACATGTGGAAATATAGGTGCAGATTTAGAGCCTGTGTGGTCTTCCAGTGCTAATTTGCAGCCTACTCGTGTAGGACATATAAGTGCATGTTACACTTGAGTAGAAAATGGAACTGAAAGGCAACAAGATTTCCTTCACTGTGTACTGATAGAGAGCAAACGGTCATTTGGACACTTGAGAAAGAAAGGAAAAGGAAAAAGCGCAGTGACTTTAAGGAGAGCTGCAACAGGGTCGTAGAATCATGCCAAAGACCTCAGAACAGAGATAGAACAGCAAACATGGCTGATGTAGAAAGCAGTAACTAAACCAATACACTAGTTGCCAGGTCTTGATCAGAACTTCAAGGTTGGCCACGCTAAAATTAGACATCAGGGCCCGAATAATTGTTGAGCTTGGCTTGATCGAAAGTAAGTCCTCACAGAGCATGAGCAGCTCTTATTAGTCAGCAGTAGGTGTACGTGGGAAGCACTTGCCGTGGACCCCGTTGTTGCTGTGCAGCCAGCAGAAACCTTTACAGCTGGAAGAAATATTATGCAGCTTCAGGCAGGATGAGAAATACTGGCTATGGTACAGTTTGAGCAGGGCTATAGTTTATATTTCATCTGTAAAACCCATGGCATCCTATATCATATGATGACCCAGAGGTCAGTTATTGAAATCACTCACAGCGCCAGGAAGGCTAAGTTGCTGTCAGAGTTATTGTCACGTAAATAAAAATGTGGATCATTCATTACTGAGTTCTGTTGGTTGGCTGACAGCAGGCGGAGTAAATCAATAATTATTAGTGTCCTCAGGGATTTATCAGACGACAAGAAAAAAATGATTGCAACAAGTTAACGGAAGGTTTCTGTCCGGAAGCTTTCTATTTTAAATTCCTATAAGCGGGACGCCGTTGGACTCTGGGTGCACGGCCGTTACATAAATCAAAATCAAATCAAATCAATATCCCAGCTCTATGAGGGACTGGACGCAGTCTTCCATTGCAAAATAAAGCCTCAAATGAAGCCCGCAGTGAGGAGCAAGAGTTCAGTTTGTTGCCGTGTGATTCATCTTTGTTCGCCTGTCTGCATTTTCCTTGTGCAAACACAATGGAAATGAAACTCCCAAGGTAAGTCGCACCGATGTAAGCTTCTGTCATTCTTTCAGTGCACCTGGATGTTCATCTTTTTCAGCAGAATGACAAAAAACAAACTTTTATTTTTTTTTGTGTAATCGCCAAACAACATTTTGTCAAATGTGCTGCACGTACTAACTGAAACCGCCTCTATTGCACATTTGTTTTTGCTGGTAAGCACGGTATAAATAAGCCTGTCCTGATCTGATTTTGCCAAATGACAGAACCAGCTCCAAGTTTAGGATGACGGCTACAAAACAATGACACACCAGAAAGACTCGGTTTGATCCACTGTTAACGAGGGGATGAACTGATGGTGGGAAATCGCATTGTTTACCCATCGTATTTAATTCTTGGTCATGGAGACAGCAGTTTGACAGAATAACATCACTATCAAACGGTCTACTTTACCCAGGGCTTATGGTGACATTTCATGACATTCATCAGAGGATAGAAGTGGCCTAGCTGTCATGGCAAACAAACAAACCTTTAGTTGAAACATATCTTCAGAGCAGGGCACACATTTATGAAGCATTATCCCACTTTTAATGACATCCGCCATTCAAACTCTCTGGAATTTAATGTAATTGTCTGACATACTCCAGGCAGTTCATCTCTCTTCTATCCTTTTGTTCTCTCTCTTCCTAGTGTTATTGGTCTCTTATTTCTTCTCCGCGTGTCTCCATGTGCGCAGCTTTCTCGCCCCAAGCGTTTTCATCGGCGCACCTGAGGTTCTCCTACTTTTAAATGTCCTGCAGTCCAGCTCTTCACGTCATTCCTCAGCAGACTGTTCAGTCGCCAGTGCGGCATACAAGAGTCAGCTGTTACTCCTCGAGTTGCCTGATCTTGGAATGATGCTTACCCAGCCACCCCCCCACTCCTCTCCTCAAGTCTGCCTGCAATCAGCAACCTGCCTGACCTGTTCTCAGCTGCAACCTGCAGACTTCATCTCCAGCTTGCCAGCGTAACATTGTATACAATCCAATCTGCACCTGAGTACAGCTTTTAGGTCCCCTAGAAAGCCATTAACAGTTTCAGTGATAAAATGTGCATGTTTTTTTTGTTTTTTTTATATAGGACTCAAGTTAAGTTCAGTCAGGTTCAATCCATTTTTTTCTTAAAGAGTTTAAACGGACCAACCTAGGGCAGCTGTGGCTCAGTAGGCGGAGCGGTTTGTCTACGAATCAGAGGGTTAGCTCCCCAGTACATGGACAACATGCTGAAGGGTCCTTGAGCAAGTCGGTGAACTCCCAGTACGTGGCAGTACTGGTGTGTGAATGCGTATGTGCTTGTGTGAACGAGTGGGCAGATGTGTCACTGTGACTGTAAAGAGCTCTGAGCGTTTGCTCCGTCACCACATGGGCCCGAACTGACCCGAAGCAAGATCGCTGTAATGTTCATGAGTAGTGAAGTCACGCTGATGTGGGTTGACCGAGTGGAGATTAAATAGGTTGGTTGTGTAGATTATGGGTAAATGGGCTTGAGTACTGCACCTGCTCTACCTATATATCTAGAGATAGAAACACGCCATATAAATGTAAGACCAGTTACCAATAATCTACACCAACCTGCAGACAACTTGACTTCAAGGTGCTACATCAAATTACACTAAACGCTCAAGTAACGAGACTTACAGATATCAAAACACAGTTTGAACAGATGTTGGTTGGTAACAAATGCAATTCTGATGAAAAAATAGCAGCAAGAAACACACACGCAACATAGCTGATATCACTTGTGCTCCACCGAGGAAAAGGGAAATGAGCCCCGCCGTCTTGTTCCAGCTCCAATTAAGCCGTTTGGGGAATGTAAATTGAGTTCTCTTGTTAACATTTGTGACTCTGTCCCATCGGGAAGCGGAGGATATCAGACAAGCGCAGGGCTTGCTGATGCCTGACAGGGAGAGCGCGGGGATGATGGGAACAGCCCCTCTAAACAGTCCTTCTGTAACTTTGGCTTACGGCGAGAAGACTTGTTATTTTAGTCGCTTCTCTAAAGAAGATTCATAGGAATGAGCTCAGGTAGGAAACTAATCTTATGGCTCATAGAACCCCATTAACTGGCCAGGCCGGTGCTCCATTTCACTCTCGGATAAGCCTGGGAATGAATGATTTAGTGTGGAAAAGAGGGGAAGGAGAGAGTGAAGAGGTAGAAATAAAAATAAATAAATAAAAACAGCAGGACTTATCCAGCAGTCCCCTTCTCTAATCTATTGGAAAACCGAATGTACAACAATTCCGATAAGAAAAAAAAAAAACTAGAACATAATGTTGGTCCTCAACCATGAGCAAACTGAGGGATTTTAGGTTAGAGGCTAGGCCAAATACTTTCAAGGCACGGAAAGATTAGTCCGAAGAATTATCATAATGCAGGCCTTCACCACTTCTTTCAGGCAGGTATTCTCTATGAAATGCTTACACTAATCCCAACATTACTGCCCATATGGACGATGCTCAACCAGAAAATGTCCTCGGTGGCCTCTGAAGTAACAGTTAGACCATGTCCAAAGCTTCCATTAGTGTTGCTGTGACCTACTGTGGGCGCGCACACACACACAAAAAGAAGAGGGTTCAGCTATGTTTCGTGAATCCTCTTAGTCCTTGGGGCAGTGCAGTCTCAGTGAGTTCCCAAGGCTTCTGTCATAAAGCTTTTCTGTAGTAATGCAAATGAATGCTATCTGCAGTGATAGCTAGTATTTTCGAATCAATTGTGTGGACTTCTTGACATTCTAGCAATGTTGCTTTAGGGATTGCAACATTAACTGGCACTCTCACACTTTCTTTGAGTTTTAAAGGTATTCATTTGGAACAGCATTGCCTTGACTGTGAAAAAAAAAAACCTCTGATATCAATCTAAGATGAAAGCCACCGATAGGACGACACATTTTGTTCACTGTCAAAGGACTAGACAACAACCATGTGCATTGTCATGATTTGGCATGTTTTGCTAAAGTGGAATAATTCTGGTTATCTTTTAAAAGGATCCAGATGGAAAAGCCTGGACTACATGCTACCTACTGATTAGCACGTGTGTGGTATAGTCGCACTGGAGTCCATTTATATCCTGGTTGAGGTGTACCGAACATCTTCCAGACAGGAGTGGGTTAAGTCACAAAAGTTAAAATGTCCAAATATTTTAAGGGTGACTGCCAACACGTCAACAACACATCTATAGACCAAAAGATGACAGATGTGAGCGCTGTAATGGCGCACCAGCAGATCTAGCCCACATGCCTTTTCTTTGCAAAAACTTGAATGACTGATATGATTTGTATCAATGATTTGATACAAAAGTGAAAGCCGCTCCAGGATTTTGTCATCTTTGGAGTGTGCGATCACAATGAGCACTAACAGGAAAAATGCTGCTGCTTTTGCCTCCCCTTTAGCTCATAGAAGAATAGTTTTAAAGTGGAAATCTCCTGACCCACCAAATATTTCTGTTTGGCTCTGTAACCTGATACTATTTCTGAAATTAGAGAAAACAGTATTTCACCAGTTGATCAATTAAATCATTTCGCAAAATATTGGACCCTATGATTTCTTATTTTCACCGGCTCAACACTCTCCCATAGGATTGTAGGGCCTCAAGACATTGTACTTGAATGCTTCTTGTAAAGTTCTACCTTTCTTGAATAATAAAAAAAAATGAGGTTGGTGCAAAGATGGACAGAAACATGCAATGTGCAATACATATAAACAGTTGTGCAATGTACATGTAGTTTTATTATTAATTGGTGTATAGCTGCTGTTGAGAGTCAATGAAATACCTAGTAGTACATTTCAACTAGCCATTTTACATCAAAATCATAACAAGGCCATACTTTAGTTTCATCTTTCCTCTGAGTTCAACCATCACTCATTCATAATTTAAATTCTTGTTATCTTGTTAAGTAGTGTTGCGACATATGAGAATCATCCTAGGTGGTAAACAAATCCAAAGCAATTATCAAACATTGAAAAATTGTCAAAAATGGCAAAAAAATAAAAATGTGAAGCACATATTTGGGAGCCAGTTCAAAAGATAAGAGTGAGCCATTCTTCTGACAAATAGAGCTAACCCCTAACAAACCGCGCTGTCAAACACATTATCAATAAGCCTAAAATATGTGGTAATTAGGCTGGCAGATGTTGCCTGTGACACCTCAAGGTGACACGCTTTTCATTTCCGCTGCGCTGAAAGGCGGCTGAAGGGACCGCCGTTGCTAGTGATTCAAAATAAGATGCCGGAAAAGTTCAGCGGATACCTCTGTGCTTGCGTCGTCACAAGGCCATATGCTTCGACTTTAATTATGAGGGACTTGGGGAGAGAGGGACTCTGGGTTGAACTATGAATCACTGCCACTCTGCCTGCCTCCAAAGCCCTGCTCTGCTGGCTTTAAACACTGCCCACACAGGTCTCCCCTTTTCTAAAAATAAAGCCTATTCTGATTTATGCGTTAAAGACACAACTGACAACATTGCACCCTCAATTTTAGCTTTTGTTCCAAGCCTGGTTAAAAATGTCTTCCGGTATGAGGAAATTAAAAGACAGGACATGAAAGTACACAAAGCTGCAACCATATCAGATCACGTCATAACCTGTGTGATTTAAAAAGCTTCAGTTGAGAGGGAGGAATAATTGTCAGGATAGGCAACATTTCCAAATGAGTCAGTGCTTAATCACCTGATCATCGGATGAAAATAGCACGTAATTTTAAATTTTAATTTCTCTGTGAGGCACCACAGTGGTGCAAGTGCTACAGCTGTTGCAGCAAGAAGGAGAGTTTGAATCCCCCTGGCTGGGTATAGCCTTAATCCTGCCAACTAAAATCAGATTCAGAGGTCTGGAATCAGAAATAGGCACTTGGAGATATTGAAATATTGAGGTCCAAATATTGAGGCGGAAAGTGGAAACATGTTTAACTCTAAAACCGTGACGTAAAGGCCTCTGTAGTCCAAGACAAATCTCTAAAATAAAGCACTGTGAGGCTTATTTACATCTTTTGTCTGAAAAGAAAAGCACAGCAAGATGTGCCATGATGACTGAAAAGCAAATAAAAAATAAATATATATGTATATCTGTACTGCAAATGCATGTCCCATAAGAGATCAGGCCTCTCTCAACCAGCTCAGGCTGAGAATCAAGACTTCATATATGAGCATGCGAAGGTGGATGTAGTGTGGTGTCATGAGGAATAAAGGCCAAACTAGAATAAGCGATGGGCTCTAGATGCCCTTCGCCCACCTCTAAAGTCAAACACTCAAACTCCATGGCCTTTGATAGAGAGGTTTGCTCCGCAGAAGATCACAGGGGTGATTATTTATCTGCCCAGCCTTGCCCTGCTTTGGCACATGTGTGGTCACTGCAGTCGGAGCCTTTTTCCAATATCCGAAACTAGGTCTGAAGACGAACATTTGGACTCAGACCTTGAAATGTCATTAGGTCTAAAACCTTCTGCTCGCACTGACTGCAGGTGGCTGCAAGGCGGGGAGGTCTGTGTCACCGGGACTCCCAGCCCGCACTCCCCTCTCTGGTAGCACGCTGTGACCCCCAGCTGTATTAATTATCCCATCCAGTGTTGTCAGCTAATTAACTGACTTTTAACACAGGAAATGGCTGGAGCAATTCCATGCAATTAATCAGCGTCGAGGAATAAATTATAAGCCTTCCTAAACGTGATTACCATTGAGGGTCTGCATTGAAAATTGAATTTTAATTGAGCTTCAAATGTTATATTTGGCTCATAGTTGAAAACAGAAGTGGCTGCAGGAACCCCTCATGTGTGTACACCGCAAGGTAATTCGGAAAGTATTCCTGCAAATGAAAAGGCCCCATGACTGCAGATAAGAGGCTAAATTGAAAACTGCAGAGGAAACCAATAGAAAACGCAATTATGTTATGAAGGCAGGATATTATAAAGGGCATCGACTGCATGTACAATGAACATGGAGAAGAATAGTGAAATTGCTGAAACATTAATGGAACAATAAATCTGACAGGCATTAAAAAGCAAAGGAACCTAATTAATACTTCAGGAATAAAGGTTAGCTTTAAGTCACCTTTCACAGCTCATGTAGGAACTGGACGTAAATAGTTTTTCCTGCATGCTCCCTGTTCACAGAAACTTTCCCTGACATGGATAGAAGGTCCTGATATACTAGTTTGTCCTCAGACTGCTACAGCACAGCTTCACTTTTGCACGTCTCCTCTGCATCTGCTTTCGTCGTAGCTTTAAGCATCACAAATGTTTATTTTTATTCATTCCAATGTTGTGGAAATGCACGCGGGGTGCAAAACTAATCTAGTTTCTGAGAATTTATGTCTAAACTCTACTCCCTTACTAACATTTTGGATTAGGAGCAACCTTTACCCTCACCCCATTATATTGTACATTACTGATCGCTATCTTTTGCGTTGAAGACAGCTTTGCACACTCTTGGCATTATCTCTGTTTGCTTCATGAGGTAGTCATCTGGAATGGTTTTCAGTTATCAGGCATTACTTGACTTGAGTGAATTTGTGGAATTTTTAGCGCCCTTAATGTGACTGACAGCATCAGTTGCTTCATGCAGAGGTTGGGATGACACAGAAGCTTAGTAAAAGATGCTCTTTTTGGTTAAATAGTTAAAATGTCCACAGAGACCGGTTTATGTCTGTGAAGGTTCTCAGTCGTGCAGGTCATCGTAAAAAAAAATAAAATATAAAAAATCTGATAACAAGGGCAAGTGGGATTGTAGACAAGAATGCGATGCTCTAGTGCATTTGCTCTTGTTTTCAAAATGATGTGAGTATACACATGTTGACCTGGCAGAGTGACTTTTAGTTTCCAGTTTACTGTGGCTATAAAGCTCCTGCAAGGCTTTCATCAGAAAAAGGGGCTTTAAAGACTCTGTGAAGAAAGAACTGATCGTGTGCCATAACAGGAGATTCTTTGAAAATCTAAAGCAATAAAGGATTTACATACATTTCTATACAGAATATTCATGATAGTATATAAGATAAGGCAATAAGATCATGAAACTTTAATAAATAGAAAGTTATTATTAGTGCTTTAGACTATAGGAACAGACGCATATTTCCTTAAACATTCCATTACATCCTCCTTTCTCATGAACTCCACATTAAAGTTTTATGCTTTGTATGCGTTTATGAACATCTAGTCTTGAAGAACTCGAAAGTTGAAAGTCATTTCAATGGAAAACCTCTAACGGAGCCTGGCAGTGGTGGGGGAGGGGAGGGGAGTGGGGTAGCACTTAGGAAAAGAGACCCATGGAGACTGACTAAGCACAAAACTAGCCCAGCACAGAGAGGGGAGTGACAGGAAGCATCACATGGTTGCAACCCCCTCGGCAGGGGCAGTGCAGCTAAAGTGCGGCAATATTACCAGGTCAAAGCACAGGGCAGTCAAGGTGCAGTCGCTACAGTTTTTTGTTGTGATTTACACGTATGCTTGTGTGGGAAATCGGTGTGAAACAAAGAGTATGTTTTTGTCATACTGTGCTATATGCAAGTGAGCTTGATGGTTCCAACGAAGGAAGACAACAAAGGTATTGAAGCCACTGTGTCAGCATTAACTCTTTATTTTTTCCAGGGGAGGGAGGTGTGGGGACAAGGGACAGGGGAGGGGAAGTGATGACAAAGCCAGTGGAATGATGGGCTGTAGATGCCCTTCACCAACCTCTGAAGATGAACAACTCAGCTGCTGATAAAAAGACCTGTTCTGCACAGGATCATAAAGGTGTTTCACCATTTATCCTCCATCTGCCCTGAATTAGTACTGTCGGTGCCACTGAAGCATACACACTGCCAATAGGAACACACAGTTTACAACTGTATTTGCAATAGGAAATTAAACATCCACTGCCTTATATAAGCAGCCTGAAAGCCACCGTGCCCTGGGTGAGTGGACTATTCCATTCTCCATTGGGGACTGGGGACTCTGCCGGGCCAATTACATCATTTGGGCAAGAATTATGTGTTGATGGAAAGGTGATTAACCTTCTGTCTCTGTATCAGTGTTGACCATAGTCTATATGTAAATATGGACAACGCTTCTCTGCTTCCTTGGCTTGGTCAAACGGATGCTAGTTTTATGGGGATTCAGATATTGTCATCTTGTGAGTTTGAAGCCAGAGTCTGTGCAGTATGATCCACGATCATAGCCATGTGAAGCTGCGTTATCAATGACCCGCAGTGTTTTCAGTTGATTATTCTTTTTTTCCAACTCTCACGATCCCACATGACCACTTCACAGAGCAGTTGGCATGGCAACTTGTAGTCATCATGATGTCACATCCCACCAAAAGATTTATTTGGTATGTATTTTAATGTTTTAGTTTTGCCCAAATCCCTTCCTCTAACATGAGGGAGGTGGAGCTTATGACCTATACTGCAGCCAGTCACCAGGGGGAGCTCTACTTGCTTTGGCTTCACTTTTGAGGAGCTGTTCCGTCGTCCATTTTTTATTCTGTGTATGGTTGACACACCCCATAAAGAAATCCAAAGAATTACCAGACTCATAGTATGATAAGAGGGCGGTACAGTGGTGTGGTTCACAACAAGAAGTCTCTGGGTTCGACAGACTGGAGACAAGCGGTTACAAAAAATGAAGGAATGAATATTATGATAAGAATTGGTTACTAAATAAGTGCTATGTCTGTGAATAGTGACTACACTACACTGATATGACAACTTTGGTCACTTTAACATTAAAGTGATATCTGCACATGCCAATCAATATAAAGCTTACGTATGAATCTGAAATAGGATGCTTCAGTGCGACTCAGTGTTCCTTATCTCCTTCTGGAATCAGCATAGTATTTAAATGTAGAAAGAATAAAGCCTCAGAAAGGCTCCTTTTCTTCTCTAAGGCTGAATTGTGTTTGTTTGATTGACAGTAGCTGGCAGGCTGTGCTTGAGCACGAGGAGCATGGAGTAAACAAACTCATGCCATAGCCTATGTGTCACAGGCAGACAGTGCTAACTGTATGATACTGAAAAGGAAGGACCACACCACAACATGCAGCACAGTTAATTAGCTAATCTAAGGAGACTTTAACAGGAACATTAATGTGGATCGTCTGTGGCTCTTGTGTAGTATCAGCTGCTATCTGGGTCAATGTGACCGTCTGCTGAAAGTACAGTTATGAAAAAAGAAAGAAAAAAAAACTATATAGGCACACACACGCACACACACACGCACACACACACGCACACACACACGCACACACACACACACACACACACATATATGTATATATACAACTGCAACATTTAAATCTAAATGTGTATAAAAAAAGAATTGGAAAATTGAATTGGAATTGCAATTTAATAACAACCACATGTGGGGAAACAAAAAACAAACAAAAAAATATTATTATTATTACTTTGGGATTTTTATTTTTTATTTTTTTATTTTTTTATTACACCAGGATAAGACATTGTTCCAGTTTAATTAATACACAATTAGAAGCTGTTAATGAGTATGAGCTCCTTATTAAATACTGCTGCATATAAATGGATAATTATAGTCTATTGATCAGATGTGATTAAATTTTCAATTCAAAATTATTATATAACAAAAGTTAAGCGCAAGTCACTCAGTATAACTTACTGGCAGCGAATTAAAAAAGCAAATATCTTTATTATTGTAAATATCCTAAGACTAATGCCAATAAATGTCATTAAACTGATTTAGAATTAAGAGAAGATGAGGAAGGGACAGATGAAGGACTTTTGTCCAGTTTCACAAGAAAGAAACTAATGAACAAAGTGGCTGAAGATAAATTGTTGCAATGATCACGTTCTCTCTATGCCATACAACATCAAACAATACAACGATAAAAGCAACTGATATCTAAATAGTTAACTAATAGATGCATTTTTTTTGGTTTTAAAAAAAGCATTTAAAAGTCTTATGTATATAAAATAGTAGTTCAGATGATCTCGGCTGGCTAATCACTTTTACCTCAAAATAATTCTCAAAAGAAAGTACTAGCCACAATACCGACACCAGCCGTCAGTCCCATGAGCCTTGACCCTCAAGAATTCAGTCTAGAATCTGTCTCAGAGCTGAATACATTACAGCCCACACGTTTTTCAAAGCAAATACATGCTGAATAATCGCTGCACCGCAACGTGCGCCGCGTCTCCGCTCCCCTAAAACAGTGACACTGTACACACTGCGTTATGCGCCTTATCGTGCCCAATTCACATTTTTGACTAGAGGGCTGCTGTTTGAGGATTTCGTCTTGGAAACCAGTGGGGGAAAGACGAGGGCCCCCGAAGGCATGACCTTCCCTCACTGCCACCAATTATATCAAGGCCTTATAAAATATAGATTATGTGCCATCTCAGTGCTGACATATCTAAAGGCTGGTAGCGTGGGGAGTGATCGGAGAGGCCAGACTCGAGGGGAGACCAGGTTGAATATGACAAGATGAGGGGAATACAGTACCACAAAGGACGACCTTGATGAGCGAGTCAAGAATAAATAAATAAAAAAATAAATAAGGTCTTCATTCCAGTGGATCAATTTAAATCTAATCAAGGCTCTAAATATTAAAATGTACTGATTGCAATGATATTCATTAGCCTAAACTGCAATCCGGACCAATAACCATGTATTATTAATGGATAGGAGCTGAGTTTGGAACAATTGGCATTTAACTTTGTGTCTTAACCTTTCAGCATAAATGTCAAGTCAAATTCTAATAGAAAAAGTTTGAAGTTCACCCAACAGTGATTTCATACATTTCAGCTTGAGCGTCTTTGTGGGCGCATATATATTTAAACCCTGAAATGCGGTGTGAAAGGCGATCGGAGATGAGATTTACAAACTTCGGTGGCAAGATTTCGCATTTCATGGGGACGCGCGATAGAGAAGCATGACAGCTTCACAGGTCTCGCCTCCGCTTTCCCTCAGTCACATGCAAGCACACACAAATGCACGAATACAACAAATGCCGCGAATCAGAGGGAAAGAAAATGTGCCAGAGGCAGGATGCTCGTGTGATGTAATCAGCAGGAGTGCAAGACGATAAATAAATCAATAAAAAAAAAAAGAAAGAAAAAAAAGCCTTATTTCAAGAAAGTGGTTTTTGCCTTTTGGTTCGAAACAAATACAAGATGTTGCTATCTACATTTAATCTTACATGGTTCCACATGCTTTTAGGGGAATATCTAGGGTACAAAGGCTCTTTATCATACTGCATCACACATGCACCGACAATACATTACAACACTGAACGATTGTAAAACTACTAAAAATGAGAGGATGCTGCTGATCAGACATGGTTTCAACAAGAAACAGTTTTATTTTATAGAAACGTGTACAAAAAACTGAATACTGGGCAATTTTGAGTTAAACAACAACAAAAGAACAGGAAATGAAAAGAAAAGTATGGTTAAGGAGGGAAATTATTATTGCTGTGATATAGTGGTAGATTAAAATTATGTATATTTTAATCACTATTACTGAACTGAATTACAGACATACACTAGATGGTCTGTCCTGCAGCCTCAAAGCAAAGATTGTCTACGTTAAAAACTGGTTAAAAGGATCAAATTGCTTGTGGTTGTAAAAATGACTGGTTGAGTCTATGCTCAACTGCAAGAGGTTGAGGTGATTTACTTGCCCACCAGGTAAACTTAAAGTAATATTTGTCACCTGACTGCTCTGTGACTGAGATTTACTAAACTGAAATGTATCAATTGGTTTGACAATATAATATGAAATAAAATACTAGTCAAAGAAGGAGAGGGTTTTTCTTATCTGGATTAAACTAAATTAAACTGCAATTTTTAACACTACACTACATGCTTGTTAGAAAGCAAGCTTGTAATTACTTAACACTTAAAGATGGAAGCTGGCAATTATAGCAAAAACTGAGATTAAATCTTTTTTCCCCCTCCTGATTCTTGTAGCTCTAAAGCAAGTTAGTGGCCTCATGCTAATGCTACCATACTGCCTTTGTGTTTTGTCCACAGTGATCCTGAAAAATATTTCTCCTGAGAACAGCAGACTTTTCTTTCCAGTTTGGTTTCCTGTTGTTTTGCCTGGCACCTGGCCATTTTTAGGTGGTCGGAGGAACATCAAGCCAAAAACAAGATGATGTCGTTGTTTGAGATCAGAGCTGCTGCACAGCCAGAAACACAGCCTCTGACTGGTCCACAGACTCCAGGAAAGTCCTCAAGGGCGGCTAGCAGATGGCTAACAACTGACGCACATTTAGGATTGGCGTCAATGCCAAACTTAATGATTAAGAAATAAAAATAAATAAATAAATCTTTTCATGGACCAACGTTCAATATCACCTTTATCAAACCACACATTAATCTACAACTTTTAAGAAAGACTTTGGTATACTTAACTTTCTTCAAGTTTTAAAATATATCTATATACAGTATATCCTCAGCACTACTCTCCTATCCTGTCTCTCTTCTGAAACTTCACTTCTGAGCAGCTAAACTCCTGTGTCAGCCCTTTCTCCAAACCTATCAGCAGAAATCCACGACTTTGATGACAGAGGGTCGGCTGTAGTGCTGTGGCGACTCGCGGGGGCGGCAATTTGACCTGTGGTGCTGTTATATCTGTCTGAACATACACATGGATGCATAGACACCCGTTCAAAGACACAGAAGTGATGCGTGCGTGTGTTGCTGATAGCAGAAGCAGTGCCATTATATACGGCTGCTAGCAGAGCATGAGAGCAGGTCAAGGCTCCTCTGCTGCCCTTTTAACCTCAACCAATGGCTTCCTTTGTCCCGACTCTGATCTCCACGTGCCTTGAGACTGAAGAGAATAATGGCTGTCATTCATTCAATTGTTGGGTCCTCTGTCTGGTCTTTGTTCTTTGCTTTTTGTCGTTTGTCTTCTTAACTTTCCATGGTCCTTCTACCCATCTTTCCTACCCTCTAGTGTCTCCTTTTCTCCTCAAATTCCTTTGTCTATCGTCTCTCTTTTGCTCTGTTATCTTTCAAGTTCCATCTTGGGGGAAATGTGCTTAGCAGTCTTGGGCATACTTGCTTTCCAATTAAATCAAGATGTATTTGCCTTTCAAAAGCCTCTCTTTCCTCACTCTTTCTCCCATCGGAATAATTGATGGAGGTCTCTGGCCTCATGATGAATGGCCTCCAAGCTTAGAGATGAATAGGAAGATGAATGATTTCACCCGTGCGAGGGCCGGAGAGGGCTGGAACAAGGAGTGCTGACATTGTGACAAATACACTGACCATAGCAACCAAACCTGGCCGAATCAGCAAGGGACGGAGGGGTGGCACGCGTTCATCGCAGCGCAACAGACGTTCGTCTCACCGGCGCCGCCTCTGCACGTCTGTCTACCCCACGGACAATTACCTGAGCCTCGCAATTAACTGCAGGCGCAGCGATAATGCTGACGGCGTGCCAGGAGATGAGTGGAAGTGGCGATGAGCCAGATAGCTGGGGCTGGAGAGCTTTGCATTGAACGCCTGTGTTTGTGCACTCAGTGGAAATATGGAGGCCAAGAGAACAGGTGCAGTAAGGTGAGGAGATGCCCCAGGTGACTTCATATGAATGGTGCCACGGCTTTCCCAGCCAAGATTTCTAAGCTGAAACAAGTTTTTCCCTTCCTTTCACACAACTTGTTGTCACAAAGCTGAGAGGAAGCAAATGTTTATAAGAAAGAATTAAATGAGCACAGGACGGGCCATCTGTTTTAAAGGGCCAGTGAGAAAGGTTGTTACTGTCCCATAGGACGTGATCATAATACATCCACACAGGTTGTGACAGGGCTGTTGATCACTACCAATAATGCAATGGCAATAGCCCCAGCTGGTGAGTTTTTGGCTGTTTTGGGAAATAAACTTTGTTTCTACATCAAGTGCAACAGCTACTACTACAATTGCAACCTTCTGCATGGATCTGTGGCTTCAATCATTTGAGCTCCCTTGATTTATTATTGAACACATGGTGCACACACCACTTGTATCACCTCTTCAGCTACCATGGAGGATATGTATTTTATTTATTCCATATATGAGCCAACCGGCATTGCTATAAATTCATTACTCATTGCACTACTCAAAATTATCTGCCTTCTACTTTGGTCAAATCTAGAGCACTAAAAGCTGAAGGTTGAATGGTCAAACACACGAGATCTAGCTTATATTAATGCGGGTAAAGACTGAAAAGATTGGTCTGAGACTCACTGACCTCAAACATCCATTTAGTGACATTTTTAGCTGATAGGGGCCAAGGACGAGTCTGACAACACAACAGCCTGTATTGTGACATTTTGGGTGTTTATGACGAACTTGTCAGCAAACAGTCAGACATTTTTTTTGCCACCCAGCAGACATAGAGGAAACATTAGCACGCTTGTGGCATCTATCAAAACTTGAGAAGAAAAGAATAATGTGACTTTTAGCTGCTAAAGGCCTCACTATGTTGAGCAGCTAGTCGCCAAGTCTGTCTGCTGCTGTGTTGTTTGGTGCTATAAAGTTGCCACCAATAAAATGAAACCACCAGTTAGAATGCATTAAAATGCTGGTTCGTGCTCATGGAATCTGGAAAGCTGAATCATAAAAATAACTATGTGTTTAATTTACTAACCACCATGGTGAAATGACATTAGCTCTTTGAAATTGTGAGCAAATTAAAGATCATTAAAGAAGTTGAAGAAAGATAAAAGGCCTTTTAAATTTAGTCACTAAAAACATTATGAACTTACTGCAGGCAAATGAACTTAAATGAACTGCAGGTACACATACTGAGTTAATGAACAGCATGTTTATTTTCCACTCAACTAATGCAGGTTTCTAGCAGAAAAATAATCATATGACTCACTTGAATATTTCTTTATAACTATAATTTAGATACTTGTAAGTTCATACGCCACCCCTTCCTCCAGTCATACCAGGCAAGTGCACATGTGAGTCACACAAAGCCAACACAAATTATCACCATGAGTCAGATTGAATAGAGGTCTAAAAATAAATATTTTTGTAAACAAGTTTTTATGAGAACTTGGGCCAAGTTTAAAGAACACAAGAGTTACTGGCACATCAGCCACCAGCACTGCACAGTTATGTAATGTGTAGAACAGAGAAGCAAATACAGTGGTTGCAAAGATTTCATGTTATGAAATCAATCAGTGCTGACTGAAGCACACTCTCTAACACAAGTACAGCAAAATGTACTCTGTTGTGTAGAAATAAGCACGGCCAAACAATGAACTCTGCTATGTAACACATTTGTCCTGCCTGGAGCTCTGCTGAGTGCATTTATGGACCATGAGTGACTGCTTGTCAGCTTTCATGAGGCATTTATACGATACTTGCATCACTTCTGACAAGCCAATGGAACATTGTGTCAGTTTATGGAGAAACATCTTAAATATAAAAAAGCTCGAGGGCTGTGTCTTCTTTCCTCGCGCCATCCAGCACATAGTCACAGCAGAGCGCTAGAAAACTGTTGTCAGACACTGAATCCTTTATTCGCTTACTAAAGTTGGTAGAAATATTGAATCATTCATTACAGGAGTAGTGCTGCCAACAATATGAGCATTTTGCTTAATTCTTGATCTCTGAAAGAGTGGTTTGGCAAAACAATCACACTGAAGATCCACTGACTGCTCAAAAAAGTTTGCCCTGTCGTCTCTGAGATAACTAAGTTGCATGATATAGTGCGTCATGTGATGGTGAACAAGTTCTCCCTTGAATAGGAGCTGTGTATTTGTGGTCATGTTAGCTACACGCTGTGTTCAGCTCGTATATATACCATGAGAAACTTCACGTACATAACCAGAATTATGTGTCTCTTTGGGTATGCTCCTCAGAAAGCCTCCTTGCTAGTTGTGGCCTACCAATGCCATCTCTACTGCATTGCATTGTGGGACATTTGGGCCCACTTACTGTCTAGTGGCATACAAAGCAAGCCCAGATGTGCCATCAGGACTTCAGTTTTCCATATGATAGAGTTCCACTTCTTTCTACGTCCCTTTCTTTGGACCACCACATTGTCATTTCCATGCACCCTCTGGCCTTGACCATCACTTTCCTCCTGCCATTGGTGGGGGAGAGTGGAAATCACTGCGCCCCAGAGTACAGTGTGCGCTTTTATGGAACGCTGCTGGATGCTTTGAAATGATATCTCAATTCACGATATTACTCTTCAATAAAGCCCACGGCGGCTACAGCCAAAGCCCAACACAGAGGCACTAGAGGAGAAGTGCTGCTGAGCTGGGCTCTGTCTTGGGCCGTGTGCACTGGGAACCCAGGGGCGACGCAGGGATAAAAAGGTTTGAGCTGCGTAGGCAGAGGGGGGACAGAGAGGGGGATGGGGGCTCAGGGACGTGACAAAAGAAGATCCATTTAGATTAGACGGTTTTAATATCCTCTCAAGTCGCCAATAAACGGCAGTTGGAACCATTGCTGTACCGTTGTCATTTGATTGTCCATCACCTTGCGCGTAACCTCCAATGATGCGGTTTTGAATTGCTGTCCTGACTGGCCTTGTATCTCTGCTGTTATATCAACAGCAAGCGACAAACCCATCCTGCAATCTGCTGCTTTCTACACTGTGAGGCAATTTAGAGGCAGTTACACAGGTGCCTGGAATAAGCTTAGCCAGCAGGCTGCCTGAATGAAGCATGCCTCGCAAATATGCTGAAATATAATTTTTAATTTTACACTCCCTATTGTTGTAAACCATGAAGAAAAAGGTTATTATTATGCAAGCAGCGCAGGGAGGATATCCTCTCCATTAAAGTTATTTGCTCTTTGTAAAATTCCTGCGTGTTCTACAACTTAAATGTCAGCACTGAGGAATAATGAGAAAAATATTACTGTCAGCTTGTGTCAAAAATGGAGTGGTTCTTTTCAGACGACTTTTGTGTCAAATTAATTATTTTCTCCTTTTCAATTAAGCAATCAAACACTCATATCTGCACAATTAAGAGCGTAACACTGAAAAAAAATAAACAAGACAATAAGAGTGAAGTCAAACATTGTGGATAATGGTCCAGATGGACGATACTAATTTTTGGCCTTCTGGGACCTCTTGATATGCTGCAAGCCTTTTTTTTTTTTTTTTACGTTTCTTTTTCTCAGCGTTAACAGCAGCTGCTTCACACTGGATGACTGTGTGCTGCACAAACATAGCTGCCATGTGCTGCGTTTCTAATGAAGACAACAGCGAGACAGTGACTTCTGTTGCCACAATGAATCCCAACAGTGGTGGTATGACCCGGCCGGCCACCCACCCGAGTCCTGACCAGAACCAGGAAATACGACCACATTAGTCCAGTTCTTAGGTCTCTGCACTGGCTTCCTGTCACTCAGAGAATAGACTTCAAACCGCTCTGCTAGTCTACAAGTCTCTTCATGGACTAGCACCAAAGTACATCTCTGACATGATAGAGACATATGAACCAGCTCGAGTTCTGAGAACCTCAGGAACTGGTCTCCTGATCCAGACCAGAGTCAGGACTAAACACGGTGAGGCTGCCTTTCAGTTCTCAGCAGCCAAAATCTGGAACAGGCTTCCAGACAGTGTGAGACAGGCCCCAACTCTGACAATGCTCAAATCCAGGCTGAAAACATTCCTTTTTACCTGTGCATATGAGAACTGAAAGTATTTTAACTGATCTTTTGCTTTTAAGTAATTTACATTTATGTTTTATGTGTTGATTTTATCTGCCCCTCTTTTTATGTGATTTTATGTAACTGTGAAGCACTTTGAATTGCCTTGTGTATGAATTGTGCTATATAAATAAACTTGCCTTGCCTTGCCTTGCCTTAACAGAAGATTTGTTTGCTACTGTTCTCCCTATTTTCTCTTCATAGCTATGACCATTTTTGATTGTGAGCTGAAGCTCATGAGCTCTCCATGGGTTCAGACCTTGTAGTAACATCTGTCTAGCTTTAAGTACGTGTGTTCACAATTGGCATTAAAATATGCCTCCACATACGTCTCCAGCCAGCCGTTGCGATCTTATTTCAGTTTCTACACATACACAAATAAACACCAACAACATTTGTGGCACAGTAGAATACTATAACAGCCGCTTCTAAGATGTGAGAACCTATAGAGAACCATAGCATGTCTGTTGCGTGAGTGTCATGACATGGGGAAATGATTCATATTTTGGAACAGCTGTGAAGCCACACATGTTAAGCTCTTTTTAACTGGTTGATTGGTTGACGTCTCCTCTACCATTAGACTTGCACAAATCTCCCCAACCCTGAAAACGTCCATACAAACTGTAATTTTGCAGTAACAAAGGTAAATAAAGTTTCCAGTCATTATTGAGAAATTATGTAACTTAACTCTATTTGGCCTCATCAACATGATCGCATCAATAATTAACCACACACCGAAAACAATCACACACAGAGTCCTCATAATAATTCAGTTTGTTCATTCTTGTGTAGATTTAGGCGAACATTTATAATAGAGGTTGTGTGCAAATGAGAGACACTGCTTACGCGATAAGCAGCATTGCTCAGCAGGCCACCTCTGAAACTGGTCTGAGATCAGATCACTGAAACAAAGCCCTCAATGCATCCTGAGTGTGTTCACACCTGTATTTTCAGTGGGCCACTTGTGATCCGTTTGCCCAGCACAGATGTTAACGGTAGGTATTTTGTGGCACTTTGTTGATTCTGAAAGGCTATACTGTTTGCAAGCCATCATTATCAGGTGAAAGGGAAACATTAATGGTTTAAACAAGTGATGGTGATGATTATGATGGTGATGTAAATGATGTCTGAAGGCTGTCACTTTCATCTACTGTAGATGTTTAAAAATGCAACGTTTCTTGTTGACTGATGCCAAGGGCAGAGCTAACCAAGTACAATAAGCTCATATAATGTTTTGCATCAGCAGGTGGAGGTGTGGGTCATGAATTCAAGCAAGATTTCAAATTATGAGCCCGAACTGGCCTTGAATGAATGTATGAAAATACAACCAACAAGAAAAGCTTCAGAGCTTGGGACCTCTACCAACCTGTAGAAGAGATTACATTTTAAAGGGATATGATCCAAAGGGAACCAAATGAACCGTAGCCTCAGGTTTCTGTTGTGATGATCATCATGCAGCTTGATCACAGCTCTTATCTTGGGTCTGTTTGGAACCCCTTGGGCACTGGATACGTTAACCAACAGTTGCCACATCCACAGTGGCAGTAACCCACAGAGACACTTTTATACTGAATATAAATCAATCCCATATCCCGCGGGAATAACACACTGGAGATACAGCATCATACAATTTACACCCAGTGGAGGTCAAGATGTGAAATGGCCCTGTGAGAACACACCGTAACTGTATCCTGACTGAGGTTTAGCTGACAACATTCTCATATTTCCCAACACTGAACAATGTATAACGCTATAAACTTGGTAGTCATTGGTATGGAACACCCTAACTGAACATGGATTGCAGTTTCACTGATCTATTGTTGAGATTATTGTCTGGCAATAGGGTTGTATAACAGACCCTAACCTAGTAGAGGAGAGAGGGAACTGAGTGGACCCATAAGAAATTTTACACTGGAGCCTGTATAATGTAAGTTTCTGGTAGCAGCCGTCTTCTTACTCTTGTCTTTTATGAGTGTCCAAACATTATGACAGCTACAATATCGGGATGTACATGCCGACGCCTTGGGAATCTCAAACAGTATGCCAAACTGATTATTAAGCCTTGAGAGGTACGACTTTTTTGAGTAATGAGGGCTTTTAACAGGCCATTGATGAAATGCTATTGCACAGCTGTGAGCTAATAGAGTGAACCATGAAATATGGTTTCATACCCGTGAGGTATTCTGGGTCGGGCACGGGGTCTGACAGCTCCTCGTGGCACTGGACCTCCGTTGGCACCGAAGCCACCACCATGCCATCTGGGAGCTGCTGCTCAATGCCTCGGGCAAAGTTCTTATGCCTGGTGTGAAGAGAAAGAGACGATAGGAGAGGCAGCATTTAGAAACATGAGTGTTCAGTTGTTCAACACAGAGAGAAAACAGAGGAGGGACACAGGGAGCAAGGTAGGCAAGAGAGATTAAAGGAAACATGGAATACAGTGATGTTGGGCGGTAAATGGAGTGTCTTTTTTTTGTAGCAGTTTAAAGTCAATAAAGCAGTGAATAAGCCAATGAGGAAAAAGTCACACATATTATCACAAATGTTTGGTAAAATCCTCCAGATTTAAAACCCTGCTATCGGGACAAACAAGCTACCTCTCAAGCTCCTTTAAAAAACAATTAATGGTATAAACTGTGATTATCTGTTCCTATCTTATACACATGAATGTGTCATTCATATGTGCCACTTCCAAAACAAGTTCAGGGACATGATCTGTGTAATAATATATTTGCCACTTCCTCTGTTTGAGTATTGACTGAGTATGTGTACATGAGTCTATGAGTCTATGGGATCATCTGTTACAAACATTTTCTATAAGCAGCTCTAGTGTGGAGCTATAACTAAATAACTAATTACCGTTCCGATCGTGGTATCATCAGATATCATTACCCGAGGGTTTGCAGTTGCACACGATTAATAATTGACACTAGAGACTATAAATAGCTGCTGCCGTGCATAACAGTTGTGTGCAAAGAGGACTTCTTTGGCCTTGCTGCATAACTTCTATGACGGATGTATGGGATTGTGGAAGAAATTCTACAGCAGTTGAGTTCTACACCATTAAACCATGCTTCTGAACAGCTTTAACGCTGATAAAATAAAAGGTCTATATCCCTCGTGCTACCCTCTTGCATGATCTCTGTCTGTCTGTCCATTCACTTGGGGTCCCAGAGACAACAAAGGTAGCATGAGGGATAAACACCATTCAGGCATAACATAATGACCACCTTTCTAATATTGTGTAGGTCTCCCTTGTTCCTCCAAAACAGTTGTGATTAATCAGAGAATGGACATGGGTCTTCTGAGGGTGTCCTGTGGTGTCTTTTAACAGAATGTTGTTAATGGGGGCCTTTGGGTCCTATGGGTTGAGGGGAGGGGCCTCTTACTTAATCAGTAAGTGGCTAAATCCTATAAACATCTCCATATTGATACCTCTTTGGAGAACATCGAGCTCTGTTAATATCACAGGAGAATTAAACAAGCTGAATTAATTTGAGTCTAGATATGAGGATAACATCATTTTTTGACATAATATGTTAAATGCAACGCTAATTGACTAATATTAAGAAGACAGAAGAAGATAAAGCAAGGTAAGATGTGGACTGGAAGGGTACATCAAAGATAAAGAGATAAAGTGGCAGATTGTATGGCAATACCTTCTGGCAGATCATTAAGGGCAAATCAATACATACTGACAATTATGCAGGAATATGCTGTGTAGCGGAGAGACAAAGTGTCACATTAAGCATGCCATCTTTCATTATGCTGATTGTTCTGCTGCAAAGTGACTCACAGCATCCACTCTGAGAGCTGATGTCCTCATTTGTCTGATGCTGCCACTGACTCTAGGTTGAACTCACTCATTTTGTCCACTCCATCACTCCTCGCCTCAATGCCACTTAGGTTCTCAACAAGGTTCCAGAACAGAAAGCCTTCAATAAATCAGTAACTTAGGTCATTCGTGTGTCTCTGGATCAAAGCTGATTATTTTATTCCTATAGGAGGATTATTTTGAATGCAAACACATATCTCGTAATTGTCCCAGGCAACCTTGTGGTTGTGTTAGTTTACTGAATATTTACACTTCAAGCAGCATTAACCTGATGTTTCTGGTCACATTGGAGCAAAACAGAAAATAATTCCATGTGCTGAATATAGTATGTCCTTCAAAAGTTGGCAACATGTTGAAAACAAATTACGTTTATGGATAGAGCATTACTGACCCGAATTAACTGCAAAATATGACACTGTGTCAAACAGCTAGGCACTAACTTTATCTGTGTAGTGACTGGTGCAAGGTAGGTGGACTGCACTGGGTTTATTAGGGCTGAGATAGTCTGCCTGTTGACACTTTTTAAAAAGGCTTCCTGCATTTACTGTACATGGCAGCGAGTATCCTGCTGATAATCAGAATCAAAATTCCTCATGTAACTCCAAATCAAATCCAGCCAGACTAGAAGGAATATTTAACTGTATTAGGATGGGATATCTCTATTGGATAGGAAAATATGTGAGATTAATGAGCATGTAACATGCAAATGTTTCTCTCGCAGTGGAACAAATATATTCATGTTCACAGCATGTGGCGTAAACATCATGTGGGTCACAACTTCTTTTATTGAATGAATGCAGTGTCGTCATAAAAATTAGTGTGGGGAGGGGGATACTTCTCCTCCAGTTATATTTCTGGCAGATTCAGTGATCTGCATTGGAGGGTTTAAAGCACAATGCTAACACAAGGGAGGTAAAAAAATATATATATATCAATATTTTTAAACACAACAGCACAGAGAGGAAAACCAGCATGTCTGGTCTGTGAATACATAATTAAATAAATAAATGAAAATACTGTTGGATGATAAAAAGCATTTACCCTCAAAGTCATCTCCAGATGAGTGACTCATTTGCTGCTGTTTTTCTCACTCTCAAATTTCAAATTACCACTTCCTGTAGGCTGAGAATGTTTCCCGCTAGTAACCACATCTGACACCACTGATTAAATTAAGCACATAAGTTGCAGAGCATCTGATGCAAGAAATGGATGTTCTGTTCAGTTCAGCTCAGCCCCTTTTTCAACCGCTTGTCCTCTGTTGAGAGGCCGGGTCCCTGGACAGGTCTCCAGTCAAACACAGGACTAACCCAAAGAGACAGACAACCATTCACACTCACACCTACGGCCAATTTAGAATCACCAGTTGACCTAATGAGCATGTCTTTGGACAGTGGGAGGAAGCTGGATTATCCAGAGAGAACTCCACACAGAAACTGTTCCAAGAACCTCCTTGCTGTCAAGTGTCAGTGCCACCCCTTTTACAACATTATACAAATTAAAAATAAGACATAATAGCCTTGCTATTATGCATAAAATAGCATTTGATTCAGGCAGCAGTCAAGGCCTGAGCGGTGAAAATTAAAAATAAAAGGATGCACAAATATTTAAAAATAACAAATGGTAGCATTTGGGAAAGTCACAGCTTGAGAACAACAGAAGCCACCAGCTGGACTGGAAGGAGCGCCGTAGCAGTTGTATCAGAAACCAGCAAATTACATTTTATTTGCATAGTCATGGTGCAACAATAATTAGGAGGAAACCAGGCACATAAATACAATGGAACAGCTGATGTGGCAGGGTTAAAAGGTTCTACACTAGACTGAGTCTTCTCCATGCAGTGAAGAGCGCATGAAAATAATGTCAAATATGTGTTATCACTGCTCATCTGATGTGGACCAGATGGTCACATGGGTGGTGTTCATGATCTAGAAGATAAGCCAACACTTAAAGCCACCAAAGTGCGTCTAAGTGACGCGCATTTCTCTCCAATGGATAAACACAGTTTGAGAGAAACTTTGTATTTGAAGACTCAGTCCATTTTTCACCAGATTTTAGTTTCCATACAACTCAAAGATAACTACACACCACCATAACTGCTGCAGCCAAATGGCGCTTAAGCGGTCAGTGACTGTTTACCTTCACCTGACCTGGTAAAAAATTGGTTCCTATTTATAGGCAAGGCATACATTCAGATGTATCTGCATTATGGCTCCATGCAACACAAAGGACGCCCACTGATATCCTGAATCCACAATGAAATATAACAGGTTGTCTAAGATGTATGGATCAACCTATCTGCTAAAACGTCCGAGAAGCACACCATTTTTTTTTTTTTTTTTTTAAACATCCTCACTTCAGTTTTAGTGCCTAAAATGCTGTATGGTTCGTCAGCTTGTACCGAAACATATCTTATTATGCATTGCTACATTCACAGCCCAGTACTAAACAAACAAGGTTGGTTGGGATTTTATCGACACTGGAGCCTAACATCTGTCATTTTCTGCTGAAAGGAATTATGCATGATTTCAGCTGTCAGTTTAACACAAAACTGGGAATGTAACGACTGAGTCTCAGTTGTTTTGCTGAAAACTGTTTTTTTTTTTTTTCCTCCTCTCTCTCATAGATGCATGCTAAGTGGGATGTGTGCCTGGTTCCCATCATTGCACTCATGTCTGACTATCCTCACTGTTAATTTTGTTTGAGGATGACATGTAACATTTAACAGCCATCTGGCACTGTAAGAATGTCATAACTCATTTTCTCTGTTGAAGTTCGAGGAACTTTGTTAGACTGCCAAAACTTAGTAAGAAGGCTTTTTTTTTTCTTCTCTCTAGTAGGAGCTCTGGTAACACACCAACCTGTTTGATGAATTATTGAAACGTGAAGTGTGACAAAACACTAGGACACCTTTGATTTATGACAACAATCCTTACAGGGTTTTTTCCCCCCACAATGATCCCCTTGACTATGTGACTCAATAAGCTCAAAGCTTTCAGTAAGAGACAATCAGAGCCACCAGCAACCCATTCCAGACCCCACCGCCTCCATTACTCTGCAGCATTTCATATTTTAATTAACTGAGTCAATGAAGGTATTCCTCTTGAGGGGGTCATGTTAAGGGTGTGGTACCCAATGGATCCAAAAAGTAAGAGAGATGGGTGAAGAAATAAATAAAAAGATGCCTCCGCAAAGTGGTTGGGAAGGCGGGGTGGAGGTTGTCAGGTGGGAGTGTGGTCTTAATCATTGATCCCAAGCAGGCAGCAGAATGAGAACAAAGGGCACTAAAATATTC
Source organism: Planiliza haematocheilus (assembly GCA_005024645.1). Lineage (NCBI taxonomy): Eukaryota > Metazoa > Chordata > Actinopteri > Mugiliformes > Mugilidae > Planiliza > Planiliza haematocheilus. The sequence goes on from SRSE01000465.1 coordinate 13,413,829, forward strand.
ATTAAAACCTGCTTGGAGCTTGTCGTGTGAGAGAGGAATAGAGAGTGGGGGTAGGGTAGTGCAAGGAGTAATGAGAGGAGGTTAGCTTTTTAACATCTCATTACTGGAGTCCACTGACTCCCGCAGAGACAGGAAGATAGAGACCCTGTCACTGAGCTCTGTAATTTGAACCCAGATCATATCGTGCCCGGCGCTCCCGAGATGTCACCGTGATGGGACCTCCTTCCTGGGCAAGGCTCATATCTCATGTTGCTGTGTAACCAAAGTCATCCTGCTCCCCGCCAGCCTGCAGCCAATGAAAGTGATTCGAATGGATTTGGCCTACTAGGAAATCAAATAAATAAACCGCGTGTCTTTGAAATGATAATAACAACCTTCCTGCACAGGGAGGGTGGTTTGTATTACCCTTTCCAAAAAACATGAGAAGCGTTTCAGGGCTGGTGAGCTTGAGGGAGCCATGCTGGGTAGACAGAATCAAACCAGCTCTCTTCCTCTGTGCGTGTGTGTGTTCTTGTGCAACTACCTCTTTGAGGACCAGTTTGAGTTGTGTACTATTTGAGGACATTTGGAAAAGTGAGGACTTTTTTTTTGGTTGTCCCTTCTTTATAAGGCTGTTTGAGGGTTTAGACTAGATTTTGGGGCAAAGGGTACAGTTAAGTTAAGTTTAGGGCTAGGCACTGAGTTAAGATTAGATTAGATTAGATTTTCTTTATTAATCCCAGACTGGGAAATTTCTGATGGCCAGGGTAAGGGGTTAGGGAATACATTATATCAATTAATGTCCTCACAAAGATAGCCATACAAACATGTTTGTGTGTGTGTGTGCTGATGGTTTTGGGAAACTGGAAAGGCTTGTGTGCATGTGCATATGGCTAAATGTGTGAGAGCATGTATTTATGTGCATACCTGAGCACCCTGGCTGTTTGAGAGTGCATGTGTGTGTTATATTACCACCACTTGCTGCTTTCCTTTCATTCCCCTTCCTTCTATTACAGCTCCAGCTATTCTAAATTGAAATTTAAAAAAAACATGCAGGACCCACAAAGCAGATCATTCACTCATTCATTCATTCATTTTCTGTAACCACTTGTTCCTGTGAAGGGTCGTAGGAGGGCTGGAGCCTGTCACAGCTGTCATCAGGCGAGAGGCAGAGTACACCCGGGACAGGTCTCCAGTCTATCACAGGGCTAACACAGAGAGACAGGCAACCACTCACACTCGCATATACACCTACAAAAAGTTTAGTATCACCAATTAACCTAAAGAGCATGTCTTTGGATGGTGGGAGGAAGCTGGAGTACCCAAAGAGAACCCACGCAGACACAGGGAGAACATGCAAACTCCACACAGAAAGGCCCCAGATGGAGTTGAACCCCACCACTGTGCCGCCCCAGAGCAGATCAATCTTTCCAGTTTTTTTCCCAAATAAATAAAACATCAGCAGGCAAAATGTTGACTTGGAGGGATTTTATTTTTTATTTTGTGCGGATGAGAGCGAGGTTTTCTGTGATGAACTATTGAATTATGCTACTGCAGATGGAGAAAAGAAACTTAAAGGTAAGGCAGGTGATATTTGCTCGGAGTGAGAAAAACCCACACACACACACAAAAAACAATAACAAGCCTCCACCGGTGGTTACACAATATTAAAATCTGACTGCTTCTTTGGACTGAATGATCCTGAGACAGATGCTTTGTGCCCCTCCAGAGCAGTGGGGAAGGAGCTTTTGGAGAACAGTCAGTGAACAGTACAAAAAAGGTTTCCTTAATCTGCCTTCCTCTGTGTCTGCTCGTCTTTTCCTCAAGGGCAAACGGTATGTCTAATAGGGATATGTGAGGACACGGGTCACAGAACGGTTTCACTTGCATTTTGGTTACCGCTGATTAAGTTGATGGCTGTCGAGGGCTGCACGTTCCCACTTTGCACTTCTGCAGCCTCGAGTTGCTGTTAGAAATAACTGAATGCTTAAAAGCTTTTCTCAGACTGCATGCTCCTCTGCCCTTAGTGTTACTTTCCATCGGGCATGGAGGATGCGTGGGGGTGGAGGTGGGGTGAGGTGGGTGGGGGGTTGACAAGCTGCAGTGTTTACAGATATGGAGATTCCACGTAAGATAAACTACATGTGAGCCCATAGAATGACTCCAAAATCTGTATTTAAGGGTAAAATGACTTAACATTTTAAAATAAAATCTGGATTCTACATTTCCCATAATCAGGGTTAAATTCTCATAGCTGGCTGCAATGCTAAATATAGCTCATTTAAATCAACAGCCTTAGTTTCGCTCCTGGTTTTGATGTCATTACACTGCTGGTAATATGCTTTCCATTAGGCAGTGCCAAGTTCACCCGCAGTACAGTTGTAATGAATGGGTCATTTTCTTTGTACCAGTCTGTGAACAAGTTTATTTCAGCTATATTTTAACAAGAGGGTCTATAGGGATGGACTTGTTTCAGGAGCCAGACTCATGCAACCATTTAAGGAACGTTTTTGGCACGTTCATCGGCTTCATTTTTCAGCCCCAGATTGCCACTTGAAGCTGAAGTCTTATTACTTATCTCTTTTTTTTTTTTCAGGCTAAATGTCAGGAGGTGATATATGAAATGCTGTAAATTTGAGGCTCAGGTTGTGATTATTAAGACTATTGCAGGGAACTGCATTAGCCCATTACTGATGTGAGAAGGAATTTAAATTTTAAATATTTTGTCACTTGTAAATTGTACATCAACGTATGATCTCAATCTCTAGGTTACTTCATAAATGTCTACACCTAGCTTGGAATCTCAAGGTAAGGCTATGTAATGCTTTGTTTTTGTCTGACCACACCTGAACGTGTCTATGTTGGCAAATGCATGTGCATGGGACTCGTCACCTGATAGCTCAGAAAATACTTGGCAAATTTGTTGCAGATTAGAGAATTTGCCTCTTAACATGGGTTTAACATTGTCCGGTCAATTTTATCCCCAAACATCTTTTTTCTAAAGCTTTTGAGTAGCTTTGAGGTTTAAACTGGAGCAGAAATAATCCAAGATGATTTGATTTACACCACGCTACTCCAATTTAAGATGGTTTTGTGAGTCACTGGAAATCGATGTATTCTGTGCTTTATGTGTGTGTGAGGATGTGCTGGATCTACACTGTAGTGCTCTGCATGTAGTTCAAGAGCCTGACCCACACATGCACACTTCACAAACTTGTTTCTACAGTTTTACCAGCATCCCTGGTTTGTTAATAACTCCTCATGTAAGGCACTCCGCTAATTTGAAATCCCAAGAGCATCGTTGGTGTGCAGTTGTGATGCTCTCTTCCCGTAACTTATGTTCATTTTACATTCAAGCGCTCATCTGGTCCAATTAGATTTAATTTCAGCACACTGGCTCCCGGTCAGTTTTAATTCATTTTCTGCCATCTCTCATAATTAGGCCTTGCATTAACCATGCTGCCCAGTCTCCCAACAGAGTCCTCCTTCTTCTTCACCACCTCATCTGCAGAGGAAGCATTTGGTTCTCTTCAAAGTCTGCCTCAGACCCCGCTCTCCATTCACAAGCACTTTCAAATGAGATCAGAGCATTTGAGATTTAGATTCCTGATGATGTTAACTTTCCTACCTTACTCGTCTCTCTCTTTCTTCGGTGCTAGCGGTAGATCCCTAAGTGGGCAAGTTGCCTCTGGGTGCGGAATCCATGCACAGCCTAAATTAAATTCCTGGGCCACAGATGACTGTGCTGACCTTATGACTTCCTGAGTTCAGAGGAAACCATTGCAGCATGCGAACAGTCATAATTAACCACTTTCAAAGTACTCTAAAATCCACATCAAACTCTGTACAATTTACGAAACGGGCACGACATCTGTTTAAAACTCTGCAGCTTAAAATATAAGCCTTTCAGAATAGGTGAAGGGAGTTTTTTTTTTAGTATATCTTTTCCTCTGAGATTTGCCCAAGATTAGGAGGAATGACTTGTGTTTTACAGAGGACAACCACTGACAGAGGAAAGTTTTACCATCTCTATTCTCCATTTCATAGGAAGGGAATTGACATCAAATCTACAATGAAATCCTTGCCCCATCATGAAATAACCTTTACAGATACTGATTCAATCTGACATGCTTTTACAACCTGTGGAGACACATTTACCTCCTTATTATGTAGGGACTGTTTCCATTTTGCACACTGGGTGATTTGAACCATATTCCACCCTGAGAGAAGGTTGATCCACTTAGGAAAGTAACACCGCTATCAGTACGGCAGAGCTCTATAAATAGTTTAAGCACAATACAATGCCCCCATTACCTGTCTGAATGAAGGCGAGGTTAAATATGAAAAAAGCAGCTGTCCTTGTAGAAGACATGTGAATAAATACCTTGTGATGTGACTTTTCAATAAATATTAGAAGCAATACGTAATTACATGTCCTACACCTTTGTTTCCGTTCTCTTTGCTGTCATATTTAGTCAGTGTGGAATATGGAAGTCTCACTGGAATAGCTGCACGTACTGCTCTTGAATTCTATTTTTCACATTCATCAGATTGTGGGGTAATTTTCAGTAGATGAGTCTCTTTAAAAAGGAAACAATTTGAACAGAAAATAATCCTCCAATAGTGTTTTTCCCCTCCACTTTTTATATGTTAGTGTGTTTTTTATTACTGTTTATTAGAAGCCTGTGAGCTCATTGACTGTGCAGACCTGAGGTTGTAAATGTGTGCAGTCACAATAAATGATAATCAGTTTTCAAATACAGTTTTTTTTTTTTTTTTGTGGTAATGTTACATCAGTTCACATGTTGGATGTACTGTCACGATGGACATCTGTCTGCCTGAATGGCAGGTGTGACTTTACTCTGGCAAGAACTAGATATTGCTCTGGGATCTTCACATTCCATCCTAAAATAAAGCAAACCTTTTGGTTTGTCAGTGGGAGTTTGAACTGGGCCGTCCTAAAATAACACAAGATAAGCCTGGTGATTCTCTACATTTTGTTTAAAGCCGGCAAATCCCTTGAAAAACAAAGCAATGCATTTGTCCTGCTAACAAGTTTTGTTTGTGCATCCAAAACCTGATTTAGCTTATTTGTAGAAGCTCAGCTGTTGTCCAAAATCCACAAGCAACACATCAGCAAGCCTAACGGTCGCCCCGAGATTCTTCATTACAAGTATTGTGGCTATAGCTGATCAGAAACAGCTGAATGGACAGATAATGGCACTGATCACTTTCACAGTCTGTGGAGACTAGTTACTGTGACTCAGAGCCCACTGCACATCACTTGTAAATTGATGTAGATAACACAGCTTGTGCGCTAGACAACTGCTGTATCCTTTTCACACTTGCATCAGAAAAGAGAAATGTTCCCTACAGATTCTAAGAATGTCCAGACCAAACGGTTAACCACTTTTTGCCTTTGAATCCTCTGCTTTGATCCTTTTATTTTGACCAGCGTCAAGAAAGAGTGTAACAAGGGGACATTCATCCTGGTCTCTGCAGTCTTGAACCTCACACAGCACATGTTTCAGAATGTCCCTTTCACTGCAGCATCTGCACTCCGTCTTCGCTGGCAGGCTGCTCTGTTCAGGGTGCTAAATGACTCACTATCATTTGATGAGGTAACGTTAGTGTCAATCCTTCTCTCCCGACTGTGAAGTTAGTGTCCTTAATTACTAACGGTTCCTTAATTACCCAGTGATCTTCATCTCATTTTCCTCTTGCGTTCCCTGCCTGGATTCTTTTACCGCAGTTATTCATAATTAATGTGGAGAACAAAACAAGAACGTTGTGACGTTAAAGTTAATTATGTTTGCATTTTTTCTTCCGATCTTAAAACGTCAAGTTGTCAGTTAAATAGTCGACCAGACGACAGGGAGCTGCTCTCTCCGGTTAATTTTAAAACGACTATGGGGGATCACATAGTCGATAAAAGGATCAATAAGATGCCGACTTTGATCTGCACGGCCAAATGTTACTTGAACATTGGCTCCTGATCAGACCTGTCGACTGCAGTGAGAGTGCTCAGACACTGATGTCAATTCTAACATGGCATTTTAACATGGCACAGTCTTGGCGATTGGAGTAACACATGGGGGTTGATGCCTGCCCCTCCCATGTCAAACCTCACGCAGCACAATCTTCAGACTATTATGTCATCCTTGGTCTTGCCCTCCCCTTAACTCATAGGACCCAAAGGCCCCCACTAACAACATTCTGTTCCCAGACACCACAGGACACCCTCAGAAGGCCCATGTCCATTCTCTGATGAGTCACAACTGTTTTGGAGGGACAAGGGAGACCTACACAATATTAGGACGGAATAAAGTGGGCCGTGGAAATAATCCCTCGAGATGTTTAAATGAAGGTGGACGACAATCTGACTGACTGGCTTGTATAAAACAGCAGAGTTTTCTGTCACAGAGAAGTTATCTTTCAAATTCTCCAGGTGTCTCATACACCCCTGCCTCCTTGCACTCATCTCAGTTATCTACCTTTCCTCAATGTGAAGACCCCTCTACTATATTTACACCTACAAACACTGAACTGAAGGGCCTCAGCTGAAAAGGACATACAAACTGTGTGTTTACCTGAACGTGGCCTTGAGGATCTGTCCGGAGGTGCTCTCTTTGGTGTGGTTGTTGTACCCGTAGAAAAGGTCTCCAAACACAGTCTGGTTGGCAGGGATGTCCGCTGCTTCCCCACAGTCGATCCCCTCGGTGCAGGGCTCCGACACCGGCAGGCACGACCTCCCATCTGGACCGCGCTTGTAGTCGTCGATGCACCTAGAGCAACATTTAAGTCAGTTAACTGATTCAATATTTCCTTCTCTCCATCCTTCCTTCCTCTGAACTGTGAAGTTAGTTTTTCTTAATTGCTTACGGTTTCTTAATTGCGCAATCATTTCAGTCTTGTTTTGCTCTGCCTGAATTCTCTTACTGCAGTTATTATGTGGAGAACAAAACAAGAACATTGTGAGGCTAAAGACAATTATGTTTATATGCCTGCCAATGTTAAAACTGTTAAGCTGTCAGTTAAAAATCAACCAGACGACAGGGACCTGCTCTCTCTTGATGAGTTTAAAATGATTATGGAGGAACACGCAGCCGATAAAAGGATCAATAAGATGCTCGCTGATCCGCACGGCCAAATGTTATTTGGATTTGGCTCCTGATCAGACCCGTCGACTACAATGAGAGCGCTCACACACTGATGTGAATTTTAACATGGCCCCCTACAGCATGTGCTTAGAGAGGGAGGTTATGCTCTGAACAGAGGTTGATGTCTTTTTATCTTTTTATACATTTCAATGTAATTCTTAGATTTTTGCATTAGCTATTGATTCAAATTTGATTTAATGTATATACCGTCAATAACAACTCAGAGTCTGAATCCCTGGCGACAGTGGGAAAAAGAAAAAGTACCAAACAAATGCATGGATACAGAGAGAGAAGAAATTAGAGGATTGGTGCTTAATGCTAGACAGAAGAAAGTGCTAAGTCCATCATGGGATGTCCCCCAGGAGCCTAGAGCAACAGAAGCATAACTATGGGATGGTTCAGGGTCAGATGAGCCAGCTTCAACTATAAGCGTTTTGTATTAAATTAAAGTTTTAGGAGTAATCTAAAAAGAGTAGAGGGTGTCCGCCTCCTGAACCCAAACTGGGAGCTGTTTTGCACAAGAGAGGGGCCTGACAGATGACGATTTTACCTCCTATTCTATTTTTTGAAACTTCTAGGAACTACCAGTAAGCCTACTGTCTGAGAGCAGCCTTCAGCTTGAACGTGGTCACAAGCAGGCCATCAGGAATATGTCCCTGAATATTTATTCAGATGTCAAATACTACATTTTTTATGTGGGTTCAAAGTGTGTTTAACTCGGTCCTCACAACTCACAATGGAATCCACTAAATCAATTCCACTCAACTGACACAAAATCCTCCATTTCAGAAAAGGGGTTAGAATCCAAACACAGAGTCCTCTCAAGGCTCCTTCATATTGATGATGTTTTGACATGTCGGCGTACAATAGACTCTGTGAAACGTATCAAAGGAGAGAAATAGGGGACGGGGTGGGGTGAAGAGAGAAAGATAATCTGTCAGGGATTTACACTAGGAGAAGCTCTCTCTCTTGGATGCCAAATGTCGCAAAGCTAATGTCAGCGGAGGATTAGCCACATCTGAACTACGGGAAGAGACAACAACATAATACTGTTGTTAGAATGAAATGAGGGAGCAGTTTGTATCAGCAGCTTATGTAAATTTGACATGAAACGATGTTCCTGCAACGTGATGTTTAATGTAAAGATGACAGCGGCTTGTTATATTTACTTCAGAATCTGTGGTTTGTAGGAACCGGTGTATCAGGGAAGATAATCAGAAATAATGTTTTGTCTTGTTCACTTAGAATTCCTGTCAAACAGAAAGGCTACACATTCAGTGCATAGGCGTACATGCTAGTGATGTCAGTGTACAGTTAGCGAACAGCAGGAGGGGTTTAGTTGAAAACACTGGACACACAGACACACTTTCTTCTTCAAAATGGAACTCCTAAGCTTATGGTTGCAATATTGGAAGTCCTATAAGTGTTTGGTAACAGCAGTCCTGATGATCCACATCTACAAGCAATGGAAGGTAATGGTTTGGCAAGCTAACGGCTGGGTAACTCCATGTACTGTAGGAAATTCAAAGGCAAAATGTAAGGATGAGGCTTTTGGGAATATCACCATTTTCTTCAGACATGCAGCGATTAGGCATAACATTGTGACCACCTTCCTAATACTGTGTAAGCCCTGCAGCAGAACACTGTATTGTCACAAGATGGACCATGTTATTTATGTCTCCTGTCGGTGGTTTTAATGTTGTGGTTGGCTGGTGCATATATAAAGCATTACAAATGAAAATCTCTACCACTATATTACAACTTTTGTTTTTCTTTACTATCCACCCTCACCATTTTTGCAGCCAGCTAACGTGTCACCACTCGTGAACCCACACCTTCACAAAAACGTCCTCAGAGGGTTGTGAATATAACAAGACAGTTCATATATGACTTGAAGGTGAATTAGATTGTTCTTGATTTCACTTTCAGGGTACCAATAAAGTGTGTATCACTTTAACACTGTCAGAGCCATTGTTAACATTAATAGTAATACTGTGCCTCTTCATCTACAAATTGTTATGTAACCACGTGAGTTAAATTTTAATATTCTTCAACATGTTGGATCTTCTTTTCTGTTGTCTGCAAACATGCCCTTTGGATTTCATTATGGGGTGTGTTTCCAGCTGATAGAGCAAAATGAAATACCTTGCATTTTGCTGTAAACAAATTCAACTCCACTGCACTCAACATGTTTGACTACGTCACCGTTACTCTTCTGTCCATCACTGCAAAGGCTCATTTAAAAGAAATGCGGGACCTAGATGAGATAACCTAGCAGTGACTGTGCAGTGCTGTGAGTTTGTTACCAGTCGAGTTTATTTTTGTTTCTACATCCTGCATCACTTTCAACAATGGCGAGTCATACAAATGTTTGTATCAAAGATGAGTCATACAAATATTTGTATCTCCGAATCTCCTCAGTTAACTTTTCTTTGGAGGGTTCCATCGTTATTGATCCAAAACAATTAATTGCGGAGATGGAGAAGCAGCCAGAAATACTAAAGCGAAAACACGCTACTACCAAGCGGACCAATCACAGCTCTTGCAGTCTGCGTTGCCACAGTGCGTAGTTAGGGTCTACGAAGGAGCCTAAACTGCCAATAAGACCTGCCTGAACAATTTTGTTGGCCCTGCAAGTCTTTGCAGGGAGGGTTTAATCACCATGGCTGTGTGATTAATTTAATAGATTTACTGACATTATGACTGCAGGACTGACTAAGCATCACTCAGGGCAATCCGTTGATGAATGAATTATTTAGTTAAGACAGACATAAAATAATTTGATAAATTTGTTGATATTGGGAATGACACAGATATGAAGACAGTGTAAGTGTTCTTAAAGCTTGCCCTTGACAAATATTATATATTGCATATATTATGATAAAAAAATAAAAATTTAACTAATAAGGAAATGAAAATAGAAACTTTTAAAACCAAATAAATCTAATCTAATGAGAAATAACAAACAAACAAACACACAAATAAACAATTATAAATAAAGGATAAGTATGTCAGGTAGTAAGACCACCATTAATGTTCTGTCTCGGCCTTAAGCGGCTTCTAACTTCATCAACAAATCAAAGATTATCTTCCAAACATACACTTGATTGCTGTCAATGTGGGCTTGTCATGTCTCTGTAGTTTCACACCCACACACACAAATGTTGTTGGCATGCTTTCCCAAGCTAGCTGCTAGCGTTTCCACTAAATGGAATTCAATTGTTAGGAACAACAAGGTCAGTCCAATCAGCCCAGTGTAGAAGAAGTAGAAACAGAAGTAGTTACAGGTGCAGACAAGGAAGAGTGGGCACAGAAAGAAGTCAGGATTTTCTGTGGGCAAACCTTGACTACACAGAATGTGAATAAATGAAAAGAAAATATAATCTGAAGCACAGACGATTACTTTTAACATCTTACACACAATGTACCCACCATGCCTCAGAGCATGCCAGTGCATGACAAAGAAGAAAACTGCATAAAATTTCCTGCCTAACCTGGGCAAGTTGATAACGCAGCCATCCATTATATGCTGTTCAGTATGCTGAAACTGAAACTACACATCCTGTGGCAGAGGATGCGATTGCCGATTGTGTCCAGTCTGCCCATGTACATACTGCAGCAGTAATGGCACCCCAGCATTAAAAAAAGAAAACAAAAAAGCCCTTCGGAGACTGTAAGCAGTAACGATGTAAACATTACAACAATGCCTCGCACACAGCCAACACAAATGACCTGCAGTTGTGTGGGGGCAAACTAGCATTTATTTCTGAAAAGATGTCAGTTAAAATTTTCAATCAATATAGTTTTTCTTTTTTCCGCTTCTGCACAGAACGTTCAGTGTCAAAGTCAAGGCCGCCAAAGCATAGACAAAGAAAAGTTTTGAGAGGAGTCTTACGAAAACTTTAATTCAGATTTGCCACACTGCTGCGACCTTTCTTTATCCCAAAAGAAACTCGGCAGCATCGTGCTGCAATGTGCGCTATGATAAGTCAATATCTTACTCCGACGGCGTCCTCCATCATGATCTTATTCTCTGCCACATCCTGTTAATCTAAGGGACAGTGTACAATTTGTTACCACGGTGCAGAGGGACAGACCCACTGCCAGTTATCCTCCATGAAGGAAATGCCTGATGTAAAGGAAAAAAAAAAAAACAGCTAGCCCTTCACACCCACTCATCTGTTGCAGAAACTGTCCTCCAACATATCATACCTGTCACTGTCCCAGATGTCCCCTACTCTCCTAAGGGTGCTTTCTGTCTAATCATCAGTTTGTTGTTGATGCTGATGCATTATTTGTTTGGGTGTACAGTTCCTGTCCAACTTTAGCTGGTTCTCCTCCAACCAAACAAGACTTTCCTTTATGCAAAGTATTAGATTTTGGTAAGCTAATTTATTTAATCACAGGTTAAATTAGCCTTTAAAATTACTGACTCCATTACTTTGTGTTAAGAACATTAAGAATTGCAATCTACTGCAAAACATAGTATTCCATGAAACTGAAAACAGACATTTAACTTCCATTATCTTCTCAGCAAGCACTAATACTCTTATCTTATTTGTACACTGCATAACCTTTACATATCTGATATATTATGTATAGGCAAAGGCCTTGCATGATATTTGTCACCATGCTGAGCTGCTGAGTCGCAAACTAAGACAAATTAATGGAGCAGCAGAATAAATACACGTGGTCTCACTTGTATGGAGTGCTTTTAAAATAATTAAGAAATCCAGCATCCTATCATGCTTTCAATGTGGATAAAGATAGCAAGAGAAAATATGGACGTGACTTTGACAGAGGGTTCAAAGAGTGATTTGAAGAATATGGAAAAAAAACAACAACAAAAAAAAAACAATATCAACCAGACACGTTCACAGCCACCTGCAACACTTTGAATTGGGAATAAAATAAGATAGTCCTTTCATATAATGCATGTTTTGTAATTCCAAAAGTGTGAGCAAATGGCTAGATGTAGCACTGTGACTGTAAAGCGCTCAATAAGTGGAAACAAAGCTATAAACACAAGACCAGGCCATTATCCAAATGTCTTGGAAACTTTTGCAAGAAATTTGCAGCCACTTAATTTGAAAAAGCCAAGTAGTCAGTCTGTAAATACTGTCAAAATAAAGCCTGGAACCCAGACAAATTTCTTTGTTCGTGGTGTTTTTTGTGGTAGATGTTTGGTCTGGGCTCACCCTGATAGGATCTGATTGTGCTCAGACAAATATTTGCCGGGCCAATCAAATAATCTGGACGGGCTTTAGCGACATATTCATCTCTGTCATCTGAGCCCCGTGGATTGAAATTTATTCACATCAAAATTTCTCTGACGGGTCTTAGGACTATCTATTTGCATTCAGCAGTATTTTCTTCTCTTTACTGGTTGAAACAAACCCCATAATGAAATCCAAACGATGAGTTACCAGACTCATAGTCCCAGTCTTTCTCTATATATAATAATATGGAGATTCATGTAGAGTTGTCTTACAATGTCTGACAGCATACCACGTAAATAGTATCAGGACCCCATGTGTCAGTGTTCAGTGATATAATAATTAAAAGTATGAAACCACTGATTTTTTTTCCTTACCCACAGAACATCTGGATGTTGTAGAGAGTTGGGTCTTCCTCTAGAGGGGCCAGCTGCTGGAGACACAGCTGCTCACATCCTCCATTGAAACCATCAGAGCAGTCAATGCCGATGTGGTGATCGTAGCACCCGGTCCCATCCTTCATGGGGCTCAGCCCTGGAGGGCACTGCGGGAGGGAGGAACAATAGTTTTTAAATGACTGAAGTAAGCCACGACTAATTTTTTCCTTCCTCCAGGGAGACTTTTTAGAGCTGTCTAAACTGCGAGAAGCTGCCACATTAACACTAATCCCAGGTGGGACAGGTAAACAGACCCCATAACATCTGTGCCACAGAAAGCAAACAGTCAGATTTCTGTTCCCATTAGTGCAGCCTGTGTGAGCACTGAGCCTTGTGCGTAAAGCTACACAAGACAAGACATTTCATAGAAAATGATCATATTATCAGCCTAACAGAAGGACAAACTGATACTGGTGCACAGGAAGAGGAAAAAGCGGAACGTATACAAGACAAAACTTGTTCTTAATTTGTTTTTAGACTTTACAGCCTAAATGAGGAAATTGGTTGTTAAAAAAAAAGAAAAAAAAGAACATGCCTAGGGCCGAGTCCTATGACAATGTTTGTGCCAAAGCCTCCAGCAGTGTGTAATTTGTTCAGAGAAAGGGGCAGGTATTAAGGGGCACATCAGCAGCTGTTTATAGAATGTTGTATTCTTTTTAGTTTGTTATATTTTGACATGTGTAGGAACAGATTGGAGGCTGAGTGGGGGATCCGACTCATTATTAGCCACTGATGAAGTATGATGAAGTAATTACGCTCGGTCCCTCAAGGTTTGGTTTGTTAGTTTTGAACTGAACAGCTTGAACAGCGCCAACAACCATAAAAATAAAACCCAATAAACCCTTAAAGATAGTGGGAGGAGGAACTGAATCAGAACAATTCCATAAATGATGGAGAGCAACAACCCATCAAATACTCTAACAAAGACTTTATAGGTCATGTTGAGAGCCTTCTTTTTGAATAAAATGCTACAACAGAGTCTAATTATTTATCATTTAACAGACAGCTTCAGATCTACTTCACATTCATCTGCTCCTCCATCTATTATATCTAAAACCAGGTCTTGTTATTCAATCAAACAAACTGTATTCCGAATGGTTTCCACTTGGCATTCTTCTTTTCACTATTGACTTCCACTCAGTTATAAACAGACTAATGGCAGCCTTACTTGACATTCCTAGCACTTCCATATTTATACTTGGCATGTTAGTGACTGTGACTGCACTTGGGCACAGCAGTACTTTCAAGTAAATTGCTAATAATGCCATGCTTACTGTTTGACAAGAGGTTTCCTGTGTTAGCCAAACAAGAAGAAAAGCAATCGACATTTGACAGCTGTAGCTAATGGGAATGACAGTTCTGCAAGAATGTGATCACAAATGACTATTGGAAATGTGACTTCATGAGTATGCTAGATAAATAGAAAAGCCACCACTGAATTGATTACAAGTTGGATTCCCTGTTGGTATTTGTGTTTCCAAAACTGGGAGCATATATCTTTGGGCTGGTGTGAACACAGCAATTGTAGTGTTACGGAAAAAATACACCACGCTGAGACTGGTTCGGGAGGGTTGCAGTCACTCCAGAGCTGTATCTAAACCCATAGTGTTATTCACAGACCAACATGACTACCTTATAATTATATAACCAGCAGTTTACCTGATGCGCCTTTGGAAGATCGTGCAGTCAACAGTGTGCACTGATGCATACCCAATAGAGGTGTCAGACAGCAGCAGTACGCCTTCCTATCGTACACAGACACTGTACACAGGTACAATGTCTGCTGACATTGTACTCACAGAGTGGCTGCTTTATCAAACCTAACATGCTGGAACCATATTTGGTAACTTTGGCACACATTTTAAATTGTGTCCCTGTGCTACATAGTGAGGTTGAGAGGCAAGTGGTTTTCATCCATCCAATCAGTAAAGATCAAGGCGACATTCAGGTCAAATCAAGGTCCACCTCTGCATGAACACCAGGGACCATAAAGCAGTGGCCTAATGTTGTCTATTGTGACAACTTGTATGTTACCTGGATCAGCACTGTTCTAATGGTCTAGATACATGTTTACATTTGTTTACCACCTAAGGACAGGGAACCATGTATGGTAAATTAAAAAAATCACCTTGATTTTCTCCAAAAAAATACAAAATAAATTTTCACAAAAGTAAATAAATCTTCTCCTACAATAACACTCTGAGGTTGAAATTTAGGATTTACAAGTATTTCAGCGAGTGCCCTACAAAGGGTTAACCCCAGAAAAGAAATACATGTGAGTGACCACACTCACCACTGATGCTCAATTTTCAATGCAATTTATTCTTGATTTCCTGAAATCCAATCCCAAAAATGACACTGAAAAGGCATGACATAAAGACCACCTTCCTAATATTGTCTAGGTCTCACAACAGTTTGGGAGGCACAAGGGACTAATAAGAGAATGGACATGGGTTGAGGGGAGGGGGCTCTGTGGATCATCCCACAGATACTGACCACAGATCAGTTTGGGATCTATGAATTTGGAGGCCAGGTCAACACCTTGTGCTGTTCCTAAACTGTTTGTGTGTGTGTCTGTGTCAGGCTGCATCCTGCTGGGGATGGCTGCTGCCATCAAGGAGTGTCATTGCTATGGGGTGGGGGTGCCTGGTCTGGTCTAGGTGGGTGCTACATGTCTAAGTAATGAATGAATGCCTGATCCAAACATTTTCCAGCAGAACACTGAATTGTAACCAAGATGGTCAATGTTATTTACTTCTCATCTGTGGTTTTAATATTGTAGCTGATTGGTGTATAGCCAACAACAAAACTGTTCTCTGGTGTCTAGTTAAAAATGGCTCAAATTAAACACTGGCTCAAGTCATTCTACATTCAGCAACATTAGGTTCACTCTTGACTTTACAGTCAATACTAAGCTCTCACATGAGAGGAGTTAAGTTTTAGCTTGTGTACATTACAAAGAAAATCCTTTGCACAGCACTCCCACTTGTTTATTTACTGTGGTAGGAAATAAGAACAGTGATGAAATGGCAGACAACCAGTGTCATCTATAATGAAAGCCTTTTTAAAGGATTCTTGTTTGTGAAGGAGATGAGGCAATACCAGTGTTTTAAATATCAGTTCAAGCACAGTCCTGAGATGACGGTTTTCATATTTGATCAGTGAACTATGATCGTTTAGTTTAGCGGATACAATTCAAGAAGTAAATCATAAAAAGTCCCAAGCTAAGAAGTTTCTCACAGAGCCGCGGACAACTTCTTAATTGAAATACACTCTGCACTGAGGCGAATTTACAAAAGAGCTGTGAGACCTGACTTCACCCCGGTATCCTTTCGCTACAGCCTCGTTCAGTATTTCCCTAGTAATTTTTTCCAGAGACCTGTCAAGTCGAATTCACATTATGTTTTCTGTCAGCTATTACTTCAAAGGAAACTTTGATGGAGTGCATTTTAACAAGACACCCCTGCATTCACTACAGTGACTAGGCAGTTGGTTTCCTCTAAGCGCAGAAGGATCGGCACAGGCTTATTTTATTATGTAGGCCTGCTGTATTCATTACAGGGTCCAGGTGGCTCATTTGGCTAATAAAGTTTGCATGTCTGCTGTGGATTCCAGTCTGCTTTACATTTTTGCGGGGGTAAAATATATATTTTTCAGTAAACATGAGTCACACGGCACAATTAAAAGTAAAAGGAAGCTTTCAGCGACCTTATAACTGCATTTAAGAGTGGAACTTTTTGAGATCTCCAACCAACCAAAGCATACCACGATCTCTACTTGTTAAAATGGATTAGAGCTGGTGTGTTATGTACAGTGATTGTACAAGAGGGGGTGCAATGTTCAATTTTAAAGCACAGCTGATGTTTTGTTTTCCTGGATGATTCAAACTGCACATTCAGTTCAGGCACAGCCCACGGGTAGCACTTGCCTTAGCTGATTTATATCGTCTGCTTCATTCATGCGCCGTTATCACCAGCTTAGTCATCATCTGTTTGGCTACCAGCTCATATACATGCAGGTGTAGAGCATTCCTGTTATAATCTGACATGTGACTTTTACAGTTAGGTCACAGCAAGCTTCCACTATATAATTGTTAGCTTTATTTCCGCCAATCAAATTAAAGCACGGGGCGGGGTGTGGGTTCTCATCAGGTACTGCAGCTTCCTCCCACCATCCAAAGACATGCTGGTTCTAAATTGGCCGCAGGTGTGAGTGTGAATGGTTGTCTGTCTATCTGTTTGTCCTGTGATAGAATGGAGACCTGTGACCCATCACGGGACAAACGGTTACAAAAAATGAATGAACAAAATTAAAGCACGTGTTTCTGGCTGCAGTGTGATAGCCAGCTCCAGTGGATTTGCACGTGTTTGTTCAAATTTGAACATTGATACAAGGGTGACTGTGGCTCAGTAGGTAGAGTGTGTTGTCCATAAAGGTTCGAACCCCGGTACATAGGCCACATGTCTAGTGTTCTTGAGCAAGACTTGCTGCCCGTGCTTGGCACTGGTGTGTGAATATGTGTGTGTTTGTGTGAATTATGGGTTGATGTGCATTTAATTGCAGGAGCATTTGGGACAACTTTCTAAAATAATAAATATAACAGTAAATGTTTTGAATGTCAGGTTTTCTCCTAAACTCTACCGGGGTACAATTCTTCCAAGTGGGCAGACAAACTAGTGCCTAGGCAGGCTATGACAAGTAAGCAACACAAACTGCCCAAGGTATGTATAGGCCTAATTCCAATATGCACACTCACAAACCTAACCTGTACACCATAGTGTCTCCATGAGGGCTTGGACTATCCAACTGTCAAATTGTCAATTTCTTGAAGGCTCTCTGCTGTGCTGTCAACTAATTCAACTCCACAGCACTTGTGTATGATTACGTAGCTGTTACTCTTTGATCCATCACCTTTATCCATCACCTGGTCATACTGTATAGCATGTTAAAGGTGCAGTAGGCAAGATTGTGAAGATCCAGGACTTAGCCAAAAATTTGAACATCGACAGCTTCTCAGTCCCTCCCCACTTTCCGCTAAAGCCCCTCCCCCCACAAGGGAGAGCTGTGCACGACAGAGTGCGTGCATATTGGCCCTGGAATACTGCGCACGAGCAGAGAACCGAGAGAGCACGAGTAAACAAACTAGCATGGAACACACCAACGTAAGAACAACAAAATAGTTTTTTATAATACCCTTTGTTATTGCTGAATAATTTGACCTAAAGTAAAACAAAAAAAAAAAACACCTAAACAGCCCTTGTGGCTGGCTGACAGCGCAAGTAACACACCACAGTCAGTAATGGCATTCTAACGAAGGAAATTATCCGTTACTGAAAAACAAAAATAAATAAATAACGCTGTTAGTAATGCCGTTTATTTTAACGCCGTTATTCCCATCACTGTCTATGACACATGTATGTTTATCACGTTCCTCCTGCTGCTCTCTTCTCTCTCTTTTTCTCTCTACCCAGCTGACCTTAGACAGATGGGTCCCTCCATAGGAGCTGGGTTCTGCTTAAAGTTTCTTCCTGTTAAAGGAAGTTTTCTTGCTTGCTTGCTCTGGGGGTTTCAGGCCAGGTTTTGTAGAGCATCTTGGACCATGGGGAGTAAATGACCATATGAAGAACAGGTGGGACATGGAGATCAAATGACAGGATAATGAGGGGACCTTAAGAGTATCTCATGGTGAAATGGAGCGGGATGAACTGGTAATGGGTTTTTAGATAGATAGATACTTCAGATTGATCGATAGTGGACTCTTAACATTAGAATTAAGGTTAACTTGCATACTTGCTTTGCAATGTACTTTATGTATGGTTTGATGAACGGGAAATAAAAGATAACACTGACTGTTGTGATCACTGGCAGCTTTCAGCTTATGCATAACAAAGAACATTCACATCACGTCATTGCTACAATTGCTACTTAATATTCTGAGTTCTGATATGCTTCTCCACAGTAGCACTGGTTTGGTGGATTATGAAGTTGGTATTTCTGTAACTCAAAGAAAACGCATACCCCACTCACCATGGTCAGTATTTCTAATTCCCAATTTACACAAAGTTGTTAAATTACTTTCACTGTTTTTTTTTAAACATGAAGAATTGTGACTGACATCCATTTGTAGTAGTGCATGTACAGACCGGGAACATATGCTGAATGAGTGTTCCCTGGTCTTCCTCCTTGAATAAAGCGATATTGATTTTGTCACCCAGAGAGAGACCACTGTGACAAATGATTTATTACTTGTAATGCATGGAGCATACGAGACATCGAATCTCCTAACACATCTGTGGAGCAGAGTCTTTTAATCACAGAGAGTCACTGCAGTCAATGGACGTGTGAACATGTGGTGCAGACTGAGAGGAATCTGTATTGATGATTCGCTGCACTGAAGCTTGCCAACCACAGATAGCTCTGGTTATTGACTGCCATAATAGGCTTCCGACATGCCGGTATAGTGATAACTCTGGGCTGTTGTCCAGCTATCCCAAGGATAATAATCATTAAGAATGCACGCCTGCAGGGGTCTTTGTCTGTGGGTTGTTATCACTTGAGATTTCCACAAATCTGGTCTATAATCCTGGGTAAACCATTGATAATCCTCTGTGCAAAACCACTCCCCATGTGAACAGTCCTCAAATCCTTCAAAATTTTATCAGATTAATAACTTGTCTTAGTTGTTTTCTTTGGAAGGAGTCTGACGACCACGTTTAGTGATTAAGCATGACTGGCACAGTAAGGAAATAATCCAGATTAATAGTTCTTAATCAAAGCCTTAAAATCAGAAGGTGTTGTGATTTTTGGCATTTGCCTTCTGGGTGATTTACTCATTTGAAAAAGAAGAAATGTAAATACTGCACATTTTTATCTCAATGTTCTATGTAAATTAATATGACATTTATTATCATCCTTATCAAAGGAGACTTGGAATCTCATTTGGAATTTGACATCGAACAACATTTTTCTACCTTTGAAAAGGTTGACAACCTCACTGCGGATATCACTGATTAAATCCCTCCAGGTTAATAGAAAGATGCGATTCTAAACCCACCTTCCATTTCACATGATTCCGTATTATTTAAAGCTTTGTGTGGCTAAAATAAAGCTACATAAAGGGCCTGACACTGAGGGCTCTCAGTGTCATTTCAGACTGGAAAGTTTCTATATGGTGGCCCGCTGTGGGTCAAGTGCTGCTGTGTATAGTGTCATTCAAGTCTTTCAGGAAGTGCTGTACAGAAGTGCTTTCAGACAGCTGCACAGTCTCAAACATCATCAAGGCCTTGTACAGGGCTCATTTGTGGAATTTTGACCTTGAAATTTCAGTTCAGACAGCTCTATTCAACATGTGAATCAATCCTCTCTGTTTGGTGATGTTAGCTATAATTTTTGTGAGCTACAAAAGTTAAAAATGTGGACTCCAAGCTCTACTATATCAATAAATGATGGTTGTTAGATAAACAAAAAAGGCAAAGCGAGAAGCTTGGAATATATTATTGTAATTTTTGTAATAGTTTAGTTGTAAGGCATTACAACTAAACTAGTAACAACACAGTCTGTAATCATGTCATTACAGTTTCCCATCAATGAGCTGCTGACTTGTGACGCTTTCATCAGCTCTCATTCAGCTACTGACGAGATGATGAGGACACTAACAAATGCAATAATCACTCTTTATTGATGACAGTGCATGTGGGTTTCACGGTCAGAAGACTCAGGTGAGGTGCTGGAGCACATTTACCAGACTGTTGTTTCGTCAACAGCCTACTCTAGAGCTAGTGCATGAGCATTTGTGATCCAGTCATGTTCAGCAATAGACACTAAGACTTCATGACAGCATCTTAAAACATTACTTCTGACCAGAAATGAAAGCAGATATGGTGGGTTTCTGTAAAACTGGCTGGACAGTAATGTGTGTTGCTACCTGGTTTCCCTTGGCCAATATCCTGTAGCTGTCAATAAAACTTTCTTTCTTTTTATGTTTATATATATATACAGTATATTTAATATTTTCCAAAAAAAAATGTACAGACACATCAAGAAACTAATTCTTTATCTAATATATTTAAACAGTCATTGCAATCTTTGGATGTTGCTCTTTCTGTGATTCAAGATATGATATGATACGGTGCACATGAACCAGACATAAGCACGTGATACCATCGCTCAGACGCACTTTGAGCAAATACTCTCATTCCACCAGAAAGCACAGGGGTAAAGGTGTGCTGTTGGCCACTTTGCCATCTGTGGCCCAAAGACAACTGAACCTTTGCTTGGTCCCAATATGTCTGTCCCTTGCATGGTTTTAACTGAGCAGTGTATATCTAGTGTTTCCTTAAAAATGAATGAGTTGCATCTTCTTTCTCAGTGTAGCAAGCCACTGTCTTGTGCAACCTCATCAGCAAGTGTCCTCTCCTCCCATTACAACGCAGAAAACATGTTTGAGGAAAGCTACTGAGCAAAGGTTCCAGCCTAATGAGCAGTTGTTAGTTTTGAAGCTAATTCCTCCCTGTGTTCTTTGCTTGTTTCTTAAACGGTAAAGAGTATTTCATATTTATAACTCCAAAAATTGCAGGGAAGTGGGGATTTTGACTTTCTCCACACAAAAAGCACATGTTTAATTCATCCAAATTGCTGCGATAAAATCAATACCACCTTGGCTAGCTTACAATAGCGAAACCTCCAAACCTTTTAAAGGGTGCGTGCCCTACCAACAGAGACCAATGTACCATAATTGGTGGTTCGTACAAGAAGTCTACTCACCGCTATGTGTTATATTTCTTCCACAGTCAGCTACATAGCTTCCAAGCCTGAGTATAGAATAAAGACTCACATGCAGTATGTCACTGCAGATAGACACCAGCTGCTATGGTCTGTGTGAGAAAGACATCTGAAGATAGCCTGTGTGCCCTCTGAGTGTAACGTTAGTCTCCTTCCCCAAGAAGGAGACAGTGGTTGTGCTGCTTGGCTTGCAACATTTTAAGGTACACTTTTGCTCCAGCTCTTGTTCTAGTTATTGTGTTTATTGATAACAACCGTTTTGCCGTTTTGTTCCTCTTGGCCAGGTGGATGGCCACAACCTGCCAATGATGGGTTGCATTTTGCTGGTGCAAAATGTTAACATAGAGATCAAGCACAAGCAGGGAACAGACAGTCGACAGACAACGCACCGCCTCCTGGGGAAGATCGGTATTAGTTGGTGACCCTTGCTGGCCAACTTTTGTACTTTTGTCTTGGTGTTACTTCCTCTCTCTTCTCTCCTACATGCTCTCAGGTGCTGCCCTTTCCATCGCTGCAACAGGTGATTGAGAAATGACTTCATCCCCTAGCCCATCTCTGGAGACGCAATAGTGGTCATTAAATTATATGCAGTAACTGCAACACAAGTAACTGAAAAAGACGTATTTGTTCTCCAAATAAACATGTAACACGACACCAGCTACTGACCATTCACTGAACAAAAAGGCCTTTTAAGGCAAAGTAATCGGCGTTTATCCTAGATCTTTTAATAACCAGACAGCGAGTAAGAGTGCAGCCTACCCTGCTGTAGAAGGAGCTAGCTGTGTAAAGCCCGCTCTGGAAAAAACCCTTGAACCACCGTGCCTTTTAATCCTGTTTCTTAATGGAGATAAATTCCTGCAGTGCTTTTGAGGCTTAAGGGAATCAGCAATGTGCTATTGCCAAACAGCAACAAATCCCTGTGAGAGGAGTTGCACAAGCTATGCACTTTTCAAATTTGTCTGATAGGCAAATCAGTGGGAAAGTACAATGACTGAGGACTTAAACAGCAAAGTAATGAATTCTCCAGAAGCGTTAATAAATCTTTCCAGGGCCCTTATCAAGACATTATGAAAGGTCTCCATAAAGGTCTTCTTCTGTCAACATGGGAATTTAATAAACACAGTGATTAGTACTGGGCTTCTTTTGGTAATACGTCTGTGGTACACAAACTCTGTCTGGACTGACTTTGTAAGACGTTCTTTTTTTTGAGGAACTTCAAAACAGTGTATGAATGTAACAATATATGTAAAAACATTGCATATCACTATGAATGGTATGGTATTATATCATCCTTTCAATGATTTTATCACTTTGCATTTTAGCCATGTACTGAATAAGGTCAGTGAAGAGGTCGTACATAAAAATAGCTGATTTCACTGTAGCATTACCTTATTATGTTTCCAAGTTTGAGCCTGTTGTTGCTTTATTTAATTTAGACTGTCCTCGGTAGATGATGCCAGCTCCAACTTGACCTGACAAAGATTTCTCAAGGTCACATGAGGATAGTTGTCTGTGGGGATGTAGTATGACATTATTTCAGATGAGCTTGGTTACAACTTGGTCTGCAAAAAAATCCTGCTACCTCAACATCCTCCCCCAGCACTCTTTTGTAGTTGCAGCATGCTGAATCACACAAAAGCTTTGTATCACACATTTTCACACTGTCTCCCTTTGAACGCATTCACTGCGCTCAGTAATACACCTGGACAACTGCCAGGCACTTCATTTGAATCCTACTGACACCCTTAAACAAACAGCAAGGTATGCACTAACCAAAATAGAATATTCTATGTGTTGTCGGACTGGGGAAAACAGCGGCGTCTTTGAATGGGCAAACAGAAAGATGGTCCAATCATTTAAATGCCCCACATGTTGAGGCAGTATTTTCTGGATGGCAAGTTGATTGCTCGCATAGAAAATGACATGAAGTTGAGGGAAGAGAGAAAAATTGCACTGTCTTCCATCCATGGCCCGTGTATTTGTAACATGATTGCCCTTGTCCTTGTCACGAGGAAAGTTGGACAAGCTGTCAGACGTAGCCTGGCAACATTGCATTCGTTTAACTATAACTGCTGTATTTCCAAGGAGTATTGGTTTCAGGTTTTCCACAAAAGCCAGACAATAACCAGCCTCCACATGAGTGACTTAGACATGTAGCACCCACCTAGACCAGACCAGGCACTCCCACCCCATAGCAATGACACTCCTTGATGGCAGCAGATCATCCCTAGCAGGATGCAGTCTGACACAGACACACACACAAAAACACTTTAGGAACAACTAAAAATACATGAAGAACAGCACAGGATGTTGACCTGGCCTCCAAATTTACTAGATCCCAAACTGATCAAGTATCTGTGGGATGATCCACAGAGGCCCCTCAACCATAGGACCCAAAGACCCCCACTAACAACATTCTGTTACCAGACACCACAGGACACCCTCAGAAGGCCCATGTCCGTTCTACAAATATATGCAATGACTGATTGGTATACATATTATACTTCAACAGGAAGAGCTTTATGTAGCATGAAGGGCACTAATATTTTTCTGTCATCATGTGTGTTGTATTTTTTCAAAAGTGGACCAAAATACATTTTAATTAGGATCATGTATGGAAAAGGTTGCATTTTGCTGTGTGTCTGAGTGCATAATTTCTCTGTCAAATTAAAACGCTTATTGACTCTACTAGGATAATATACTTGCCAGAAACTTAAAAGGATTCCCCAGCACTGCACAGAGAAAAAAGAGTGTTCACCCAGAGCCTTATCTGTTCTGAGGGCATCTGCAAAAGAAATCACATTTTGTAGACTAAAATATTATTCCAACATTTCCATTTTCCTTTCTTGTTTCTCATTAGAGGAAGTTGTCTTGAGAGGCTTTCACAGTGTGTGATTAGATAAGCAGTGTGTCATAGGTCAACATTTCCCAGAGCACTTGGCTCTTTTTTTTTTGAGTCTCCTCTGGATATTACGGCGACTAAGTTTAGTGCTGAAAAACTTGGACATTAGTAACCCCTCTCACCTCCTTCACAGCAAAGTGCAAAAAGCCCAGTATGGAGGGAGATAAGGTCAAATGGACACACTGCATCTGAAGACCTTTCTTTAAAGAGAAAGATCATGTTTTCCGACCCTGGGTGTTTTCGTTTATTGACTGCTGATTGCACTGTCAGTATCACTGAAGCTCACATTTTTCATCTAAAAAACAGTCAGCACTGAACTTTAGTCTCTGGTTACCCACAAAGCCTTTCAAGTTTACATTTTACCAACTTTAGTAGAGATTGTGTGTGATTTTCAATTAAAAAGGATGCAACTTGATGAATAAGTGGTAAAAAAAATAACTTTCTCTGCCAACTTGAAAAGAACTTCGTTATGTGAGCAGAATTCCTAACAAAGGGAAGCTATACATGTATTAATTTTAAATAGACTAGCATTATTTATACTGTGTTGAAAGTGTCTGCTGAAGTCAGACTTTAAGTTTGAAGTTTCCTAAACTAATGAGATGGTGTTGCTTTTTTTCTGCCAATTTCAGACACTCTCTCATCCATGAGGGAATAAAAAAAAAAGACTTTCCAATGGGATTATCTGAGGTGATAAAGTCAAAGTAAAGTACAGGTTGTGAATTGCTGACACACACCAGCACTGGGCAAGCTCTGAAAAACAATAATCGCACAGCTGCTCGATACATAATTCAGGCAGCAACTTTTATTTATTAAATAATCGTATTGATTCAAATGCCACATAGTTGCACGCTCTGTCAGTTCCACAAGTATACAGTTCAGTAAATGATTAATCTGAGGCTATTTTCAGTTTGCTTTAGAAGACGAAGCTTCAGCCTTGTTAAATTTAGTATTAAGGGCAACATATTAAATTGAGCACACTTTCCCCACTGCAGAACTTTACTGTCCTTTTGTCGGGGTTCACATTTACTACTTCAAAGGTACTAAAACTGTAATGCTTAAGGTTTATCATATCATAGTAAAAAAAAATATATATATATAAAAAAATAAAGTGCAGAAAGTGATGAAAAACATCGTAAAAATATTATTTTGTTTAACTATTTCTTAAATACTTGAGGATGTGAATAAGTGTCCTGTGTGTTAAAGAGTGAATACCTACTCTCAGAACATTTCATGTCAGGTCATATTGTAGGTCAGTGATTCCAGCCATGAGAACTTACACCATCAAGTATTTCTACAGTTTTACAAGGAGAGATTATCTTAACTAAGTTGAAACAAATCAGAAGTTATGTGCGGCGCTCAGACGCTACATTAGTCCAAATAGTTGACCCATAAAAGCTCAAGCCATGAGCATTAGAGCACTAAATACTAAAACCTGATAACGGAGATTCTTACACAAAGACGTAACTGTACCAGTTAGCAAACAAAACAGCTTAATCGGTTAGCCTACTGTTCCATGGTTAACGCAACTAAACTATACTAAACTTACTAAAATATAACTGACAACACCACAACAGCTAATCGGCAACAGCTTACTAACACACCTACTAAGACATACAAACAGTGTCGGTTAGCCAAATAACAGCAGCATGCTTAACACGGCATTAACATGCTAACTTAGCCTTCGGGGTGGTAAGTGCCACTCTCCACTGTATTAACTACCACATTAGCCCTGCTAGTCTCGTTTTAGTCTGCCGTCAATTCAAGTGTTGATAAAAGTGAATTCATACAACAAACAGATAACATTAGGAAACCATAATGGACTATTAATGTCACAGTGTCTTAAAAATACCGTCTATTGGCCCAGTTGTTGAAACTGTCTGGGGAAAAGTGCTTGGAACACAACTAGTTTTATTCTAAATAATTTATTATGGCTTGGAAAAAATTAAACTCCTATTTCTGTATGAATGATTTCTGAGTTTGACACAGCTGGAATACATGCTTAAAAAGAAATATATATATATATATATATATATATATATATACATACAGTATGTACATATTACATACATATACAATATATATACAATATATATTGTATATGTATGTGATTAAAAAGTAATATACTAAACTGTGGATGCATTAGTATCTAACCGTCTTTACAAAGTTCACCACAGAAATAAACCATTGTAACATTTAAAGAGGTCAGTCAGTCATTTTCTAAACCCGTTTAATCCTGTTAGGGGTCACGGGGGTCTGCTGGAGCCTAACCCAGCTGTCATCGGGCGAGAGGCAGGGGTACACCCTGGACAGGTCGCCAGTCCAACGCAGGGCCAACATTCACACTCACATGCACACCTACGGGCAATTTAGAATCACCAATCAACCTAATGAGCATGTCTTTGGATGGTGGGAGGAAGCCGGAGTACCCGGAGAGTACTCAGTACTAACCACCTCGCCACTGTGCCGCCCATTTAAAGAGGTAAAGTTTAAAATCAAATGAATTCATTTGGAACATGACATTAGAAGCTCCAAGTATGTTAACAAGAAGCACAGTTACTTCCACTTGAATCGTGTACTTCTGGCTAACGTTACCTAAACGCTCTAAAAACAACTAACCTGAAATCTCAGAGTACTGAGTGGTGAAAAAAAAACAAAAAAAACTTGACTGGGTTGGTGAGTGAGGCTCTTTGGTGGAACATCCAGTGAGTTTCCAAATTTCACTTCAAACATGCCCTCTCGTCCAGTTGCCAGGGGTCACTGAGTGATGGCTCTTCCTTTGCCATGTCATGTCATAATGATAGGCTAACTATTATTAGCATCATTACAGAGCTCCACAAAGCACCAAGTATTGTAGCTTCTAGCTACAGTGTCACAACAAATGCAGCCTACATTTAAATGCTAATGTGAGAATGATACTGTATTAAAGGACTATTTACAATGCTTACCCAAGTATAAAATAACAGTAATATACTCCAGCATGATAGATTAATTAGTGATAGATTAATTAGAATGTGACCTGTAATGGTTTCAATAGGTTGTTGCTAAAATAACTGATAAACTGGTATACTGTATGCACAAGTGATTCATTTTCATAAATAAATAAATGCACAAGTTTAATATTTTTGTTTCCTTTCTTTGATTGGGTTCTCTTTGTCTACTTTAAGGACGTTTTGAATCATTTTTGTATGCAGAAAATTCTGAGCAGTGCTAATAAGCTGCACTGTATGTCTCTGAATGGTATTATAAAGTATACCAGACAGTAAAACGCTACAGCCAAACTTGAAGTTGTTCAAAGTATTTCGGAACAACATAAATCAGTGCTCATTTGACAGCCTCTGTATATGCGTCTGGGGGAAAAGGCTGGGAATCACTGCTGCAGCTAACTCCTATCATTTACCTTTACTTTTTTACTGAAGGAGAAGGATTTCCGTCTGTACCTTCACACTTCAGTCACCTTAAATTGGTTCTCTTCGTCTTGATTGGATCAGAAAATGTTTCCTCATCCTCTTTTACTCAAATAGATTCTAAATTGTTATTTTAGATAAAAGCCACGTTCACGAGTTATACAAAAAAGAAAAAAAAATACACATTCTAATCAACAATTTCACAATATCTATGGACCTTAAAGCTTTTTAGGAAATCCTTTTATCAAGCCTCTAAGTCCAAACACACGCCGCTACATAAATCCAATGACCCGAAGAGAGAAAACATCAGTAGTGGCAATCTAATGTGTTCCTATTCCTCTTTAGGGCTGAGGGTTGGCTACATCTCTGCCAGATATTGACTCCACTCAACACTGCTTAGTGTCCCAAAATGTGATCCCAGTCAAGATTGGTTTTTGCTGCCTAAGGGGAACTCCGCCAATACAAAGGGAAGAGAAGTGCTTTAGCCAACAGCATACAGTACTGTCCAGAATTATTATTAAAAAGAACTTGGCTTGTCAGAGAGGTATTAGAAGTAACAGTGGGAGTTGGATTCTATTCTCATTGCATATATTGTGAACTTTGGATTGTGATTCTTAGTGTGCGTCATGCCGATGGCCTGTGTGGGCTTCGCTGATGGATGACATGATCTTCGTTGACCTGGCATTTCAGTGTATTGAGTGGTAGAAAACAACACTTGATTTGGCTGGTGAGCGAGGCTCTTTTTGTTGTTTAGAGAGAAGTACCAACAAGGAGCACTTCTTTGTCACATGCGCACTCTTTTGTGCAGTTGTCTAGAGAATTTTCTGACACTATAGGCTGTAATTTGTGGGGATAAGTAGATAACTGCCCCAGTTAACTGTCCCAGTTTTGGGAAGAAATAAAGAAAAGACTTTATAGGAAGATATTAAATTTTTGTTGTTTTGTTGTAGAAGCCACACGATCAGAGAGTTTCTAGCTTCAGCTGAACTATGTTTCACCTTTTGAATCATATACTTGTCACAACAATAGGATTATGGACGATATTGCGACATTCTATAATTTAGCACATAACCACAAAGCATGCTGCTGTCCTTCCATTTAAGCTCACAGATCTTGCAAATGAAAGTCGGTTAAGGAGTAAGCAAAATGTATAATGTAGTTGAAAGACCAATATCCTATTTTCCTCATGATCAGCCACAACATTGTGACAACTGACAGTGGAAGTAAATAACAACAGTGACCATCTGTGGAACTTTTGGACCCGGCATTCATGTGGATGTTACATGTAGCACCCACCTAGACCAGAACAGGCATGCCCACCCCATAGGAATGACACTATTTGATGGCAGCAGCCATCCCCAGCAGGATGACACAGACACTTACAAATATGGTTTACGAACGACTAAAAAACATGAAGAACAGCACAAGGTGTTGACCTGGCCTCCAAATTCACTAGATCCCAAACTGATCAAGTATCTGTGGGATGCACAGAGCCCCCACCCCTGTCAACCCATAGGACCCAAAGGCCCCCACTAACAACATTCTGTTGCACCCTCAGAAGGGCCATGTCCATTCTCTGATGAGTCACAACTGTGTTGGAGGCACAAGGGAGACCTACACAATATTAAGAAGGCGGTCATAATGTTATGTCTTATTGATAAACATTTTTGATATATATTATAAGGAATTAACAACATTACAGTGCCCAGTATTATTATTATTGGTGGGAAGTAAACTGAAGCATTGTAAATGTTCAAGTAATAAAATTTTAACCAATACTTGCATGGCTGAGGATTATGAATGCCATGTTAAGGCCTTTTCCTCTCCATATCACTATTTACACAAGAATGTAGCTCCTACACACACACACACGCACACACATTGGATAAATTGATGATGATGAAGTGGCCTTGATGACAAAGCTCGTTATCTATTGTACAGTATATTTGCAATAAAATCCTTTGCATGGTAGACAGTGTCAGCAATTAAAGAAAATACACTTACTTCACAGTTCATTAGTTACACTGGTGAAAACAAATGCATGCAGATATAAGAGTCCTGCACTAAACCTCATCTTCATGAAGGTTGTGGTATTCAGCAACAGTTTCAAATAACAGAGAGCTGTTGATTCAATTGTTTTCATTTTGGAGGCTGCAGTTTGTAGTACTATTAAAATGTATTGTGTTGTACAGAAACATTTCTATTTAGTCTATTTAGGATAAACAAGTCAAATTCAGTCCAGCTTGACAGCACCATAAACTACATCCTTCACAATGACACCACAGTTAAATTATTACCTTTTTGTTTTTACATAAATTTGACATTTTAAGAGGATTCTTATATTAGTATGCATTCGTTTTCACTAGTGTACCTCATGAACAGGCAAGTGAGTGTAAACTGTCACTAGGATCATGGTTGTATTCCCTCGTCAAATGGTTTGGTTGCAGTTTACTTCCATGCCCATCCAACATATTGTATATAATGAGACTTCATTTGTTTTGCAGAGTTGTGAAGTCATCTTTCAGATATGAAAGTAAATCACATCACTTTTAGAAGAGATTTGGATGAATGTGCATATGAATGCATAGTGGGCTGTTTAAAACAACTTTTCAGTTCCAACTGATCTTCGGATGTCGATTCATAAAATCGCCTAACAGATTTATTTATTTTTTTAACATTTTTCACATCCTTTCATCAGTCTTATGTGACTAGGGTTGTGCGTCAAATCCCATGAGACAGCGCACAGAGATTAGTCCATGTGTGAGGAAGATCACACATGGACTAGCTACAAGTCTGACACAAGCTACAAGTCTGAAAGCTGACTTGATTCAAAAAGAAGACAGAAAAGCTGCACAAAAACAACTACAGGTCAAATATTATGGAAAGTTTTAAGTCAAATTGTTTTGAAAATGGAATATCTCTAAATGAACTGATATTAAATCAAATACATACAGGAAATCAGTAGTAATGTTGCAACAAAACTGTTGTGTGATACCACTTTAACTTATTTTATCAGCCAGCAGACAAATACAGGCAGGCCAATATAAGATTGGATTGCTTTTAGTAACCATGACAATCATGTAACATGTATGTATCATGTAGGCTACCTCTTTCCAGTCATCTAAGTTGTTTGTCTTGAACCAAAACACCTGCCGTGGCTTTCTGACCTCTCCAAGCTAACCTCTCAAACTAAAACGACGCCACAGCAGAAGTACAACACAGTGACACACATGCACACACGCACAATTTCAATGAGGAGTAGGGTCACCTATCCTGACATCGGGGGACAACAGCATGTAATTTATTAGAACTTGGACCATACAAATCTATCAGAAGGAGACACACAAGGCTCCGACCGCCACAGACACCACAGACACTGCCCTATTCAGCTGCTTGTTTGTACCCCATGCACACATCCTCAGCGGCAGCACCGTAAGGCTTTTCTCTCAGTCTGTGGTACATTAAAGAGAATATAAGTGATATCGCACCAGTCCACGAATCCTCTGAAATTCAGTATATTCCCCTGCTTCATACTAAATAAAATCTTTATCGATTTGCACTTTCAGTCCATCCTAATGTTTCTTCAGAGAATGAATTCATCCTTTACCAGAAATATGTCTGAGTTGTTGTTTTTTTCAAACTTTGAAGAACAGATCAGCTCCATTAACATATAATTCCCTATAAGAGGAGCACTGATGCCTCACACCGAGAAGGCAGAATGGGGCCGACTGGGCCCTTTCTGTGTGGAGTTTGCATGTTCGCCCTGTGTCTGTGTAGGTTATCTCCAGGTTCTCCAGCTTCCTCCCACCGTCCAAAGACATGCTGGTTAGGTTCATTGGTGACTCTAAATTGGCTGTAGGTATCAATGTGAATTTTTCCGCTGCATTCAAAACACTATCTCAATGTTATTGTTGTTTGTTTTAGGAATAAAATAAATGTAAAATAACCATAATACTGTATATGCTTAACAGTTTCAACAATAAAAAAGTATAAATGGAATGAACCTTTTAATATATGGAATGAATTATTGATATTGAATGAAACCTTGAATATATGGAGAGAACACAGTTCACCTTGACCTGGAGTCTTAACCTTTCAATACTATCTCAAAGGGTTAACAAGCTTTTTTTTTTTTTTTTTTGCTTTTTTTTTATATTTCTGTTTCTGGCTGTAAACTCATAGACATATTTTTCTACATAATATCCAACTGTGAATTAATTGTATGCTTTGGTCAGATGCCTGACATACACCAGCTGTAAAATAAAAAAAACACTGAAACAGCCCTGATGACCAATATTTCTTGCGTTTGTAAGTTGTATATGAAGCAATCCACTCTGTCACACCCACTACATGAGCTGTTTGGACGGCACCCAGCTAATCTCGACATTCCATCTTGGTGGCAATCTGTTCTGTCAACAACATCCTTGTTTTTCACCATTTTGCTTGGGAGACAAGTGACAAGCGGCAGCTAATTAATCTCACAATCATCCTGTGATTATTACGCTCTCACTTCCAGAGGCGCCGCGCGCTGCCTGTCCCCCCCAGGAGTGCAATATATCAGTGAGCCGGAGCGCGTCGGTCAGTACAGACCGCCAGCATCAGCCGACTCGCGCACAAGGAAAGATATTAAAACGCAGACAGGACGGCTACTGGCAGCACACGGCTCAGACAAGGTGTTAATTGATTAGGGTGGAATCAGAGCGCTGGGCCCTCGCCAGTTTACCACCCTGATTAGATGGATGAGAGGCTCATTTATAAGCCCGACAGTCACAAGATAATTACTAAAACACACAGTAATGTATGCAATGGCAACTGAGAGCGGTGCTGCATGATGATGGACAGGAGTGGGATGTGTTTCTGTGTGGGTGAAGATCAATGGATTCAATGGCTTACTTGCGATGATATTAATAAGCGCTTGCTAGAAAAATGGGATAATAAGGACATGACTCATTTAAACAAACTACCCCCGTCAATTCAGGAATTGTGGTAAAGCTATACTTAAAGAACAGAAAATCAAAATAAGTCAAATCAACAAATATTCAACAGCTACAGACAATTCCAAAATAAGCTGCAGCCACAAAAAAAAAAAAAACATTTTATTTTTATTTTTTTTAAACTTACTTGCATCTTATTTCCTCCATGATTGGTAATTGTGTACATTTGGGGCCAGATTTACATAAACGAAAGTGCAGGGCAAATTTGTGCTGCCTCTTTCATTCAATTTGTGCTCGCAATCTGTGTGTAATTAGCATCTGATTTACTAAGGCAGCAGCGGTAGCAGCAGCAGCGGCAGCAGCAGTGCCTGGTGCTGACTTCCAGGCAGATTCAGCAAATGAGCTCAGCAGAATGCTGTTCAGCGGGGTGAGATCACTGTGGCTGAAAAAGCATAATGGAGAGCTGCTACATAGAGGCACCCACTAAGGAAGTAATACAATTTCTAAATATTTACCGAGGCCACCCTTCCGCTCCCTGTCATATACTGTACACTGCTTGGTAAACTGCAACACAGTAGGTACTTGTTTACATCGCAAAACAGCGGGAGGATCATGTGAATCCACATTGCCAGGTTTCAAGCTATGAGCTTATGGTGGAGCCAGAGTGTCTCAACCAATTAGTGTTACCGCTACAGGTATTTCTGAAGTGTAATGACGGGTCTATGTAGATGCCAGTGAAGGCAACGTGCACAATTTCGTCTCAAAGACCACAAGATGTCCACAGACATTCAAACTACACAGCTAGATGACGGATTAACTTCTTGCAAGCTCTCCGGGTTGCTTACTGCTGTGTTTAGCCCATGATAGATGGTGACAGAGCTGCAGTGGGATGGAGCAGCAGGCCCAGGAGCTCAGGATGGAGCAGGCATTGCAGATGAGGGTTTAATATCTCCCTAGGATAGAGATGCAACATGAAGAATAATGAGCTACTTATTTTCCTGCTCCTCTTTTTGATGATAACATAAACATATTGATATTGTATTGCTGATTACTCTGCATAACAGAGTAATAATTAATTCAATGTCCTGCCTACACTTTAAATACATGTGATTCTAAATCGGCCGTATGTGTGCATGTCAGTGTGAATGTCAGTGTGACTGGTCTCTCTATTAGCCCTTTGATAGACTGAGACCGGTCCAGGATGTACCCAACTGCGACAGCCTCCATCACCCCCGTGACCCTCCAGAGGACAAGCAGTTACAGAAAATGAATGAATAAATTCAGCAGAACATGTCATGTGATCTCACAACATTTGCAACCTTGTCCCCTAAAAGAATATTTTTATCATAAATTCAAAAGTGTGATAGTCACAGCTACACATAGTAATAAAGATCAAAAGTCAAGTACTTCTGCAGGCACTGCAACTACTTAACAAGTTTTCCTCATTATGTTTAGAGGAAAAACAGTATTTACGATGGTGCCTCACATGGTGGGAAAACTGCACAAATCATGTTCATGAGCCAGTACACCCCCGATCTTTTTAAAAGCTACCCCAGTTCACCCTAAGGTAAAGCTGCACTGTTGGTCTGTGATGCTTTTGCTGACTTTTGTGTGAATTAACGTTCTGACTTAGCCACAATTATGTGGTGGCCCTCCATTAAGATTACATGGAATAACATACATGCAACACGACTTGTACCTCATACATTGTTAGATGATATCAGGCTAGATTCTTTAGAATTATTTATTTTTTGTTTGTTTCCCGCATTTTAGCAAATTCAGATATGGAGCCATACTTTAACAAAGGCTGTTGATGCATTTTTCATAACATTCAATGTTTACATGTTATCAGTAAGGATTCTAAGATTCCACGGAAAAAACCCTCATGGTGCTAGAATTTTTCAATTTTGTCTTACATACTGTCCAGTTCCCTCTCACAGGGCTCGACTGAAGTGTGAAATCACAGATTACTGCTTGGAATGAATTCCGGTTTCAGTTGTGGTTAGTCGACATTAAGAAATGATGGGGGTTGGGGGCTGAAACATTAAGAATGACTACTGGCATTAAACACAGCCAGTCACTTCCTTTCTCACAGATTCTAAAATATACTACAGAACAGCATGCTCAGAGGGATGGAAATAAAACAGGACAGTAAATAATTCATGGAATAGTCTCAAGACACCTCAAAGTGTTGGAATTTTTTTCTACGTCTCTCTGGATCCATGTGAGCCTAATGAGAGAAGAATTTTTTTCTGATGCTTTTGGCAAGGACTTGCAATATAGTGCAACACAAAGAACGAAGAAGCAGCCGTCCAGATATTGGTGAATACGATCATATAAAGGAATTACAGCGCAACAAAATGTGTGCAGATTTCTTGTGCATTTTCTACGTGACGGGGAGAGCATGAGAATTGAGACATTTGTGTATGTCGCATGTTTTGATCGTTTTGATATTTGGCCAATTTTGGCACAGTACTAGTATTAGGCAGGTGTGGAAAACTGCAAACTAAGAATGCTTTAAAACGCGAGTGTTAATTGCTTATTTTCACCAATTAACATGCAGAGAATATACAGAAGATGAATGTCCATTCTTCTACTTGCACACAGTTTTTTAAGCAACTCAGCTGGTAGGTTGTTCCAGACATCTTTGAGAACTAACCACAGATCTTCCGTGGATGTAGTCTTCCTCAAATCCTTCTGTCTCTTCATGTAATTCCAGACAGACTTGATCACGTTAAGCTCGAGGCTCTGTGCAGCTTATCTATCTTGTATCTTTCCATGGCGTATGACCTGTGACATGAAACTGCCTTCCACAACCTCACCTTGATGGCAGCTTGTCTGTTCCTCATACAGTTTTAAGCCTCCCAAAGCAGCTTCTGTTTCAGTCAGTGTTTCAATATGTGTGAAATAGAGTATGCGGATGATACTATAGTAGAGGGTGTAATTTGGAACAATGATAACTGGACCTACAGAGAGGAGGTGCTGCATCTGGCTGACTGGTGCAGGTCTTCTCCTGAATACTGCCAAAACAAAGGAACTCGCTGTTGACTTCAGGAAGAGCCCACCCTGCCACTCTCCTCTAATTCTTGTTGAGGTGGTAGAAAGCAAAGATCCTGGGGTGCACATACCAAACAATTTATCCTAGACCCACAACACCACATCTCTGATAAAGCAAGCGTAGCAGTGTTTGCACTTCCTTCGCAGGATGAGAAGGCAACATCTGCCTGCCAACATCCTCCCTAGGATCTCTACTATAGCACCATAGAGAATATACTGACCAACGGCATCTCTCTATGGTGCAGCAGCTGTTCAGCTGCAGACTAGAAGGGCCTCCAGAGAGTGGTGAGGACGGCAGAGAAGATTATCTGGACTTCTCTTCCCTTCATCAGGGACATTGGTGCCAAATGCTGTCTGCGGCAAGCGAGAAACATCATCAGAGACTGCACACATCCACATCGCAGACCGTTCTCTCTGCTGGCCTCTGGCAGGAGGTACCGCAGCCTGAGGTGCAGAACAGCCATGCTCTGCAACAGCTTCATACCTCAGGTCATAAGACGTCTGAACAGCAAATAGTCTGTAGTCAGGTTTGAGGATGATGCAATATCCAGTGTAACAGTTCAGTACAATAATACATTGCTTCCTTAAACGCTGCTACCTGAGCCACTGCAATGACATTTTGTTCATGTGTGCACCTGTGCTGTGTATTTTGAATGACAATAAAGAGCTATCTATTAATATATTTTTGAAAGTATTCTTAACTTACGTTTTTTTTTCCACACCTGCCTAAAACATTTGCACAGTATTATTTTGTGGTTATGCACTTGTTGAGTACATCTGGATGTATATGAGATAAGGGCGTTGGACCTCTTGCCTCGTTAGGGGTTTGGACATTGCAGTAACAGTCCGTGTTTAAGGCAAATGCCCTGCTTGTTCCCATGACCTGTTCCCTTTATTCTCTATTCTAGGTCTGGCGGATTGAAGAAAGAACAAGATCACAAAGTAGCTTTACTCTTTTTTTAAAGGGGGGATGTGTTATGCCCCTCTGCAGTGCCGCTGGCCTTGCATGCACAGTGCAAGTGTCTTTGGCACGGGCTTAATTACACTAACCACCAACCACACCTGACAAGGTGTAGATAAAAGGGCATAGCTGCAGAAGTCTGGGGAGACGCCACATTTCTCACCTGTCACCTTTTATTTAATGAGATAAACGCTTTATTTTTCTAACTTTGTCATCTTGTCTCCGCATTATATTGCAGCCCTAAAGCTGGGTCATAACACTGGGCTGTAAAACTATCATAATGAAATCTAATTGCTCTGCCAGTAAATGTCCTCTTCCTGAGCAGCCGCTTTGTGACATTTCCAGGCCCAGGGGAAATAAACAAGGTGATACTCAAAACAATTGTTTTTTTCTAAAGGCACGGCCTTCAGAAAGTTCTGAATCTTAATTGCACTGGTTAATTACTAAAGGTTGTTGTTGGAGATGATTCTTTGTACCATAGCAGTCTGAGCTTCACTGAATGGCAAAAGGCCAAAAAGGGTATCTGAAGCTTTTAAAAAAGAGACGCTGGAGGCTGAGTCAATCCAACTCTAGACCAACTTTAAGGAAGGTGCGGAAACACAATGCTTTGTGGTGTGTATCACCAGTTTAGTCCAGCATCAAAGGTCTACAAATGTTTATGATGACTGTCCAAAAAAGGTTTCAAAAAAGGCAACTGGACTTGTAGATTTTTGGAGAAGACGTTTCACCACTCATCCGAGTGGCTTCTTCAGTTCTGAGGGACTGGTGGGAAGTCTGAGGTTAGGAACTCTTCCTGAGAAACCTTGCTTGTTATGCTAATAACCTGAAACTGATGCAGCTATTTCCACTAACGACTGGGTACTTGTGAGGGGGGGACTGTTTTGGTCCCTGCCCTCTTCCCTATGAATGGTTCTCTAACAACTCTTGTCCGTCTGAGGCTCCAGTGTCACGGTGTGAATGAGACTGAAACTTCTTGGGGACATTAGTTAAAACTGTATTGTAAATAGATGGCAAATTAAATCTCAGTCCACCTCCTCTGTTTAGTGAAGGTTTTTCCAGTCTGACATAGATGGCTTCCTTAACTCCTCTTTCAAACCATCGGTCTTCTCTGACTAAGATTTGGACGTTGTTATCCTCAAAAGAGTGTCCTTTGTCCTTCAGGTGTAGGTGGACCGCTGAATCGTTACCTGATGAGCTGGCTCTCCTGTGCTGGTACATGCGTTTATGGATAGGTTGTTTAGTTTCCCCAATGTGTAAGTCTGTACACTCCTCAGTGCACTGAACAGCGTTCCTGGTTTGAAATACCGTATTCCAGTTTATTTCAAACCAGGAAACACACAGACTGGTCCACCCTAAGGACAAAACACCCAGGCAGAAACAGAGTAATATGGTGTACGCTGCTCAGTGCAGTGAGGAGTGTTTTATACCTGCTTCGCATGTTCTCATCAGAGCTATCATTCAGACATCATCTTAATAAAACTGTCATCCTAAGCATGTTACTGAAATTAACATTTAACTGAATCCAAGTTTTTGAAGAAGTAACTGCTAACATGGCCACTGTCATTGCGTCTGATTGGAAGAGAGGAAAAGTAAAACACGATAATGAATTGCAAACACTATAAAAGTACTGTGGGTATAGACGATGTAACCTGCAAACAACAACAAAGGTGTGAGCCATTTATACCACCCAAGCTCTAGATGGCGCTGTGTCTTTTTTGCCAGTCGGATTCATTTTTGTTTCTACTTCCTGGTTCACTTTCAACAATGGTGACTGAAACTTCCGCCGAAATTTCGCAGAAGTCAAGTCATGGTATCGCCAAACCTCCTCAGTTAACCTTTCCTCAAGGTGTTCCATCTTTATTGATCCAAAACAATCAGTGAGAAGCAGCCGGAAATACTAAAGCAGAAACACACTAGTACCAAGCTGACCAATCACAGCTCTTGCGGTCTGTGTCACCAAGGCAAGTAGTTACATTTCTGGGGAGGTGCACGTCAAGCTACGACATCAAGCTGACACAGAAGCCTAAACCATCTATAAGACTTGCGCTGCAGTGTTATCATTGGATAAGTTGGCATACTGTTCCATTTATCATTGATGTTAATGATAAATAAGGAGCATTTTTAAACTACTCATGAACAAATCAAGTCTTACACGTCCTAGGCACTGGACCAATGCACTGCAAAAGAAACAAGCAATGCACATGCAGCTTTGCATGTTGGTCACAAACACAACAGAACTGGAAAGCTTCTGGTGCTTCAGTAATATTTTAGAGGAAATGTAAACCAGTAAAAATGGTTTGTGAGTACGGTCAGTGACCATAAATGTATTGAATCATATTATGCTTTGTGTATTGTAGGTGGATCGTTTGGACTTCATCTGGTTTGCAAGCCCAAAATGTGTGGGCACCCCTGAAATACAGTATCAGCGTGTACTATATACCGTAATTTCCGGACTATAAATTTCTACTTTTGTCACTTGCTTGCTTAACGGTGCGGCTTATTTTTACAGCTAACGGTCACCAGGGGCGCACTATCATGGAAGCGCAAGAGCGAGACAGACAGTTCACACCAGGTAAGAAAGCAAAACAAACTAATTGAGCCCAAATGCAGTACGAGAGCTGCTTTTAAGTTAAAGGCAATCGATCTGGCTGACTTTTCTGGTATAGCAGGCTGGTTATTTTGATACAGTAAACGACCGTGTTACTGCACCTTTACTGCAGTGTTGGCTGTTTTCGAAAAAGATGCTGGTTATTTTGTTGAGCAGCCGGGTTACTGCACTTTTGCTGCCGTGTTACAGGCAAGTACTTTTAAATACTAATTAAATTTAGCCATTTAACGTTATTGCCTCGTCAAGCGTTGTAAGCTTTGTTTGTTATACTGCAATACTACGGTACTATGACTGCAGGAAGTGCACTAGGAGCGCACCATTGTATTATTTGTGCACTGCACGAATGCTGTTTGTAATGTCAAAGATGTGAAAGTTTGATCGATTGATTGATTGACTAAAGATTTATTGTGTTCCTCAAGTGTAAATAAATGGGACGCTTTGCGTTTCCAAACAGTCATTTCTGTCCCAACAATCACCTCCGTGGTAGAAGAAACCCTTACGGTAATTAAACATTAAAACACCAGCGGCTTATATATGGAACAATCTGTGTTTTCCCCAAAATTTAGCTAGTGCGGCTTATGTTCAGGTGTGCCTTATAGTCCGGAAATGATGGTAATAGATACTGTACTGAGAAGCAGTGGTGTTCCTTAGTTCTGGGGGACCAAACCAAACTAAACAACCCCCACAAACAGCGCTTCACAGTCAGATGGCAGACTGAAAGAAGCCTCTAGATCTGTTGTGGAGAAGTGTCAATGCGCTACATGTAGGCTTCACAGGTTTAAGGGGGTTTACACTTCTTGGTGCCTGATACTCCAAAAGGTAGCTATCTTATCATTATTTTTCATTTCTCCCATAGGGCCCCAAACAGTTGCTTGGTTAGCACACCTGCTGAAAAGAAGATTCACTAAAACTCATTTGCCTCAAGTCTCAGACTTGGTGATTAAAACAAAATGATGAAAGAGCAAAGGAGTCATCTGCACATCTACTCATACTGCCCAAAGAATATTTACTCCTCTGTGTGTGTTTATCATGCATACACATGCATTTATATATATGTATAGCTTTGAGATGCATTTCCACATGCTAATCTATCAATAAAGCATTTTCCAATTAAATACATCTCACAAACTGTTCCACCTTCCTCGAGATGTGTTTAATAGCATCTTCACAGACCTCCTCCTGAAAAGCTCAACTCAAGTGCATCAAAGTACTTGAAAAGAAATTAAATTGTTAGGGAAGGGGAACGATGCCTGACAGCTTATCAATAGAAACGGGGGATTTGGGTGAAGCAAAACACTAGCAGACGGTGCTAAGATTTTGCAAATAACAAGAGCGGCATTGCTGGAGTCCCCAACAGATGGAGAAGAAAACAAACCTGGCTGTTACATTTCCTGGTTGCTAAGCACCACCTGGAGGTAATGAATGTGTTGTCGGCCTAAGAGGCATATGAGACAAGAGGCGCAGTCAGACTGTCTACTCTGACACATTAGAGTGCAGGTCTGCTGCTTGTCCTTGATGTTGGTCACTGTGGCCTGCAGATATGTCCATGAATATTTATACAGGTAGAAGGATTTAAACACTGATGACCAAACCAGGGTATTCATTAAATATTAGAACTTGATCCAGTAGTAAAGTGGGCACAGGATCAAAAAGGTTTGGATCTGCAGTAGGTTAAGGTACTCTTTAGACTTTACAAATTACAGACATGGCCAATTCGCATGGATTAAGATCACAGACGACCTGCACTGTTAGTACATTTTACTGGAGGTCCCCAGATAAAACTAGTCCCATGAATAGGGCTTATGTTGTGCTTTTTACTGCAACAATTACAAAAGGATGCATGCAGACCAATTTACATTTACATTTGAAGAAATCTGAGGGAAAGGCTTTTTTAGGCTTCTGACAGAGCAGACGTATGGCAGCTTCGGCAGAGCTTTATATAGGAAAGGAAAGGTGACTCACCACACAACCGGTGGAATCAAGCTTTCGGTCGGCTATGCAGCGGAAGTTGCGGCTGCAGCCTCCGTTGTCTTTGGTGCAGTCTCTGACGGGTCCAAAAGAGTCCAGGAGAACCTCCAAAGAGTCGAAGGACGAACTGATCATTAGCTCCTCTCTGCAAAGACAGGAACAAGAAACACAGAGCATTTGTGTTTAGTCGTATCTATCTGTGTTTGCAAGTTATGACAGGCTAAATTGAGTTTGGTACATAAAAGACTGCATATTACTGAGGCTTATTGAGTAAATGAGACATTGTATGCAGAGCCGTGGTCTTCTGAGAACTACTATCATTTCCAATTCCTACTACAACCCACCAGTTATAGAAACTTGGGACAACAAGGTAAAAAGTAAAATCACTGGAGGTCGTAAACAAGATTTCTAACTATCAAGTTGTTCTTTAAATGTTCAAAAGTCACACTCAAACAAGTATTTATCTCAATCAAAATCAATTTTCAGATTTTTCAACTCTTTGAGGGAATTAAGCAGGAGAGAAGACAATACAAATGGAGTGTTTATATTGCACCTTTTCTATCTGAGCTTATCCCAAGCTATCCATATTAGCTTGTTTAGCTCATGTGGTTGACGGTCAAAAAACCTTGATTGATTCAGATTCTAAATAAAAGTTCAATTTGGAATACAGTGCTGTTGGGAACACGCAATTTATGCCCATTAAAATTCAATAGAACATCCCATTTCTTTTAGGTTACATGTCACTGTGTCTGATGGGCAGCAGCAGTTATTAAAAAAACAACAACAAAAAAATGAAAAAAAGCTTAATATTCAAATCAATTCAAAAGGGCATCAGAGCATATTCAAAAGATGCCCTGATGCAGCCCAAATAGAAACATCGACTGAAGAATAAAATACAGACATTAATATGACAGGTTTTAATTAAAAAAAAAAAAAATAAAAAATTAATTCCACATTTTCTAAAATAAACTGTTAGATAGACCATGGACATAAAAAATGTAATTACTTTCATTGTTTTCAGTTTTAGCTCTGTGTTAATGTTTGAACAAGGGAAGGGGAAGAACTGCAGAAGCTGGCTACAAAACCTCCAGTTAGACCTCTACAAAAGAAATAAACAGGTTTTACAGAGCGACCTTAGGATTTCTTGTCCACCAAAGATTGTTGAGAAAGGTTTGTGTATATAATATATATTATTTTTTTATAAAAATATTGCATTTTGCCATATCAATGCTTTTATTGAAGAAGTACATGGTAATGTTGCTGCAGTTTTGCATTAGGCACATTCCATTTGACTAGACTTTCCATCTTCCCATACCTTACATGTGAGGTGTTTAGGTCACCTCTCTACATTGTAGATAAAGGAACCATGGTTACACTCTCATACATATCCTCTGAAGTGAATGAGACTACCTTGAAACCTACAACAACAACAACAATAATAATAATAAAACTGTCTCTCACCAATTATGACTCAATTCCCAAATTCCCAAAAGAGTCAATGAAAATAGTCTGACAGTCAATATCATGAGCTGCCATCCAGCCCCAGCCTCTGCCTGCCTGCCAAGACTGTACATGCTGGCTTCCATGAGTTCACATGGAACTACCTTCTTAGCAGAACTGGGTTTGTTATGATGTGCAGCAAGAGGATGAGGGTCCAAGTTCAGGAGACACAATCCAGAAAGGCAGGATGAGCAACTCAAAGTAAATTTACTGATGACTTACTAAATAAGGAACAAATGGCGCTGCGTTAGTCAGCAAGGTAAACCCAAACTGAACTGAACTAAAACGTAAAATATGATCAAAAGAGAAAGCAAAAAACAAGATATGTGGAACCAGGGAAAACAGGCAAGCAAGAGGGCAACACAAAGGACAACTTGACACGGGACAAGGGGAAAGATGGAGCTATATATACACACACAGGCTGAGACACAAGTAAAACCAATGAGTGGAGGAGAGCCAAGACAAAAGAGACAAGGCGAGAAAGGTGAGTGTAATCACAGAGACGGCAAAAAGGCAAAGACGGGAAGTAAAAACTTAAATGCCAAGAGAAAGTTGATGACAAAAAAAAAGGCTAACAAAAGGCACCAAAACACAATATCACAAGAGGACTGGGTTAAAGTTTACAAATTTACCTTTAAACGGCTTAACAATAACAGGAGACCTGCAGCACTGTGCAGCTACGTGAGCTGCAGGATTGCAGTGGGAACGTGGGAAAGAAAAACAAAGGCACTTGTGGTTTGGGAGTTGGACCTATTTCCACGGCAGACATTTTTTGACTCGGCACAATTGGTAAAGCACAGGTGTATCAACAATGGTTCAGTTTCATTAAGAGGCCCAGGAAAACATGACAATGAACACAATGCACAAAAGCAGGACCCCTCAAGAAGAAGTCAGCTATCATTATTTGAAAATGAAAAACACTGCTACAGAAAAGAGTTTACGATCGGAAGTTCACGCTAATGCAATGAACTACTAAAGTTATTATTTTTCTTGATGTTGTCCTTCAGTGTTCAAATGGAAATGTGTCCTTTTTCAGTATAGGCTTTGTTTGTACCGCCACAATATAGTTTCAGTACCAAAATTAAGTGCCACGGTTCTGGCTTCACAAATACGGCGCTTCATCATTTCACTCCGCAAGACATTCTGTGACGCCCTGCTCCCTATTTAACCTAATGAAGAGACATCCATTTTCATGAATTCCAAATACCTGCATGTTTAATTCATCCCGTGTAATCATCATGTGAAAAGCTGTGACTTTTCACAGCACAATTGCTATGCAAAGCAGTAGACTTATGAGATAAAACACATTGTGAATCCAGTGCTCTAACCTTGCTCTGAGCGGTCGCTTTACGTTACTGTGATATTTTTTTGTTCCCCATGATCCTCTTGCAAGGTCAGTAAGTAGGTCGTCCAACACAGGGACAATAGCATAAGCACTTGAAAAGCAGAGTGGGCCTCGGTGAATCTAAAACACAGAGCTTTTTGTGCAGAGGAGTAGTTCTGCGGATGATAAACAAGAACATGTGTAATAGTACTGCCATGAACCTTGGCTCGGTAAAGAAAATGATGACCTCTCTGGCACTCACAAAAAAAAAAATGTTTTGTTTCTTTCTCCCCGGGAGCAAAGACAGCGAGTTTCCTTCCCCTTTCACGGTAAACTTGATGTTATCTTGCAAACCAATTTTTCTATTGTAATTGCCCATTGCTTTGTTGTCATTTATTCACAGGGGACCTATTGAACGGAGCCCCAGTAAATGATGAAATTCACCGCAACCATGAATGCTAAATTATTTCGGAATTCTAATTATAGTCAGGACACATCCACACACCATGTGCAACACAGTTTACCATCAACTATCCCACATGAAAAAAAGGTTGGGAACTCTTTGAGGCTACAACAACATTTTTTCATAGGCAAAATATGAAAGTGCAGAGGAAAGTGGTCATTATAGTGGCCAGTTGGTGTTCTTAGAGCTTTCCCAAAATAC
This sequence comes from Planiliza haematocheilus, assembly GCA_005024645.1. Classification (NCBI taxonomy): domain Eukaryota; kingdom Metazoa; phylum Chordata; class Actinopteri; order Mugiliformes; family Mugilidae; genus Planiliza; species Planiliza haematocheilus. The sequence continues at coordinate 13,458,724 of SRSE01000465.1, forward strand.
CGTGTTTTATGTTTGTCCTGGGGATGGCAATAAAGAAAACTCCATGGGATCAAAAAAAAAAAATAAAAAATTAAATTCTTTCTTCCCTTGGAAGCATTAAGTCTACAAGGAAGTAGTCATTGGAGTAATCCGAACTTGTATGCAAAACTGAGATTTGGACTGAGAAAAGTATTTTTCAGGACCGAGGCTTTTGTGTAGTGTAAATGATGTCTGTATGTTTCTGGGCAATGGTCCAGAAACCAGTGGTAAATAAACTCACACACACACCTTAAAAAACATGAAGAAAAGCACAAGGTGTTGACCTGCCCTCTGAATTCACTAGATCCCAAACTGATCAAGTATCTGTGGGATGATCCACAGAGGCCCCTCCCCTCAACCCATAGGACCCAAAGGCCCCCACTAACAACATTCTGTTACCAGACACCACAGGACACCCTCAGAAGGCCCATGTCCATTCTCTGATGAGTCACAACTGTTTTAGAGGCACAAGAGAGACCTACACAATATTAGGAAGGTGGTCATAATGTTATGCCTGATCAGTGTACTATCTAATTAGATCTTTCCAAATGAAACAAAGTTCATTGGACAGCACTTTGCTGTAAAGATGGACAATGAGAGAGTTAAATAAGTGGAATACCATGCAATGGCTGTGTCAGTCACCATATCTCAAACTGATCGAGTGTGCATTTCACTTCCTGAAGATAAAACCAAAGACAGAGAGCCTGACGAAACAACAACTGAAGACATTTGAAGCAAAGACCATCACAAAGGAGGAAATCTAATCTTTGGTGATGTCCATGGATGCAGTAATAGCCTGAAAGTGATTCTAGATAAATGGTTGCAATTCCTCCATGTTTCATAGGATATTTTAGTTCCAACCGTCAAATTAAATTTAATACGTTAAGCTTACACAGTTTTATTTCTGCCTAATGACCACATAAGCCAACCAGGTCCAGGTGAAATATGGTCAATCTAGTATCCATTTGATTGCAATGTGTACATCAACAAACCACAATATTCCCCAAATTATTAATTGAAGTGCTTTGTAGCCCCAGTCCAACCATACATGTAAATCAACCATTAAACAAAGTCCTACGTTTTATTAGTACACCATCTGCCTTGGAAAAATGCAGAAGTGGTGTTGCAAAAATAAATAAATAAATAAATAAAAACATCCCTGTAAATATACTTCAGGGAGCAATTATGACAGCGTATTTGGGCATTTCTGCGGAGCTCATGGGTATCGGTGTAACAGATATCTTGCCGTGGACCAAAGTCATGTCAGACAGAAAAAAAAATATATATAAAATACTCTCACTGCCCGCTTTAATTGGCAGAGGCTGCTCATCCAGATGCATCTAATTAAAATAACAGAGAAATAAAAATGTGTATCTGACTTAACTGATGTCAGAATCAATACACTGGTACAAAAGCACCTCGTTAAATCATTGGAATGAACCACCTCATTAGAGGTAAAGTAAAATTCTAATTAAAGCAAATAAACAGGAATCTTAAATGGGAAAATTAAACAGATTAATCACTGCCTTCATAAAATTCATCTGCGTTTAAAAAGTAGTCCTGTTATACGTCACAGACACATTTGGCTCGACCACACGCACACATACATGCAGAGCATCATTTAAATGAATGGACAATGAATGGGGTGCATTCAACACTTTGACCTAGATAGAAGTCTGTAGAAAGGTAATCAATGTAAGCTTCAATTACGGGCACCATTAACACGCTTAGCTAAACAGTGGAAGGGTTAGGAGTGAGTGCAGCAATACAAGCAACATACAGGAAATAATACTTCACCCCATTTACCTCCGACTCTGAGTAGTACCATCAATGACTTAAATGATGGCCTGTTTTAGAGAGGAAGGAAAATGATCATTAACGATGAACAGGAAATGACTGTAGAGTTACTCCTGGAGGTAGTGGTTCTGACGTCTTTGCTATTCAGACTGTAGAACATGTAATATTGTTATGTTTATGCGACAACACCCATCCGGCTTTCATATGACACACACATGAAAGTACGTGGATTTCTAATGACCCAAACTGTCTTCTGAATATCATCCTGGGGCGACGCCATAATGCGGCGCTAATGAAAACGTTAAGAAAATAAAAACCTCGTCTGATTCTCCTTCCAGTCGTTTTAACTAACATGAAGCCGGCTAATCACGAAACTGAAGATCAGGACTCACCGCTGCTTAGGGAGCGAGACAGAGCGACAAATGATTATCAAACACAGGGGAACGTCGCTCAAAAGGAGAGAAAATCAGCGACTTCGAGAAGGTGTTAACAGCGCTTCCTCGTGGGCCCCCGGGAAAGCCGAAGAGAGCGTTCATCAGAACGTAGATCTGAGGGAAATTAGTTATTTACACAGCGTCTCCACGAACGCTGGCGAATGAAATGAAAAAGGAGGGGGAATTGAAGTGTGTAAACATGGAGTGGGGGGGAGAAAATTGCAAAGCCATGCTCGTAACTGAAGACACTTAGAGTAAACAAGATCTTTGAAAGTACAGCAGTACGGAACAAGGGACACTACTGTCCTATGGACAAAGATAATGCGTGACCCTGTAAAAACCTAGTTTGGCTGTGGTTCCCTCTTGAGCATTTATTATTAACAGTTATTTAACGGAAGAGATGGCAATGTGAACAAAACCTGAGATGTAATAAAACCACACAGTACTATCTTTCCCTTACACTTAAATAACCTTAGTCCATGTGCAATTTATCATATAGGTAATAACAAAGAAGTGTTCTATACAACAGTGGTTTTTGACGCTCTGGGATATGGACTCCATGTGTTTCCAACACAAATGTAATGGGCCTCAAGATTACATTTGAGAGAAGAAATAAAAAGGTTTAACATTATTGTGTGGACTTTCTTACAGATTGTTTCTTGTTGTTTTTCTGGGAATTGCATCACGCTTGAGGTGTCAGAGGAGTTGACATGCACAGGAAAGAGACTGAATGAAATGCCAAAGGAGTACCAACTGAGTAAAAGTCCAAGTGTAGTCCAAACAAAATGAATCCAATAAGAGATAAAACGAAACCTAAAAACCAAAAATCCCACGAACAAAGAGACACTAAGAACACTCGTGAGAAAACATCCAGTCAGGGAGCCACGGCAGACGAAGACCAAAAGAAAAACGGAGGATTATATACACCAGGGCTAACGAGGCCCAGGTGAGACTAAAGCGGGAGGAGCACACAAGGAGAAACCAATCATGAGAACACAAAGGAGGAAAACGCAGACAGGAAGTAAAGCAAGACACCCAACACGAGGGATGAAACTTTCACAATAAAAACAGGAAACACAAAGAATCCCAGGGGAGAGACAACACAAAGGAAACAAAACAGAAAGACACAGGAGTAACTTTACAAATGGAAACAGGGGGTAGTGAAACACAAAGGAAACCTTCACAGTGAAACAGACCAAGAAAGAACACACAATTCACAGAAAGGAAAAGAAAACTAATGCTATCTGTCGTATATCACACTTTTCAGCATAGACATTAATAGAGACTTATTTTAAATGTGTCACCTTTCCTAACTTCAACTGATGTGTCAACTGATCTTTGATCTAGTGTTCAGCCAATTCATTCCAGTTGGGATAGAGGCATAACTTCTTATTTTAAGGAGAGGTGGTTACTTACTTCCAACTGTCCTAATCAGCATGTGAGTCTGAAAAAAAGCATCTCTGAATACAATCGGATAGGCCCCCAGAAGATAGAAGAGCTCAAATTACTTTATTTTTTGTTTTTTCCCTTTTGGCTGTTCACTCAGGGGTTGTCACAGCAAATCACCTGCCACCATCTCACCCTGTCCTCTGTATTCTCTTCTCTCACACCGTGTCCTTCATGTCCTCCTTCACTAGACCTTCTGCCTATCAGCTCTAACCTCCTTCAACCAATATATTCATTCTAACTTCTCTGAACACGTCCAAACCACTCATCCTGGCCTCTCTACCTTTATCTCAGCTGTCCTTCTAATGTACTCATTCCTGATCTTATCCATCCTGGTCATGTCCAGAAAAAACCCCAACATATTCAGCTCTGCTAGCTCCAGCTCTTCCTCAAAGCCACTGTCTCTAATACCACACATCCAATCAACCATCATCGATGGTCTCACCACTGTCCTGTAAACCTTTCTTTCTCGCTGCTATTCTTCTATCCATCGCTGCATAAACCCCGCCCCCAACATTTTTGCCCTTTAGATGTTTGCCGGAGCATAATCAGTCAACAATCCCTGACGAAATTTTGTTGGGGGCGGTGTAGTTTGATTAGATTAGATTAGATTAGATTAGATTAGATTAGAAAGTCTTTATTGTCCCAATTTGGGCAATTTGATTTGCAACAGCAGCCTACAGCCAAATTTATACCATAAAACAGTACAGTACAATATACAGAGATATAAATAGAAATATAGAAATAGAAACAATAACAGAAATAAAATAGAAATAACAATCAGGTTATCATGACCATATATGTGGCCTACAGTGCAAGGACATGCCTAAAGCTTAATTAGAAACCCTACCACTGAGGGAAAAAATGATCAGAGATATCCGTTTGATTTGGCCTTCTTAGGGAAGCTATACCTCTTTCCAGACGGCAAAAGTCAAAACTCAGCATACAGAGTCTGATGTGGGTCAGTAACAATGACCTTTGCTCTCTGCAAGCTCTTGCTTCATAAACACTGTCAAGTTGCCACAGGCTAGTGCCAGTGGTTTTTTGGCAACACTCCCCAGCCAATTTTTATTAGTGATGCTAAAGTCGCCATACCAGCAAATGACTGCAAAAGTTAGGGTTGACTCAATAAAGGGTAAATAAAACATTTTTAAAAGTGAGATGTCAACATTAAAATCCCCCAACATCCTTAAAAAGAACAGCCTCTGGTTGGCTTTTTTGCAGAGACAGTCTGTGTTGGCCTCAAAAGTCAGTTTCTCATCCAAGATACAAACTTGTACTGGCTTACCATCTCCACAGCTGTACCAATAAGAAAAGTGGGTTTCGGGACAGCCGGATTTTTTTGAAACTTTTCATGTAAGCATGAATTATTTCACCATTCAATGAAACTGTCCGTCACAGGGATGTGGCCTTCATCTGAAATAACCAAGCTGCTGCTGAAAACAACCAGATCATCTGCAAACTGCTTTTAACTAGCAAGCAAAACGTTTTGGTCTCCAAGGACTGAATGGTATTACTAGCTGAAAAAAGTAAATATTAACTACAGCTCTGTAATGAGTCACAAAATATAGCCTCCCGAACTTTTACCTCCCTACATGAAAAACATGCTGCTTCCTGCCGTGGCACCAAACTCTAGTAAGGGATATAAAACACCATGTGTAATATGAACGGAACTGTTCAGGTATGTCTGTTTTTTCTTTCTTTTTCTACACATTATGGTTGTAAAGAACTGAATGTCAGTCTTTTTCTTTTCACTGGAATAGTCATTACTGTCCATTCCTTGGGAGACAATCACTTTAACACTGTCGAGACATCTGAAATCAACACCTGTGGCTTCTGTACATCACAGGCTAAAAACATGAATCTGTCCACTTCCATTACTGTTGCGAGAGCTCGAGTGGTGTTAACCAGCTGTGGCCCGGTCAGCAACTGTAATTAGTCATGCACTCAGCTGGAACCTGTAAACGTGTGTCTCTACATCACTTCACCTTTAATTGAACCTAAATAAAATAGTGATGTACAATGTGTTCAGAAATAGACACATATTTTATTATGACAATGAAGCCTTGCTACATTTGCTTCCAGGTGTCTCAAACTCGGTTTTATCGGTTCAGCACAATGGGGCAAGTAAAATCGCTCTAAAAAGTATATGTAAAATGCGGACCTTGACCTCACACCGTCAGTCACAAGTCAGTATGTTCTTTACTATAGATCATACTGTTTACAACAATGCCTTTGTACGCTTATAAAAAACTGCAGGTTCGATAGTATATTTCCCACCAGACATACAATAATGTGACACCTGCTACTTGTGTGAATGATACTAAAGTCACAGAACTGACAAATCATCCTCCCTGACACCTTTGTCCGCTTGACAACGGTTGTGAGGAATGCTGGTTGCTATTCTAAATGTTACTTAAAGTTGAAAGTCCCACTGAAAGAGGATCTGATCATATCTAAAAGGTAAAATGTTGGCTTAAAAGAACTACCTTAAGCATCAGTTATGTTAATCTTTGACTGTTTGATGGAAACACTTTACATCCATTCATTTTCTGTAACTGCCTGTCCTATGGAGGGTCACGGCGGGGGGGCTGGAGACCATCACAGCTCTCACTGGGCAAGAGGAGGGGTACACCCCGGACAGGTCACCAGTCTATCACAGACAGACAGACAACCACACTCACACCTGCGGCCAGGGGGCCCCAGAAAGGGTCCAGAAAAAGTTTGGAATACATTTTGAAATAAGATTAATGACCTCAGTCTGCAAATAGATTTGAACCGGTGAGGTAATAATAAGCGACAGTTCAATAGCTCATAATGCTTTCAACTACAAGGGCTTCCTGGCCAGCTGTGGTGCTTTGGAAACATTTCTCTATTTGGTTGTGTTGTGAGTATTTGCAGCAGGTGTTGTAGCAGTTTTTTGTTTTTGTTTTTGTTTTTTAATTTGGCTTTTGTCAGTTTGCATGTGTTTTCTTCCACATGGTGTTATTGAGCTCTCTAAGTTACTGTACATGTTACTTCAGTTAATCTACATGCCTGCCCTACCAGTCATGCATGTACCTTCCTGCCTGCTGCTGTGGGGCTAAACAACCAAGCCTGATCGCAGTAGGCTACATATGTAGAACTACTCTTCTATTTAAATGTATTTATTTAATGTTTTTATCTTTCCTTATGCTGCTGTAACATGGCACAGTGGCACATGTCCCCACTGTGGGATGAATTAAAGGATTATTGTATATCTGTACAGACATTCATGGACCTCACCTTACAGGCTGAAGCCTATGGTGTCTTCTGATTTCTGTCCACATTGGGACATTAGGTGGGTATATGTTTTCATAAATGTGCCATCCTTTTTAAGACCATTATTTCAGACAGTTACATCGCCATAGGGCTAAACTGTCAATGCTGTCGACCCAGTGGGTCAATTCTAAAGTGGTTATGCAAATCCCTTGTGGCATACGATAACCACACTAGACACATTAACGTCATATGGATAGCCTTCCCGACTCAATAAAAAGGGACTGAAGGACATATAATGCCTTCAGGGGCAAAAATCTTAACACAACATTTTCAGAAATAACCCTAAAACAAATCGTATGCACAGTTTGCTGGAGCAATTGGGCACTGAACGTGCTGTTGAACTACTTCACATCTCAGTCATCCAAGTACTTGAAATTATCAGCTAGCTGGGGTAAAAGCTAAACATCTCCTTGACTTTCTACACACTAATGAGAAGAAATTATGGGAATGTTTGTTTAATTCACCTGACCTTATCTTCACAGGGCAAATACCCATCAGTAAATTAGGGCAGCATCCGACACTGCTGTGCATGCTAACTTGTTATCAGCGCATGTTCCAGCACAAGAGACAATCTCTTCTCCGCCAACTAACCCCATCCTGGCAGACTTTATGCAACTATCTTGTTGATTCATAATACTGCAGACAACTGAGTGATGTAGGTTAAACAACAAATGAATTGTACCGGTCCGTTCTTCAGCTAGCTCCAATCTCTATGCCAAGTAAAATCTAGAGGAATGTCTGTGAACTCTCAGTCATCCAGATCATGGTATACCCAAAATGTTAAAGAAAAGAAAGGAAACTTGAGGAGACTTCTTGAAGATGTTTGGCCACTCAAATGCTGGCACGACTAGTGTCTGTTAATGACTAGATACTTACCTCTCCCTGTCATTGCTCCAACGACCCACTATCAGTCAGAGGTTCCAGTTTCAAGGTGTGAATGGGGTTGAAACTTAAGTTAAGAACATAAAAAATAAATAAAAAAAATCACCCACATTAATACTTTGAATCTGGAATATTTAAACCTCAATTTCCCACCAGTCCTTCAGAAATGAAGAAGCTACTCAGATGAGTGAAGGATCTTCAAGAAACTCTACAAGTCCAGTGGCCTTTCTTTAACGTTTTTGTCTAGAGGAATGACATTTCCCATGAACCTCACACAACAATTGTGAGCTCTGCACTACAGATTTTGGGCTTTGTACATATTTAATCTGATGATTTAACTTAATTTTAGGGAAGTAGAAATAGCAGCAATATATAGACATGAGAATATGGAAATTATAATTTGATTATTCACTGATGCAAAGTCTTTTTTGTCTTTGTACTTGCATCATACTTGATTTGGATTACAATTTGCAGCATTTTATTGATAATGAACTTAGTGCAATTAAATACCACGCCACTACAGCCGCATTTCACTAGTTATGCGACACATTTTTAAATGGTTAGGATTTGGGATAAGAACAGGGTTAACACTGTATGAAACACACACCAAAAACACACATTACAGAGAAACGGTACATGACTTACTGTACTACCAGGTTAGACGAGATGTTTGCTTGATCAATATTGTCAGTTTTACACCGAACAAAAATGTGTCCATTGTGCTTTACATGTCATTTAGTTGTCAGAAATCCATCTGGATCTTGTAAATCAAAACCTGGGGGACAAGAGTGAAGTGGTGTCGACTGAGCAACCCCCCCCCCCCCCCCCCCCCCCCCCGACCCCCTGTATGAGACAGTTGGGACTTTAAGAAGCTCCTTCTTCTTAACATTGGCATGTCTTAGCATGGCTGCTAAGCTTCTTGTCTTGGACATTCAAAAGCATAGTATGTGCCAACTCATCCCTGTCATTACCTCATGTCTTTTTGGTGCAATACTTGGTGCAGCTCCTATTGGAGTTTATTTTATTCATGATGTCCATGAATGTCAATATGTATATTCAGCCTCCTTATCACACCAACCCCCCTTTTTCTTCAACTTCTGGTCAGCTAATTAAAACCTGATGCAATATGTAAATACTTTTTGTACCATAACATATTTACTTTTATATAGTTCTCTTGACTGTGGCTCAGTAGGTAGAGCGGGTTGTCCACGAACCAGAAGGTTAGCGGTTCGATCCCCGGAATGTGCCACATGTCGAAGTGTCCTTGAGCAAGACACTGAACCCCCAGTTGCTCCCAGTGCGTGGCACTGATGTGTGAATGTGTGTGTGCTTGTGTGAGTGAATGGGTAGATGTGTCTCTGACTGTAAAAGCGCTTTGAGTACCAATAGGTAGAAAAGCGCTATATAAAAGCAAGGCCATTTACCATTTACCATATTCTATTTTTTGTATCTTTTTGTATCTTGTACTGTTGTTCCCTGCCGCTGTTAACATCCTAATTTCCCCACGGGGATAAATAAAGTCTACCTATCTTATCTTATCTGATCTTAGTGCCCATTCTTCTCGCTGTGATACGAGCTCTTCTGTGCCATTAAAAATACCACTAACTGCATAGCTTAGTCAATATACCTATTTTACAGTATTTTTTTAAACATGAATGAAACAGCATCAGGTTTTTCCAAGAAGAGTTTTTTTTCCATTTATAATAGTAATAATAATACCTTTATTTCTATAGCACCTTTTTAAAACAGCGTTTACAAAGTGCTTTGACATTCAAGCATGAATAAAATACTCTGGCAAAATAAGAATAACGGTATTTGAGAACACAATAAAAGCAATTAAAAGTTAAATTACATAAACAACCACATAACAAAATAATAACATAACAAAAATAATAAATAAATATAGCTGCAAGCAGCAATGAAGGGTTCAAGCAGTTCATTTGCAATAGTGCTGATAGTGTCAAAGCTACCAAATTTGGTTACAGTGCACCAAATCGTTGCAGAGATATGAGCGCCGCCTTCGCCGCCACTTTTGATTGGCTGTAGCGGCCAAACGGTTTCGAAGCTGCAGACGCCTGATAGTAACTTTTGTGCGCATTGGTCAGAAGACAGTCTGTGCCAATTTCCGTGAGAATCGGACAAAATGTGTGACCGCTGAAAATTTAGTTTCGCTTTCAACAAAATCGTAAATTGCGAAAAATCTATCATGACGCATTATGACGTCATAGTGTGCGTTGCAATCGTCATGATCCAAGGATTCCAACGATACCTTGTTTTCAAAAATCGGACGCACGGTTCAAAAGTTACATGCACAAATGTACTTCGAACTTTGACCCGTTGGTGGCGCTAGACCGTACTTAGCGCTTACATGCAACCCAGTCAAAGTAATATTGAGACTGGCCTTAAGCTATGTGCCCAATTTTTACAACTTTTTACCGTACGGTTCTATGGGCTGCCATAGACGCCCATGGCGGAAGATTCGGAATAATAATAATAAGAAAACTAACAATCCCTATAAGGCTTCTCGCAGCTTCGCTGCTTGAACCCTAAAAATCAAATAAAACACAGTAAAATAGAAAGACACAAGTTAAAAAAGAAAGTTTAAAGACAAACCTCACATAAAAGCAGGTCTATAAAAATTAGTTTTAAGATGTAATTTAAAAGAATTCACTGATTGTGCAAGCCTTATGTCCTCAGGCAGAGCGTTCCAAAGTCAAGGGGCTGTAATGGCAAACACTCAGTCACCTTTAGTTTTGAGTCTCGACCTTGGAACAGCCAAAAGGGAACCACCTGAGGACCTAAGGCTGCGGGCTGGCTTGTAAGGTGTCAGTAGCTCTGATATGTAACTTGGAGCCAGCTGTTGCTGGAACTGTTATGGATGCCTCTAAAATGAACAACTCTGTCCTTTGCACTGCATTTTGAGAGAACTTTGTCCATTGAGAACACTTAAAAATCGATGCACAGCATATATGTAGTATGACATGGCAATGGGGATTATGCATAAAGGCGACTTAAAATGTCTAATGAGCATAAACACAACATACAAAGTATTGCAAAAATGAATTGCTTGCGCCCAGCGTAAGAGTTTAGTGTTTCATTGCTATGCTACAATGTATTGAGAGCATACATGAATTCAGAAAAATCCACTTTTCATTTCATTTTTTCATAATCATCAAGTTTCTGAGTCAAACCTTCAGTTGACACACTCACACACACGGCGTGTGGGCCAAAAGTGGCCTGCCAGAGGCTCTAATCTAGCCCACAGCATGGATTTATAAAGTGTGAAAATGAATTGTTCAATGAAAATATTGACTATTCCTAATTAGTCCACTCTTTTAGAGAGAGAAGTGGACAAAGCACAACTCTGAGACCCAGGACTTAACAGCAGACAGCAATGTGCCCAAACTGCACTTATTTTTTGTCTTTCTTTTATAGGATAGTTTATTATATGTAAACATTCTCCTAATGTACTTGTTCTTCTTTGCACTAAAACAAATGGAGAAAGCCTGGAGATGTCGTTACTTACAGGTTATTATACTATTTTGTTACTGGTCTTGCCCATTTGAGATCAAACTAGGCTGTACATAGGTGGCCCCCCCAAACTAAAATGATTTTGACACCCCTGTTATAAAGATACGGTTCAAACAACAGCACGAACCTTAAGCCCTACCCTACTGCTAGCCAGGCAACATGGCTAAACTATTCTGTGGCGTCACCACTATCAGCCGGGTCAGTCTAACACTGCAGCATTACTCTGGCTCAGTTACGGCACTCTCAGACCCAAGCACACTCATTGCACACACAGCCAATTGGAGTTATGAACCATTTAACAATCAAAATGCTCCTCATGGCTTTGATTTGCCAAGCAATTCTTTTTCTTCTTTTTTTTTTTTAACAGTTTTTCTGCTTCTTCATAATTGATTTTTTTTCGGGGTGTAGATCTTACAGCGTTATTACCCTCTGAATCATGACCGCTAAGACCTCAGCATCAGCCTCACGGGGCTGATTAAACCTCGCTGCAACAATGGTAAATGAAAAAAAAGCACATGCTGATTAAGTGAGAATACAAAACAGTGAGAGTCTCAGAGACAACAGCTACGATCCAGACGATGACGGGTGAAGAAGATGTCCCTGAGAGATAAAGCTTCATCTTAAACAATAAATCAGAGTGGACAGAAAGTCCCAGTAATACTTTAGCGCAGCAATGACAAGAAACTTTCACAGGTAATGTTTGGTGCAGCGGTCAGCAAAATCCCACCATACTCTGCCGCCTCATGAAACTTTTTATTTCCTCAGCTAAAAGAATCTATTGTCATGTCTCTAAGAGCAACACTAAGGAAAGGTGGGGCCAGTAATCGTCTCTTACCTCACATCTACCGCATCCTCCATGACCGTCATGTCCGTCTTGCATTTGGCTGACGGGTTGATGGCGAGCTCGGCAGGGGGGATGACAAAGCTTTTACTCAGAGGAAGCCACATACCTTCTCCTAAGGTATAGGTGAATCTGCAGGAGGACGGGAAGACAAGTAAGGTTACAGAGTTGGTCTGAAAACAAACTGAAGACATGAGGCAGAACAGATCAAGTACAGATTAAACAATATAGCTGCAAGCAGCAATGAAGGGTTCAAGCAGTTCATTTGCAATAGTGCCGATAGTGTCAATGCTACCAAATCTGGTTGCAGTGCACCAAATCGTTGCAGAGATATGAGCGCCGCCTTCGCCGCCACTTTTGATTGGCTGTAGCGGCCAAACGGTTTCGAAGCTGCAGACGCCTGATAGTAACTTTTGTGCGCATTGGTCAGAAGACAGTCTGTGCCAATTCCCGTGAAAATCGGACAAAAGTTGTGACCGCTGAAAATTAGTTTCGTTTTTCAACAAAATCGTGAATTGCGAGAAATCTATCCGATGCATTATGACGTCATAGGGTGCGTTGCAATCGTCATGATCCAAGGATTCCAACGATACCTTGTTTTCAAAAATCGGACGCACGGTTCAAAAGTTACATGCACAAATGTACTTCGAACTTTGACCCGTTGGTGGCGCTAGACCGTACTTGGCGCTTACATGCAACCCAGTCAAAGTAATATTGAGACTGGCCTTAAGCTATGTGCCCACTTTTTACAACTTTTTACCATACGGTTCTATGGGTTGCCATAGACGCCCATGGCGGAAGAATCGGAATAATAATAATAAATATAGCTGCAAGCAGCAATGAAGGGTTCAAGCAGTTCATTTGCAATAGTGCCGATAGTGTCAACGCTACTAAATTTGGTTGCAGTGCACCAAATCGTTGCAGAGATATGAGCGCCGCCTTCGCCGCCACTTTTGATTGGCTGTAGCGGCCAAACGGTTTCGAAGCTGCAGACGCCTGATAGTAACTTTTGTGCGCATTGGTCAGAAGACAGTCTGTGCCAATTTCCGTGAAAATCGGACAAAAGTTGTGACTGCTGAAAATTAGTTTCGTTTTTCAACAAAATCGTGAATCGCGAGAAATTTATCTGATGCATTATGACGTCATGTGGTGCGTTGCGATCGTCATGATCCAAGGATTCCAACGATACCTTGTTTTCAAAAATCGGACACACGGTTCAAAAGTTACATGCACAAATGTACTTCGGACTTTGACCCGTTGGTGGCGCTAGACCGTACTTAGCGCTTACATGCAACCCAGTCAAAGTCATATTGAGACTAGCCTTAAGCTATGTGCCCAATTTTTACAACTTTTTACCGTACGGTTCTATGGGCTGCCATAGACGCCCATGGCGGAAGAATTAGGAATAATAATAATAATAATAATAAATATAGCTGCAAGCAGCAATGAAGGGTTCAAGCAGTTCATTTGCAATAGTGCCGATAGTGTCAAGGCTACCAAATTTGGTTACAGTGCACCAAATCGTTGCAGAGATATGAGCGCCGCCTTCGCCGCCACGTTTGATTGGCTGTAGCGGCCAAACGGTTTCGAAGCTGCGGATGCCTGATAGTAACTTTTGTGCGCATTGGTCAGAAGACAGTCTGTGCCAATTTCCGTGAGAATCGGACAAAAGTTGTGGCCGCTGAAAATTAGTTTCGTTTTTCAACAAAATCGTGAATTGCGAAAAATCTATCTGATGCATTATGACGTCATAGGGTGCGTTGCAATCGTCATGATCCAAGGATTCCAACGATACCTTGTTTTCAAAAATCGGACGCACGGTTCAAAAGTTACATGCACAAATGTACTTTGAACTTTGACCCGTTGGTGGCGCTAGACCGTACTTGGCGCTTACATGCAACCCAGTCAAAGTCATATTGAGACTGGCCTTAAGCTATGTGCCCAATTTTTACAACTTTTTACCGTACGGTTCTATGGGCTGCCATAGACGCCCATGGCGGAAGAATTAGGAATAATAATAATAATAATTAAAGCTGCAAGCAGCAATGAAGGGTTCAAGCAGTTCCTTTGCAATAGTGCCGATAGTGTCAACGCTACCACATTTGGTTACAGTGCACCAAATCGTTGCAGAGATATGAGCTCAAATGTAGAACGCCGCCTTCGCCGCCACTTTTGATTGGCTGTAGCGGCCAAACGGTTTCGAAGCTGCGGACGCCTGATAGTAACTTTTGTGCGCATTGGTCAGAAGACAGTCTGTGGCAATTTCCGTGTGAATCGGACAAAAGTTGTGACCGCTGAAAATTAGTTTCGTTTTTCAACAAAATCGTGAATTGCGAAGAATCTATCTGATGCATTATGACGTCATAGGGTGCGTTGCGATCGTCATGATCCAAGGATTCCAACGATACCTTGTTTTCAAAAATCGGACGCACGGTTCAAAAGTTACATGCACAAATGTACTTTGAACTTTGACCCGTTGGTGGCGCTAGACCGTACTTGGCGCTTACATGCAACCCAGTCAAAGTAATATTGAGACTGGCCTTAAGCTATGTGCCCAATTTTTACAACTTTTTACCGTACGGTTCTATGGGCTGCCATAGACGCCCATGGCGGAAGAATTAGGAATAATAATAATAATAATAACAAGCAGCAATGAAGGGTTCAAGCAGTTCGTTTGGGATAGAGTTGCACAAAAACGCAGTGTTTTCTAAGTAAATAGTCCCCCTAGTGGCCGAACGATACACCATTTGGAGCCAAAAGGAGACTTTTGCTAATTGCAGCGCCCCTTAGTGGCCGAATGATACCAAATTTGACATGTCCACTCGGGACAGGGTCCGGAAACATACTTCCAAATTTAATTTTGATACGTCACACCGTTCCCGAGGTATGACCTTGTATCCTGTTTGCAGCCTTCGCCGCTGTTTCTGATTTGATATAGCAGCCAAACGGTTTTGAAGCTGAAGATGCCTGATAGTAACTTTTGTATGCATTGGTCAGAAGACGGTCTGTGCTGATTTTGGTGAGAATTGGACAAATTTTGCGAGCGCTGAAAATTTTGTTTCGCTTTCAATACAATCCAATATGGCAGACAATCCAATGGGGCGAAATTAACATCACAGGTATTGCTAATCTCGGCATGATCCAAGGAGTCCAACAGTACCAGGTTTTTGAATATCAGGCATACAGGTCAAAAGTTATAGACAAAAACGCAATGTTGCCAATTAAATCGCCCTCTAGTGGCCAAATGACACCAAATTTTTGTTGCGCACTTCTAAGGGAGTGTCGAAGCGTCTGACCAAGTTTAGTCTTTGAAAGTCAAAACGTCACCGAAATATAAGCAAACTTCCTGTTTGATGTCTTTGCCGCCGACTGCGATTGGCTAACACAAAGAGTTGGCATCAACTGTCACTGGGGCAACCCACGGTATCTGTGGATATAACAATTTCATTTCAAATAAAAACACATCAAGAGATATGAGCAAAAACAATGTTTTGCCAATTATAACGCCCCCCCAGTGGCCACATGACACCAGATTTTGTTTGTGCACTTGGGACAGTGTCTGGAAGTGTGCTACCAAATTTGGTTTCATTGCATCAAGGCATTGTCGAGATATGAGCTCAAATGTAAAACGCTGCCTTCACCGACAATTTTGATTGGCTATAGCGGCCAAACAGTTTTGAAGGTGAAGATGCCTAATAGTAACTTTTGTGCACATTGGTCAGAAGACAGTCTGTGCCAATTTCTGTGAGACTCGGACAAAATTTGTGACCGCTGAAAATTTAGTTTCGCTTTCAACAAAATCGTAAATTGCGAAAAATCTATCATGACACATTATGACGTCATAGGGTGCGTTGCAATCGTCATTTTCCAAGGATTCCAACGATACCTTGTTTCCAAAAATCGGGCATGCGGTTCAAAAGTTACATGCACAAATGTACTTCAAACTTTGACCAGTTGGTGGCGCTAGACCGTACTTAGTGCTTACATGTAACCCAGTCAAAGAAATATTGAGACTGCCCTTAAGCTATGTGCCAAATTTCACAACTTTTTACCATACGGTTCTATGGGCTGCCATAGACTCCCATGGCGGAAGACCCTAAAATCATACAATCCCTATAGGGCTTCTCGCAGCTTCGCTGCTTGAACCCTAATAATAATAATAATAAGAAAACATAGAATCACAATAGGGCTTCTACGCAGCTTCGCTGCTTGAACCCTAATTAAAGCTGCAAGCAGCATTGTCGTGGCCAAGCAGGCAGTTCGGCATGCCCGGATAGGTCGCGTAAACCGACGCGGTCGCGCCAGACGCGCGGCACTGAGCGGTCGCGGCAGGTTTGGAGCCGAACAACCAAGGATCGGCGGAGATACGAGGTCAGCTCCCGTTTGGTGGCTTCGACGCCGATTTCGACGGCCTGTCGCGGGCGAAAGCTGTTGCCAGTCGCTCCAGAAATCAAGGCGTTGATGAGGCGTGGTCCGAAGGCGGCCCGTGCCGAATTTGGTGAAGATCGGATGAAATTTGTGACCTGTGAAAACTTTTTGATGTTTTTGATTAAATCCAATATGGCGGCCGAATCGATGACGATGACGTGACAAGTCGACCTGCACTATCACCAGACACCATTAGTACATTTTAATTCCAAACACATTGAGAGCTGCAGGCCAAAATGCATGTTTTGCTAATTGCAGCGCCACCTAGAGGTCAAAGGTCACCAATTTCTTTGAGCGTCGTCCTGATGTGTTCCTGAGTAGCTGCAGCAAGTTTGGCTTTGATACCTGCAAGGGTTGCTGAGATATCAGCTTGAAACCGCTTTGCCGCCTTCGCCGCTGATTTTGATTGGCTGTAGCGGCTGAACGGTTTGGAACCCGAAGACGGCTGATACTATCGTTTGTGCGCGTTGGTCAGAAGACGGTCTGTGCCGATTTTTGTGAGAATCAGACAAAATTTGCGACCTGTGAAACCTCTGAATTGTTTTTGATAAAATCCAAAATGGCGGAACATCCGACGAGGCGACATGAACATCGTAGGTATCGTTGACCTCGGCACGATCCAAGGAGTCCAACGGTACCAGGGTTTTGAATGTTAGGCCTAAGGGTCAAAGGTTATAAGCAAAAACGCAATTTTGCTAATAACGTCGCCCCCTAGCGGCCGAATGACACCAAATTGTTATTGCGCACTCCTAGGCGAGGGTCGAAGCGCGTGACCGAGTTTGGTCTTCGGAAGTCGAAGCGTCTCCGAGATATAAGAAAACTTCCTGTTTTGCGGCGTCGCCGCCGACTGCGATCGGCTAACGCGAAAAGTTACCATCGACTGTCACCGGGGCAACCCCCGGTATGTGCGGATGTCACAATTTCATTTCAAATCAAAACGCATGGAGAGATATGAGCAAAAACAATGTTTTCCGAATTATAGCGCCCCCCAGTGGCCACGAGACACCAGATTTTGTCCGTGCGCTTGGGACCGAGTCTGGAGGCGTGCTACCAAATTTGGTGTCATTGCTCCGAAGCGTTGCCGAGATATGAGCTCAAACGGAAAACGGCGCCGTCGCCGCCGATTTCGATTGGCTGTTACGGGCGAACGCTCATATTTCCGAAGACGGCTGATACTATCGTTTGTGCGCGTCGGTCAGAAGACGGTCTGTGTCGATTTTCGTGAGAATCGGACAAAATTTGCGACCCGTGAAACTTTTGGCGTGTTTTTGACATAATCCAAAATGGCGGAAAATCCATCATGGCGGAAATTGACGCCATAGGGTGCGTTGAAGTCGGCTTGGTCCAAGGATTCCAGCGATACCTTGTTTTCAATTATCGGTCACGCGGTTCAAAAGTTACACGCGCAAATGTACTTCAAAGTTTGACCCGTTGGTGGCGCTAGAGCGTGGTTTGTGCTTAGATGAAACTTGGTCAAATTAATGTTGAGACTGTCCTTAAGCTGTGTGCAAAATTTCAAAACTTTTTACCGCACGGTTCTAGGGGCTGCCATAGACTCCCATGGCGGAATAATAATAATAATAATAATAATAATAATAATTAAAGCTGCAAGCAGCATTGTCGTGGCCAAGCAGACAGTTCGGCAAGCCCGGATAGGCCGCGTAAACCGACGCGGTCGCGCCAGACGCGCGGCACTGAGCGGTCGCGGCAGGTTTCGAGCCGAACGACCGAGGATCGGCGGAGATGCGAGGTCGGCTCCCGTTCGGCGGCTTTGCCGCCGATTTCGATGGCCTGTCGCGGGCGAAAGCCGTTGCCAGTCGCTCCAGAAATGAAGGCGTTGATGAGGCGTGGTCCGAAGGCGGCCCGTGCCGAATTTGGTGAAGATCGGATGAAATTTGTGACCCGTGAAAACTTTTTGATGTTTTTGATTAAATCCAATATGGCGGCCGAATCGATGACGATGACGTGACAAGTCGACCTGCACTATCACCAGACACCATTAGTACATTTTAATTCCAAACACATTGAGAGCTGCAGGCCAAAATGCATGTTTTGCTAACTGCAGCGCCACCTAGAGGTCAAAGGTCACCAATTTCTTTGAGCGTCGTCCTGATGCGTTCCTGAGTAGCTGCAGCAAGTTTGTCTTTGATACCTGCAAGGGTTGCTGAGATATCAGCTTGAAACCGCTTTGCCGCCTTCGCCGCCGATTTCGATCGGCTGTAGCGGCCGAACGGTTTGGAACCCGAAGACGGCTGATACTATCGTTTGTGCGCGTCGGTCAGAAGACGGTCTGTGCTGATTTTCGTGAGAATCAGACAAAATTTGCGACCTGTGAAACCTCTGAAGTGTTTTTGATAAAATCCAAAATGGCGGAACATCCGACGGGGCGACATGAACATCGCAGGTATCGTTGACCTCGGCACGATCCAAGGAGTCCAGCGGTACCAGGTTTATGAATGTCAGGCCTAAGGGTCAAAGGTTATAAGCAAAAACGCAATTTCGCTAATAACGTCGCCCCCTAGCGGCCGACTGACGCCAAATTTTTATTGCCCACTCCTAGGCGAGGGTCGAAGCGCGTGACCGAGTTTGGTCTTCGGAAGTCGAAGCGTCTCCGAGATATGAGAAAACTTCCTGTTTTGCGGCGTCGCCGCCGACTGCGATCGGCTAACGCGAAAAGTTGCCATCGACTGTCACCGGGGCAACCCCCGGTATGTGCGGATGTCACAATTTCATTTCAAATCAAAACGCATGGAGAGATATGAGCAAAAACAATGTTTTCCGAATTATAGCGCCCCCCAGTGGCCACGAGACACCAGATTTTGTCCGTGCGCTTGGGACCGAGTCTGGAGGCGTGCTACCAAATTTGGTGTCATTGCTCCGAAGCGTTGCCGAGATACGAGCTCAAACGGAAAACGGCGCCGTCGCAGCCGATTTCGATTGGCTGTTACGGGCGAACGCTCATATTTCCGAAGACGGCTGATACTATCGTTTGTGCGCGTCGGTCAGAAGACGGTCTGTGTCGATTTTCGTGAGAATCGGACAAAATTTGCGACCCGTGAAACTTTTGGCGTGTTTTTGACATAATCCAAAATGGCGGAAAATCCATCATGGCGGAAATTGACGCCACAGGGTGCGTTGAAGTCGGCTTGGTCCAAGGATTCCAGCGATACCTTGTTTTCAATTATCGGTCACGCGGTTCAAAAGTTACACGCGCAAATGTACTTCAAAGTTTGACCCGTTGGTGGCGCTAGAGCGTGGTTTGTGCTTAGATGAAACTTGGTCAAATTAATGCTGTCCTTAAGCTGTGTGCAAAATTTCAAAACTTTTTACCGCACGGTTCTAGGGGCTGCCATAGACTCCCATGGCGGAATAATAATAATAATAATAATAATTAAAGCTGCAAGCAGCATTGTCGTGGCCAAGCAGGCAGTTCGGCCGTCCAGATTTGTCACGCAACTAAACGCAGTCGCGTAAGCCCGACGGACCCGGTACCGGGTCCAGAATAGCGTTAAAGTGTTTACGGCGTATCAAAAGTTATTTACATGCTGCGGTCGGTTTTTATTCTAAATGTTTCCAAAAGACGAGGCTTCAAAGCTACCAAAACAACAGTCTAAGTGTATTTTTCTCAAAGACAGTTTGTTCGGCAATAATTCAAACATTTAACTAAAAAAAAAAAAAAAAACAGCTGGGTAAATATACGGGACAGCCGAAACTAAATGCAGTGGTATTCTATATCCCCTCGATCGATTGCATCATGTTAAGACAAAACAAACCAGAGGAGTTGATCCTTCCGCTCATACAAAGCAAAACATAGTCCGACACTAAACCAGCAAACGTAAGCCCCGTAGCAACGACGGTGCAAAAGTTCGCATTTTGTTGTTGACACGTGTGTGTTTATGTCTCAATATTACATCAAATAACAAAGCAGATTTCCCTACCCTTTCGTGGCCATTTTGAGTCTGCCCGGTGAACGCTCCGCTCAAAACAAACAGCACGGCAGTCCGCATTGTGTCATCACTGCTCGATTTCATACACGGTCCTTTGCTTCCATCTGCTGGTTGTATGTTGGTACTGCAGCGTAAATTACACTGCAGCTGAGATGACAAGCTTTCGATTGAGGTCTCATTTACCGAGGTAAACCTCTGGTTACCTCGACTTTTTTCGATGCGTTTTTTTTTGTTCTAAATGCCTGCCACGACACCAGGTCAGATACAGTTGTAATCATTATGTAGGTCTTCTCATAAATGAGAGTGGTTAAGTGTCATTTATGAGTAGACCTGACAGAACACACATTAAGCACTTTAATGTGTGTTCTGTACAAGTTCAAGAACCATTCTTATGCATTTTCTGAGTCATTCACCTTTGTTTTAGGCACAAAAAAATTTTAGCTGGTAAAAATCTACTGTGGCCAAAAAAGTTAACTTCAGGCCCTGGTTATCCTCTTACAAACAGGCGAAAAATTAGGCGAGGATAGACATTTCACATTTCTCCTTTCATTTCATACACAATTTCATACACAATTAAATCAAGTATAGTAACAGATACAACATTTCTGACACTGGGAATAGATTCCCAGAGGTCTCTAGATGTCCCCAGACACCAAGGATATGCATATATGAACTTAAATGAGACTTAACCAGTCTCATTTATGAGTAGACCTGACAGAACACACATTAAGCACTTTAATGTGTGTTCTGTACAAGTTCAAGAACCATTCTTATGCATTTTCTGAGTCATTCACCTTTGTTTTAGGCACAAAAAAGTTTTGGCTGGTAAAAAACTACTGTGGCCAAAAAAGTTAACTTCAGGCCCTGGTTATCCTCTTACAAATAGGGGAAAAATTAGGCGAGGATAGACATTTCACATTTCTCCTTTCATTTCATACAATTAAATCAAGTATAGTAGCAGATACAACATTTCTGACACTGGGAATAGATTCCCAGAGGTCTCTAGATGTCTCCAGACACCAAGGACATGCATATGAACCATGCAATTGTGTAACAATTCTTCATTTACTTTGGGAATGTATTTTTAGGCGTGTTTCTTAAAATATGCTTAGGGGTTAACAGGTTAAGCTGTCACAGCAGGTTTCAAATCAAACAACACAGGATCGGTCGAGATACGAGGTCAACTCCAGTTCGGCGGCTCTGCCGCCGATTTCGACGGCCTGTCGCGGGCGAAAGCTGTTGCCAGTCGCTCCAGAAAGCAAGGCATTGATGAGGCGTGGTCCGAAGGCGGCCTGTGCCAGATTTGGTGAAGATCAGATGAAATTTGTGACCCGTGAAAACTTTTTGATGTTTTTGATGAAATCCAATATGGCGGCCGAATCGATGACGATGACGTCACAAGTCGACCTGCACTATCACCAGACACCATTAGTACATTTTAATTCCAAACACATCGAGAAATACAGGCCAAAATGCATGTTTTGCTAATTGCAGCGCCACCTAGAGGTCAAAGGTCACCAATTTCTTCGAGCGTCGTCCCGATGCGTTCCTGAGTAGCTGCAGCAAGTTTGGCTTTGATACCTGCAAGGGTTGCCTAGATACCAGCTTGAAACCGCTTTGCCGCCTTCGCCGCCGATTTCGATCGGCTGTAGCGGCCGAACGGTTTGGAACCCGAAGACGGCCGATACTATCGTTTGTGCGCGTCGGTCAGAAGACGGCCTGTGCCGATTTTGGTGAGAATCAGACAAAATTTGTGACCTGTGAAACCGTGGAAGTGTTTTTGATTCAATCCAAAATGGCGGAATATCCGACGGGGCGACATGAACATCGTGGGTATCTTTGACCTCGGCACGATCCAAGGACTCCAACGGCACCAGGGTTTTGAATGTCAGGCCTACGGGTCAAAGGTTATAAGCAAAAACGCAATTTTGCTAATAACGTCGCCCCCTAGCGGCCGAATGACACCAAATTTTTATTGCGCACTCCTAGGCGAGGGTCGAAGCGCGTGACCAGGTTTGGTCTTCGGAAGTCGAAGCGTCTCCGAGATATAAGAAAACTTCCTGTTTTGCGGCGTCGCCGCCGACTGCGATCGGCCAACGCGAAAAGTTGCCATCGACTGTCACCGGGGCAACCCCCGGTATGTGCGGATGTCACAATTTCATTTCAAATCAAAACGCATCGAGAGATATGAGCAAAAACAATGTTTTCTCAATTATAGCGCCCCCCAGTGGCCACGAGACACCAGATTTTGTCCGTGCGCTTGGGACCGAGTCTGGAGGCGTGCTACCAAATTTGGTGTCATTGCTCCGAAGCGTTGCCGAGATATGAGCTCAAACGGAAAACGGCGCCGTCGCCGCCGATTTCGATTGGCTGTTACGGGCGAACGCTCATATTTCCGAAGACGGCTGATACTATCGTTTGTGCGCGTCGGTCAGAAGACGGTCTGTGTCGATTTTCGTGAGAATTGGACAAAATTTGCGACCCGTGAAACTTTTGGCGTGTTTTTGACATAATCCAAAATGGCGGAAAATCCATCATGGCGGAAATTGACGCCATAGGGTGCGTTGAAGTCGGCTTGGTCCAAGGATTCCAGCGATACCTTGTTTTCAATTATCGGACACGCGGTTCAAAAGTTACACGCGCAAATGTACTTCAAAGTTTGACCCGTTGGTGGCGCTAGAGCGTGGTTTGTGCTTAGATGAAACTTGGTCAAATTAATGTTGAGACTGTCCTTAAGCTGTGTGCAAAATTTCAAAACTTTTTACCGCACGGTTCTAGGGGCTGCCATAGACTCCCATGGCGGAATAATAATAATAATAATAGGGAAGAAAACGTACAAACACAATAGTGTCCTACGCAGCTTCGCTGCTTGGCCACTAATAATAGGGAAGAAAACGTACAAACACAATAGTGTCCTACGCAGCTTCGCTGCTTGGCCACTAATAATAATAATAATAAGAAAACATAGAATCACAATAGGGCTTCTACGCAGCTTCGCTGCTTGAACCCTAATAATAATAAGAAAACATAGAATCACAATAGGGCTTCTACGCAGCTTCGCTGCTTGAACCCTAATAAGAAAACTAACAATCCCTATAGGGCTTCTACGCAGCTTCGCTGCTTGAACCCTAATAAGATTGCTTTGTAGAGCTTCTGTCCCCTCCTTTCTGGCAGCAAGAATAACTAAACAATAATTACACTCTTCAGAACTGAAGAAGCCACTTGCATGAATGGTAAACTTCTTCAAGAAACCTGAAAAAAAATAAAGTTTTGGATGACAGAATATTCACGGACACCTCTGGCATATGCCTATAGTCTGTAATCACTCCGTCTCTCTGCAGTCAATTGTTTTATTTCAAGTGCATCTTTCTGAATGCCAAATTGCTTTTTCTTTTCTGTCTTTCTTTTTTTTTTTTTGTATTGGAAGCATGGTGATGGTGACATCATAGTACTTTAGTTACATGCATAACCAACATTTCATCTTTGTTGGTAATGTTTTCTACCACCCTCCTTGTGGCTGTAACCAGCTCTATCTCCCTCACTGCAGTTGGTTGGATTTACCTGGTGCTTGTAAGCTTAAATCAGGATTGTGTGAAACTAAATGGCTTGCTAAACAGCTTGCATAGTTCTGTGATTAATTTCCTTGCTTGTTATATCTCAGGGTTTAGAGTTTGCATTTATGTTCTTATTTGATGGGCTTTATTGTGGTGTTTGGTTTTACGCATTAATGTTTTTAATTTGAGACAATTTTCAACTAACCCTGACATTGACTGAATGTTAAACATGAACTATATTGAATGCAGCAGGGTGGAGATGTGGCCTAGCGGGCAGATGAGTAGACTCAGGACTCCAGATCTGTGGTTTAAACCGCCTGTACATCTTAAATAAGACACAGAAAAAAAAACTGCCCTCTGGGGTCTCTAGGGTTTGTTGAGAGGAGCTCTGTGACAATACATGGCTTATTATAAGTCCATTCATATTAAGCACAGATAAGCCTTTTATTTAGATGTATGTTGGGTTGAACTTCAGTTCAGTTCAGGACCAAAACACCAGATGTGCATATTGTTAAACCAAAATAAATATCTAAAATGAATGCTCTGCAGGGCTACAGGGAGTTTGTGATTGAAGTTTGATTAAATATCTAAAGGTTAAGTTGAACTGAACATGCAACAGAGTACAACCAGATTTTTAGCTCATCTGTGTATAATTAACGCTCTGGAAACCTTGCACCCTGACCTACCCACAATGCAACCTGAAAGTATCTTTCATTAGAGCCTCCCTCTCTTATTAAAAGTCTTTCAGCGACATGAACCAAGTTTCTAGTGATCATTTTCCCAAAGTTTCAAGTCTCCAAGCCAAATCAAGGGTTCACCTTGATGCAACGCGTTGAGTCAGCTCAAGGGCTCACCTTGATTTGGCTTGGAGGGATGCGTATTGTAATATTATTGTGATATTGTAAGATATGAGGGATGCGTTTCCCACATCATCCACATGCAACCTCCATGTAATATCAAAATGGTTACTTTTCAAGGATGATTTTTTTTTTTTTTCCACTGTTTCACTGAGTCTGAATAATGCCATCAAGCCGGTTATTTATTTTACCTTTAAGCAAAGTTATCCTTTTTGCATAACTCTTTCTCAAACAGAAGGCCACTGTGTGTTAATGGACGCGATGCATACGGAATGAGGAGCTCTGGCAAGAAAAAGGGCCAACAAGAGATACCCCTGGGACGAAGCATAGCTATAAATCTGGAAAGAACAGATGTCTGGACCAAGGGCTTTAAAACAATTCTTTATTTGCGAGTCAAAGAATCTCGTCAATCTTTAAATACTCTGCAAATACTTCCAACTTTGAGTTAGACCATGCATGCTCATTAGCATCAAATGCACTGATGAATAATGCATGCTCACTTGTAATACAAAATAAGGGGACCTATTGCATCGATTAAATAGTTAAGCATTTTTTTTTATGCAGAATACAAATATGTCCTCATTTATGATGCATTTCATATCTTAGCATACGAAAAAGGCATTGAATTGAGGGAACTGCATGCATTAGCAGTCACTTCCAGAGCAAAGTGATTTAACCACTAAATAATTGAAACATTCAATTACATCCACCCAATTCACTCTCTTTGTTTCAAAGCCAACTTTGAGTGGATGAAAGTGTTGCAGTTACTATAAAACACTGGGTTCCAGGAAGTTATTATATGGCAGAAGTCCATTAAAATGGTAATATTTTCATATTAGCTCTCAGGGAGCTGTTGCCACCTCTCATTTCACCAGCTCTTTGGGGACTGTGTACAGCAGGAGCGCGGAAATTCCCTGTGATGCAGTGTGACGTATGCGGGTGACCACAGGACAAATTAGCAGCCACTTAACGAGCACAGCTTTATAATGGACAACTGGGGACTTGTGTGCTGCTGTATGACTTATTTGGTTCACCCTAAGAGAAACTGGAGGTGGAAAACACTAAGAGCCCTCATGAGAAAACAGTTGTTCAGTGGAAAACATGTCTGCAGTCCTCTGAGGATCTACCCAAGCGTAATCCTGTATGAATCATCAACGGCGTGCGCGTGTGATTGCTGACTCTCAGCATTTATCTCCTCCAACAGCACAGAATTTTGCATGTCTCCTCGAGTTTGCTTAGTTTCATTGTACACTGTGATTTTAATAGCCTCATTTACATCTGTGTTTAATGGTAATAGAGTATCTGCTTAAGCAAACAAGATGATGGCCGCACGGCTCTCTGAGCGCTTGCTGAAATTCAAGGCTTTTGCTTTTTTTTTCTCCAGCGTCTGGAGCGAACAGTGTTGTTTGTTGAGGTTCAAAGGCAGAGACTGAAACGTTTAAATTAGGATGGATGACTGGGTGGAAGCAGTCTGAGGACAACGAGATTTTTAACAGCGAGGCTGTTCAGAAGGAAAGGGCCTTATTGCAGAACACACACTAGCGGGGAAGGCAATGTATCAAAGCGGTTCCTGGAGATACTGGTGTGATTCCAACCTCCTCTGTCTGTTCCCAACTAAGAGCCACTACAGATGTCCGCACGAACTGACAGCATGTTGCTAACTTTGTTTGATGGTTGGTGCCTGGAATATACCGTATAACTTGTTTACTGCTGTATTTTGCAGTGTTAAAAAAGACTTACAATGGGAGAAAAAAGGACCGTGTTTTTATTTCAAGGCCTTCCAATTTTAGTTTTGCTCTTACGGCCCTGATCAGCCTGGTTTCCTGCATTAACGTGTGTCACAACGGGTAAGCGGGGAAGGGATGTTGGACCCAAGTGCAGGACTCAAAAAGGAGGTTGAGGCAGGAGTAGGCGAAGATATATTTATTAAAGAAAAGAAAAGAACTTACAAAAAACAAGAGCGCTGCTGAGGTGGCAGGATATCCAAAAGGCAAACAAAAATCCAAAACACTATCAAAACTAAAACGTGGCATGAAACTGTGGCATGAAACATGGAACAACATGAACAACATGAACAAGACGAGAAACAAGAAACGAGTAACGAGTGACGTGACGAGTAACGAGTATGACGATACAAAGGGAGACAAGGAAGAGCAGGGCTACATATACACACACGAGGAACAGAGTGACAAGACACAGGTGAAGCAAATCAAGAAACGAGACACAGGTGAAACTAATTATCAAAAAGGAACACACAGACGTGACAAACAGGAAGTCAAAGAACTTAACAAAATAAAACAGGAAACAGAACCCATGAACATGAAAACTAAACCATGACTAAGAAAAAACCAAGAACTAAAGATAACAAAAACACAAGAAATTAAACCATGACAGAACTAACAGACTGTGAAAAAAGACAAAAAAGACGAAAGAGAAGACATGAAAGACGAAAGACAAGACATGACGGAAGACATGACATGACAACGTGTGCTATTTAGTTAGAAACTAGCTGATGAACACCTGGGAGCATTTGGCAGCGACACATCCAGGTGCTTCCTTCAAGATTTTACACAAATACAAATACAAACACACAATACCACTGTGTGGCTGGATCTCGGCAAAGGTTTGCCAGCACACTCTATGAGGCAACAATATGTAGATGTCGTCTTTATAGCTTAATGCGATGCTCTCAATTAGCCACAAGATTCACAACTGGAAATATTAATGTAAATAAATCTGTTAATTTAATCTTTTGTCAAGAGAGATAAAACAAATGAGACTGAGCCTAATTCACAATGATATTACTGTGATATTTATATATATATTAATTGTTCAGAAACTGTGTGTCTCTGGCATATGTTAATATAATCTCTATAAAGAGATATCTAAATATGAACACAGACTTGACTTGTCATCAGTCAATAACTGAATTGTTTAGGGATTTGCTGGTAATCCTAATCAATCTAGTTTCCACTGCTGCAGCTTTAACTTAAAAGCATTCGACTGGCAAGAACTCCCCCTACTTTGTTTGTTGGTGGGTTTAACGCTATGAAAATGATGTCCGCGAAACAAGACAAAGTAATGGAACAAGAAGGAGCTGGCCAAACTGTGGTTAGACAAGGAGCAGCAGGGGACAAGCTGAAAACCTCTAACTTACTCTGCAAGTAAACCAACTCCTTTCACTGTATCTGACTCACACAATTGTTAGAAAAATGGGTCTGGCTTCTTTAATGATTTTTGTCTTTGTTAAGAATGCCTTCGAATGATAGGGAAAGATAGTAACTGTCAATGAACGACTTTAAACATAATTTATTCATCTTCTGTAACCACTCGTCCTGTGATCGCGGGCCAAGGTGCAGGGTACACCCTGGACAGGTTACCAGTCTATCTCAGGGCTAAACAGACACACACCTATAGAATCAACCAATTAACCAAAGGCACCAGTCGGCCTGGATTCAAACCTGGAACCTTTTTGCTGAGAGGCATCAGGGCTAACCACCACACCATTGTGCCGCCCCGAATTTGAGCTTTTTATTCTAATAAAATATTATAACGCAGAGGTACAAGTAATTATTGTTAGAAATTAATTGAGCTCCCATGGTCAGCTGAATTATCTTATCCAATTAATTTCACAGACACGCAGTGTTAAGATTATCTTAAAATTGATTCTCAACAGCAGAACAGGCTGATTGTGTGCCTTGATGAAAATCTAACCTATCACCTTTAAAAATAAGTCTCTGCTACAAAAGCATCCTGCAGCTAGAGCTTACACTCCACCCATAATCATAAGGGAGAGAGACTATCAAAGCTAGCCAAGCAGAATTCTAACTAGTTATTTTACTGCGGCACCGCGAAAAGGGGTAGTCGGATAAAACAAAGTTTTGTGAAGTTTCCCCTTACCTGAAAATGCGATCAGAGGGTTGTTCTCCCATCACAAGATCAAAACCGCGCTGGAAGATGGTGTAAGGCCAGGGACTGCAAAAAAGAATAGATCAGACGAAGAGACAAAAAAAGAGGAGAGAGAATAAAACGGTGTGTTAAAATCAAAGCCAGAGAAGTGTTAAATTTTTCAGTGCACCCATCCTCCCATAAACCCCCTAGAATCACAAGCCATGTACCGACGTACAACTTCGAGTCATTGCCGCCTTCCTGAGGCCTGCAAATCACAAGCAGCATTACAGTGTGTGCTGTGTGTAAACATGCTGATTGAAAAATGTGTTCTCCAACATGCAATGTGACTTTGACTCATATCTGTTTGCCAGGGGAGGGGATAAGAGAGGATGACAGGAAGAGACAGAGTGTGAAAAAGAGACACAGAAGGGGGGAGAGGCGGAAGGTGACGGAGAGAACGGGAGAAAGAGGGACACAGAGGGAGGGAGGGAGAGCGTGAGAGAGAGAGAGAGAGAGAGAGAGAGAAAGAGACAGAGAGAGAGAGAGAGAGAGAGAGAGAGGAACATTGAGGGGGATGAGACAGATGCCAAGAGGCAGAAGTGAGAGAATGATGGAGATTAATGGGGATTGGCAGCTCGGGGACTAAACAGTCTGCAAAGTGAGAGTGTAAGGAGGGTAAGTGACAGGGGCCCGGTGTCATTCAGAGCCAACTCCTACACTACTGTAAGCAAAAAGAACATTGAGGAAAAAGGGGAGTTGTTTTCATGCCACAGGCTGTGGTCATTAAACATTTAAGACACCCTAGGGTGTCCGCTCTGTTTCACAGTGACAGGGACGCAGGGAGAGCACAGGGGGAATGAGAGACAGAGGTGCACAGCTGGGTGGGCATAGAGGAAATTTCCGATGTTTCATAAAATGTAAATGAAAATGAATTGAGGCCGGCGTGGGACACAGTCCAAATAATGGTAAGATGGCAGCAAGATGGCAATATTACAGATTAAGAATTTAGCACTAGTTGTTCTTGCTTTTATCACTTTCACTCTCACTGTGTGGTAAAATAGATTTTAAGTGGTAGAGGAACGCAGTGCCAGTCCAGAGCACATAAAAAAGTCCGAGCTGGCTATTCAATTATTCTTAACATTTTTTTTTAAAGGTACCCTGTGGAGTTTTCAGCCAGAGGCACTTCTATGGAGCAACGCTTTTTCAAGTGGGTCCTCCCTTTGTGTAGCAATACAGATAGAGGCTCGCGGTCCCCTTTTTAAAAGGAAATGCGCTTTTGTCAGACCTCGTGGAGGAATTAAATGTTTTGTTACAAAGCTCACTGTATTGTGTGCTTATGAGAACACTTCACAGGAAGCCTGCTGTATAATTGCATTACATGAGCGTGAGAAAACATGACATAAAGCTGCACAGTATTGACAGTTTTTCTAACAATGGATGAGGCTCAAACAGATTTTATAACTGTTCAAATGACATAAAATAAGTCTGTGGAACTAAAGGTGAATCATTCATGAGTGATGCGTGTCAAAAATCTTTTTCGTTTAACTTCAATTGATTCAGTACATTTGGATACAGCAGTTATTTAGAACGTATTGGTGGGACACTAAATAATAATTTGTACTATATTGATCCTTCAGGTGGTTAGCACTGATGCCTCACAGCAAGAAGGTCACTGGTTTGAATCCATGGGCCTTTCTGTGTGGAGTTTGCATGTTCTCTGTGTGTCTGCGTGGGTTCTCTCTGGGTACTCCAGCTTCCTCCCACCATCCAAAGACATGCTGGTTAGGTTCATTGGTGATTCTAAATTGGCTGTAGGTGTGCGTGTGAGTGTGACTGGTAGTCTGTCTCTGTGTTAGCCCTGCGATGGACTGGCGACCTGTCCCTCGCCCGATGTGATCTTCATTGTGATTGTTTATTGTACAGATGATTCCCTAGAATTCAAAGAGGAGTTTGCTATCTATCTAAAAAAATAAGTCAGGACACAACCTCTGATGAGTGTGCTGCAGTTGTGTTTTGGTGCAGGCCAATCACAGCCTGTACTATCTAATTATTCTTGTGGCACACCACAGGCTCCTTACAAATGGGTTCTTATCAAACATTGAAAGGAATTACTGTAGAAAAAAACAGCATACCACCAGCAGACTAACATAAGAATGTTCATTACATTAATGTTGCTATACAGCCATCGGGCTCATTAATACAGCACTGATCATGATGACCTTCTGCTTCTAACAATGGAATCCTGCCCCACCACTGATGTTGCAGGTATGTATCACAAAGTGTCCTGTGGGTCAACCACTGTCTTCTCTGTTCTGACGTCACTTGCACAGTCTGCGTTAGCAACACCCCGACACATTACACCCTGCGTGGTCACCGAGTGGCTGGCACTGTGGCAGCAGTGTTAGCCAAATGTGAAGGACTTTTAAAAGAAGCAGATGTGAACCCAATTAAGCGTTTATACGACATCCTGGGAAGGAGTCTGAGGCAGCGATTTTCAAAGCCAAAAGATATCAAGTCATCACTCGGGATCATTACTGAAGAAGTGACCTTGTGTCAAAAGACACACAGCACCCACAAATTTACTAATTCACCACTGGCTTACCAGGTGACGTAATGACACGGCTAAAAGTCATACGACTGTCTTTTAAGACCCGTTCCTGAAAGTACTTCTGGTTTAGGTGGAACCATCAATTTCACACATAAAGTCCAAATGGCTCTTCATGGGATGTGCTTCTCAGTGTGTTAGAACAGGCTCTGAAGAGTCTGCAAGAAATTCCTCCTTCTGGGTATGGTGAGGCTTTACTCCATACCATTACTCGGGGTTCAGTCTAAAGACACATTTATTTCATATCACTCCCAGTACAAGTCTGTGTAACAGCTGAGGCGCTGAAATTGTGCAGTTCAGTTCCACAGGTGAAAGCTGCTAGAAAGAGGATGTATTCCTGAGGCTATAACTGATCACTGAGAGCAGACATCAAGAGGAAGTAAGTGCTGTATTCTCTGTGGGGGCATTGTTTAGTTAATTTCTACAATACTGTAGTTCTGACCTTACTATGTACAGTGCACTGAGATTATATATGTTATGGTTGAGCATAAAATAAAATGAAGTGAACTCAAGAAGGAAACTTGAACCGTTTTTTGTCTGTGGGCAACATCAGACCATCTCTTTCAAAGGGTAGCATTTAGTGATGGGAAGCTCATCTCTTTTGGCTCAGCTCCTGCAGAAGCTCTGGTTTTTATGACTCCCAAAAGGCTCCTCATTTAGTTTCACTCAGGACCTTCTGTTTTATCCCAATTTAAAATTTCCATTTGCTGTTTTCGTAAAAGCCTGGTTTTTATGCATTTTTATTCTTTACAAAAAAACACAATTACTATCTATTGTTTAACATTTTATCTAAAGCTTTAAATGAAAAAACTGAACCACAAAACACAAATCTTAAACTCCTAACATTATGACACTTCAGATAACTGTTTTAGTGCCGATTGGCATGCTGAAATGCCAGATGCCTCAGCTTTAATGTCCAGTTTTTGCTAAATGGCTCCCTCGTTCTCTGTCGCTCTGTCTATGACTGGACTGTACAACTACACTCTGGAGCATTTTGACTTAATTTGCGAATCGCTCTAATGGTTGTAGGACTATCCAATTGCTTGCTGACTATTTTCTTCTTGTACCGGTTAAAACATGCATAATAAAAGAGTGGTTTGGCTATGCTAGGCTAGTATTATATTAAGCAGATAATATGAAATCTCCTTAACAAACAAAGGGATATGATAGTGACATTGTACTGTTTTGGATATACACTGTATTTTTTGTTTGTTTGTTTGTTTGTTTTATCTACATTTTGGACCTGTGCATATCTACTCCAATGTTTAAGTTAGGGCTACAACAAAGCATTGACATAATTGATAATGAATAGCGTGACAAATGCCAATCCCTCACAATGTTTAAGTTCATTCTCAGTTATTCTAGAATTGTGATAACCCACTGCATGGTGTGCTGGAAACTCACTAGAAAAGTGAGAAAAGTTCAGTACCTGGGTTATGTTGTATCTTTATCTGCTGTGTTTGAGACAAAGACCAAAATAGAGCAGATGCTAATGGCTAGTATGGCAATTAACTTCCTAGTAGCAGTTAGAAGGCTGTTCATGCACATATATAGCCCTATAAAAATAAACAATGAATGTCATGAACATTACACTCTAAGTGGTTGTAAGCAACCTTTAGCAGATAAGCAATACTGCTGCATTTCCAATTACAATCAGCACAAGCCATTAATGTTAAATCATGCACAACACTACAGTTGTTAATTAATGGCACAATATAGTAAACAACATCTCTTCTTATTATCTACGTTGCATAAATCTTAACTTTAGTGATGAATAGTGTCATTGGATAAAGATTTCAAATGGTTATTGTTGGTTTTCACTTAAAAAAGGTTATTTAGAGGCAAAATAATGGAAAAAGTCATGGTTATTTTTTAGTGGCAAGTTAGCTAAATGATTATCAACTAATTGGTTCTAACTACTACATTATTTGATCAAAAATGTACCTGTTCGTAGCAACCTTTGTATATTTTGTGAGTATTTCCAGGGATTCTGTGGAAAGATACCACTATACACTTACTAACTGTACTGCAAATTCTTGATATGTTTTAAGTTAGGTGGACTTTGTCTAATAGTCTTGGTACAATACATACATCACATTTTGTGTAAACAGCTAATTCATAGCAATGCAATCTGTGTATTTGCAGGGCCCTTGATTCAGAATATTAATAGGCACCGGCAACATCACAATTTGTTTTTGATTTAACCCGGCAAATGATTAACTTTTGGTTTCATTTGCAGGATGATTCCTTTGTCGCTCCACTGTTTCGCTTGAGCATGATAATGAGCAATCACAAACCATTATGAGGTGATTATCATAACTTACCCCTGATTGGGCCCCCACTCACTGCGGATGCAGAGGTGCTTGTGGACCGGGTCCTTCATGTAGCCATCTAAGCAAAGGCATTCTCCTGCAAACAGACAGGCGGTGATTCAATCATCTGTTCATTATAGTCAAGCCTTTTTTTAATTTATTGGAAAATTCCCTCGGATCCTCTCCTTCAATTTTTTTCCACCAGAGCTGTTCTAGAGACGACCCTCTTGAGGCTCTAAGAGCACTCTTCAACATCCCTTATTTTTAATGATGCAGCCATAGTCTTTGAAGCTATCCGAGCCATATTTTTGTTAAAATTTCCCAGAAAAGGCTCTCAAAGCTATCCAACAGCAAGCTGCTTAATCAGTTCTTCCAGTACAATGCAGCTGCTCTATAAATGGCAACTAATGGCCAATGGCAAGGCACAAAAGTGACGTACTCCCCACTGTGCATCTTTCTGACACCTTGATAAGGGCACAGTGTGTGAAGCACTGTAGTGTTAGCACATTGAAACCTTGCTCTATAACTTTGTTTTTCTTGATGTGCACAATGTTCCCTATGCCTAACACATAATTGGCCTCAAAATATCTTACTTCCTTTGTGAAGTCTGAAGCATCTCATGAAGCAACAAGGGGAAGCGAGCCCTACCAGTAAATGTTTGTAAAATCCTAAAGCTAATAAAAGCACATACGGTACATATTCTTTGAATTACAATGTAGTTGGTTTGAAACAAATTTAAATTTACAGTACATGAGTCCCCAGCTTCAAAAAACATCTAAACACAAAGTCTGTAGGAATAAAATGAAATATTGCTTATGGTCAGTTAGCAAGTTAGCTTATTTGGTTTTGATTCATTAGAACTGACATTTTCAGGGCAAGTTAGCATTAGCTGTGGGAGTTTGTCAGCTACAAATGCAACTTCTTCAATTTTCCACACAGATTTTGGTATAAAACCAAGAAGCCTTACTCTCTGAAAATGCATAAATGGTTCTTCTTAACAGGGACACTTTTATGACATTCCACGACAAACTATTCTGTTGGATTTCAGTTGCATTTCTCAGTCCAAGTGGAGAAATGTAGAGCTCAAAATGAAAATGAATGATAACAATGTTACATCAGTGTAGGCAGGTATCCTGAGCTGGAAGGACACAAGGCTGGAAGACTGGAAATCAGTCCACCTGAGCCGTCACACAGATTTGTTCTATGACTATTAGAAGACAAAGGGCATTTCAGGAAAAGACACCATAGTGAACATCAGTAAAACTAGTTTCTTCTTATGCTGGAGCATAGTCTGTATAAATATGGACAATGTGTCACCACTTCCTTATATTTGGCATGGCAACTGGAAGGTATCATGAGACCACATCTGGTTTCTATAGCGTCAAATAACTAAACCAAACTCATCCAATAAAACTGACACTTGAACATACATCAGCATTGTGTTAACTACCTAAAATGACAGAAACCAACCCTGGAAATAAATAAATATATATACACACACACACATATTTTAGTGTGGCCCAAGTCCCATCCACTAACATGGAGGGGGTGAAGCTTATGACCTGTACTATAGCCAGACACCAGGGGGAGCTCTACTTGCTTTGACTGTTCTGGGGTCCATCTTCACACTGTCTATGTGCTGGAGCAGGAAAGCTACTACATCTGTAGATAACATTAAGATTGAAGCTGAAGTTTTTCTATTTTTTATTGCAAAATTTCTCAGCCTTCCTAGAAAATGATCTAGCTCACTTTCTAGAGTGATACAATCGCGTAATAACGATAAAATCAAATCAAATTAAAAAGACAAAAGCTCTTATTTTGTAAACTGCACTCCGTTTCTGACTGGCAAGCTAACTGGTATGTTCTAATGGTATTAGAATTAATAAATGAGCTCTCATTTAACCTGGAAGCCAGACAAACTTGCCAAAGTAATCTGAAGTCACTCCGTTGGACAATGATGATGCTCCAGCAAATATATGGCCGACCAAACCGTTTTTTGGGGAGTTTTATGCAGCGGTGAACAGAAGGATAACAGTAACATAGTCATATACATCATCTGAGCGCAGTGGAGTTGAATGTATTTACAACAAAATGCAGGACTATCAAATTCCATGCAAAGGTATTTCCTCTTTAATGGGTTAAAACTCAGAATAAAAATTATTTTTGAATTGCAATACCATACCAGTGAATCTCAGTAGTTCTGCATTATACAATCTATCTTCAAACACTGCAAAAACACAAAAATATCATCGGGCAATTCCTGACTTTTTAGTCCCTGATCAGTTGCACAATGCAAAATACATCCAGACAACCTAAAAGTAAAAGTTAACTCACACCTAGTACATCTGTTCATTTGTGTAATGAACAGACAATTAGTACAGGCATTATTTACTAAGGCAAAACTTTTCAAAATCATCTCTGTTTTTAAACAACACTTCAGCTTGACTACTAATGGGATCACACTTAGCCCAGTTCATTCGTACTGCTCAACAGATGGAGACACCTGTGCTTTTATTTACCAAAAAGGATCTCTTATTAACAGTTAATAATATGTGTTTCATGGATACAACAAAAACTGCGACTCTCTAAAATGTCCAGCAACTCACCAGTGGGACTAGAACAATGTGCATGCTCAATGCTGCCACTGTCCTGATAAGTGGAGCTTGTTAACAAAGAACAGTGAAGCATCAGCTTTTTGTTCCACTGTCAGCTCCTGGGAGAAATGCCGGCCTTGACTTTGCTCACTATGATTGATGAGGCCTCACCTTTGGTTTAGAGGGTTATCCAGGGATAACATGTACAACATGCTCTCCTCATGCTCAATAGGAGGCAAGCGAAGAGCACAGGCCCTGGGCTTTGATACACCACTGCTAATGGAAAAGGTCAACTGTCAGTACCTGCCAGGTTAAAGGAAATCCTATTTACTGATTTTTCCGTTTTTTGGTAGTTGAATGAAAAGGAAATGACTTGGGCAGTTTGTGCTTTTAGGTCCATCTATATTTAATAGCATGCTTGCATTCAAGACAGTCCTTGTGTGTTCTTGAGATGAGTCAAAGTCAGCTTGGAGACCAGATCCAGCAATGCTTAGGAACTACTATAAGACTAACTGAGAGAGAGAGAGAGAAAGAGAGAGAGAGAGTGAGAGAGAGAGGAGAGAGAGAGAGAGAAATGCTTTTTTGAATAAGGACTGGTCACTGAGATGGACTTAAGATCCCTAGAACAATGCTGAACCAGGAAGATGGTCTGTTAATCCTATCATAGGAATCCTACAAAAGGAGGTTCATAATATTCAACAGTTAGATTGTTGGAGTACATGCCCTGCTCTTCCATTTAACATCTGTAAGACTTTTCCTCAAATATTAAGAAAAATAACTTCTTTACTGTTACATATCTACTTTTCCAACGGTTCCTATGGCAGCACTCCAAACAGGCACATCCCATTGCTCTTAGTGCATCTTGCTACTTTGGTACATTGGTAAAAGTAAAGTGCATTCAAATGTCTGATACTGGAAAGACACTTTCCACATTATTTGACATCTTAAACCGCGACCAAAGAAACACCACAGCCCCAATGAGAGTTGCTGCAGACTTGCCGAACAATACTAAACGCCTCATATTGCTTTAATTGCCGTTTCATTGCGCTCCCAGGTCACGGCACTCGGCTCAAACTTGTTTTACACTTGCAAGGTGTTACATCCCCTAATTGCTGAATATGCAGGCACCGAGCCAGATTCCAGGCGTCGCACTTTATTTTCACAGCATTGGAAACTGCTATTTGTCGCCTTTTACAACGCGTAGTGTGAACTGTATTTGGAGCGACCAGGCTACGCAAAAAGTAGAGACTGTCCTTAAATAGCATGGGATTCTTGATCTGAGGGCTGCAAAGTATGTTTTTTTTTTTTGTTCACGCATTGTTGTATCACTTGCGTACAGAATTATTCTGCTTGTCAGGCAGATATCTGCACAGTGATCTATTATGAAATGCGTCTCCAGAGGCACAACATGTCCCTTTGTATTTAATAAAGGTCCCACACACACCGCGGCAAACCCAAAGAGGGAACGAAGACGATGAAAACAGCCTGCAAACATCAGTGCCCAATACACCCAGGTTTAGGGCTCTGCAGGAGGGGAAGCGCCATGCGTTAAAGCATCTGCCACCTCTTTTAATGTCTTGCAGGAGCAGCACAGACATTGTCACAGCCCATCTCAGTTTTCATCAGTATTTCCTCCAGCAGAAAAGAGGATTGGATTTAAGCTATCTATAGCACCTTTGCAATCTCTTTGCAGCCCACACACACTTCCGCTCACTCTCATCCGCACACCGTCCCGCTGACGAGCCCACACATAATCACACACATGCACAACAGTTTCATTACGAATGAATCATGTGAAAAATACAACAGGAGCGCAGCAGCCTTGCTCCTGGTCCGTGTATCATTTTAAGGAATGGAGGTTGGGGTGTGTGGGTGAGTCTGAGCAATTATTCCAAGAAGAGCAAGCATGAGACACACTGACCCAGCTTTTAGATTCATTTAAAGGTCTCAGAACTTACTCTGCATTGCCCAGGGGAGAGTTAGGCTGCTGAATAATAGATGCAAAACAAGGAAGACACTTCCACCGCTTTAAATGTGAGATTTCTTCCTTTAATTCTAATCTGAGTGACACAGGCACAGGCTTTCTGTGAAATTAAAATGTTGCATTCTGTTAACTTTTTGCTTCTTATTTCTTTACAAATGCAAAAAAATAAATAAATACATTTTTTTATTTGAATAGTGGCACATCACAACTATATAAATATCATCTCAGCTCAAATCAAAATGCACAATCAACTACAATCAGTGTTATCCACTCTACAGTGGCAGCAAGATCTGATATGGATGTTGCATCAAGAATCAACATCCATAAATTGCTGTGTATGAATGGGACTTTTTTCCTCACGTGTGTACTGTATGTGCATGAAAAAGCACCTCGACTTTCCATGACGCAGACCTGCTAAAAACCAAGGAGTTGATCGTCAGTAACCTTTCCTCAGTTGTCATCACCCAGAAGCTCCGAAGCCCTTGCACGTCTCAACAGTAGGCAGGAGCAACAATATTTTTCATAAAGAAACTCATTTAAGGTGTTGTTGTCCCTCAGCCTTTGTTATGCACCGCAGAAGTTTATTTCTCAACTTCTAGCCACGGCTATTTTTGTACATGGGAAAATAGTTTTTGTTGCCAAGGCAGAAGTCTACTGTCAACACCTCCGCGGGGACAGAGAACGCATCATATTTAGCGCCTTCCTGCGAAACCAATCACTGGTCAAAACAGCAAAAAGAGAACCGTTAAGGACTTGAATATGACAAGCAACCATTTAAACCGTCTGACTAGGATCCCTGAATACACTTGAAGAGTGGACTAAAAAAGACTCAACACATTCAAACCATGCTCCTGTTAATAACCCATGCTGTCTTGAAAAAATAAGGACTTTCTCAGACTAAATTGTTTCTAAGTTGCTAAAACAACAAGATGTATTATATTATTCTGTTTCACTGGCTTTCGCTTTGTTCATAGTGAATTTGGAAGCTGAGAAGATCAAAATGTATTCTCAGGCAGAGGGAGAGAGTGATAAAGAGCTTGTTAAACAACAAAATGTTCTACTATGCTGTTTTATCAGTGCAATGTTCTCATAATTTGTAATACGAATGCCGTCTGTGGCTTGAATAAAACATGATGTACAGTGGCTGCACATGGGCTTTGCTTCCCGTGTGAGAGAGGATAGAGGGCTACAGGCTTTACACCGGTCATCTTCATCCAGCTTTAACAATACTAAAATGGAAATAAGTTTATGTGTCGTACATCTTTAAATGTGTACACCTTAGCAATGATTGCATGAGTGCAACATTATTGTGCTCAGCGAATACTATTCGCTTTTTTTTTCTTTGTCATAAAGACTGACACAATGCCCAATCAATCATAACTTACTGACACGCTGTTTTGGCTCCGCGTGGCTCAGCTGTAATTTATCATGTCATTTCAGCCCTATGTCTATCACTCAGACCCACTACTCAGTTATCCATATGAAGAGTGTCATCACGCAGCGGCTTGGGAAAACACATGTAAATTGGCGTGCAAATTAAGGAAGCATCTTCAGCAGCTCGACATCACGAGTGCAGCAATTTCAGATGGAAAGCTAGGTACGGAAATGCTGCTAACGGCACAAACTACGGCGCCACAGTGTTTCCAGAGAGCTCTGTACGTTACAGAAGTTGGTTAACTAGCTGACAAGTAAGTTTTCAGTCTGTGTGTTTAAGCCAGTGACTATATAAAGATGGATGAACCGTCTGTAATATCTTAAGTATTCTAGAACAGTCATGAATGACAGAATTATCTATAGAAACCCAAGCTGTATTTTTGTACCAGGCTGTAATTATGTATTTGGACTTCTGACAGACTGACCTTTGCAGCCAGCCTACTGTGGTCACTTTAGGAACTGCTTTACTGTTTTGGTGAAGGCAACCAGTCATGTCTAAACATTTCCCCCTGGAAGTGTCTCCTGCAACTTTCTGTATGTGGCTGCAGTGCTTTTCTTTTCTTTCTCTACTGGTACAGTTTTGTCTTATTTATGTTTATTAGCATGCATTTTCTCAGATTGCAATAAGTTTAGCTCTCAAGGTAACTGTAACTGGAAGCTGACTAATAAAAAAAAGATTCCATTCCACACATAAGAGTGAAACATATTAGTGCTTAGAGGAGAAAATGCAACATTACACCAAAAGAAACAAACAAAAAACATCAGAATACAGAGTTGCATAAAATGCTCTATGTCACAATGCTATGTCTTTCAAATTAGCACAAAATCAAGAGCAAATATTATATTTTATCTTCAATAAAATTTGTATTAGTATTATAAGCACTGAGTCTTTCAAATTATAGGCTGACTTTTTGACACAGTGCACAAAGTAGATTTATATCAAATCCCACATAGCGCCACGGTGTCACAATTCATTAATTACAGTGAAAAGCAACGAGAAGCGGCTTTGACTGATTCCTCATCACATCCATCATGTCTAGCGGGCCCTTACAAAAACAGGTGATTAACAGCATGTGGAAGAGGAGCTATGTTGGGTGTGAACGTGGTAGAGGAATGTAGAAAATACTATTGAGGGAGCAGAGCTTAGGCTATTTTAATAGTCATCATACACTACTATCTGCCTTTACACACATGAATTTAAGTGACATCCCATTTTTAATCCATAGGGTTAAATGAGACGTCAGCATACCCTTTGCATCTACAGTGGTATGAAAAAGTTTGGGCACCCCTTAGGAAAATCATTGCATCAGCTTGTCACTTGCTGAGCTTTTGAAGCAGCAATTTTATTTTAACAAATGTTATACCTTATGGAAACAGAAACATCTCAGTAGTGAAATCATTTTCATTGGTCCAACAGAAACATTTTTATTTATATTTAAACAAAAATAGGCATGTGCATAAATTTGGGTACCCCAAAGAAATAATTCCATTAATATTTAATAGATCCTCCTTTTGCTGCAAGAACAGCCTGTAGACGCCTCCTATAGCCACTGACAAGTCCCTGAAGTCTGGCAGGTGGTAGTTTGGCCCATTCCTCCATACAAAAGGCAATAAGTTCTTCTCATGGAATTCAGTGTGTTTTTTTCCCCATGCATACCTCCTCTTGTTCTGACCAAATAACTCCATCTTAGTCTCATCTGACCACAGTATTTTTTTCCATAATGCTTCTGGCTTGTCCAGATGTGCTTTTTCATACCTCATGTGACTCTTCTTGTGACGAACACTCAGGAAAGGCTTTTTGCGCATCAGCCTTCCAAAGAGCTTTTCCTGGTGCAAAGTGCGCTGGATTGTGGAACGATGAACAACTACACCATCAGTAGCCAGATGTTCTTGTAGTTCTCTGGAGGTGGTCTGTGGCTTGTCTGTGACCATTCTAACCATCCTTCGTCTGTGTCTTTCCAGTATTTTTTTTTATCCTACCACATCTTTCCTTCACAATGACTGTTCTTGTGGCGTTCCATTTCTGCACCACATTTCTGACTGTGGAAATAGACATCCCAAACCTTCTTGATAATTTCTTGTACCCTTCTCCTAATTCATGATAATGAATTATCTTAGTTTCTTGGTCAGTGGAGAGTTGTTTCGATGCCCCCATGTTGCCAGGAGCCTCGGACAAGCACAGCCAGCAATTGCCTTCTGTTAAATAGCCTTTTTCATGATTGGTTTTACCTGACTTTGTAATTGAAGGTCTCACAAGCTAATCAAAGCAGTTTTGGGCTGCAACATGTCAGCTACAAATCCCTACAGGTCTTGAAATCAATGTGATTAAAAAGGTGCCCAAACTTTTGCACATACCATTTTTTACATATTAATTTATTATAATAAAACTTTGTAATGATACTCTAAGAATTTTGATCTGGAAAACACTCAAATGTCTACATCTCTGTAGGAAATAAAATCTTGTTGCTGTGATCGTCTTTTATAAAGTTAGAGCAAATTATTATAAAATCTTAGAGGGGTGCCCAAACTTTTTCATACCACTGTATAACAGCTTCAACTCTTTTGGGAAGACTTTTCACAAGGTTTAGGAGTGTGTTTATGGGATTGACCATTCTTCCAGAAGCACATATTTTTAAGTTCAGACACAGGCGAGAAGGCCTGGCTCACACTCCCTCATCCATGTCTTTATGGACCTTGCTTTCTGCACTGGTGTGCAGTCATGTTGGAACAGGAAGGATCCATCCCTAAACTGTCCCCACAAAGTTGGGAGCATGGAACTGTGCAAAAAGCGTTCAGAGTTCCTTTCACTGGAACAAAGGGGCCAAGCCCAGCTCCTAAAAAGACATTTTATGAGGCTCTATATGCACTGTTCTTGAGCTAATCTGAAACAGAGTAAGTTTGGAGGTCTGTAGTGATCGAGAGTTGGCGACGTCTGCTCACTATGCGCCCTAGCATCCACTGACCCTGCTCTGTCATTTTACGTGGTTTTGCTGTCCCCAATCGCTTCCACTTATATACCACTATTATAATACCACTGATAGTTGACTGTGGAATATTTAGTAGTGAGGAAATTTCACGACTGGACTTGTTGCACAGGTGGCATCCTATCACAGTACCATGCTGGATTTCACTGAGCTCCTGAGAGAAACTCATTCTTTCACAAATGTTTGTAGAAGCAGTCTGAATGCCTAGGTGACTGATTTTATACACCCGTGGACATGGAACTGATTGGAACACCTGCATTCAATTATTTGGATGAACACCTTTTCCATTATAGTGTATTTTAATTACAGAGACATGTGTCTAGAAAGGTTCTGAATTACTTTGACAGCAGAAGAAATAGAATTAAAAAAAATAATGTTAAATGCAAGAGAATATTAGAAAATATATCAAAAACTGGCTTGAGATGAAATACAAGTCTGATGCTTTGAGAGTAATTTTGGTCTTTTATGCAATATTTAAACTTTTAAGTGGTGATACTGTTTAGACATAATACTTAGGTTCTTTAATCTTGTACATCTTGTACCTACAGCTATGTGCAGACTCCTATCATATACAGTATATTAAAGTAAGCAGCTGTCTCATTTTCGTCTGTGAGTGGTTGTTTATTATTTATATGTATTTAGATCTTCAGACACTAGTTATGGAGCAGTGTTTCCCCTCCCCTATTACCATTAAACTAAAGTTTATTTAATTTAAGTTTTTACATGGTGCTACATCCTGACAGAAGTAATTTAAAGCTACATTTCCTATGAAACATGTCTAAACCATGTTCTTTTATTAAACAAACTAATAGCGTCATG
Organism: Planiliza haematocheilus; assembly: GCA_005024645.1. Lineage (NCBI taxonomy): Eukaryota > Metazoa > Chordata > Actinopteri > Mugiliformes > Mugilidae > Planiliza > Planiliza haematocheilus. The sequence continues at coordinate 13,502,382 of SRSE01000465.1, forward strand.
TTATTTATCTTATTTACACAATAGGATGTCATTCCTGTCTCTACATGATGGCACATTTACAATTCTCCTCCCCCCTAAAGCCCGTCCTCTCAAAGCTGTAAACCTAGGGGAAACACTGCAGGGTAAAGAATAAAGCAGCTAGGTTTAAAATAAAACATCTGCTCAAAGCAATCACACTGAATGGCTCAATGACAGAGCTCTGACAAGCAGCTTCACATTCTGTCAAATTACTCCTTAACTTTTCCAAAATCCTAGCTGGTGAATATTTTCAGTCTCTTTAAACAAATGTATCAGTCTTTTTTTTTTTTTTTTTTTGGAGAGGGGTGGAAATCCATCCACATTTTTGCACTTTTTGCACAATTCCATGCTCCCAACTTACTCATGTGGCGTGAGTGTAAATGAAGTTGACACAGGAGTCACACAAACTAATTGATCAGCTCTGCAGCTCCCCCGAAGAAGAAGAGAAAAAAAAAAAATCAGGTCGAACATTTTGGCCAATCTATTTTCAGGCCCTGCAGCCCCATGGAGTACAGTCGCGGTCACAACTGTAAACAATTAAGAGGCTGCTGGAGAGACACTGTGACTGCTTGGTCATTTACACACAAGTGAAGAGCCCAAAGTGGGTGATAAACATGAAAGGTGTCCCTCTTTCCCGTACGACACCACAGTTGCTGCATTTACATGGACGCTAGTATTCTCATCAGAATAAAACCCCAGTAACAATGGAAATGCTCCATGTAGCCATCTTAATTAGTGAAGGTCAATGTTCTGATTGATTTTTCATGATCCCTTGTAAACACATTTATCTTGTCCTTGTAACCAGTATAATGTCAGTCAGGTTGATGCAGTATTGTCCGATGCTACTATCAAGCCAGCTGTGGGCAAGCTGTCTACTCAAATCTATTAAACATGTTCAATAGTTATAATTAGAAATTTGCAAAATCATATTTGCTGAATAGGTCACCCTGTATTTGTTGTTGTTCTTCTCATCAGTAGTACATTTTCCATGATGTGTTAAATTTAACACCAAAACTACAGCATGAGTGGACACCCTGCATCGAGGCTACTCAAAAGTTTAGTCCTCATCAGATGACTCTGACGTCTTTCTTAAATGACAGGTGTATCAGATTGATGCATCTATTTTTTGCACACAAGTTCATTGGGGTTCCGAAGATAGCATACCCACTCGGGCTATGGCATTCAGTTTATATTACTCTCATAAACTTCCCTTAAAGCAACCATTCCATTTTTTTACACTATTACATCTTTCAGTTTATTCTGAAGGCAATTTTTGTTTGAAGAAAAAAAAAGACAGTGCTAGGGTAAAATTGATGTAGGCTTGGCGTAACCTTCAGCGCATTTATCTCACTTTCCCTGGATTGAATCTGGAAGTAAATAGCTACAGCGCCTACGTTCCTATGTCCATGGATATGCATGTAAACACTGTGCAAGGTCATCTTTGTGTACGTGATTTGAGTGATTTATGATGGGGTCAAACTTCACTGTTCATTTTTAATTAAAAAGTTCGGCATTGCAAAGTGTATGTTCTCACTGTAAATGCCCCACGCGCCCCCAAAGGATCAGCCAGAGCGCAGTTTGTTCATTAAGGCACTTGGCCACGTTCCCAGTTGTCACTGCTAAAAACATAGAGGTTTGTTAAGTTCGAGTTAGACCAGCAGATGTAATAGAGTCTATATTCATGTCCTGAATCAGGATTGTGTTGTAGTGTGAGAAATAATGGTTAATATGAACATATCAGTTTCAAGTTTATTGTTAGCATAACATATTTGCAGGTTAACATCAATGAATGTGTCTGTGGTGTTTTGTCAGGTAGTTTGTTTTTTAATGATTGTTTAATTTAAACATAAGAATAAAGACTGACATTTTGTAAAAGTTAAGACTGAAATCAGTATATCTGCCGATATGTTTACGTCTTCTCTAATACCGTTATGCCACTGTATTTTTTTGTAAGTCATGGGGGTATAGTCAAGTCTATAGTCTGTATATAAAGTGGACACCCAACCTCAACTAATGCTGCGCTCCCCCTGGTGGCTGGCTGCAGTATAGGTAATAAGCGCCATCTCCTCCATGTTAGTGGATGGGACATAGAAACCATCCTTGACAAAAATGTATTTGACACTGTTTTAGTTTGGGCTGTCACTTTATGTACTTAATATAATGCTGACATACACTGTTCTGAGAAGTTTTATATGAATGAGTTATTTGACGCTATAAAAACAGGATGTATTATCATAATGATTGACAGTTGCCACTGACAACCACTCCATGAAGTGGTCCATTAGCATTAAGAGAGTAGGGAAACAGATAAAGAAATTAGTGCAGCATATAAGCAAGATGGTGCCATCCATATTGCAGGGATACTAGCATCAGTGTGGCCAATGGGAGGAAGTGGAGACACGCCGTTCATTTTATTTTACAGTCTATGCTCAAATCAGTGGCTAAGACCTTGTTCAGACCAGCTTATAATTAATAAGGTTTCCACGGTCACACTTTTGACACACACAGAGTTATTCTCAGCTTACCTGACTCAGGGTCACACTGGTGCTCGCAGGGATCCAGGAGGCGTCGTCCACACAGCTCGTTGACCCAAGGCCCGCTGGCATTCTGCTGGTAGTACAACAAGATCTGGGCCGGGTTGAGCCAGTCCGAAGCATCCAACTGGCTCCCCTGCAGCAAAATGAACCTTGAACCTAACCATGGGAAAGACAGAGCGGAGGGAAGACGTAAGAGATTGTTAGGGTCGAGTAGAAGGAAAAAGAATATGGACAGGGAGTGGAAACATAGCAGGAACAAAGATGACAAAGCAGGACAAAAGGAGAAGGAATGTTAAAAGGTTAATACTGCACATAAAAACTTGCATTGCATTGAACAATGTGAAACTGAATAACTGTAGCATACATACTTGGTCTGAAAGAGGATTTCTGCAATTTCAAAACCTTCTTTTAAAATTGTTGAAAAACAGAAGGACACGGGACAAACTCACCATCATAACTCAAATATCTCCAGGCAATTAACGACAAGTTAAACCCAAGTTTACTGCTCTAAAATGACAGGTGATGGTTAAGAAGAAACATTTGTCAAACCCTGCCAAAATAAAATGGTAAATGGATTAAAATGCATAAAATAATAATAATAATAATAATAATAATAATAATAAATGCCAGCTATTTTGCAGTTTATTTTTGCTTCATTATGAGCTTGACACTCTTGCAGTACTTTAATTTTATATTCTTTGGTGCAGTGGTTAGCACCATCTCAGCGACGTGCTTCTGAACCCTATAATGTGTGTGGAGTTTGCATGTTCTCACCCCACAGTGCCATAGGTGTGCATGCAAGTGCAATGAAACAAAGATCAAACAATTCTTTGAGATGTTTTCCCACTCATCCAAGTGCCACCTTCAGTTCTAAGTGACTGGGGGGGTTGGTTTATGTTGTTACTAAGAACATCTGTGGGTGGTCCCCAATGTGAATAGTTGTTTGTGTCAGCCCTGTGCTGGACTTATGACTTGTTCAGGTGTGCCCCACCTCTCAGCTGAGATAGATTCCACCCTCCTTGTCCTCTATAGGGGAAACCGTTATAGATAATGTATGTATGTATGTATGTATGGATTATTACTGGAACCGAAGAACAGCCAATGTGTCATATTTTGACAGCTACAGATGCGAAAGTAACATTTAAATAAAGCGATACCAATAATAACATGACTAACATTTATGTTGGTTGTTGTCACCATCAGACATCCAGCTGAGGCAACAGCTCTGCTGCCCTGCAGCCAAACAGATGCACCAGGAGTGAAGTAAACAGAGGCCTGGATTCTGAACACATTTTCCATGGTGTTTAGACAAATAAGTGATAAGATTAAAATGGTGAATATTCAGACACTGACAAGTGTATTAATATTTTATGTTAGTATATACTGGATTGATGAATTTGAGCTTTTGTTTGAGTAAAGGATTACAAAGAAGCTTTGCCTCGTCTCTTTCTCAATGGTGCAGTGGGAAATTGGATTTCCATGTATTTCTTGCTGAGTTAATGACTTAACACACAGCATGTATTTAATTCTGTTATGATCAGGATGATGGAGCTCGCAGATTAAATTGACTACATGTCTGTGGGGATACGACTGCATTGTCATATTGTTATTTAGTTACAGTCAAAGTATTGTAAGGAAAGTTACTCTGCTGACTGTTCACACAATGACACCATATGTTTTGAACATTATTACCTGTGGCATCGCCAAATGGCAATCAACACCTTGCTCTTTGCATGTGCCTCATTAGTGGTGCAACTGGCATAAGTAAAGGAATTCGTCAAATTTCAGCATTAGATCAATACTGTCAGTGATGATAAATGTGCAGTATCTCAGCTACACATTTGAGAGCATTATTAATAGCCAACATGTGTTACAGAAAAGGAGTAAACAGAAAAGTCTGAAGGCCATAAATGAGTTGAGAACGTTAATAAATGCCACTGCAATGCTGTTTGTTTTCTATGTAAATTTCTGTTTGAGCCTCTGCTCGGTGGAAGAAAACTGCTGAGCACCAGGGTAACATTCTGTTGCAGTAATGGAGGATAATGAGGCAGGGACTGCAAGTGATAGTGTTTCTGTTTAATTTCAAACCTACCTACTTATGCTTTAATTGTCTTGTTGTTGAACGGTGCAGCGCAGAACTTTCCGTTAAAAGGTGTAATCAATTAGTTACACAGAACACACTTACTGGCTGAAGTCTTGCAGGGTTTACAGCTCAGATGAAGTCAACTAAAGGGAGCCAGTCAAAACCAGGTTATTTTGTGAAACGTTTCCTAAGCGACTATTTGGGAAGAAAGAAAAAATGCAAGAAACCAGACAAGCAGAAGAATACAACATCGCTACCAGACAGTCATCGAGAGGCCAGGGGCCCTGGAAATCACGGCACAGCAGGCGTCACTAGAACACTTGATAGTGAGAGCTATCTGCTATGTAATCTCTGTAAATTAGCGGCAACGCTCACTGACCAAAGCCCTGTCCAACCCAAGCATATTTAATGACTTCTTGGCAGGCTGTGCGTGCCCCAGTTAGTGCCATCTCCTTTGATGATCCCTTTAGAACTAGATCACATGCTGCAAATGGCTGGACACATCCACTTAATGGTGTACAGTGATACAGCTGGTGGACAAAATCACCTTTGTTTTGCTACACTGCTTTTTTGTATGTCCACCAGCCATAGGAAGCCTGACAAACATCCCCAGCCCAACGTTTTATGGCGGTTTTTTCCCTGTGATATACAATAAATGTACTAAATGAATAAGTAAGAACAGCCTGATTCAGGATTTCATCATCACATCAAGTGTGACTCTCACAGGAAGCCCTGTATGCCTGAATAAACTTCCAAAGCAGAATCAGTGGAGTGGCAAAATGGATTAATACCTGATTTAAGGAACACTGTGCAGCACTTCAGTCCATGTCTGAATACGTCTGTTTGGTGGAATATCTGTCAGAATATCATTAACGAAGAATAAAAAAAAAGTTTCGTGTCATATCTAAAACTATTTAGAAATGATTCTTCTGTCATACTATGGTCCCATATCAGCGGCTTCTAGTATTCTGACATTCCTATAAAAGGATTTTATTTGCTTGTTTGTCATTGGCTAAAAGCTTCATGGGTTTATCATTCCTGTCACTCATTAGCAGCTGCCATACCACCTCCAGTGATGTTTCTTCAGATTCTATGAGTGAGTCTAAATTGCTCATTTTCAAGTCATGGCAAAAGACTGAGGGTGACATGAATCAGAGGTCCTTAGCCGTTATCAGTATGAGCATGTTCTGCACCAGTAGGCCACAGTGGAGTTTTAGAATCGTCAACATATCCAGTCGGAGATGACGGACACTGGCCACATTTTTATTTTACACTACCTACAAGTTGGTGATAGAGAAAAGTTTGTTTCCTCATTTGTTATGCATCTTCAATAGCAGTAGATATGTTACACCATGTAAACAGACAACTTCTTCAAATGATTACTTTCCACGATGTGATATGCGAGGAGAAAGGTGTGACTCTACATTCCTGAGCCTTTCTTAGCAGCGTTTGAAGGCAGACACATGCGCAGCTGTTGGCATTAATAGCTTTTCCCCCCAGTGGTGGAATCCAGATTTTCATTTGATTCGCCGTGACATCAAATCAAGTGTGATGAGATTGTGCAGACATTTATGGAAACATTCTAAATCGATCCCAGTTTTGTAATTCAACAGGCAAATTTGCAATCTTTCATCTCTCCTTTCAAAGTTCCCTCCCTGGACGCTTCCCTGGAATTTTAATATCTCCCTGGCAGGCCGGTGCGTACCACCGGAAAACAGCAGTGCTCCGAATCAAATCAGACCTCCGGATGATAGATGAGTGAGCCTAGTCACAGTCTATAATGTATCTGGACTGCCAGCTCACTCCTGTGACAGCTGAAAAATGCCAATGAGCCAGCAGGAGCCAGCGCTTGGAACTGGAGGTGCTTTTTTTTTGGTTTGTTTGTTTTTCTGCAGGTGCTACATTGAAATTCATTAGTTAGGTGATTCAAATAAAAAAAACTAGGAGGGGAATAGGGACGCAGGGTTTGCTGCAGGTGGTCACTACAACCTAGCCTCCATGTGCTCTGATGCTTTGAGGGCACATCTGTTGTGTAGTGTGACATGGGAAGCCCAGGGAGGGGGTGGTCGACCTGGCATTTACCTTTGTCTTTGAGAGAGCAAAGCAAATCAGCAGCTCGACCACAAAGCACACGGACTCAGCATGGGATAAAGCTGAACTCCCCGGAGAGCAGCATAAAAATGCCAGCTCAGCCCCATGGGGCTTTAAGTGTCCAGAGGGGTGCTTGGAAAGGCTGCATTCACAACCTGGGGCTGGAGTAAAGCCTTACCGTCAGCGATGAGGTGCTCTGGGACGTGTAAGATTACTCGGACCGAGAGGCTGCAGGAGAGGTGAGAGGAGTAAACCAGGCCGATCACGCAGCTGATGACACTGATCAGAGTCAGGGTGGTCTTATTGATGGGGCTCCGCGGGGAACCTGCTGCTGGGGACAAACAAGCGGGGAGGGAATGGGGGAGGAGGGAACAACAAGTGGTAGAGATATATGAAGCAGTGACCGTGCTTTTTCCCCTGCAACCCCTTCATGCCGTAAACATACAAGCTCACATCACATCCCACAACCTGCACATGAAGACATTTTACAAACAAGCCCCAAAAAAAGGGCTTAGCGCCCATGAAAAGGACCTTTGGATCAAAAACCTCAAGCCTCCGGGAGGTTCAGATGAGCTATGGCTCGGTGGCACAGGAATGAGGTTTTACCTTTGAAGGGTATTAACATCCACGCTGGGATGTGTGAGGGGGGGAGAAAGGAGACACGGGCCTGAATAAAAACAGTTCAGAGGTTGTTTTGCAACCTTCCCTCTTTCCCCTGCCTCTCCCTCTCTGCCAGAGTCTGAACGCTTCCCTTATCTCTTTTGCGCCAGAGTGCAACGCGAAAAAGTGTGAAACGGGACCTCATACCCAGAGGGGCATGCATACATGCACACACACAGGACGCAGAGAAAAAATAAAACAGTGACCTTGAACATAACCTCCGTGCTTTGTTTAAAGTGGCTATTTTTTCACTTGCAGAATAACTCTAGATTACATTGTCACTTTTAAATTACTCTGGCAGAACTTTCTCATTCAAAAGCTGCCCAAGGCAGTCCTTTAAACAAAAGCCAAAGTAGAAAGATGACCTATCCTATTATGTATGAAGCTAGTTTATTTAATCAGACGACACACCTAGAAACTGGATGCGGGGCATAATTCCACCTCTACAACTTCTGTTTCAAAGTTCACATTTCTGCCCCCCCTCAATAATATTACAGCACTTATTTTCAGAAGACAATTGGCTATCATATAAAATATTTCAGTCTTCTTATTCTTCTCTCATCATTCCTTCGATGTAAAGGAATACTTTTTGTCGTGCCTTGTGAATCATCCTTGGATCTAAACAACATAGTTAGGGCAGCGTTGCAGCCACTTCATTCTATTCTTGAACCTCGCTCTAATTAAAGGTGTTGGCTGCACTTCTGGAGGCATCGCCGTGTTTGTGACACCTGTGCACATGACGGGGGAATAATTGGCTTGGAGGCGTCGTAAAGGCGTGTAACGCCTCCTGACAGCAGCTATTATTTTGAGGGCATTGTGTTTTTATTTATTTATTTATTTTATGTTTTTTTTTTTTCTTCCACACCCCATTACTGTACATCAAAGCTGCAAGGACATGGCATGCTGACAGATAAAACGTGCTGCACCACTTCACTTTGACGGCATTTGCACAGAATCCTCCTTAGAAATAATATTTTCGTGTAATATTATTTCAAAAGACTGGTGTTGTTCATGTCGTGAGATGAGGCTAATATTGAAAGATCCTGGAAAAATCTAAAACCTCTGATCTCGTCATCTTGTTTGATTTCAGTAAACAAGATCGTCTATGCAGATGCATTGAGATCAGCGTCACATGCTCACAACCACTTTACGCACGCTTACGTAAACAGCATATACACAGATTCAATGTGTTTCCTTCAGGAGTCATACACAACACTAGTACCATCAACCTGCAGTATGCACTGGAAAAGTTACTGGTCATGCGTCGTGGTGAGAGCAATACCATCAGTCGGCGGGGTAAACTGTCTGTAGGTGTTAAAAGTCCTCCTTACCCCCTGAGCCCCACGCGCTGTTGGCGTTACCATTTCTCATACCTCGACTCCGGCGGCGACTGCGGTTTGGGTCGGTGTAAAAGGCCAGCTGAGGCTCGCTGTCTGCCTCCGTCCCAGAATCCCCGTCTGGGTTCAAGAAAGTTGAACCCGCTGTTGGATTCACACAAAAAAAATACACCTCTAATGAAAGGAAAAAGGTTCTGGAGCCATGATGGGGACTTTCTCCTCTGGTGAGTTGGCAGCCAGAACCTAACATGAACCCAGTGATGGATCCGAGCCTTAAAGTTTTCTTCAATCAATAATCTGTGTGTAGGCTAGTGCAGATGGAAATGCAACGTTATATGTATCACTGCTTAAAAAACACATCTTCCTTCAGCATACTTGGTTTTTGCTGCATGGCCTCCAGGGGAATGTAGTGTAAATGAAGCAGACTTTAAGCCTTGCGGAATGAAACCTTCACAGTGGAGACACCAAACAGATTTAGCCTAAAAAGTACAGGACTATTATAGAATATTCATTTAGGTACGCTAGTTTCAGGGTTGTGGTTTTGTACGTGCTAGTTCACTGCCATGGCTGAATGGGCACTATAATAGAACTGAGCTATTGTCAATGCCACAGGTGTGGAGTAACCCGTGCATTCCCTGATACGAGTCAAAATGGAAAAGAAGCACCAGTATGACAAAATGAAGTAGCAGGTATGAGTTAGAGCAACTGGGAAATGGTCAGTCATTATATACTGTACTCTCCAGTGTGATAATCACAACTGAAGTCTACTCCCCAGATCATCTTCTTCTTCTGTAAAACAATCCAGTGATTTGAGGACTTCTCTCATCACCTCCTTCATATATTACTGTAAGAGTGAACTATGTGGCTAAGGACCCAGTCACAACTGCGCGTACTTTATATACTTTTTTGTAGAATTCCTGAAATCAATAAAGTAAGTGCACACGGTTTTTCATTTATAAATAAACTTTAATGAATTTTACAAATGGAAATCCCGACTTGGCAGTGTGCAATGGAAACAACCAAAAAACGGCTGATGTTGCTTAGTTTATGCAACAATGTGTGATTCATTTCACTGTGCCACGTTCTAGTGGAGCTCAGCTCGCTCTGGCGGTGTGATAGCTTTTTTTTTTTTTTTTTAGAGGGTTAATAATTGTCTTATTACTTATTTTTGTGTTTTTACAGTAAAATAAAATGCCACTTGTTATAAGCGCGTCACTGTATGGAAAAAAAAAATGTTATGTTATTTATGTTATATGTTTTCTCACCCCTGGTTGAGTAAATCAGATCTGTGTAAATTGTATTTCTTATTTCTTGTTGCTTTTTCTGTCTTTGACTTGATCAAAACTAGCCCACAGGCACTACAAAGCACACATAAATACATGAGTTCTTAATCTTGGTATTGAAAGCTATTTAGTAAATGAAGCGAGCAAACCTAATGTGTGGTGTCTGACAGCTCTGGTTAACACCTTTCCATTTAGAAACAACTGTCTTGACTGAAGAGGTGACGCCTCTAAAGTTTACACAGAAAGTTCAGTATCAGCTTTGAGTGGGAGCGTTGGGTAACCCACTTATTAGATTTAAGACAGATTTGTCACCTTGTTCTTGCTCTGTCAAACTCCTAGCATCTCTGATTTGTGTTGTCATGATGTCAAGTGACTGATTTGTCATTCAGTCTAAAGAACGTTAGGAGACAGTGGAAGCTGCCCATCAGTAACACTTAAGAGTCCAAGGTGACCAATAGCCTAAAACATAAAATAGAACATTATGATCGTCCTCATATTGGAAAGGAAGGTGCAACAAATACTTGACTTTTTTATTATTATTTATTTAATATTATCTGTTATTTTTACATTTTTATATTTCCATGCAGAAATCTTACATTTAACACGATGTCCGTTTGCTGAACGATGATAACATTTCAAGTGACAACTTCACATAGTTTTGTCTTGAAAACAGGTGGCATTAACTGATTTGATGTTTTGTTGTTTGGCAGCATTTAGAGGAATCTAGACATCATTTCCATCCATATTATTGCACCTTATTATTTATCCTTCCTATGTATATAGTGTATATTTACATCCTTTTCTATTTCTTGTAGATTTGTACATATGCAAATCTTGTATATATATGTATGTTTTGCTTATAGTACTGTATTTTATTTATTGTGCTATCATTTGCTTTTATTAAACGTTTTTAGTATTTTAATTTTTTCTTAATTGTTAATGTGCAACAGAGCTACCGTGACCAAGCAATTCCCTTGTGCATCAATAAAATCAAATCTTTAAGTTTCAGTAGCATTACTTCAAAGTTAATTCTTATAAAAAAAAAAAGAAAATAGATGAAAATGAGACAGCGTGAAATGGAAAACATGAAACACTGATCTACACAACCAATGTGGCTTTGGTCTTTTGCTAGACAACACCAACATGACTCCTGTTTTTTATCCCTCTCCTATTTTTTTAGTTTGATTTCTCTCTCTCTTTATTTTATATTGCACTTAAAGTCCCTATGAAATACACTGTGAAATGTTTTTATATATAACTTTTATATATAACTTAATATAACTAAAAATAATAATAATAATAACACTGAATGTTACAATCATGGTGTTAAGAAGTTAACCTGTTATATATAACCTAATATTTGAAATAAGCGATGACTCGTCCTGCACTGGGGGGCGTATGCTAACTTTATGGTTTGTCAAAATTGTGACAAGGGCAGGAGATGGATCCTAAGTTCGTTTTTTTCTTAGTTTACCCCCCGCAAGAGTAAAGAAGAAAGGAATGGCAACACACATTGCAAAACAAATGGCAGAATGCATTGCAATTGCAATTCCATTCAGTGGTAAAAATTTGTAATGAATGGAACTTGACTGTTTGTTTGTCATTTAAAGCTACTGTCTAGGGATGAGGACTGGTGTTAACAAGTATGTACAAACTCTTTGAAAAACAAACTGCTCTTACACTAAAACGTGACTATAATGCAACTGCTGTAGCCAAGGGATTGGCTAAATTTAGAGAACATGTATTGAAGCTTGTCTTACAAGTATTAGCGGATTGCGAATGACAAAGTGAGAGGGGAAAAAAAAAAAAATCCATCAAACCGGCCAAGATTTGCTGCCTCAGCGGGATATATGTGAATCGAAATAAAATTCATGCTAACGTTGCTCTGTGACAAGAGCTTTCAAAAATCCCCAACCAAGAGGCGGCGTTTGATTAAACTGGAGACGATCCCTTAGAAACAATGGGGGAATGAGAACACAGTTGGCAGCGGTGTCAATGTGACAAACTGAGAAGGACTTTTTCATGACAAGCAGCTTCATCAGCTTTTTGTATTGTTGGTTTTGGAACAATATGCGCTGAAGATATGAATGTGTAGCGTAAATATTATTGGCAGCCATGACTATCTGACAGCACAGATGTTGGCGTTGCTTAACTTCACAAGTGGGAAGCCTTTTTTTTATGTGATGCTATTGTTTCAACAGCATTTCGCACGACTGATTTAATAATAAAGCAATATTCACTGCACACTTTCCCCCCAGACATCTTTGCTGGCAGGGAATAAAGTCCTCTGGAACGTTATTCATTGTGCTATTAAAACTCTGCAGTGGAGATACTATGAATAAGATCCTCCTTCACCAAAAAAAAGGGGGGGGGGAAGGTGGTTCTAGGCAACAAAGTAACTGCAAAGAAATAAAAAACAAAGGCATCAGCTTCAGTCCAAAATTCAACACGCAGGCCGCTTTATTTAACACGTGAGAGAAAAATATTTGAACAAAAAGAAATGTCTTATTACACCACATTCTAAATTTCAGGAAAATTTAATTCCTCTACAATGACTCAATTGTCTTCTTATGTTTGGTTTTTGATTATTATATCAAAGCCTGAGTATAAACAATTGTTCTGTTAATGCTGTTCTACTGCTACTAACACAATTTTTGACACTAAAGGTCATGTGTTTTTTTTTATTATGTGATCAACTATTTAGATAAAATACTTTATCTCTATTGCATCTGAAACAAACAACCCAACAATAGAGATATATGGCAAAACTGAGAAATGAAATCAAAGACAACATTGAGGAAGGTGAATGAGCCAAAGCCATATCCACTTTCTCCCACCATTTGCTCTCTGCAGCTATCATAGAGAACAGATGAAAGTAAACACTCCAATTGAAACAATCTCATATTTAGAAATGAAACAAGGAAAGTCATCCGGCTGTGACTGGACGCGTGTTAAATAAGTACCCACGTGCAAAAGAGCAGAACACGGCCTCACTGGATACGTCTAGTTTCTAGTATATGCAGTATAGAGAGAGACACTATACGTATATGGCAGGACTATGCATCAAGTAGACATCAAAACATTAGAAAATCAACAAAGTAATTTGAATTCCCTCTGTGGAAAACATGAATACCTGAACCAAATCTGATGCAAAGCAATCCTGTCAGCAGTATAGACGATGCTAGTGGAAAAGTCAGGGGAATCAGCAAAGACGGTAGCCGTCATTCTGCCACAATACCAAATAAAACAAGGAATAAATCCATATGTATATAGAAAAGTGTCTTTCCATAAGACTGACAATATATGGATAGGAATGGTAATTCACTGCAATTCATTCATAGCACCCATTTACAAATAAGAACCGAGGTATTTCAGAGATGGTTTCTCTTTTATGCATGCTTTATATCATGTATGGTCAGAATATTAGTCCTTCTGGGCCAGAAAGAATAAAACCTAAGCACATGACAACACGGCAATACACTGTATTTGTTGTATAAAACAGTCATCCACTTCTAAAAGCCTGCAAAACATATAGCAGAGGACACACAGCAAGTGTGTCAAACCTGCAACTCTCCTGCAAATCATACACTCTGGCTTGTGTTCTCATCAACTAGGTACGCTAAAAGGTTCCAAGTTCACCGCTAGCAGTTTGTCCTAAAATGACCAACAAAAAGCTCTTAAATATAAGAGCAAGCTCAAGCAAGCACTATATTGCCTGAGTTTACTAAGACCAATCTGAAAATAAGTGGGGAACGGGGTGTGTTCCATATCTCCAAACCTTACTTGAATGGACTGTGGGGCAGAAAAGGTCATGCAGTTGTGCTTTCCAAGTTCTGTCAAAAAGAAGGTCATTGATCCTGGCCACATTTAAATGAGACTTTGGTACAGAGTGGTCCGCTCATATATGAAGCGGTGACATCAAAGAAGGCAGTCCTGATTAGAAAAACAGATCATGTGCGAGCATGTCCCTTAGACTGATTGGATCCTGCGAGAGTACAGGCAGCTGACTAAGTTAGAGGAATTAGCAGAGCTGAAGATCACTGAGGCAAAAATGTCAGCGCAACAAACATGGATACTAAAAATCACCCCGTACTGAGGAACTGTTGCATTCAGGAAAGACCAATGGAAGGAGAAACACCGTTTTGGGTCAGTAATTGCCATCTCTTTAATCTATAGACGTTAAGTTTGACTTAACGCAGGTTCAAATTAATGAACATATTATTGATTCATTGGTTGAACTGATAATTCAAGAAAATCAAAAGTATTCAAATCATAAATGGACTAACCAAAGGAGATAAAGAGGAAAAATGAGCAAGTACTCGTCAGTGTGTAGCCATTCATGATATGGTGGACGGTAACATTGCTCTGCAGGGTTAATTCCAGGGTTGGGTATCGAGAATCGAGAATCGATTGGAACCGGGACTAGCTTTGCGATTTTCCCGGAATCGTTTAAAAGTTTAATTTTCGATTCCTAGTTTCGATTCCCAGTCCGCCGACCGGAAGAAGAAACCGCTGAACACCAACGAAGAAGCGTCCACCGGAAGTGTTGGCTTAACCGAACGTCTATTTGAACATGGATAACGTGCGTCGGAGGTCCAAAGTGTGGCTTCACTTTTCTAAACAAAATGTCTCGGCAAAATGCAACATCTGCAATAAGATTGTTTCGTGCATAGGAGGGTGCACGGAGTTCATGGAGTACATAAAAATGTGTGCCCCGTCTTTGGTGCGCTGCGCCGGCCGTCCTCCACTGCCTCTTCCTCCGGCTCTAGCTGCACTGCAGTCCGAAACAATACATATACATTAAATAATATGTGCGCCAACATTAACATCTTGCGGAAGCTAACAAATTAGCCCACATATTTTTTTTCATAGACAATTTAAGACCTGAGATTGCGAACGTTAGCCAGGCTGATGACTCCACGACTCCACGATGTGCTGCGTCTACTCCGTTCACCATAGCGGCAAGAAGATACAGTACAGGAGCACAGTAACATGTTTAAGTACCTGCAGCATCATACACTCATGTGCAAATGTGTTTTCATGAGATTTTCAAAAATAAAACTTGCAAGGGAAGGATACCCCTGTGAAAATATATTCATAAATTATAATATTTCAGTTCATAGATTTGATATTTATATTGTAGCCCTGTGAGAAATTCATAGTAGGCTAAAGTTCATAAAAAGGAAAAAGTTCATCGATTTAAAACTGATGGATAAGGTCAGACTATTTCCTTCAGAAAGACCGGTGGCTAGCTAGCTCATTTAAAATATCCTAAACTTTTTTTGACCCTGCCTCTTAAAAGAATCGGAATCGAAACAAGGAATGGGAATCGGAATCGTTCAAATTCAAACGATACCCAACCCTAGTTAATTCTGACAGAAATATCTAAATATTGCAGGCCATATTCCTCATGGCTTTGGTTTAAGAGCAAGTGATAATTAGCAAGCATTAGCATGCTAACACACTTAACAATGGTGCTTGAAATGGTCACATATCTCACGTTTATATACAGTAAGATACATCCTAGCCTCCAGCATATCACAGTGCACGTTATAAAGGTATCCTCAGATTTTAGTGCAAAAGCCCACTGTACCTAATCATCCTCACAGATGTATTTATGCACATCCAGACAGTCAGTGTACGTAAGGTGTAAGCGAGCGACTGACTGCATTAATTATGTCTGTTGGAGGGTACCATTATATCTATGTTCAGCTCAGCCTCGGAACCCACCGGCAGCTCTGCTTCTCAATTTGTGCCGCTTCTATTCACAATTCTTCATTTGCTTTCAGTGCAGTTGTGACGATTCGAAACTTAGTTTTGTGTCCCTGTGAATACAGTCAGTCTTAATGCTTGACAAAGGAGTGAAGTGAATCAGGATTACTGACATATTTCCTGTCAATCAACCAATGCATTCAAGCAAATTTACAAAATGTTACCTAAAGAATCAAGAATCCCAAAACTGTTAATGGGTAATTTTATTATTATTATTATTGCAAATACTAGTATCGTACTGAAAATCTGCATCACTGGTGAATGATTACCAGCCCATTCATTACAGAATATTTTAAAATTCCACTCATACTAGTTTAAAGCAAATTTTTAGCACTGCTAATAGTCTGAAAAACTCTAATGATGAGGTCAACTCAAGTGGACCACAGGTAACAGTATTTCAGAGATATTCCATTCACATTTTCATCTTCACAACTACAAGAAAAGGCTCTTTAAACACCTGAATAGAGCAGAGCTGTCAAGGGCGGCTTTGAGTTTCAAAGAGAAAAGAACATTAACACGGCTACACTGTAATGGATCCACACTAAAATAACCTGGAAGCAGTTCAAAGTGCATGTCTCTCTGTGATGAACAAGAGACAGTAAAGAGAAAATGTACCTTACAGCTTCCGCGCTGCATGCTGGCCTATCACAGATATGGAGCTGGGATTTACTAAAAAGACAAATGTTAAAATGAAACAAAAAAAAGTGATATTAACATATCAAATCTGAAGCGTCACTGAATCAAAGCTTATAAATTCTACAGTCTGTGGGGGAGTGTTCTTTTAAATGCTTTCTAAAAAACAAGTCCATGGCATCACAGGGCTCACAGGTTCGGCGCGGTGCTTACAAGTAGTTCTGTTTCATCGCTCTCCACGGTTTCCTTCAACATCTCTCACCAGGATGGTACTTGAATTGTAACGGTGTGTCCCTGCCTGACTTACAGAGAAGAATTAAAGCGTCTCCTGAGAAATTAAGACTCGGTCACACACAGCAGGCATTTGTCAGCGTTTGCTAAACGTAGGCGCTGTGCTCAGTGGCGCCATGTAGACGGGCCCCTCTGAATGTTCACTACAGGATGCTCACCTGGAAACCAGCATACACAGCAGACACGAGTACCTCTTGCAAACCAGAAGATATTATGTCCTGTGCTTCACAACTCCATAAATATGGAGCTGTGCTAGAGATGGGCAGAAAGAGGCCAACGACACCAGAATGACAATCCACAGTAAAAGAGTGGAGTGGACATAAAAAAACAACAAGTCATTCCAACAACAAGAGCACTGATCCCAAGAACAGCTTTTATGTAAAGAATCTTTTGAAACAGGATTGGAATCACTCCCATCCTTTTTAAATAAATCAAATAAATACACTTTGGGCAAGTCAAGGAAAAAAACTCACAGAAGAGCTGATTGCTTTTGGTTGTTGTTTTTGTTGTTAAATTAATGCTTTTACAGAAAACTTCTCTCACAATGAGGCTGATGAAGAACTGATGAAAATGGCGGCAAATGAGCTGCTGATTATTCCTCTGAGTGACTCATAAAATCACCAGAAAAATCATCAGAATGCTGCTAATGTTAAAGGCATTCCTGACAAGCGTCAAGGCAGGCAATTCCTTATGGCCCCGGGCCAGTAGGCGTCTGCCTGACACAACTGTGTGCATGACTTAAAGTACCTAAAGTAGTCCAGCATGACAAACGTGCCAAATCCAAAGTGAAAATAATTTATCGCCTTGGGGGTTTAAAAAAATAAAAATAAATTAAGAAAAAAAAAAAAATGAGGAGAAAAGAAAGCAAGAGAGGGATAAGTTAGGCACATGATGATGATTAATACTACAAAGCTAACTAAATGCTCCAAGTCCAGTCTAAACTAAGGGTTAAACACGATTTACTAGAATAACTTCCCCCTTTATTACATTATTTCGGCAGTCTGACCAGCTCCATTTACCGTGACCAAGTCTAGCGCATCTGCAGAAGGAAGATGTATATTTAAATCCTGCATTTGGATTATCAAACGATTAAATCATAGCTATGAAAAAGCTGATCTGGTGAAGTTAGCTCCAACACAGCTGACTTCTAAACATACAAGCATAAATAACTGCTAAGTCATTAGGAAAGACAATGGATGTATGTCCATGTGTCCATGTGTACAACTAGTAAAACCATGCAGTTTAACGTATGCAAAATCCAAAGTGCATCCATGTCTCTCTGACCAAGACAAGAACAATGATGGATTCATTCCAAGAAACGGTGCTATGCAGTGTTCGATGCTCAGTAGAATCAGTGTATAAGAAAAAAAGAAAGAGGACACACATACTGGATGTGAGAGCATACAGTATGAATATGAAGGAATAATTTCAGTGTTTGAAGGCACTACAGTACCATGGGACAGTTTCTAGCCTGCGGCCAATACTCATTTTTTGTTTAACCACGGAACCCTGCAACTTTGATTCTGCTGCTACAATAAACTGCCAAGAAGTCAGCGTTAGTACTGAAACTGATGTAATTTGCAGCTATAGTGCAATGTAGCCAATGTTGCTATATAGACCCAGGTGTATGGCACAGCAGACACCAGCACCCAGGTATCCATAGCCACAAATGCCATTTGCACACAGCAGAAAGGCTTTCTAATGCGTGGTTAACAGTGTGGGTTCATTTCAACTATTGAGGCACTACTGAACATTAATGCAAAATAGTGCACAATAAACACTGCCCTGGGCAATAAACAAAAAGTGTTTACAGTACTGTTTAACCAAATCAGTTGAATTCTGACTGCACAGTCGAACAAAACGCGCAAATCAATAATTTATGTGGGAAGATGATTATTTTCAGCTCTGGGGTGCTTATTTTTTATTCCCTCCATGACACCATGCCATTTGGTGAATATTGTTTGGTAAAGAAATACAAAGGCGAGCATTAGTACAATTTAAAATCATGGATTTTCCTTTCAGTTTTGGTGTAGCACAAAATGAGAATCAAATTTACCCCACTCCCCTCAAAAAAAAACAAAAAACCTTGATGTTCTGTTGCGTCCCTCAAGAGCTCACAATAATGATTTGGCAGCTTCCTACTCTCTTTGTTTTAATTAAATTTACAAAATGTGAGAAGATTCGACAACACAATATGTGACGAGGCGCTTTATTTTTCCAACTGGGGACCAAACAAGGAGAACGAGAGGGGCTCCAGAAGAAACAGTGATGTCTGTCGAAGCATTGCCTTCAGATGATTGCTCATATAGCGTGACCTGACTTTATTCGCTCCAATTATCCGAATCACTTTTATGTCGAATTATTTAGACCGAGGCAAAAACAGTCAAAGTAATAATATTTTGGCAGTTGCATGGCAGGCTTATGATTTGAATTCACTAATACAAAATCTAATCAAGAGTGGAAATAAATCGATTGGTGGAATATTCCCATTGTAAAGCCCACGGAAAGAATCTTTATATTATTGGATAACAATTATCTTAATGCATTTCAGTTAGGTCTACCAGGATCAAATGGCTTGGTTGTTATGCGTGAGTTACTGTCGCAGCTGAATACAACAAAGCTTTGTCGGGTAGTCGAGAATACTAACATGCATATCCCTAGGTTTGATGCTAATATATGGCTTTTCCTGTGCAGCCTTTAAATGAAACCTAGAACAGCAATGCCTTACAGAACACAGCTCATGGGTGTAGCCAAACCTAGTATAACCAGCACTGACAACAACACAGAACTGAAAATATATATATTTTTTTTTCTTTGTCTAGCTTTTCTATGCCAATAAGCAGTCTTGTGAAAACATGCTAGATTCACCTACCAGCAACAGTCACAGGTGAAATGAGCAACAACAATACGTATAGGCTCCTCCAGTTGGCTAATGATGGCTCACTGATATGGCCTAATGTTAATAATATGAATAAGGTGTAGGTCTCCCTTGTGCCTCCAAAACAGTTGTGACTCATCAGAGAATGGACATGGTCCTTCTGAGGGTGTCCTGTGGTGTCTGGTAACAGAATGTTGTTAGTGGGGGCCTTTGGGTCTTATGAGTTGAGGGGAGGGGCCTCTGTGGATCATCCCACAGATACTTGATCAGTTTGGGATCTAGTGACTATGGAAGCCAGGTCAACACCTTGTGCTGTTCTTCATGTTTTTTTAGTTGTTCCTAAACCGTTTCTGTGTGTGTGTGTCTGTGTCAGGCTGCATCCTGCTGGGCATGGCTAATGCCATCAAGGAGTGTCATTGCTATGGGGTGAGGGTGCCTGGTCTGGGCTAGGTGGGTGCTACATGTCTAGGTAATATCCACATGAATTGTAACATGATGGTCAATGTTATTTATGTCTCC
Source organism: Planiliza haematocheilus (assembly GCA_005024645.1). Taxonomy (NCBI): domain Eukaryota; kingdom Metazoa; phylum Chordata; class Actinopteri; order Mugiliformes; family Mugilidae; genus Planiliza; species Planiliza haematocheilus. The sequence goes on from SRSE01000465.1 coordinate 13,522,484, forward strand.
TGTCAGTGGTTTTAATGTTGTGGCTGACCCCTTTATGCATGTATGGGTACAATATTCCCAATGGAGCGTCAACCGCATCCAACAATTTAGACAACATTATGTATATGTATTTATATATGTGTAGGTAAATTGTTCAGTCCACAACTAATAAGGGACAAATTATGCTCCCCCTCAGCAGTGATGACCATTAAATACTGATGGGGGGCCCGCAGACTTGGACCTGCCCTCTTCACTCCGTCCAACATTGCTTTCGCTCATTTGACAACTTTGGTACTTTAAGTTGCTTTAGAAATAACTCTGGAGTACATTAAATTTGCTGACATATTGAGTGAAGAGAAGCGCTCGGGCATCTTCAGCAAAAAAGGAAAGAGTCATTACCTTACCTGCCTCTGCCATGCACAAAAGTTGTCCACTGAGGGCACAATAGCTCTGTCTGTGCATATTTCATGACAAAGATGAAAATAGTTGACTGGAAACACCAACTACAGCGACTCAAAACGGCATGAAGCAGATCTAATTGCCTGCTTAGACAGCCTCATTCCTATGCAGCTGGCTTTGGAGAATACTAATCTGTACCTGGAAGCACTGCAATTTCAAAAAAGTGTGTGTGTGTGTGTGTGTGTGTAGTGCATTAGGAAGCAAGTCCCTCTGTTTTCACACACCGAGATGATACTACTGATTGAACAATTATAATGAATGCACAGGGATTTTTCCATATTCTGTGTTTTTACAGGAAGAATAAACATAGTGTAACAAAATTAATTGGAAGACCTTTTCTTGTCTGAGCACGGAGGTAAAGAGTCAGTGGGTATGGTGGCTCAGGGAGAACACACAGACCAAGGCTTTGTCCAGACTCTCAAAGTTGAGAGGAAGGGGAAGTGATGAAGAGAGAGAGACAAGAGAAGGACTACTGAAGGAAATATTGCAACAGACTAGACGTTTATGCATTACATGGTGGATGTCACATGTGTCTCACAAAGACCTTTGACCAACATGCAGTAAGTTCATAGCTTAAAGTTTCCATGTGTCATTTAAATCCTACAATTTCTTCTGACAATTTAGGCTGGTATTCCATTTTTCAGCTTGTGTGCAACTTTGTAACCTTGCTCCATGGCTCAGGTGATAGAAAGGGATGTAGACTAATTGCAGGGTTGGTCCCCCCACATGCCAAAACGCCCTTGGGCAAGACACTGAAGCCTACAGAGTTGATTCCAATGGCAGGCCAAACATCATCTCCACCACTACTGACGAAGGGCGTATTAGTGAGAACAAGTAAATTAGAAACATTTGTAAGATGCGTTGTACTGGGTGTAGGAGCAAAATATGTTTCACCTGCATAAGAAGGACACGGTCTAAATCAGTGTCCATGAACAAATGACTAAGAGAACCTTTTGTGTGCCCATTACTTTTCTGATAAAGATAAAGGTCTCAGTACACAGCTATGTTGTCAAGGTCCAGTATGTTTTCAACAGTGAGGGCTCAGTCATCTTTTAAGAGTTACCTCCATTATAACTGTCAGTCAACCAAACAGGTTAGAGGCTAAGCCATGTTTAGTGAGATCTCCACATTGTGGCAGCTGGATTACTCTAAAAAGTGGGAGGTTTAAGTCTCACAGAGCTGTTTCGGACTTAATACACATATGTCTGCATAAGACAGAGTGAACAACTGCACTGACATTTTAGTTATCCTCTCAGCCATGACAGTTCTCCTGGCTAGCAAGCTTGCTAACTTGCCTCCTCAGTTTTAGACTTTTACATCATCTTCCTGTTACATTATTTAACTGTGCTGTGCAGAGTATCTGCTATTGATCAAAAGCACACACTTGTACTTCAGATTCTTCAAAAGTTAATTTTGCATCGTTTCATAGCAAATCAAATCAGCTTTATTGGTCATGTATTCATGTACACACAGTCAATTTGTTCCCAGCACTGGGTCGCCATATCAGACGCCAGAGTCAGAGTTTGGCAGGGTATGTGCTTACCCAAGGTACCACAGCCATGAACATAAATGGGGTCGCACCAGTCGTGGTCCCAAAGCTGTTTATTTAACCAACAGTCCACGCCAGAATGCGCCCTTGCAAATATATGGCAAGCCAACGCACACACCTCATGTGTTCTGTCTCCTCTGTGTCAGGACACTTGTTGTCCCACACATTCGCTGCACTGAAAAGAATAAGAAGACTGTTCTTGAGACAACTGTAATCCCAGCTTTAACGTGAGCGTTCAACTCTTTCATCATTGTGATAAGTCTCGCAGACTAGTTGGGAAGGCAAACTTAACTCTGTTGTTTGTAGTTCACTGCATTCATGTTTTTGGTCACTGGAGTTTTTATTATTCCAGCATCCACGTTTGGTGCAACCAGCAGTGCCCTACTCTGCTTTCTGTTGGTTGCATTTTCTTTCTGCTCTCCATTATTGATAAGAGGGTTTGCTTTAATGTTCTTTTCCTAGACTCCGTTTCTCTGATTTGAGCCACATTCACTGAATGAGAATAGCCATGGTGGCTGCAGGTGTGCACTGAGAGAGTCAATGTTAAACAAAGACACAAAGAAAAAGAAAGAAATACGAAATAATAATAATAAACTAAAACAAGAGTCATGTTGGCTTTGCAGTAATCATGAATGAAATACAATGAATGAAAGTGACCGGCTGGCAGAACAAATACATGAGTGAAATAACATGCACAGATGAATGTATTGTATTGTGTTTGAAAAAGAAAGAGTTACTGTGCACCGCACACTTTTTATTTTGCTGGAAAAATAAGTTTATTTCTAGAGTTTCTTTGCAGCGCCTAACAACACAGAATTGTTTTTAATTGGGCTGAGAATAAAGCATCTGTGCAGCCGAGTATGGAGGAAAGTGAATTATGGTCTGAGGTCAACTGGAAACTTTCAAAATGACATTTTGAAAATGTCGCTGCCTTCTTTTTCTCTTGTTTATCATTTATGGGATAATGTCTCTCTATTTCATCAACTGTAACCTCTCTCTTTCTCTTCATTTCCACTGGTCCTCAATCCTCTCTCATTCAGCACAACTCCTGCATTGTCACAGCTCGGGAAGACAGAGGTGAACGAGGGAAAAGATGGGGGTTTGTGATGATGACGGGTGGGTGCCAATTAGCGACACATAAAATACACGTAAGGCTTGATAGCAATGGCAATAAGAGAAGAAAAAGTGTTATATTTATGTTATTTCAATAGACGTAGATGATGTATAGGTTTCACATCCATACCACATTCATATTAGACATTGTTTTTATTTCATGTCCAAAGGGCATTCATATCTCAGGATCATATTGGTATATATATATCACTGGATTTATCATTAGTGTTCTGCAAAGACCTCATGGATCCAGATTTGACTTTTACAACGTTGCCTTGTGCTCTTTCCCAGTATGATTGATAACTTTTGTCCAACAAGTTGAAAATGTCTCGGGCGTCCTTGGGAGTTTTCCAAAGGGCATTCATGATGTTGTCAATGATTAAACCTGTGGTGGCATTCAGTGACTTTCTGTGACTTCTTGTCGGCAACACAACTATGAGCGATAAACATGTTTGAGATAAGAGATGTTCTGCAGAGCACTGATTGCAAAGCTGTGGTAAGATGAACACAAAATATATTGGGCTTAATTTTTAATGAGAAATGGGTATTCTTTATTCCTCCATCAAGAATTAACTTATGGAATGACTTTTAAGTTGATTCTGTAAGCATCTAAACTAAGATAATGCAATGTAAAAGTAAAATTGACATGTTTTAATATGAAATCAATTCTGAAGTCTGGTATTAGTTTTGTTTAGTTTAGTCAGAGCCTGTGAACAACAGACATTTTGATCACAATTATGTCCACATTTCTGTTTAACTTTTTCCCTTAATGTTCACTTATGACAAAAGTAAATTCAAATTTCAGTTTGACTTTAACATCTGTAAGGTCTTGCCATTCTGTCACTACTCTCATGAGAAAACATTTTAAATGGGATTTAGACGTATTTTCTAAAATACAATGGTTCAGTTCCTGTGTCCTTGTATACATGTAAAGTTACAACTTTGTATCTGCATTAGCATTGGTGTTAAATATGAGCTATTTTCTTCTGTTCTGTGTCAAACCGCTAGAGTAACTCACCACGGGTGTTGTTGGAGAGACGCTTGCGTTGGCTGGTGGAGGTGTTGTGTGGAAGCAAGGTGTTCTGCTGGTGGTTGCTGTCGATGGGACTTGTGGCGATGATGTTGTCCTTGTACTTGTTCATAAGGGCCAACTTGGTGTTGTCACTCACTGCAGAAAAGTAGAATATAAATGGTGAAATAAATACTAAGGAAAACAAACTACACTAAATGTTTCTGAAAAAGAGAAAGCACACACTTTCTCATGTAGGTTTTAAAACCACAGAGTACCCAGTATGACGGTTAGTGATTCTAAGAAAACACATCCAGTATGCTGTTTACTGTTGAGAAGTCAAACTGCCAGAATTAAAGAGTGAGAAAAGCTGGCATGAAATTAAAACTCAGCAAGGAAATACAGCATATTTAAATTGTCATAGGATAAAATATTCTTCTGTAAATACTGGGAGATGAAGTTTCAGGGAAACCATAAAATTGACCATTAGAGAACACAATTTCTTTAGTATCCTTAAAAAAGTACTTACTATGTGAGCCATTATGGCAAAGCTTTGGTCCAGAAGTGGAATACTTGAACAACTATTTAAATGGCATGTTATATGCTCACAAGTTAAACCTTCCCAGCACCAACCATAGACCTATATCCGGACAACGCGGCCCCACTTCCTTGCACTGGCCAAACTTACGCTACGCTATTTTTCCCAGGTATACGGCGGCGCCATCTTGCGAGTTTGAAGCCAGAGTCTGTGCAGTGCGGTACGGGAGTGGAGCCACGGACGTTATCGATGACCCGCCCACACTTCCTCCAGACTCACTTGTGTTTTTGTTTAATAATACTGTGCTCTGCTCTACCTCAACCAATTACAAAGAAATGTTGGATTATATAATGTTCTTATACTTTTTATTTTTATTCCAGCTCTGACAGTCCCACAGAACCGCTTCACGGAGCGGTTGGCATGGCAACTTGTGGTTATCACTCTTATCAGAAAATGGAACCTTGAGCATGCGCCAGTATTATATTAACTACCTAAACTGTCAGAAACCATCCTGACAAAAAATAAATAAAAATATAGGCCTATATATATATATATTTGACGTTTTTTTTAATTTGGCTCAAGTCCCATCCACTAACATGGAGGGGGTGGCGCTTGTGACATACTGCTGCTAGCCACCAGGGGGAGTTCTACTTGCTGTGGCCCCAAATTATCCTTAAGTGCAGGACTAATTTAGCATTTTAATGGACAAAGTTCCATTTATATTGGGTAACATTTAAAGAAGAGATATGTGTTACATCAAAGCAGCAACACTTGTAGACATACTGCATGCTAACCTTATACTGAAGCAATTTAGATTTCATAAGGGCCAAAAGAGATATATAATTCTGATATTCACTTGTTCATGTATAAATGACTATTCAGTTATTCTGAGAATAAAGGTCAGGACAGCCAAAATATATTTACTAAAGTCTGTGTTATTGTAGTCTGAATTCCAGTGCTATTTTCTCAGTGACCTCTCCCATGTTTATATTGTTCAATATTCCATGCATGGCCAGCTGCCTGCATTTTCTATTTCTCTAGTTCATTGTATTAGCCATCTTAAATGCATAATGCACAGGATTACTGCGCTTCCATCAGCGCCACAGCGGGTCTGTTTGGGTTTTATAGGTACACTGTGCGAGAGCGGCATCACCGTAACTGATCTCTTAATGAATCAGAGAGCTGAATCTCCTCTTAATTGAAATTCAGAGGGTATATACGGCACCTGCATCAGAACTGCTCCCTTTTTTGTCATAATATTTTACGGAGAGCCTCTCTGTGCATACACCGATTATGAAAACTACACTGACTAAAACAAATTCCTGGCAATCGTGCAAACCTTTTGATGATTTCAAGAATGAAGAATCAAGTCGTCGATAGAAAGCCTGCAGATTTGACGTTTGTATCCAATGTGCAGTCTACATCCAGAACTAATAGTGTCACATTGATTTTGAAAACAAAAGAAAAGTGGCTTCATTGAGTTACACTGGCTAAATATTGTCAGTATTCATGTTTGTGAAAATCCTCAATCATTTGCCTTATATTCATACAGATTATTTCTTGCCCAAGGAAGAAAATAAAACTTGTTATGTGTGTTATTGAACTAAAAATCCCATGAGTTCTATTTAGATTTGCACTGCAATTACTGAAACTGCTTTAATATAATCATACTGTCCTCCGCTATTAGCAAATGTAACCTTTCTGACATAGTCTCTAGTAACTTTTTTAAGGAAAGAAAAAAAAAAAGAACGAAGAAAAATAATTTTACTCATTAGATTCGCATCACCTTCTGACACATCAAGTAGTTAGTTCACAATATTAACTTATCAGAGAAAGTGGCGGTTGTTGTCATGGCATTGTGCTTTAATGGCATTGAGGACCATTGTGGTCCTAAGATTTGTCAGAGTAAGCAAGTAATCTTGTTTGGGCTTCTGGATGTTTCCTGTTTTTTTCCCTTGTTAGCTTTACATCCTGCCCTTGTCCTTGTCCCTAACGGCAATTATTTATATGTGTTCTGGTTTGTACACCATCAGTCACTGCACAAATACTACTGTATCAAGTTGAAGTACGCATCATTTTGACCAGATACAGTCCAAATACCAAATGCGTACTTGCTCCTTCCATTGTAGTGACGACGCATTGTGAGGTAACTTGCATGGACTAGGTAGGTATCCCAGAATGCATTTCACATTCAAGTATGCTGCTTCCCATCCTCCAGACAGGAGGCTCGTTTTCAAGTCTGAACTACCAAGTAGGCAACTCTGGTATCCGTATACTGAACGCCCTATGTGATAGTTTGCTCCACCCCCACATTTCACCTGTGTTTCATTACCCCCGTTAGTTTCATGTGCATATATTGTGCGTTATCTTCCTGGATGTTCCTGTTGTGCGTACCTGAAGTTGGACCTAAAAATGACTCAATGCACCCTATACTACAAATGTTCACAGTTGCTGTAGTGCAGACACACAAAAGGTGATACCTATTACATGAGTTCCAGGAACTGTCAAAAGTTCTCATATTGTGCCTATGTTAAAAAATACTTCTAAAGCTTTACAACCAGAAAAGACATGGAAACATTTGCACTAAATGTTTCTGATTTGCTATAGGAATTCAAAGAATTGTGTCATTGTCTTCACAGGGGACCAGATATATTTATTAGGTAAAAATAAGATGCAGTGATATAGTATCATGCAGATCTGTCAATGTGCTCTGTAAACAAATCATATTATCACCGTTATGACGATGCACATCAGGTCTCAGCTGGACAGAAGTGCCAACTTCTAGGTTAGCTTAAGCATCAAAGCAGCATTCACTGCTCACTTTAAGCCATGTCAAGACAGGGATTCTAATATACTGGCTTTGAAAGTAACTGCTAGCCAGTTACAACAGTTACAACATGTTGTAAAGGACGCAGACGCACAGCAGCATTAGCATTCATTTGAAGCATCTACTCCTTGGTTGGGCTTTTCATATAAAGTGAATTTTTTTTAAGCTTTTTCTCCCGAAAGCTGTTAACTATGTGTGAGAATGGGCCATTCAGTAAACATTCTCTAGAGATCAGAAGCTGAAAAGCTACAATAAAAAGTAACTCTGCAGCAAATCATCCGAGTTCAGGACTAAAAACTACCCCTATTATATCTCGTCCGTCCCATCTAATGTTAACAGAAGACATATTTAGTGCAGCTTTAGGGCATTTATTCATGTTTGTTTTGCACTTTGTCTTTTCTGACCTGGCGGTTTGACCATCAGTCAACTTACCAGGTGTAAGGTCCATATTATTCTTGTCATTACAGCCCTGGAGGGAGTCCAGGGTACGGGTGACTTGGCTGGAAAATTCCTCCCCACCATTCATACACTCCCGCTGCAGATGGTGACGCAGGTCTGTGATGTCGTACTCATACCTGGGGACGAGGTTGAAATCAGTCAGCGTAACATTATCTCAATGTATCTAAATTGGAGTACATGCCACTAAGCGGCTCATGTGCTTGATGGAGCAGAGATTTCCAAGTGTGACAGAATGAGTGAGAAGTGAGAAGGTGAAGACATCTTTAAGCTTTTTCCAAACTACAAGTGTGCAGCATGCAAGTCAAATGTGAAATAACAAACCAAATTCACTCATTATTCATCTCAGTAAATGTTGTTTTCAACTATTTCACACTGCATATAACCACTCCCTATATCCACTCAAACACTACTTGTACCCATCCAGAATCGGTGTCTCTCGGATGCTGAGGGTACCGCTGGAGTTTGGCCCCTGACCCCGGGAATTCCTCAAGCTCTCTCGGGCCTGGCCTCCCATCAGCACTGATGGGATGTAGTGGATCTCATTAGCCGCCTCGGCACTGGCGCTCTTCTGGGGCTGAGGGATGCGGCGGCGCTTACACCAGCGCCTGCGAGTGTATAGGATCAGGACCAGGCACAGGATGGACAGCAGGAGGGCGATCATCCCGCCCTGAGGGGAGGAGGGTGGCGTTTGGAGCAGAGGAGAAAAAAAAAAAAAGGGGGAGAGAAGAGAAAGAAGCGGTGAGGGGTAAGCACAGAGAACAGAGAGTCAAAGGCGAGAACAGAGTCAGAGAATCTTGCCAAGTAGAATATGGATCAAAGTCAAAGTCATGACGCCATCAGCACAATTTGAGAAAGGCTCAGCTACAATTTCACGAATAATGCCTACAGTGTTTTTAAATTACAGTAGCTCTCAAGCTACTGTTCAACCATTTCACCTTGAAACTAAGTATAAGTTCAGAACATGACTCGTGACGGATGTGTGCTTATGTAAGGCCGTATTAAATGTGTCAGCAGTTACAAAGAAAATCCCCACTTAAATCCCAGAGATCTGTGCCCAGGTCACTGCCAAGCAGTTCCCTAAACTTTTAATTAATATTTTGACTGTTCTGAAAATACACGTGTTCACTTTGTTGCTCACAGACAGGTGAGATGATTAAATACACCAACATGTTTCAATGATATGTCACAGGCCAGTTGTCGGTTAGCTTAACTTGACACATTCCGCTTAAATAATGATAAACAGACAGCCAGGCTCACTAATTAAAGTGCTGCATCTTTTTAGGCCACACTAAAGCCAATGTATAAATATAAATAAGTTGTGGTTTCAAGGAACATGTGCCCCAAACAGTTTCAATCTTACACGCGCCACACTTTTGTTTCTGCATCTGGCTTCATTTTAGAAACGGATGGATATTAGTGATCAGTCCTTAGCAGCCATTGTTAAATTTATCTGTTGTGATTTGCATGAGATGTTTGCTAAAGCCTGCACGCTTAAGTGAACTTAGAGTTGTTTTTTTACTCTGTGATTTTGTACCGAACTAATTGTACGCCTTTTCTGTAATTGAGACTTACTACCTCATAATTAACAGATCTCACAGTTACAAGAGCCAGACTTTGTAAATTATGGAAAAATTTAAATGGCTATTTGGCTAATTTTATGTCTCAAATAATGAATATGACTTAAGTATCAGTTATGTCGCATCATGCATTGAAATTCTTCACCAAGGAAAGAATCAGACCAAGGTTGCCATGGATATTGTGTATTGCATTGCAGAGTGAAGTGTACTATTATTTAGTATTTACCATTAGATGCACTGACAGTCATCACGGATTTACACCGACACTGACATTTTTTTTTTTAATCTGATGATTCAGGAACAGTCTGGGAAATTTGGTACACCGACTAATCTGGTTGTTCTATGTATGAGAAAAGCATGCCAGTTGTTTTCAATTTTCAGCATCTGCATCTGCATTTTCACTCTGGTGATACCTTGGAGAAAAAAAAAACGTTGTTCGCCAGGTAAAAAGTCAAGTTCCAATAAACTGGAAACATTATTTATAAGTTGCCACCGCCGTTATCTCTGCGGAGCTCGAACAAGCAGCTGTGTGATAAGCATGGGTCCATTTTGCATCACAAAAAGAAAGCGTGCTCTGCTGACTGTCTCTGGAAATACAGAAGATAGAAGTCAATTGTGACTTTGAATATCATGTCGTCCCTGTACTCCAGGAAGCACTGATACCAGATGACTAGGTCAGGTCATATGACTGCTTTCATTTTGCTCCTTTTCTCCGTGATTTTAATGGCGCTTGATGGGGTAAAGCGAAGCCATGGCATCTAGACCGGCGGAGGACTGGGAGAAGGAACAAGACGGACAGATGAAGGACAGTCAGTCAGCCCCGAGGACAGGCTAGCAGCATGGACAGAGACAGAATCAGACAGAAACTGGAAAGAAAGTGAACCAGTGAGAGGGGGAGAGTCAAAGACGGAGCAGAAAAGGCAAGAACAGAGTCAGAGAACCCTGCCAAGAAGCAGGTTTGTATCAAAGTAAAGGCAAATCAAAAGTGCACAGGCTGTGGAAACGCAGGAGAATGAGGGAGCGATTGCCGGTTTGAATATCATCCCTTATCTCATCTGTAAATAAAGGCAGCTAGCAGTTCCATTTCACTTGTTGTTCATCTAATGCCATTATTAACATTTTTAAGGTTACTGAAATGATGTTAGAGAGAGGCAGGAAAGACGAGAGACATGAGCGTAATGCACACTTAAACACATAACATTACACGTACAGTCAGCGCGCGCTATTTGCCATTTCCTTGTGCTCAATCGGATGCTGGCCAGCTGAGCTCAATCAAATAAATCTAAATCAGGTCCATTATGCAATTTGGAAAATGTCAAAAATAGTTATGGAAATGTCAAGGTGACAGCACGGTGAGAGACAGACAGCAGCAATTTGCCTCCGGAGAGACAAAGAGTGAATCCTTCACGGTCAGAGTATTCATAAATTAGCACAAATAAATTGGATGAGCTCTCCCTCCGGCCGTGTGCGCAGGTGTTTCTGTTGTTACTGACTGTACTGCACTGCCATTGACACAAAGTGATCCAAAATATTGAATGTTTATTTTTTCTCTTCAGTATAGCCAGTGCAAATCATTTAAATGCATAAACAGGTAGTCGACCATAGTCCGGCCAAAACACTATAACAACTTGGATTAAGTGAAATTGCAAAAGAAAAAGGGAAAGGAAAGGAGAAAAAAAAATAGAATTGGACTGTATCTGCTCAGCCAAACCAGTTGAGCTATGTGAAGATAAGCAAAAGTGATGAAATGGAAAAGCGGATCATAATCAGTAATTTACATAAAAGAATCCCTTTTCAAACAGGCTGAGTAAAAATGGGGTTTCAGTTGCTCATATTAATTTAAACTGGCAAATGTAGGGGCCTATTTGCATAAATTGTTTGCTTAATCTGCACAGTCAAGGGCATCAACAAATGACACCATGATATGGGCCTCTTATGCAGTAAATCTACATGCACAGTGGTCAGAAGGGAGACCTGCCTGAGCCACTGGCTTTGTAATGATTCAATTTTCAGCACTTTGAAAGTCACAGATGAAGCCCCCTATCCACACTCAAATAAAACAATGACCATGACCTCTGTGAAAGAAAGACACTGAGCAGAGCAAACTGCCTCTTAAGACTCAAGAAGACAGATTTTAGTATGTTGTGAGTCATGCAATGACAAATTATGAAGCCAATCATTTGCATTTCACCAATTTAATCCATTACACAAGTAGGACACTTTAAAACTGCACTGATAAATATTTCTCCATCAACAAATGGTCAAATGACTTTGCGTACTGTGATTCACAGAGACAAACTTTCTGTCAAGAATCACCCAACTCTCCAGTTATACCCTTTGTGTTCTTTAACTCGGTCTTGACATTGTCTCAAGCTGCTCAACATGTTGGAGCATTTAGCTGCCAGATATGTTTCGCCAGAGTTCGGTGGACGCCAAAACGGAGGCAGAAGGAGAGATCTGCTGAAGCAGATTTTGCCTGCAGTGATGCTTCCTCCTGGCTACTGGAGAATCCCTAAAGCGCATTCAGTGCGAGCAATTATTTCACGAGAAGCTAATATGACATGAAATCTGATACATTTAGAACGACATTCCCTCTATGTCGGTCCTTGATCTGACTTTGCCTGCTGAGCTGCATTGGAAGAACAAGAACACAAGAAGAGTAAGAGGGGATTTTGAACTAACACATCCAGCTCCAACTGTTAAAGCCACGTTAACTTCAAATAACATAACCAATAGTATTACCTATTCTTCGAAATAGAAAGAAATGTCAAACATGAACAAGAGGAGCAATAATAGCAAGAGAAAACGTGTTTAAGGGCTCATATGTTAAGGCTGGTTTGAAAAGCTGCAAAGAGTAGACTTTAATGCATTTTTAAAGAGTAACTCAATGCAGTTACATGTGTTTTACTACATTGTGCATATTGTATAACTTTGGTGTAGCCTTGTATGTGCAAAAACTGAACGTTAACATTCTTATCCATCATTGTCTGATCTGTTCCTAATTCCTTCTACACAATGACAAAAAGCAGAGTACAGTCCGAGATATGTAGAACAGTTCTCAGTGGCTAGAAGGGCACATTGCGACAGAGTGTAAGGGAAGTCCTGCAACAGGCTTGGGACAACCGACCAGCCAAGCCCCCTGAGAAACTGTCCTCAGGCGTACACAGGTGAATAGCAATGGGCATCCCAAACAGTGATTTGATTTTTATTTCTGTTTCGGATGAAGTTATACGATAAATAAAATCTATTTGCAGCATTGTTTTGAGTGCATGCTCACATTATTTTTAGTGCCTAAACCCAGGTTCAGACAGCCCAGCTGTTCACAGCAGATGCCCATAACTCTGTGCTTGTCAGCAGGAGATTCAAATCCTCAGCTCTGTGTGGAGCTGAAAGTGATGTCAGGATTTCACAACATAAAGCTTTTATGTGTTCCTGGATAACAACTGTAAACAAATGTCCTCTTCTGGGGTGCCTAAACTGTGGGGACATAAAACTGGGGAAATTGGCAGGGAAATCAAAGCACTGTATGTTCACCACATCTCTTACCATAACGATATCATGAATATCACACATATTATTTATATAGCTTAATAATAATAGATTATCAGTGCATTTTCTTGGCCAAACTGACTTGCCCAGACACTGAAACTACCACTGCAGGATGGAAGCCATCTGCAGAGGGTCCTGTCTGTAAAGACTAGTTAGTTAACATGGGTGCTGAAAGATAGTGGTCGACTCTCTGAACACATAGCATAGAAGCACATGAGCCAGACCAACCTCCAAACATTTTTATGGTGGAAGGTTGGTTGCTCTGCATCGAACTGATTCTGATCTGCCAAGTCTCAGATCTTGAACTCTGGAAAAATTTCAGCTGATTCCGTTGTGGAATTCTTTTGAATAAATACATTTTCACATCATATTTATTTTCAGATGGTATTTTTTTCAGTTTCACCCCTATGGATTTGGTTTGGCATGGGGCTGTGGCCTAAACTGAGAGGGTTGTGGAATCAAGGGTGACAGCATGACAAAGACAGCTGAGGACCTTTCCCAATTGCGATGCGTTCAGGATACATTGGTGTTACGAAACACTTAAAAAATAAAATCGTATTCACAGGAATAACCCAACAAAAGTGATTAAGTTGCGTTAGGCCTTACAAAATCAGTGTAACCGCTCTTGTTCATGCTTTCACTCTCCTGTCAAAATGATGGAAAAGCCTCTGACCTTCTCTGGCATTCATCTAAAATTCATAATTCTTAGGTAATATTCAAAGCAATGTGAGTGAGTGGTATGACTAAGTGGGTATACAACGTGTTCATATCAGTTACAAGTGAGATGAACGACTAAAGAGCATCTATTGTCGACAGGCAGGAGAAAGATGTCAGAAGATGTCACAGTAATGGTCCAACACAGGTGAGTGGGTGTCAGTGCTGCTGGGGGTGGAATTTCAGTGGGATGGATTTCAGTTCCTTTTTTGTTGTTGCTGTTGTATAAATTAGACATCTTTTCTCTCTAAAACAAGCCTGAGCATATTCTCATATTGGCTGTACTTCATGTATGTCATAACACAATGTGGTGTGACTAACGTGGTAAAACAATAAGCTAAGGAATTTTCAAATTTAATGACCGAGCATATAAATAAAAAAGTATTAGAATTACCGGTTCAGTGTTATATAGCCCTATTGTTTCATTCATCCCTGAGTAGTCTATAACAAGATGTCAAATGTCAAGTGCTTCAAATGGTTCTCAATCAAATCTGCCTCAGCGACAAATGTAATTCTAACCCATCAACCTGCATTAGCGCTCATGCGTGGAAGGGGCTAATACAGGCGATATGGGAAAAAAAAAAAAACCTGTTTAATGCCAGGCATTGCTTGGAATCAAAGTGAGGACTAAGTGGACTGTGTTCTCTTATAGAGCCAATAAAACCAAACCACACATTAAAGCATGCCAGAGCTCCAGTCCCATAATCCACTTACTAACGGATGAGGATGATGTTATAATGGCACCAGTGCTCCTTACGACTTACGCTCCTGTCATGTAAGTCCTGAATGGAAGAGAGAAGACATGGCCTTTCTCAGGCTGACAGAGCAGGCATGGTATTAAGGCTGAGCTATCAATCTGTCACTTAGTCTCTGGATGCGAGGCATTAAGAATCAGGAAGGCGGAAAGATCTTGACTAACTGACAGCTACAAGATAGCAAAAGGAAGTTTCTTGCTTGGAATATAATAAACCTTATCTTTGGCAAAAAGGGCCGCTGATTGAATTTGATGTCAAGATACAATATTAATGATAGAAACCGACCGTATTCAAACACTGAATTCTTTCATGCATTCGTTTTTACGTTAGCTCCAATCATTCCAGGGTTAAAGTAAATGAAATGTAAATTTCAGTGAAAGGAAATAAATCCTGAATTGGTGGGATTTTTTTTTTTTTTTTTTTTTTTTGCATTAAGCTCTATGATCCGGTGCTGATTCTGACATTGAACAAATGTGAAAGTCACAGCCCCATTTCACACACAAGGGTTTTTCCACTGGAAATGAGTATTAATGATACAGCGGGCTTATATCATTTAATTTAATTTGGCGAATTTCACAAAAGCTAATATAGCATGAAGACGCTCCATGGGGTGTTGGGGTGTTATTGTAAACTCTATCATTTGCAGATGCAGTTGTAATTGTAGAAGTTGCAAATGGTTGAAAAGTGATTTAAGACGAAAAGACTTTAAACCCACCACATGTGGATATTTTTTTTTCTTTTTAACGAGATCATGAGGTTAGCTGATGCCACATGTTATTATTCATAGGAAAATGAAACAATCAAATAAAAAACGAATCAGCCTATGTGTTGTCTTCAATCAATTTATGTCAAAGCTGGAACAAGTTTCTACTCTGACAAGCAAACATGCCTGTGTGTCATTCGGAGCAATTATCATGTCTGTCATCTGTCAGAGAGGGATGGTAATGTCAATTTGTCAGTCCGTTCAGTCATTTTGCTCCCGGCTGGAATATCTCAACAAATAAAGGTTGGGAATGTGTGCTTCTAAGATGGTTTGTGAGTTTCATGGGAAGCCAAAACACTATCATACTGTGTATTTAATTGCTGGGGTGATGGGTTATCTGTCATCAAGTAACTATATTCATAACATTAAATATGATTGATTTGGCTCAGCAGTGGACAGATGGTACTTTAAAGGAAATAATAGTATCATATCACTATATGAGGAGAAAAAGAAAAGCATGACTTTTGTACCCGTGTCTTCTGGTCAGATCTGTGGGTGGTGTTTAGTGAGTAATTGGAATGTATTTTTGTTCACAGTCATCTTTTTTTTTTTTCATACTGAAGTGCAGTTTATGTCTCTGCAGGACTAGATGCCGTACCCTACACCGGTGCGAGGCATTTATACGCCACCCAAATACTAGTTGGCACTGTGTCTTGTTTTGCCAGACGGGTTCATTTTTGTTTTTAATTCCTGCTTCACATTCAACGATAGCGACTGAAGCTTTCACCAAAATTTCACCAAAGATGAACCGTGCAAAGGCTTGTACCTTGGAGGTGCCTTAGTCAGTCCTTCTTCGGTGTGGTCCATCTTTATTGATCCAAAATTATTAATTGGAAAATTATGAAAATGGAGAAGCATCTGGAAATAGTTACGCAAAAATACGGTACTACCCATCAGACCAATCAGGCCGTGACATAGGGCCTGCATAGGGTCTGGGCTGTGATTGTAGCTATGGTGTCAAATTGACATAGAAGCAAAATCAGCTTGACTATAGTAGTCAAATGAAAATAGTGAAAATACATTTGCTAGAATCTGTCAATTCACCCGAACTCCTTTAAAGAAATATAACTGCGGTCACACAGTAAAGGTAAAGACAACCAATTATTTAACAAATGCCTTTAATGGGCAGGAGCTGCCACTTACAGTCTTGCTAGTTCAACAGGAAGTATGAGGCAGTAACACTGACAGGATTTACATGCACAGAGTGACCCAGCTATTGGCCATACTGCCATTAAGGTCTTATTGGGGTTAAACTCCTGACGTGCCCCTCTGACACAATGAGATTGAGTGTCCCCAAGACCACTCAGAGTAACCCGCGGTATTGTGTCCGCAGACAGAACTGCTCTGCAGCAAACCCAGGGACTCAGATGTCGTCTCTGAGCTGCTTTATCCTTCTTTCACTGTCTGAGCAAGTCACCTCTAAGAATGGTGGGGCATTTGCTTGTTGGAATGGTTTTTCTAACATCAAATCACCTAGGCAGAAAGTCTGCAAGATGGAGTGTGTGCTAACAGACCATGGAACTTTTCCATAGCACAATAAAGTAGCACAATGCAGCTTTTATATTTATATGAATACAATATTTTATAACAAGCCATGCATTTGAGCTAGGTTACTGATGCTACAATATGAGTGATCTACTGAGAGAATGAAATGAAATGCATTGGAGGAAAAAAAAATGGCAAGTAGATACCAATTGGGGAAAATACAACGATGATCAATAATGACAACAATTGTTTTAGTATCTATCTAAGACATTGCTTGACTCATTGCCATTAGGTTTCAGTTCTCTGTGCACCGGGTCCTCAGAGTGCTGTATTAATGGTAACACATGGCTACCCTGGAGCTAGGCATCCTGGCTGCAAAACATACTACTACAACATCTCACTGTTGTGTTTGCATGTGTAAATACAAATGAAATAAAAATATGATGCAAATATATTTGAAACATAATGTGGTTTGCACTGGATTCAGACTACACTTCTACAGTAATGTGGCGTACACTTCTCCTGGATAAATGTGCCTACTAACTGGCATGCACAGCTTTATTTTTACAGTAACCATTAGAATTACCAAAACAGCAATTAAAATTCAGCTAGGTTAAAAGGGATTTGCATAGCATTTTGAATTTGAACCGCTCAACCGTTGCTGTAGGAGATAGGAGTCGTGAGGATGCTGCAGCACCCACCCTGTCCAGGTGGCTGATGAGATTAAGACAGCGTCTACTGCATGAACTAAATACTGATGATCGTTTTCAACCGACAGCGGTGCTTTAAAAATGTTGCATCGTCACAGCTTGTTTCTGGTGACAAATGCCCTATTCAGACTGACACAATAACAAGGGATAAAGCCATGTTGGGGTCTAATAATAGTCAGTCTAGGTCAGCCAGGCCTGCTTCACGACCCTCCTGTTGACTCGGCTTGATCTGAGCTGAGGGGCTGACAGGGAATGCGGACAGATACGAATGCTTACCATAAATAAGCTTAGATCCACATTGTTTAAATTTTTTTTTTTAAATTTATAATAATATATCAAGAAGTGTTCTTCACCCCCTCAACATACAGTATTTGTTTACATTTACAAATACATGCTAACTGCAATCATTTTGCAAAGCTACATGCTAAGCCATGATAACTGCCATACTCTAATGGCATCTTCAAGTGGCTTACATATATTTTCATCTCATAACAGTTGGAAAAGAACTTTCTTTCATGTTGAAGTTTTGCTTTGCACATAGCCTTGCGTTAAACTTCAATTTAATCCTAAACTATATTTTGCAAGTCTCTCTCTATACACTGTGTGCATATATTCATATTCCGAATCTCAAATGTTTTACTGGTTCCATTTACTCTGCACAAATTCAAAACTCATTTTTACACTTGTTCGTGTGTGACTAATTCATTTGGTGGCCGCAAATTAGAGCTAGCGACTCATTGTGTGTCTACAAACACTCTGGAAATTAGAGGTGTACGGCAGAATGCAAGGAAAAGAATAGCACAGGTGTTCTGCACAAAACCTTATGATATTCAATTACTGTTAGAGTGGGGGGCTGTAATGATTACTGAATTCAGATAACACAGAATGTCTTCTTCCAAGGAACAGAATGTCATCCAAGAGATAATCACACTTTAAATATTTTTTCACTAACTTGATTATAAGAAGTATTGTTTCCCCCACAAACACACAGTCTGACGCTATTATTAGCTCAAGCTTTTCTTAATCACACCATCTTTTTAAAATGACAAATGAAACATCAGCCATTAATTGTTTTGGACATTATGACTATTTTTCAATAGTGACTCCTCTAAATTTGGAAAGAAAAAAAAATCATATGGCTTGCATTTTGTTTTTGAAGATCACTTTAAAGCACTTGCTAATTACAGAACCTGAATGCAATAAATGTCAAACATGACAAGGTCGATGCTTTTAATCCTCAAACTGAATCTGAGTGATGTTTACAACTGCACCTCTGATAAATACGTATCAAGGTCTTACTTACATGTACGGATCAAATCGGGTATTGAAGTATTTGTACTTCAGTGGTCGGAGTGACCATGAACCAACTTGAAAATGGGGAATAATTAAAAAAAAAGCTACTTCTGCATTGAGCATTTTTTCCTGTCCTTTCTTTCAGTCTACATCGGAAATTAAATTGAGGCTTAAAGTCCAAGGTTCATTTTCTTTCAGTATAAAGCCAGTGTGGTGTCCTCTACATTTGCAAAGGGACAATAAACCAGCCAAGCAGCATGTAATGTTTCAGCTCTTATGCAAGTCTGATTTATTAAAAGCATGCTGTCTGCTTTATAAGACACTGGCCCTGGCAGAAATCCCAACAGAGAGCGGAAATTATTTGATGCCGACGCCATATCAAGTTCCACTGACTTTTCCTGTGCGCTCACTGAGGCTAGAGGACACGGGAATGGAGAGGAGAGAGGCACACATTAGGAAAATTAAACTTCATGGTTTGATGTTTAGGTCCTGTCTAATTTGTGCTCTCTGTGAATACTGAAGAAATGCATGCCGGGAGAAATGTGAGACCACTTAGCTCAGCTAACATGAAAGCGCCAATACTTCCAGAGAAAGGAAAGTTAACGACAGCATTCAAGTTCAAAGTGCCCGCATTTACAGTTAAAGATTTATGGTTTAAGTTGTAGTAATTGGCCACTGTGGGGTTATAGCAAGCATGGAAGATGCAAACATATTTACAAAGGAGGCGGGCACTCTGCATACATCTAGCTTTGAGTTTCCAACCATGTAAAAAATATTAGACTACTGTAACAGTTATTTTAGCGCTGCTTGGGTCTCTACCTGCGCCAGATACCATGAATGAAATTTGCCAACTATAACAACAATGTAACCCTAAAATGGGCTAATATAGGCAAGAGAGGTGAGGGAAACTACAAGATTTAGTGACAAGTCCCTGCTTTCAAAACTATGAAATTGTGAACATCAGTTTTGTTCAGTGACTCAAATTGGTCTTGAGATGAGCCCCTTTAAAGCTACACCAATCAGCCACAACATTAAAACTTTATGCCTGATCGGTGCATCCCAGCAGCTGAAGAATCCTTTCTTAGTCACAGCTTAGCATCTATGACTAAGAAAGGATTTTTCTTTCTTCATAGCCACATGCATTTACAGTAGAAAAAACCACAAAGAGGTTGGAATGTGCTGGAGAAGATTGAGCCAGTCATTCAGGTTATTATGAGGTCCAACTGAAATTACTGGTTATGTACAACTTTCACATAACACACTGCCTTGACTGTATGAACCAGAGCAGCTTTAATGTAAGAGAACCTGTCATATTTTATTAACAGTGCAACAATTTTCACTTTGCCCTGTTGTTTCTGTGGATAAACTAACCTATGGTGCTCTGTTCCCTGCATCAGAGATTCAGCAGCACTACAAACAGGCTAAGCATTTGGGCTGTGCGCCTTCCTCAGAGCCCCATAGGGAAGCTATGGATTGGTTTGTCTCGCTCGGCAGGTTTTTCAAAAACACGCCACGCTGTGATGCTTGGAGTGCAGCTTAGGAGGCTGGGATTCAGACGGGGCTACTGCTTTACAAGTGGTCAGGGCCGCATTGATTTAAGGTTTATACGATCGATGCTATCAACGCAGGTTTTAGGAGGGTCACCACATGAATGTCAATGTCCCGACGAGCTCAGCTGTGTCACGAGGACCGTCCCTTCCCATAAACCCCTGGGTGTTGTTGGTGTGAGCCTCAGAGAACACAGGAATTCTTTCTCTCTCATCTTAAAGGGTGAACATTTTAATTTTCTGTGAAATGTGGCACAAGTGCTGCTGCTGCGATTGCTGGCTAGGGACGAGGCAAGTGAAAGATCTCCCATTCACTCTGACACGGGACTTTAAATGAAGACGTAACAAAGGCAGATTTTTATATGATAATTCTGACACGTTAGGAGGTTCTGACAATTTAGTTTGAACTCTAATTAGACTCAAATTAGTTTTATTGAGGATAATTCTGATAGCACACTCCAGGGGTCAAATACAGATAAAGGAAAAAAAAAAAACTCAGCTCAAAAAATAAATTTAAAAAGCTCTCAATATTTTTATTCAGTGACAGTGGCAGTGATTTACCTAAAAGAAAACAAAAATAGATATGGTTCTGGATCATTTTTATTTAATATACTAATCAGACAGAAATAGATTTCTGTGCATTTTTAAAGCTTATTTAAACACACATTTATGCATTTAAATATATATTAATTAACTCAGAAATTACACATTTTTGTTATTCTCAAATGTCTAGACACTGGACACTGAATATTGAACAGCATCACTGAGCCTTTGAAGAACTCCAGAGTATTTCAGTAAGTTAAGAAAGCAGCAAAAATATTAAGTAATACTTTTAGGAGGTTGGGCCGTACTAAACCCCATATGTATTTTGGAATTCCAGCACAAAGCAGACCAAAACAAAGGCCCAGTCTGGCAGTATCCGCTGCCATTAACGTCAGACACCACACGGCCCCGACAGACTCGGCTGCTCCTCGTCTCTTGGGTTGAGTGGGCACAGCGAGTTGTTTTTTCACACTACTGATCCACGGCAAACTTGTACCTCAAGGGCTTCGACACAGCTGAGGTACACAGAATCTGGAGATATTGCTGAAACTGTAAATCATCCAGCAAAATAAACAACGTCAGGAGCCGTGTGTTGCCCAAACTGCACTGTTCTTTCTTTAGAGCTGTGTCAGTACGTTTAAAATAAAATGATTTTGTCTTCCTTTACGTCTTCATTTAGTAAAGTTTTTCCATCGGATTTCTACTTTTATGTTTGGGTTTCACTGTGATGCCTGCACAAATTAAAAAAGTTGTTTTATGGCCTCTGAGGAAAAAACAACAGCTAAGAGCGGTTCAGAAAAAAAAACAAAAAAACATTTAATCTAAGCCCTAAGATTGAAAATTTTAGGCTTTCATATAATGTAATTGACTCGGTTTGGTTTGGATGCCTCCATACTGTATGTGATGATTGGATTGATCCGTTGAGGCCCTGTGGCAAAACAGAAGCTGATTAAAATTTGGAAATTAAAAAGGGACAATGTGCATGAAAATGATACACTGGAGTCTAAGAGTCTCAACAGATAAACCAATCATGACACTTTGAAAACACGGTTCATGTTTTAAATATATAGTGTTTTTTATTTGTGCGCATCCTGTCAGAGAGTTGGGATTTGCTTTATGGCCGTCAGTGACAGTAGGGTTCAAGCTGAAGCCGGGAATGTGCGTTTGAACCTCCAGTGTCTCACGTGGTGTTGGTACAGGCGTACAAGGTTAGTCATCTATTATGGATGACCAGCCACGGCCAGTGGAGGACACCCTGGTCACCTTGTTGGATGTGAATGCTCAGGGAGAAAGCTTTGAACCCAGCATGAGGAAGACTTCAACTTTAGAACACAACACTTCAAAAACCCGCAACTGAGCCACTGAAGATTAGACATCTCCTGTCAAAGCTATTCATGTAAAGCTGCATTTAGAAAAATGACCTAAATTTTCAGGCAGAATTACAGCCCGGCTGTAGAAACAGACGATCATCATCTTCCTGGCTTTAGACACCAACTTTAATGAGAACTAACAGCATTCAAATATGTATATCTATCTGGAACTATAAGTAACAGGACACCTAATAATTGTTGTTTCTTCTTTGTTTGTTTTTTTTAAAATAACATTTCACATTGTCTGGGTGTAACTTTTTCATTTCCTGTATTGCAAACTTAATTTATTATATATACTAGGGATGCTCGATATTGGCTTTTCTGCCGATATCCGATATTCCGATATTGTCTAACTCTTAATTTCCGATACCGATATCACCCGATACCGATATATGCAGTCTTTTTACACCAAAATTGTTAGGTAACAACACAACATATCACCTATTATGGAATTAACACATTATGCCTAATTTTATTGCGGGGTCCCACTGGATGCAAACATAAATGCAACATGGCTTTTCAAATGTAAACACTGTCTGTGCAAAATAAGTTACCGAAAAAAAGTGCGAAAAAGTGCCATTTATTTATTTTTTGTGTGTTTTTAGAGAGAATATTTTGCCTCAAACACTACAGACAATATCAAAACAAGGAAGACAAGTAGCGCACAAATGTAGCGTACAACTCCGCATGTTTCTTCTTGAGATGGGTGAACAAATTTGATGTATTAAAGGAAGACGCCCTGTTTCCTCCTCTCATAACCACCTTTGCTTTGCAGTCACTACAAATCGCAAATTTACTGTTAGTAGGTGACACTTGGAAATACTTGCAAACCACGGACATCCCGTACACTGGGCAGGCTAGCTTGTTAGCCACGGTTAGCGACCTAGAGACTAGCGTGTTGTTGTTATACGTCATCAAGTACGCGCCTGTTAACGTCCCATGCTGCGTTCACGCACACTCGGAAATGCTGATGCCTACAGAACAAATATCGGTTATGAAAACCCGATACCGATATTTCCCGATATTACATTTTTAACTCAATATCGGCCGATAACATCGGCCCTCCGATAATATCGGACATCCCTAATATATACTGTTTTTTTTTGGATGATGGTCTGGGAAAAAAAATGCAGCTGGATAAACCACTTTCTTGAAGTGAACTGGGACCACTGAGGAAATAATAACTATAATTAGTTGCAGTTCTTTTCTAGCCTGGAAGCCACACCGACTTCACCTGCTCACACAAGTTCTTTCTGTGAAAAGTTACTCTGGGGTCACTCTGTCGGGAACTGATTATGTTCTGGCAAAGATCCGCTAGGCCAATCAAAATTTTGTTTGTGTGGGCTTGATGCAGTGATCAACAGAAGAGGAAAAACACTGTAGCCGTACATGTCCTCTAAGCACCATGGAGTTACATTTGTTTGGAATAAAAGGGCTCTGATTGGCTGTAGGACTATCCAACTGAGTGCAGAAGTTTATTTATTTATTCTCTGCATCAATTGAAACTTGCCCCCAAATAACATCCTAGTGTTAACAGAACCATACTCTGATTAGAACCAAGTCTGGTTACACCAGATTAGTTAAATTCATACCTTCGGCTAGCTGTGGTTCTGAAGGTAGATACATTATCCATAAGATATTTTTTTTTTTTCAATTCCCATTTAATGGATCAACTTAATTGTTTTGCTATCCAGTGTGGAGACAGCATTCATTATCACCTCTTGTTCAAGCCCCATTGTTGCACAAATGCAGTTTATTTTTTTTCCTTTCTCTCTGTGTATTGTGTGAGAACACACTTTGTGTGCATAGCAAACTAAAATTCAGAAACTGATCAAATTGAACAAAAATATAGCTCTGACTGCAGTATAGGTCATTAGCTTTTTTTGTTTGTTTTCTTCCAAGGATGGTGTCAGTCATTTTAGATAGTTAATATAATGTTAAGTCATTTTTCTAATAAGTTTCCTTTTTAGTTATTATAGAAACCTGATGTGACATCATGATGACTACAAGTTGCCATGCCAACCACTCCGTGAAGTGGCCCCCTAGGAACACAAGAATTGCAAAAAAAAACAAAAAAACAAGTACAGTGTATAATCCAACATCTCCTTCTAACTAGTGGAGACAGAGCAGAGTGCAATATTAATTAGATGAAAATGCAAGAGTCTGGATGAAGTGTGGGGGGCTCATCAATAACGCGACTGCATGGTTCCACTCTCACACCGTACTGCGCAGACTCTGGCTCCAGTGCAAGACAGTGAGAATGCATTGTTCATATTTATATACAGTCTATGGCACACATGTTTAAATGAATACAAGGTTGCCATCTGATGCCTCGGCTCTCATATGGATTTTTCTGTTTACATCATTGAGCGACTATTCATTGTGCATTCATGCCACAATCCGACATGCCTCAAATTGATATTGCACAGTCTGGCAGAGAGTTGTGACAAACATTTCATTAGACCCGTCTCACAAAGCGAGACATGCTGTGAAGTTAACCCCATCACCGTCAGACAGGTTGTCCAGTTGGACTGTTGTGTCAGTGTCACCAGACTTTTTAGCTGCTCTCTTAAGTGAAATGTTAATTGAAATTGAAAAATGATGGACACGGAAAAAAAAAATGCATTTGAACTAAACTGTTATTATTCTTGGTGATACTCTTTCATCACTGCTGCTAATAATTTATTTTATAAATTTATTGATTTCGTCTGGGAAAACATTTTCTATGCATTTAACCCATCCACTTCACTCACACAGAATGTAACAGAGTTAAAATACACTTTATTTTAATTGTAACACTTCAGTTGGTGAAATTGAATTGTCATTTAACTACATTGAATGAGCAAAGCTACAGAAAGAGCGATAAGAAGGCTGTTTATGCGTCATGTGTAATTGCTTTGTGAAGGTAAATAAATGCTGGAGAGTCATCCTCTGGGTCATGTATGTTTTTACGGTCTTATCACAACCTTTTCACGAGCAGTGAGCTGATACAGCTGCAGTGCCAGAGAAACGGTTCTGGGGGTTAGCTGCTTGCTCAAGACACCTCAACCGTGGACATAGTGGGGATTGTAACCAGTGACCTTCCAGATCTCACAGGTTTACTCTTCTAACCACTAACTCACAGCTGCCCTTCAAGACACTCACAGCTGTACCTGGCTGCTTTGTTCCACACAGATTGCCACTTGTGCCGAGTGCTACTGTCCTGCAGTCTCCTGTGACATCCAGCTGAAAGACGACCAGTTACCGGTTTGTGTTTGAGCTAAAAAGCCCATAAAGCAGACTTTGCAGGACCTTTCCTGTATCTGCAAGGAGCAAGTGAACAAGTGACACAGCTTTGGATTTATAGGTCGGGGCCTCCAGCCGGGTGTCAAGCTGCAGCGGGGCATGGCCAGCACAGCGGCAACACCGTTTCCATCTGTTGTCATGGTCTGCTCATATCTGCATGCTAATCCTTCTCTCCCCACACCTTCCTGAAAACACCCCAGTGGCAGCACTGCCGTGGCAGCTCTTTCAGGATGAGGAATTAGCAGAGCAGGGAGCACAAAGACACAGACCTGAGCTTGATGGGATGTGAAATGCAGATAGAGCAGGGAGTAAAAATGTGAGATTAGTGGAAAATCAAAGAGGTAAGGAGCAGAACCTGCGCACTGGCTACCTCATTTCCACATAAAAATGCTGTCCCCACTCTAGCCCGAGCGGCTCGTAGATCCACTTGATGTTTGCTAATACATGCAAAACATGCCGAGGATAGTCAAGGTCAGTTATTTGTCATTCTGTGAAGGTCTGAAGGTCGATGGGTGTTGAAGTGTATCTCCCTGGCTCCATTCAGCAGATGTGGCTGCAGGCGAAAGTCTCCTCAAGCTGACTAATCATTTGTGTATGCAGCTATAATATGCTTTCAATGTCTGAAAATACATATCATCCATCAAAGCACGATTGTAATGTCTTTGGGCTGGAAAAGGGCACTGGGAGTAGGTGTGGCATATCTATGATCTAATAAATATACATTTCCTCAGGCAAGAGGAGGGAGCTGCGAGATCTAAGGATTCATTTCCTACTCTGCCGACATAGCAGATAAGGTTTAATACAGCGCATGAAAAATGTGCATTCCGCAGCTGAAATGTAGAACTTTATACATGGATGTTCAGCTGCCATAGTCTGTACAAACCCTCTTTGACACAAAAAAAAAGAAATAAAAGTAAAAGTTTACATCGCTAGAAAACCCACGGCACTAATGCAGGGGTCCGCCTGGACTCCTCCATGTCTTTACAGTTGTAACACGCCCTCACTCTGTGTCCGACATGTCCATGCCCTACGGCAGACTGCAGAACAGCAGGCTAGAGTGCATGTCACGCACTCAGTGTGTTCAGTATAAATAAATCTGCCAGCCGAGTGACAGTGGCAGAGAGTTTAGCCTGAGATATCATGCATACTGGGACAAAGAGGAGATGTTACACCATAGAGTGAAACATAAGACACAGAGATGTTTTGTAAATGAAACAGCATTTGCCTCTAAAACAGCCATTGTTCCATGACTGACATTTGCTGGATTTATCTGCTCCCTAAAACCTTCAGCTGGAAACAAAAAAATCTCAGCAGTCAGCTGTTTCGTTTGGAATACGGAGGGAAACAAAAACACAGAGACATGTTATCTAGAAGATGATATCTTAGAGGATGTCTCAGCTTCAGGGAAAATAACCCAACCACTCTAAAGCAGCTTTATATATTTGAATATATGTATATCCATCTTAATGAAATACAAAAGCTGAAAACCTATTCCATCCTCTGAGCCATTACCATTTTTCAAATTAAAGATTTTGGCCAATTAAAGTTATTTTCATTTTGTGTCAAAAGAAAGGAAACTGTGATATTAGATCATTACAGTTTCCCTTTTTAGCTCCTTTGTGAAAAAAAAAAAACACAGCTCCAGAACAGAAAGTTTTACCATCACAGAGATGTGCAGGATGCGGAGCTCCTCCTTGGTGGAGTCGTTAGCTGGGTCTTCGGTCGGCTCTGGCAGGTTCAGGCTGCCGTCCTGGTGGTGGATGTGGAACAGCAGGGTCCCGTTCTCCAGCCACTGCTGACGCCAGCGCACCAGAGGGATGTCCTCCGAGTTCCCAGAGATCTCTGCCAAACGTAAAGCCAAAGAAAGGGGACTGAATGAGAAGCTTTCTGATTTCTGAATTCTCAACCAACACTGGTGATTGACTGATAGTTGAAGCATTTACCAGAAAAGACACATGTCTCACACATGTTGTGAGCAGTAAAGTGCAAGTAAGTACAGGTTTAATTTACAAAAAAGTGTTTTATTTTAGAACGTAAAGCAGAGGGATTTGATAAAGGAAAAGCCCCTTAAGCCAGACAAAACTCAAGCCTTGAAGCTAGCACAAGCTGCTAAGCCAACAAACAAAATGAGGTAAGTTTAAATACTTGTTGGTCAGACCATAACAAACACAGAGGGGGAAATGATGAAGATAATAACTTAAACTCAGTACAAAGAAACACTGATTCCCCTATGATTTGACACCTCATGGTCTGGTCCATTTACTGGGCCTCTGCATTTAACCAGGCTCCACCCTTAGCCTCCTCTTTTTTTTTTATCTCTTAGCTCTGCCTGGGTTTTCAAACAATCTGCATTTAAATCTGCAATTGCCTGAGATTATGCACCATAAAAGGCTGTGGATTTTACAGAGACATACATATAAAGAAAGGATTCCCAAGTATACGCAACAGGATCTGTAGTTACTGTATATACCTGCTAGGAGGGATTTAACAACACATCTCATTGTTTGAATGAGTACACCGTTGAACCGTATGCTACACCGACGGCATAAGAGCAAACTGAACCAGAAATGTTGTTTGCTAACTCAAAAATAGTCAGGCTACTGCCATGTGGATACCCATTCAGGTACCCTGGGAAATGAGGGAATATCGTCTTTCCTCACACAGAAAATCAACACATGAAAGGCAAGAAATGATCACACAGTTGTGGGAAATGGGAACGATGGAAGACAACATTCAAAGCTTATTGGAATGTAGAGACTTGATGTGTTACAATAAAAGTGAAGCAACGCTGTGGATGGACGGTTGGCATGGGGAAGAAGGGCCCACAGTATCTCCAACCGAGGAAGGAGGATCCAAGCAGCAGACATGGTGAGTCAACAACTAAGAGAATTCAATACCGTCAACTCACAACAGTAACTACGCAGTATGATAATGATGTAAACCAATATAAATGTGCTGAATCTAAGCTACAGTAAATGTGGTGTGTAAAATAAAATGAACAATATGGTACAATGTAAACATGTATTTTAGAATTGAATACTATAATGTTAATTGAAATGCTAACTGAAATCAGGTAAGCTTCGGGCTACAGGTACAGTTTAGGTTTTTTTACTAATTTCTACAAATGGAAATGTATCAACAGCTGCTGTGTGTTGCATTCATGGCCCCTCTGGGATAAACCCTACTGAATTTTGCGATGCCTCAACTTTTCTTCTAGTGCCTCACCATAAGCTTGACATAATGCAGTCTTCAGTGATCTAGATTGGCACAGAACTGCTGATCCTTTTTCTGAGAAGACTCTCATTCCGTTACATAGTATGCTTAAAAAAACAAAGCAAAGGCCACTGGAGTTGATTGGTGGAGTTATGTTAAAGATGCTTAACCACTCATTCAAGGACCTTACTCTGTAATGAACAAACCCTAGTCATGTAAGTTTGAGGTGTGCACCAGCTGCTTCTAAACTGAAGAAGCCATTCGGTTGAGGGGTGAAATACTTTCAGTCAAACTCAACGAGTCCTGTTGCCTTGGACTTAGCTGTGTTGTTTAGATATTACGGTTAACTCAAAGAACAACTGTCCCTAAGTACACCCTCACAGAGACTCTGTCATGGCTGCATATTCTTGTTTCCAGTTTGCGGGCTCAATGGATTTCATCAACATACATTGTGAACAAGGACAGGTGCAACCTGATGAGCAATTTCCCATTTTTCAGCCCTAACCTGAGAGATCCAGGGGCCGTTATGACAGCTGGGACAGTTTCTATTACAGCAATTCATTCAGTCAAACTGCAACGTCCAGTAATTACTTGTGTAAAAAGATGGAATGGACATCAGTACCTGTCTCACTCCTCTGCCCTGTTTTCATAATCCCTAGCCTATATCTCAAACCACTCTCTCAGCCTCTGCCATTTTATATCCATAATAGGGAGAACAAAAAAAAAAAGATGAACACAAAAAAATGATTAAACCCAAAAGATAAAGATGAGTAAACAGTGATTATGTGGAAGCAGTGGAGCATGAGCAACATTGTGCTTCATGTCATACCTCATTTCCCCAGACAATACATTGCACTCCAAGCTGTTTGAAATATTAGTGATGTACGCCAAAACACGCGTGCAGAAATGGAAAACATTATGAATGCATGGCGGAGCTTTATGAGTGAGTTTCTGTTATGTAAGCGCGAGGAGTAGCAAATACGCATCGGGCTCATAAGTCTTGAGGAATACTGGAGGACATAAATCGAAACGGAGATCACAGAGAGTGCAGAGAGGACTCCAGACTGAACCTTACAACTCAAATAGGTTGCTGCTGGAGATAAATGTGCTTTGCAGCATGTTCTTGGTCTTTGCGGTTTCATCAGAGTTACAACAATAACAATCAAGTCAGAGAGCACCCCACATGAAACATGGATCATTTGCTTTATAGTAATGGACTCCGGGACATTACACAGTTACATGTTCTGTCTTTCATCTAGATATCCTGTTAAGCATCTATCAAACTTCTTCTTAGTTTCCTTATTCATGTAAAATATCTTTAAAAAGTTTAAGATAAAAGTTGTTTTAATGTGTTCACTAGAGTTCTGTATAGTTTGCAACATAGACGCAGCATTTTTTTTTTTTTTTAGCAGAAAGTATTTTTTTAAGATATGCTGGGCTGTATTTGTCATTGTGTTGGACTGTTGTAACAACAATAGGACATTTTTAAAATAAAAACAGGTAGTTAATTTGCATTGCATCAATTAAATATTATTTATTATTTTACACGATTGACAGTCCTAAACCTATGTAAATTATATTAGTCACCATCATTTTTAATTTATAATTACTACATGATGATAACCCCAGATCTCCTGAGTGTACATGCCTGCGCCTATGTCACCACTTCTTCCTTTACCACAATAATGAAACGTCTCATGTGTTAATCAGGGTAAATATTTAGTCTTCCAAATGTTTTCTTTTGGATATCCCAGCCACTAGTACAGGTTCTACGCAAAACCAGTTCTGCCAGATTATAGACAAGACAGGCTTGAGTTTTTTTTTCTTCTTCTTCTTCTTCTTTTTCCGTTTCAAATTACTGCTTTTAATGAGGGGAATTTATCATCATCATCGTAAAATGAATACATGTGGAGAAATTCACTGGATTATCTTCAAATTGCCTTGGCTCAAACCAGAATACAAACCTGTTTAATTAAATCATGAAAATAAAAAAAGTTAGGTTTATTTTTAGATTTAAATTGCAAATCGTATTTTTTACACAAGGTATTGTATACTTTTCGGTTATCGTATTTCTGTTTGGAGCCATTATTCCCAATTAAAATTCCTCTTCAAGTCGTCTTTAATGCCACCATTTAAAGAATGACACACAGTGCGCATCCTTATGCTGCTTATGAATGAATCTGGAAGCCACTGCCGATGAAATTGACTATTACACTAATTGCCAGCTTGACCCAGTGCAGTACACAGCTGTATCATCTACACATATTACACCAGCTCTACTGGTACACAAGCTATCAGATAATTTAAAGCTTGTTTTACACATAGATGTCACAATCAACTTAAGAAAGCAGAGCGCACAAGCACAATGCAGAGCAGAAAGAAATGGTGGCAGTGTACTGAAGGGACACAGGCCATTAGAGAATAGTCCATAATTGATCAAAGTCCGTACGATGTGCTGGTTTATTCGTGCGCCAGGGCACCGATGGCTGCAGGGAGAAATCACTGCCCGTAAATAATAATGAGGATTAGTCCTGATGAAAAGAAAAAGCAGAGAACAGAGTGACTAAAGCAGCAAGTTAAAGCACTTGCGTTAGCATGGGAGATGAGAAGTAGGACGACAACAGAAACGCCTGTGAAGACGGGGGTTGGCGAGTGAACACTGCCGAGGTAAAACATGAAAAAGCTCAAGACGCACGGCTCTCGCACAGCAAAACGTTCCTGTCACTGTAAAGCCGGCATAGATCTATTTATATAAAAAAAAAAAAAAAAAAACAGGCAACCCTCACGCTACACAAGACCATTACACATATTGGCGCCTAAGATGCAGCTGCAAGCAAGATTTTCCTGCTGATCACAGGCTTTTACTCACACAGTGTGCCAAACTTCTGGAGCACACATCAAGAAACACAACCTTTGCATGTGCGCTTTGCTGGTCTCAATTGACTTGAGGGTTAGAATTCAGTTTTGTCGGCTTCATCTGTGCATGTACTTCCTGTCTGACATTGTGAACCAAATCGTTAAGTCTCAAAGGTCAGGCCCGTGTGTACCTTACATGCATACTTAATTAAAGTGGAAGAATCAATTTTACATGTTAAGGCAAGTTAACAGGTCACTGGAACTGTTAGCAGTCACAGAACGTCTTCTGTGGCTCGGCGCAGCCTTGTCAAGTAAGCTTGGCCATAATTAATGTTACTACAGCAAATGTCTTGTTTTGCATCTTTATTTGTATCTGTCCTTTCACCATAAACTGTATGCCTTTCGTACTTGCACTCACTTGTCAGTTCCTTAGCTACACTACTAACAGTCCTGCACTACATCCCCTTCCGTCTAAGTTTAAATGTCCAGTTTATGTAAAAGAAGGTACTAATTCACCTGTATGATCTTGTTGGAGGAAGTAGGAAATAGTGTGTGGTGCTGTTAAACCGGATTGAGGTAAATACTCAAGTGATTCTGTTATTTAGCCAAGCCCACTGGCTTAATTATCACAATAATACAAACAATGGCACAACACAATACTAGTCAATAGTACTACAAACCACAGCCACTAAAATGAAAACACAGTTAAATCAACAGCTCAGTTATTTTAAACACACAATGAAAACCATAACCTTCGTGAAGACAATATTTGGTACAGAACTGTGATATTAGAACGGATTTGTTTTCACTCGTGTACCTATTCGGACTTGGATGACTTCCAATTTTTTAAAGTCGAAAAATGTGTGGTGAAAGTCGAGCATTTTCTGCAAGGTAACGGAAGCTTGAGCACAGGCTAATGTGGGCCGTAGCCCACCATAAACACCGTCAGTCGGACGCTTCTAATATACAGCTCTCACTCTGCAAACTCGCAGCTCTGCCATCATTTCCGTCTCTGGCATTGTGCATTTACTGACATCAAGGACAACAAAACGCGCTCTACAACCACAGCAACAATGTCAACTAATAGAATACATAAACATAAACACATGAGCTTATCTATACCGTGCGCTGCATGTTTAACCTATATAAATCGGCATTGAGGATAACATTTATTACTTCACAGCGTGTTGTAAGATAGGATTAAAAAAAAAAAATGTGATAGGCTGTAATCTCTGAATCCTTTTCCATGTATAGCAGCTACAGGTCTAATAACTTTGACCTTGAACTTCACCAGCAAATTGCTGATACGCAGCCTCCTTCTCTCTGTTATGGCAGGACTTTTGATTGTTAACTGCTGTCTAGAGGATTTCTGCCGTTCCTCTGCTAGCATTAGCGTTAACAGATGCCTTTTCAGATGTGCGTGCATTGCAGTAGTACAGTTGTTACTTTTCCGGGCTGACTTACATATCCTGTATGTCATGGTCTTGCTACCCACTGGGACTCACCTGTTGTCTCTGAGCCGCCCGTGTTGTTGCCACGTGATCAGCAGCTAGCTGACTTCCTGCTTAAAGGCTCGTGGCACAGCAGTGAAGTCGACTAGTCAGTACAAACCCTAGTATCTAATGAACTCCCAAGTGGGTACAAATCCATTTGATGCCAAATAACTAGCTTAAAATACATAATAGATACATCAACTACATAACTTTTTAATTATTAGCTAAACTTACTAAGTCACTTTGATTGTGACTGAACTAACCACCTATTGGATGAATTGCTGTTAAATTATAGTTCTTGGAAGATAAATGCTACATATTTTTGGTCTGTCCTTACAATTACAATTTAAAGTGCGTACAATATGTGAAGGACCGTCACTTCTCGCCTGTCGCCTTTAGAAGTTTGACACTTTTAGGTTCAGAGTGAAATGTCTTGCCAAACATACATGCGCTAAATCAGGCGATAAGAAATATTTCAATGTATGGCACCTGCAAAGCTAATTACTTTTCTACCAGCCTCAAGTGATAATGTAGTATTTGCCATTAATTACCACCAAATGTTAGCACACTAAATCGCTAAACTACACAGCGAACATGTTGAATATGCTGCTTCTAATCAATGTTAACATTGTTATGAGCATGTTGGCATGCTAGTGTCGGTATGTGGTTCAAAGCCTATGTGACAAAGTACAGAATGAAAGAGCTGTTAGTAGTGATGTATGCCTTTAATGTTGTTGTCCAGATAGGAGTATCCTTTTTATGTTCTCTGATGTCTTAAAATAGCTAGCGAGCTGAAAGGTTTCATATGTAAATGGCCAACTCACTCTCTATGCACCATCTATTTAAGCACTTATCTGGCCTAAACTATTCATGGTAAGAGCAAATATCATTAATATTTTGCGCACACAGTGTACACGCATAAGATTACAATACAGCACTTCACCTTGTGTTGTGTGAGCGTACACGTTCTTTGTCAGACAGTCCATTACACTGATTATTGGCAACGGAAGCACTTGCATGCTGAATAACAGCCATAACCCTCATATAGATTATAACCTGTTTACAAACCGAAATACTTAATGCTTTTACTGTGACACAGCAGTGTGTCTGTTTTGTAATTGTGGCAGCGTAACAAGGTTTGGGCCTGACAATAACGGATGCCCTCATGCTGCAGCGAAGAGGGAGTTCCCTCTGCCTATAAATAAGATTTAAGACTCCCGACTGGTTTTAACCTAAATGCAAATCATGTGCCAGAGTGTGACAGGGCACTTTTTAAAAAAGTGTGCTCGCGTGCTCTCTCTCCCTGGGGACTAGTTTGCCATGAGAGCTGGATTAATGAGACCGCCGCCATACTGCACGGGACCATATACGGTGCCACCCAGCAGAGAAGCAGCAGGAGAACGAAAGAGGGAGAGAAAGAGAGGAAACTGCAGAGGAGATGAAGGGAGTGGGTGAAGAGGGAGGAAGAAAAGGAGAAGTGGCCACCTACCAGCATTGAAATGAATCAAAGTAATCTGATTACGTCGCATTATTAGTTTACCTCCTCTGAATGCAGATTTGCTGAAGCATTTAGTTTAAAGGACTTTCAGTGGCTTTAGGATTCAATTAAAGTAGCCCCTCTCTTAAGCCTAACCTTTAATCCAAGCTTGAAAGAAATGGACAGTACCACCATGGAGGACTGCGACACACTGCAATATAGCATTCCCTAATTGACTGGCACAACACTTGGACGGGCATAATGTGATTACCAATAAATCATGGCGAGTTTTGTGGCTCCTCCAGGTTTTCTTACATGTGTATTATTAGCAAGTAGATTGTATTGCATTACATTAGGTAAAATCTAATTCTCCTTCCATGTCACGAGTCTCAAAGACCCCTGCTTATTCAAGCACGACTGATATAATTAGAAAATTCTCACGGGGGATTTAAGGATTCAGAAATGAATTTGATACTTAGTATGGAAAGATTAATGTGACACGATGGAGGCAAACAAAATTCCAGTAAAGCAGGCTGCTGTCTGGTGCAGATTCGGGGAACATGCGGGGGAACAGTTTTTTGTAGAATTCAGCAATATAACGCTGTCAATTTTTAGCACCCAGTGGGAAGGTTTTGTTCTGTTCCAGGCAATAACATCATAGCGAAGTGTCAGTGGTGGAATACAATCATTCATCTTATTGGAGAACGCTTCTGGATGAGATGAGGGACTGGAGCTTCAGCAGATTCATGGTGGCCCTGCGGGGCCTTTCAGGCTAGAGCTGCTACTAACAATATCGCTGTCTTTGTGGCTGCTGTTGTGACGATGATTTGTTAACTGGTCAGTTCATCCACATTGTAAAATCAGTGATTTGATTTACTTTAGTTGGTATCTGCATATGCACACAGTTTGTCTGCTCAGGTTATAGAGTTTCTGCCTCTGCTCTTTCTGTCCAGTGCAATAAATAAAAGTTAAGTCCTGATATCTACAGGCACTGTTCACTAGCTGCTGCAACTCTGTGTAATATTTCATTGAATAACACACAATCTGTTCAAGGTTTATCCTCCACATTTACTATTTGATAAATGAATATTTGCTGCTGTTGGAGCTGTTAGAAAATCCCTCTTGTAGTGGCTGTAAAGTCCAACTCATAAAATCTGTGTTTTAACAAGTTGCTTCCACTGAAAAGAACAACCATTTAATTTAATATATAGATCAGTTTTTCTAAAATTTTTGTTTGTCATGAGAGCTGATACAAAACTCTATAAATATGTACTCCCATAGTACACTAGGCAGCAAAGATGCCACGTGAAATAGATATGGGAGATTCCTGACAATCACAACATGTTAATCGTGGCAGCTAGTGCATCAACATGTCCTCACCAAGAGTTCTAGATAGCCAAAAGCCTGTCTGTAAACGGTGTTAGTTTTTAGTTCTCAACTTTATCAGTATTAAAATGATTATGTCCTGAAAATGTCCTCTCTGCTGCTATGCTCCATACTCAGCATCTGCAAAAGCTAATGTTATCTTTGCTAAGCCGACTTAATGATGGCTCATAGCATGAGCTGGGTGCTGCTCACGATGGCAGTATATACTGTAATCATTACTGTTCAGTCTCTGTGTTGGCACATTGCATGTGGAGGGTCCAGTTAAAGAACAGCTGATTCGCTCCACAGATTTTATGGCACAGGTTTTGAAGACTAGTAAAATAGTGTCTGGTTCAAGTTATTCAGCTCGATTCTAAACCTCTGCTTGTCTATTAAATTATTGCAGGGAAAACTGCAGCACATAACAGCGCAAAAGAAAAGACGGCAAAGATATTGTTTTGGAATCAAAGATGAGTTTGAGGCTTGTTTTAGTACAAGTAGGGAAGGTTTCAATATATGAGAAATAATCCCCAGAAAAAGTGTTCCACTGGAAAATCATCAAATCTCCCTTTTATTAGTTTTCATCAGGAGGTTTTCTTGATTAAGACTGTGGTTGCAGTAAGTACAAAATGGACTACTAGGTAAACACTGATTAAAATTTGAATAACTGTTTAAATTGCATCCACGGTAATTAAAAACTTAAATAAAAAAATAAATAAATAGATCCCAGATCTCACTATACAACACAGCCTATGCTTATGTTAAGTGTATTCCCTGTCTCTGAACTGTGTTCCACGGAGGCCAGGATAACAATCGTCATATTGCCCGGTCACCAGAGGGCACGGCGATAAGGTGAAATGACTTTGGAGTTGTTGATTCTGAACTCCCCAAACTAGCAGTAATAAACGACTATTAAAGAGAACACGACGTTCTCGAGCTGAGAGCCCGGCGGCTGACAGAAGAGGAGTATGAAGGAGAGACAGGGTGCTAATTTCCACATCATTATTCCAATGTGACCACATGGAGGTCGTCCTTCAAGCCTGTCCTCTAACTACACCAAAGTGGAGCTGATTTCTGAGGGGGCTGTGAAGTAGCCACTTTACACAGTAAACACAGCTTTTTAGCCCGGCAGAGGCTTAGGAGAAGACTTTGACATAACAAAACCTTTTTAGTTTTTATATCTTTAGATGATATAACGGTATCTGAATATGTTTTTTGACCTTTGGACAATGTGTTTGCGTGTAATACATTATCTGCAAGTGGCTGGTAAAGTAAATACTGTTGACGGGGCATTTCATAGGAACTGAGAAACAGTCTTGTGTGTTTCTTTTTGAGATGGGCCGTCTGTATGAATGTTCTGTCCCTCTGCTGCATATATCTGTTTGTATGGAATGATCAGAGAAACCATGGAAACCAGCCTGAACTGTCACTCAAACTGGTAGGTCACAATATGAGCATATACTGTAATATCAGCACATCTCTGCTTTTATATTTTGGATCCGTCTGAACAGGATATTAGATTATTCAGATTATGGTAATGTAGAGACTCATAAAGTGAAAACTGAAACATTTTGAATATTGTGAAGGGTTGCTGAGGAGGTGAACTGAGGCTGTGTGCCCTTTCAGTTCCACAAACATACCATATAAAGTACCGTATTTGCAGCTAGTAACAAATTATTGTAGTTAAATGATGCATTACACAGGTATAGACTTTTTGTCTGAGATTTTATGAACTGTATGAACTCCTGACAGAATGCAACTGACCAGTTACTCCTACCAAACTTCATGTTCCTAATGATATTGTACTAATGATGAGTTCATGTGGCCTGCTACTATAAAAAGTGAGGGACACATATCCACATCACATATTGGCAAAACCCAGAGACCCTCTCACATCTGACTGTCTCTCTTCCTTCCTTATCTCTTTTCCAACCACTGCTCTTTGTTTCTGTCATATCGACAGGCCTCAAGCACATGGGACTCCCATATGAGCTCTGTTCTGCTAAAGGTTTCTTCCTGTTAAAAGATTTTTTATTTTTTCTAGCCACTATTGTCCTGCTCTGGGGATTCTAGGCTACATTCTCGAACCATTTGTGATTGATACTGACACTATAGAAACAAAACGAGCTTAAAAACTCAATTAAAATAAAATGCAAACATGGCAGTCACCATGACCAAGACTAGTTTTGTTACTGCTGTAAAAACCACAATTTAAATTACAGACTGTATGAAGATGGACAACGGAACGGGTCCTCAAAAGTGAAGCTTCCCAAATCAAGTAGAGCTCTCCCTAGTGACTGGCTGCAGTATAGGTCATAAGCCACACCCCCCATGTTAGAGGATGGGATTTGGGCCAAACTCAAACATTAAAATACATGTCATTTTTTTTCTCTCATTTTACAAAGTTAATATAATGTTGACGCATATTCAAATGTCAGAGTTTTACTTAAGCTAGCTATTGAAACAGGATGGGGCATTGTGATGTCTAGCAGTTGACATATCAACTTCACCTGTCAACTGTCATCCAACATTGCTTGGTGAATAACTGTTGGAGGTAGAACAGAGTGCATACACTAATTAATAGAAAACGCGAGAGAGTCTGGCATCACCCGTATCGCTGAGAAAGTAGCGTTGATTTGACCAGTTCAAGGGAGTTGGGATGCATTGTCCATATATACAGTCTATGGTTTAAATTCTAAAATGACCTAAATGTTTGCTGAAATACACATACTAGATGTTCAAAAGCAGTAGATGTCAACTGACGCACCAACAACACTTTCACACTTTGGAGACAGGAAGTTAAAAGACCAGTTAGTGATTGAGTGTTTCCTGAGTTACATACGATCAATATCACTCTCATCTCATATCAATACAATCAAAGTACAGATGTGGCCTCTAAGCACGGCAAGATTAGCTTTGTAAAAAGACAGGAAGCAGGCAGAAACAGACAGCCCGGCTCTCCACAAAGACCACTACCAACACCTCTAAAAGCCACACATTACCATGATGGATCTTTATTTCTGACCGGCTATCTTATATCAAGATATCCTCTGCGTTTATACTGTAGGTTTCAGTCTTCTGAATTATTCAGACAACCACAAGAATACTGCACTGTTTCTGTACAAAAAATGAGATTTACAGAGAAAAGTTTATCTGTGTAACTTTATCAGTAAACGATTTTCTGTGTATATGTGTGGATTACTTAAAATTTGCAATTTCATCTTGGATGAATACTGTGGATATCTAAAACCTGTGAAGAGTGTAGTATTAAATTGATGCACAGCGTTTTTTGTTTTTTTTTGTTTTTTTTACCCTCTAACTATCTTAGCAAGACTAAAACTGCTGGAGTTGATTTTGAACAGTTAGCTCGTACTTCACCGCTAACACAGAGGGCAGATGCATGCGGTGATTTATATGGCTCAAGGTGTCTTATCTTATGCCGAGTCATTACTCAACCCAGCACAACAACCAGTTTCCCCCAGTCTGACAGCACGCTGGTCGGAGCCATAATGCTCTGTGCTGCGAATTTTAATTTGCCTCCATCTGTAATCAGCATGCGGTCTGCTCCGGCGCTTTCAAAAAGATAAATACGCAAAAAACAAATAAAACTTCAAAAACTATTTTTTTTTGGAGCCTTTAAAGGGAAAACATGTTGTGTAACTACTGAAGCCGTGGTATTGATTTTCACAGCTAACTTCACAATGCAGAATGAGACATACATACACAGCAGAAGACGAGAGAATCAAGACCAAATGTTGTCCCTTCATTCTTCTTTTCTTATTCTTGTCAATCACTCCTCTCAATGTGTGGGTGTACTACGCAGTAGCGGAAGGATTTTTAACAAAGCTTTGTATCAATCCAAACAACACCCCGTGAAGATTTTAGTTGTGATTTAGGTTGCTGCATCTTTCTTCACCTTAGTAGACAGTTTTATAAAGCAAGCTGACTTTTTTATTTTTTTTTAAAAAGGACACAAAAATTGAAGCAAAATATGTGCGTAAGAAAGTTGCTCTGGTGGGAACCCATTGTGCTCTGGCAAAGATCTGCCAAACCAATCAAATAGTTGGGGCTGGATTTATGTTATGGTGGGCAGAACAGTAACATCCAACTAGTCATACGTGTCATCTGAGCACCATGGAGCTGAATTTGCTTACAACAGAATGACTCTGATTGGTTGGAGGGCGATCCAGTCTCATGTCAAGTCTATATAGCTTCTTAAACTAGAATTACACCTCTGCTAAACTTTCATTTTGTTTTGGGTTTCCGAAATATCTCATCCACAGATATACAAACAACAGACAACCTGGGAGCGTAACGCACCTAGCCATGGCTGTGACAGAAGCATGAAACACAATTAAACTCTGTGATTTTTTTCCTCACTTTCTTGAATTAAATGTAGCAAGGTAAATGTTTTTGAGGTCTAAAATCAATATAACATCAGAGAAGTCATAGGTAAAAGACAAAACCACTCAAGAAACCCTTAATAGAAATCTGTATTAAAAAGAATGCAGTTGACAGCAGGTTGCTCTACCGTGTGGTGGCAGAAGCATTTGCAGAAAACATGAAAAAACATTTGATGCCAAGTAACCATTGGCTACCGAGTGGTGAGACTTGCTTCTGAGGTCTTTGATAATGTACATCTGTGAGGTATTTTATGAGTGTGTTTTGGATCCAAAGCTTCACATCTGCTTCTGGAAAGTGACAAATTATCATCTGTAGCTGGGATTGAGGGCCAGCTGTTTTGGGGCTTATGATTATATTCAACTACAAAACTCTCAGTAGTTTTAGTGTCTATGTATGTTTATTTTTTTTGCTTTTACTTACCGTGCTCATTGTAGAAGAACAGAATTTCTGAAATCAGTTTATTAAAGCACTATGTCATTCTTTTTTCTCTTAAAAATATGCAATGAAGCACTCTTTCAGTATATTTCGTGCTCTTGGTGCTATAGTCTACCATATTTTGGTCTGACAAGCAGCTCATTTTGGCTAATCTATTATTGTTAGCATATTTTATAGTGCTGTGTAATTGATGCTTCCTGGCTTTCCAACCCTGAACGTGTGCTTTGTTCCACTGTGCCTGAGCATTTATTCTCATTTATGCTGTATATTTCCATCCACCATAGCTCAGCAAATATCACCTAGCCACACTTTAAACTGCTCAAACTTTAGTGCAGGAAACTTCTTTTTTTATTGCCATTTTTCTTATGGAAAACAAACAAACAAACAAAAAACATCTGTACATTACTGTCCATGGCACTCAGCCACATGCAAACTAAGTGTACATAGGGTCT
Organism: Planiliza haematocheilus; assembly: GCA_005024645.1. NCBI lineage: Eukaryota > Metazoa > Chordata > Actinopteri > Mugiliformes > Mugilidae > Planiliza > Planiliza haematocheilus. The sequence continues at coordinate 13,563,703 of SRSE01000465.1, forward strand.
TTAAAATAGGTCACAAAGAATGCAGTTTAATGCCTCAAAAGCCTTGATTTCCTAAAGCAGCTGGGATTTATAGTTGTACCCAAACACTTCCTAGCTAGCTGTAAGTAGTGCATTTGTCGAACTATTTTTGGCATTGCATTAGCACAAACTTTTTGCAGCAGCAGGATTGTGTGTTTGTAGGATTGGCCTAAATGAAAGTACAGCATCATGTTTATAGGAAGGCCAGCTTTCTGGGATGTTTACTCTCCTCCGTTGTCTTTCCCCTCTTTCGCTCCGTTTGTAATTTCCGATTAGTGGATAAAATGCTCAACAGAATGCAATTCCAGCACATAGTCTGAGTGTTGAAAGCATAAGAGTTAGAGGTAATGGATGTTCTAAATTTCTCTATAAAACCTTGTTTTCCCCAATTCGGGGATCTTATTAAAGCGGCATACAACACGTGCTGACGGCAAATACAAGAGGCGAAGAATATAAAGTCCGGATCTGGTTTAAATTTGAGCATGCCCAAACAGCTGGGAGTTTAATGGGAGGATATTGACAGAGGCATTCAGAAGTAATGAGACCGGCAAAAAGATCTGTTTAAGGGACATCAGCGGCTAAACAACGGTCTGAGAGAAATGCTGTGGCCTGTTTACCCAGTGGGAGAGAGGAGACGGAGGGGGAGGAGACCATATGGTCGCGAAGCTGTGTGCTTGTACTGGGATTTAACAGCATTGGAGAGTGAGGTGTGTTAGTGTGAGTGTGTGGTGGGTAGAGGTGGTGATGGCTGAAGCTATTCTGCTCACATCCTCATGCAGTGTCAGGGGAAGCTGGCCTCTCTTACTTCTCCTCTCGCAGTCGTAGCGCGGAGGAAAGGGAAGATAGTAAAAAGGGGTGGGGGAGCATTAAAATCAAAGCTGGTGTAATGGGAAGAGTAGAGCGAGGGTGGTGCAGGAGTGGCTGGATGTGATGAAGACAGATAAAGAGCCGGGTTTTCGATAGGAGGTCTAATCTGAATTCAAACTTCGGGGTACGAACCTACCACTGCTGTTCCTACCCCTCCAGCTGCTGCACACACGCAAACACCACCAAACTACACAGGCGTGCATAAGCAGCAGGCTAAATACTCCTCCAGTCCCTATCAAACACATCCCTAGCAAAACGCACAACACAGTCGGCAAAGCCGGAGCTGCCAACGTGCAATGCTTTGAGCACATGTGGAAAAACTTCTGTAGCGGTTTCATCAGCGTGATGACTCTGGAGAGTAAGCAGCGCGATTAGAGAGAAACCTTGACTTTAGTCTTAAAATGATCCTGAGCTTCACACATAACACACTTTAGTGGGTTAAACAACCACCAAAAAAAGAAAAAGAAAAAAAGAAAAAAAAAAATAGCCTGGAGAAAGTAAACAGGTGCCTCTCATCACTTCACATCATTTTGTCTTGTACGGACATGGCCGGAATTGTTCATCTCCTGTTTCATCATCTCAGAACCCCTGGCACTGATTGAAAGGAAAAACAAAAGGTATGAGCAGAACAAAAGCTGTAAAAGTCATTCACAGACAGACAGACATAAACTCTCCTACATCCCCGGAGGAGAGCGACCAGGCCTCGTTTTAAGGCGTTCGTTGTCTGCCTTGCCAATTTTCTACATGAATAAGAATATGAAACAGAACGATCAATCAAAGTCGCACCGTTTCCTAACAAGCTACCCAACATGACACTCCACATATTAAGCAAGACAGCCGGGCAAATGGTAATTTGTGGCAGCCCGAGAAGTTCTTCTCTTAAAATTTCATGTCGAATGATTATGTATGGGACACGGAGCACGGAGGACAGGGGGAGCGGTCCACTTCAAGGTGAGCCGAGATCACAGGAGCTTTCGCCGTCAGCTGCTGTAAAATACATGGGCCGCTCGGTCTGATGAGATTCAACAAGACTGACCCCACTTGGCTGTGATTAGAAATTCCACTCGTGGAAAGTCACACTCCCTGCAGAATTTCTGCAAATGCGATCACACAGATGAATTCCATTAAAAGTGAGGCAGAGCAGATGGAACCCATTGTTGCCAAGATAAGAAGCTTCAGAAACTGTTTCGACAGGTTGCTAAGCCGTTTAAATGAGAGGCACTGGGGTGGAATGCATCACTGTATGCAGAGGCAAACAAAATCAAGCCAGGACTGCTAACTCTGCAGCTACAGATTTTAGGTTTGGATCTTTAAAGCTGAATCTACAGAATAGAATAAGCAGCTACTTACCACTGCAAAGATCCAGAAACCACTGATGTGAACAAGTACAGTTACAGACGCTTCCTTTGAGGAGATATAACCGGTTATTTCTACCAATGGATAGTTTTAGGAAGAATATTGTCTTCTCAAAAGACACTCATTTATTGATGCAAAATAAAAATCGCTCCAAGTCAAACATGTTGGCTCGTAGTAAAAAAAAGTTTCACTAGAAACCTTAAAAGTGTCTCTGTTCTATAAATATTCCAACAAGCAGTAGCTTTGAGCCATCGTGAACAGTAACAGTACGCTGAAACTGGAGCAACGAAACTGAATTCATCCAATATTTATTCTACTTTTTACACGTCTGCTTTACCTGCTGTCACATGACTGTTGCTACGTCCTTCTGATTTCTATTGAAACGCGTTTTTCAGCCTTATCTTCATATAAAATAAGTGTTTGAGCCATGTCAAATATTAACAAATAATTAACTAGCATTTTAAAACATACTTGTTGTTCCTGTGCAGAATATAAATAACGCTGATGATTCAACCCGTGCTACCTACCTCTGTATTTTCCAAACCTCTCCTTATTCGCCATAGCACGCCCACATTAAATGTGTTCTGATTTAAATCCGTCTAGCAGATGCAGAACCCAGTCATTTTGAGTGTTTCATGCACAAATATGTCACAGTATTGAAGATTATCATGGTCTGATGTTTGTTAAAACATCTTGTGAACATCTCAAATGAAATTCTACCACTCCCCATTGTTTTGGAATAAAGACATATATCTCTGAGATTCATAAAATCAATGAGCCAACCCTTAAAATCACAAGACGATGCAAAACCATATTCACTCATGTACACACACTCCCGGTATAAAATATCTGCTAAATTATTTAGACGACAAAAATGAGAACTCTCCACGCTGAGAATGCAGAATAGCCTTATTCTACAAAAAAAAAAAAAAAAAGCCCTGCGTCAAAACCCCCGGCATAAATTCAATCGTCGCTTCCGTGTAGAATGAGATTAACAATGCAGCCGTTCACACAGGGCCGGGGCTCTCCTGTAATTCAGCCGTCTCGTGTCGATGTTGAATTAATTCAACATGCACGTCGTCGGCCCTCGCAAAGGAAGGCACACACTGTGCAATGAACCAAACAAACACCAAAGCCATTTGCTATCCTGAGACGAATAGCAATTACGATTTCTGCTATGTCTCATTGGTTAACCCATTTGTTCTTCTGCAGAGCCGCGGATATGGAAAACAGCTTAATCTCCATGTGTAAGAGATGAAAAAGATATGTTGATGGTGGGAAAGATCTTAATCCCCATTTCGCTCGAAACCTGGTTCGATTAGTCTCCATGTATTTCATGCATTGTATTCTTTAGCAGATGTTGCGTTCTTTCTTGGCCTGGTAACCACGTATCTGAGATACGTTTAAGTGTAAAATCCACTCCATCCTTGTATTCTAAATAAGGGAATGAGGGATGTTTTTTGGCATTGCTTGCAAGATTTATACCATTTTCATATTTTCCAAGGGCTCACTCTGCCAATTTACCTGTCCTATTCTCATCAGGTCAAACTACAAGTGCCCTATAGTCCCACTTGAGAAGAAGAAAAAAGTTTAATAGCTGGAAGAAAACAGTTAAAGTGACCTTGTTGCTCAAGTCACCTTGAATGCTTAAATACAGTGTTCCGTGGGGATTGCTTGGCGCTCCCAAAAGGCAATTTAGTATGCCTGCCAAGTGGCACAGGTAGCTCAGCATTGCCTGAATAACTAGTTGTTCTTCTTTATTTTGCAAATTATACACAGCCTCAGATTCAGCTGTCATTATTCAGTGATGTGGACAGTGCTACACTCTGTGATATAAAGAACAGACCCATTCCACCTCTGGTTGTCTAACAGCTTTCTGCAAATATGTGGCTAGCCTCCTTCCTAATCCTATGTCAACACTGAAGCTAGAAAAAGCTCAAATCCAAGCAAATAGGCTACAACTGCACAGCAATTGCCAAACACCGTTATTCCTACTGATTAAAGCACAGTTACTCATTGCGCGGCTTGCGAGCCGCATGCAGCTCGTCAAGCTATAACTGGCGGCTCGCATGGTAGCTTACAGTATCACACTGCCACTTGACTTTAATTGCAAATTGCAATCCACTATTTACCGGCAATGCTACTTAAACTGCCATCTCGTGGCGATAAGTTGTAATACATTTCACGCAGCTGAATCACGGAAAGTGGCCATGTGGCATTGTTTACAAAACTTGACTGCAACGCACGTTTGCAGGCAGGTGACGTAAGCTCCGCTAGCTAGCGTAAAACACAAAATGGACCAGTTTTTAATAAAAAAAAAAAAAAAATTGACAGAAACAGGCTCATTATAGTAAATCTGGTCTTAAATGAAAATGTATTGGCCGTGTTATTTATTTTTGTGGGATGTCCAATTTATATGTAGAAATACACAAAGGTGACTTCACGCCCGCCGATAGGGGGGGACAAACGGGTCTGCTGTCCCGGGCCCAGGATAGAGGGGGCCCCAGAACTGGGCCCTCATAAATTATGGAATAATTTTTAAAAAATGATAATAAAATAGGAATATTTGTGGGAAAAAATATGTAATATTTGAGTTACATAAAAGCTTTTTATTTGTTTTCTTCCTAATTGTCCTTGAAACAGTGGTTAAGAACCCCCCCATCCCCAACACAAAAATGGTTTGGCCACTAATCCACTGGCCATTTGTTGTTGCTGTTAGCACAAGTGGTGCTCCAAAAAGGAAATAAAAGAGAAGAGAAGAAGAAAATAGAGGCTTCAAGATTTTCTAAATAAATATTGAAAAAAGCTCCCGGGGGGGGGGGGGGATCACTGGATTAAAGACTAAAGGCAGTCCTGGAGTTGAATCGAGGGAACACAATATCAGTCAGAGTAAAAGCATTCATGCTCTGACCAGTTGTTTCAGATGTCTTCTGCATGATCTGGATTATAGTGTACTGGCAGGGACTGAAACCACCACTACATTAAAACAGAGCCGAGGCCTGTGGTAGTGATGGTTCCAGAATGCAACATGCTAACAGATATATGCTCATTTGTTGGTGTAGCTGCTGAAGAATTAAACGGATATATAAATCTTAACATGAATAACTTTCATCAAAGTCATTCATCATGGAGGTCTGGAGCCTATCCTACCCGTTTTGGGCGAGATGTAGGGTATACCCTGGACAGGTGACCAGTCTATCACACTAAGAGACAGACAACCAGTCCCATTGACATGCACACTTAAGAAACAAGAATCGCCAGTTAAACTAACAAGCATGTTTTTGGATAGTGGGAGGAAGCCGGAGCACCAAAATGGTACTCTTCGTGAGCCCCATATGATGGGGTGTGTTTGTTTGCATAAAGAGCGTGGAATTGAATTCCAATCGCAATGGTCACTGGAACCCTGGAGAACCACCTAAACCCCCTAATGAGAACAGATACACTTTGAGAACTGGGCCTGTGTTGCTTTATGCAGTCATAAAGCCAGCTACGTGAAATGGCCTTGGTTGATGTAATGTAAATCAAACACAACGCCAAAGAGCAAAAGTGTCTGGTTGATATCATATTCCAGAAGTATGTAAGATTTAAAGAGAAAAGCATAACTAAATTAAACATCCTAGGACTCTTCATTTGTTCTTTCAAACATGTTCTTAAAAAGTTGCTAAAGTAAATCAAGTTCTGGTCGGGGCTTTCGAAACGTCCAGCGCCGCAACATGAACTTACCATCTGCACTTTGGGACTATTGAGAGCTTACCTAACTACGCTGTATATTGATTATTGCAGTGGGTAAACATAGTAACGGTTGATTGCTCAAGCGGAATGGAGACAGCGTGTGGCTGATAAACCGTAACCTTGAGAAACGCGTGAGGCGCAAAGGTGAATCGGTACGAAATAAGTGCTACTGTTTCTTTGGCTTTTCATCTCCTGCATGACGCTGGCTTTGATTGGGAAGGATTTCTCCCAGCGTGAAATGTAAACACATTTATTCAGATTTTCCTCTGGAGGTGTATGATATAGAAAGGAAAATAATGCAGAATGAGTGAGGGTTCTGGATTTTTGGTGACTTTTTTGACATTTTTGTTCTTTTAACACAGACTTTCCATTGGTTCCGAGCTACAAGACAGAATCAGAATTGCTGGGTGCGGCTGACTGTGCTTCTTTTTTTTGTTGTGTTTGCTCCAGCCCCTCCCAAACCCTGGCTTTTTGTCTTCCCTTTACATCAGCTCCTACTCTCTGTGCTCGCATATACTGCATTTTAACGCAGCCATATTTTCAATAAAGCTGTTCTCATTTACGTCATTTTCTGTTTCTGTTGTCAGACAATGGAGCGTGTATGAAATAGTGACTGAAAAGCTTCCCATTACCAGCAAGCACTTCCAAGCAATTTCCAATTTGCTGCTCCGCACTGTTAAAACCCTGATTTTCGTCTGGCAAAATCACCGTACACATACTGTAAGACTGCGGCTCAGCGGGGGTTTTAGCTATATATGCATCTTCTCTGCCTCTCACTGAACAGTGAAGACTCAGAAATAGACTTATTTCAAACAGGGTGTGGGCAGTAGGCACAGACGATGAAAGCTTGTTCTAAACAGCTTGTTCTAAACAGCTTGTTTAGAACGAGGCTAAAAGCAGGACTACTCATGTATGGCCAACCGAACGCACTGTGCTCTATTTTAACGTTTAATAGAGGTGAAGGCAAGGATCAAATAGTGGCAGAACTATTCACTAAGTGGCAGAATTCTGGCAGTGTGCTCTCTTCAGCTTGGAGCCCGCCTGCCAGCACTGCATGCACTGCTTGTGAAACATTTTCTTTTGAGACATCTTAACTCCTAATTGGTTAAGTTTAAGAAATGCCACATGGGGGGTTTATGATGCATTTCCATACGTCTTGCTAACATACCCAGGATATACTGGAAATGTAGTCAAAATTGAAGACAGTTTGTGTGTTTTTCCACACACATTAAAATGTAATGGAACTTCTTATAGTTTTACCAGTGGTGAGACACCACAATTTAAAACACAGTCAGAACAGAACAAAACCCAGGTTAAGCTGAACATATCCCCCCAATTACAGGTGACTTTCTGCTTGTTAACAGACTCAGGTCATGTCAGTTTCGGGTAGGTCCCACAGACAGATGTTTCTAATAAAAACCTTTACTCCCTTCTAGTCTTTTACAACTCAGGAAGTACAGGAAGTCCAGTTGCCTTAAAATTATTTTTGATTAACATATACCATGACCTGGAATCATCACAGCTATTACAGGCCAACGTTTTATTAGAATGGCAAAGACCAAGACCTTTCAATCTCATTGCCCACAATTTTTGTCTTGTCTGCAATATTATATATTTCCCAATATGAGATTCTTAAGTTTGGTTTATGGCTCTGCAGCACATTTATACTTGTGTGATTGTCAGTCTGGCTCACACTGCTTCCTGCTTTACTTTCAACAATGATGACTGAAACTTGTGCCAAAATTACACCGAACACAAGTCATACAAATGTTTGTATCTCTGAACCTCCTCAGTTAACCTTTCATCAGTGTGATCCACCTTTATTGATCCAAAAGAATCAATTCGAAACAGCAGCTGTCAGAAATAGTATTGTGGAAATACGCTACTAGCAAGTAGACTAATCACAACTCCTGTGGTTTGCATTGCTGTGATGTATAGTTGCATCTGGGGAGACGCACATCAGGCTACTAGGCCTCTAGAGCTGCAAAGTTTTGACAGCTTAACTAGTATGTCCCTTTAAATCTACTGTATAATCTTTGTAGAGTGACTATTGAGAGTGATGTGATACACTACAACATTAGTTGAATGATACTTCAGGATTCGTAGGGATTGTCCAGCACTGATTGAATGTATTTTCAGTGAAGTGCTGTACGCTTCTGTTCACACACTGCGCCACATGCCTGACTTTTTTTTTTGCGGCGAACCTTAACACAAGGGTTTTGGTAAACATTGCCATCTTGAGAGAAGCAGGCAAGGGTTGTTGCTCTGTTTTTTTAGGTGAAAGTAACACCTGATGCAATATTACATCATGTCAATCTTATCTGATGCAGCCTTTTGGAAATATTGTTATACATGTAGGTTATTCCAGTAGCAATTGTAGTTTTAATGGGTGAAGCAGTTTCTTTCAACACAACAACAGTGTTGATAGTTCTGTTGGAAAAATGTCTGCAGTGCCTAATTTTTATGTTGAAATATTGCACAGTATATTGCAGGAGCTGTCAGATAGCATGCAGACAATTAGAATAAAGCAATACTAACCATTTTGCTATTCGTTCTTCTTCAGAATACACCGATCAGGCATAACATTATGTCCACCTTCCTAATATTGTGTAGGTCTCCCTTGTGCCTCTAAAACAGTTGTGACTCATCAGAGAATGGACATGGGCCTTCTGAGGGTGTCCTGGGGTGTCTGGTAACAGAATGTTGTTAGTGGGGGCCTTTGGCTGCTATGGGTTGAGGGGAGGGGCCTCTGTGGATCATCCCACAGATACTTGATCAGTTTGGGATCTAGTGAATTTGGAGGCCAGGTCAATACCATGCTGTTCTTCATGTTTTTTTGAGTTATTCCTGTTTGTGTATGTGTGTCTGTGTCTGTGTCATGTGTAATGTTGTGGCTGATCAGTGTATAACCCATTCAGATAACTAAATGGACTACTACTGTACTTTGGACATGGACCTCAACAAAGCATACGTATGCGACTGGGATACATACATTGCCACAATTTAATCTGATGGAACTTTAGTGTTCCAAAGAGGAGACTGATGTTCTATAAATAAGCTTACAGTGCAGTCCTGAATAGTTTGAGAAACCTAGTCAAGTACCACTTTTACGTTAGAGCTGTATTGTCAAAACTGCAATGAAAGTTAGAGCAATGAAATGTCTTAAAATACTTAAACTTGGACAGTAGAGTTTGGCAGTTCCAGTGAAAAACAACGACTGGATGATAATGTCCTTTCATCCAGTCTTTCTTTACAACTTCTATAGGACTTGAAGGATTTGTTAGATCTAGGGCCTCTGAGGATTTGACATCAACATTTTCAAACCCCTTAGGTTCTACACACTAGAAAATGGAATATAATATAATATGCAACCTCAATGTCATTGCTAGATGCCCTTAAATCTTCAACACTAGCCCTTTAAGAATTAGCTGTATTTTTTTCTGCGAGAAGGTGCTGAGCTTTTAAAGAAGACATGCAACGTATCTGATGTTACATGTATTACCTTTTCTTTTGTATTCAGAGATGAGTATCTGAACCTGGAGAAGATAACGCCGTGCTATACACAAGGTTTGAAGAAAATCTCAAAGCTTTGTACTGCTGCATTGTTCTATCCATTGAGCTAAAGTTTCCCCATCCTATGTTATGCCACTTCAGTAAAAAAGCAAAGATATATGAAAAGCATTGCGATTTGTGTAATCCGTGGTTCTGGAGTCAGCTGAGCCTCCACACCGCAGTTAGACATGGCCATCCTCTGGAAGGCTGGCTTTAGACAAAACATCAATGCTGTATGGATTGAATAACAATGTAAGCTGCTGAGTGTGGCAGGCTGCACACTTAAAAATAAAGGCCTGACAATCCTAATACCAGTAAAAAAGAAAGAAATGCAGGCTTTAACAGGTATTGATTGCATCACATAAAAGAACATGGTAGTATATTGCATTCGCAGTCAAAGTTTGGTCTTTTTCTCACAGAAGGTTCAATTTTTTTTTTTTTCTTCTCATTCATCCAGGTAAAGTTGACTTTGTACTGTGCTTTTACAGTGACAAACTGCTCATCATACTCTCAGCATCTTGTCAGGAAAAAAGCTAGGTAGAGAGGTATTCTAGTGACATTGTATGTATTATGCTGTTTCTACAAATTCAGAGGGATGCATCTGCAAAAAGAATGGTCAGAATCAATGTGGCTACGGGTGAGATATTATAACTTACCGTTTTTTTACAACCTGGACCTTATCTCTGGCATGAAATACATATGAAATAATAATTTAATCCTCCATATAACTTTGGTGTCATTTAGAGTAGTTCATAAGATATTTACCTCCAGCGGTGTGCCATATATATCCATATAGTGGGAGTGACTGGGGCACCGTAACGCAGCGTCTACGCATTCTCTGCCGTGAAACTTGTTCATTTCACCAATATTTTGTCATGATACTAGTGCTATTCCCCGTTGGGTCCGGAGTTACCTGTTATCTATTCGCAGACGTGCAGTAGTTTGTTGTTTTTTGGCCAGCTGTTCCTCTCTCTGCCTCCGCATCCTCCTTTCAGCGAGCCCCTCATCCATATACTCTGGCTCAAAACGATAAGGGCGTTCATCACAAACACAATCGTCACCCACAACCTCCCAATCGGAAAAAAATATTCAGCCATGTTGCAGACACCTAGCAGTAGCAAATTACAGGTAAACAAGCTGACTGTCGCAGGTGCACGTGGCGCTCAGAGATGACATTATCAGGTCGATCTACAGGCCCCGGATGATGATGAAAGGTAATTCCAAACTCAACGGGGAATAGCACTAGCGTATCATAACAAAATATTGGTGAAATGAACGAGTTTCGCGGCAGATAATGCGTTATTTAGAGGCTGCGTTTTTGTGCCCCAGTCACTCCCACTATATGGATATACGCGGTCCTCCACTTTATGCCAGAAATAAGGTCCAGGTTGTAAAAAACAGTAATACTCCTTTAAAGAACCAGAATACACGTTCTGTCAATTGCACGGAGCAAAAAAGCTGAAGCCAGCTCAGCTTTCATGTGGCGTGTCTCAGCCATCAGCCTTTCACTTCGCATATAAAACTGAATTGTGTACTGCCAGCTTCCACTGAAAATGTATTGCAGCTCCCTCACCACTAGTGCAATCGCACCATGATGCTACACCACAGAAACAGAACACACACTGCAGCACTTCTCAAAAGCTGGGTAATAATAACATGACAACAACAATGGGTGGAGGTTTGAGTGTCTTGCTTAAGAGGGGGCTGCAATGATTGTCACATCCACTCCAGCACCATAAGTGCCAGTTTTCTGGTTGCTGTATAACTTTTACATTTGTGCAAAATACAGTGTGCCGTGTGTGTGTGAAACGTGGTAAACTTGTTTGCCTGTGTAATCACGATGGTAAATTAGCACTAAACACCCTGAGAGGAGGGAATGACAATGTGCTGGAGCGCTGCGGCCTGACCAGCCGTAACCGGCTTGAGCTGGGGCCGCTGCCGCCGCTGCTGCTGCTGCGGCGAGCTCCCGACATGCTGGGGCTTATCTGGGGCACGCAGGAGGCACAACAATGAACTTATCACCATCCAGCCACTTGGCGGGATGTAGCTGCAACCCCGCTGCGCTGCTCCGACCGCGAGCCGGCTCCGGTTCACTGATCATACACACCAGCAGAACCTAATCTAGGGACAGTGAACCTTTCAAACCGCAGGCTCCAGCTCTGGACAGAGAAAAGGTAGGTGGAAAAAAAAAAGAAAAAAGAAGAGGAGTTTTGCAGGTAATATAAAAAGCTGCTGGTAGAAAAAAAAAAAAAAAAAACTAAAGAAAGAAGTTCAATAACTTTGCAGGGACCTCCGCACCCTGCATGTCAACTAGCTTCCAGGATTTTGATTGAAGCCCTGCACAAGCCCACAGCAGGGCTTTTCTATTCTTTTTTCTTTTTTTATCTTCGTTGCTGAATCAGTTACAGTGCCACAAGAATACATAAAAGTTTTAGTAGTAGGGCTCTATTGAGGGTCAGAAAAGAAAACCCTTTTTGGGAGGGACAAAACTCTAATACAAACAAACATGATTCTCAGTCTATTTGTTGGCTGCGAAGCATTGAAAGCAGCAACAAAGATGAGGTGTCAGAGTGAAAATGAAAAAGCACCATTCCATACAGGCAATTTCTAAAGCATGCAATGCGATTTAAGGTGCAGAATAACAATACAAGAGGGTTACCTTAACACCCAGAGAGACGCATTACGCTCTGAAACAGTCGCCGTCACTGATATTACATGTTTCACGGACACTGGAGAAAGTACAGAGAAATATGTGATGTGAAATTTCAGCAAAATACTATCTCTGTTTTCTCTAGCTGTGCCTCCACGATCAATTAAGCCGTGGGAGCGATCCTAGTTTGATGCGTGGCACGCCTGCTTGCATGCATGCATCTCCAGTTGTGTTCCATTTTCAAAGATAGCCTTATTATCTAAACCTTTTGTACTTTCTCGCCGACTGATTTCTGATTCCATCACTCTTGACTCCCTTCCGTCCTGTCTGGAGGAAGGATCAGCGTGATCGTCACATCAAACGGGACATCTGGGACTCGCCCCTCGCAATCTCGATATCTGGAGCAAATTGGAGGTGATTTTCAATAACTGCGCTGACGAGCGGCAATAGGCGGATCACAGTCTTTCTCTCCACCTGACAGGCTGTAATAAAAAAGACCGTCTGATGTTCTTTGTGTTTCAAGTGGATCATAGCTCGGTTTACGCTGCCCGCCTGAAGAGCGTTCTACCTGCCAGGACATGATGGATAAGGCGGTGAATATGTGAAATGTTTTCTGATAGGAGTCTTCAGACACCGCTCCTCTCTGCTGTGAAAGTTGGACTAAATGTGAACCACGGGGGATTTCCACAAGCGAGAAGAAGACTTTTGGCACCCACTCACTTCATAAGTTCTGTGATATTTAATTTAACTTCTGACAGCGCAAATTACTGCACAATATGGCTTCTGCTGTGATTCATGACACATTATCCGAAGCAATCATTTTCTCATGACATGCTTTGGATTGGACCGTTTCTGTGCGTGTCAATCTGGTGATAAAGTCCCTTCTCTCCTTTGCTTTAAAAAAAAAATATATATATATATATATATATCACTGTGTTTCAGTTCCAGTTTGAGACACTTTGTCACTGAATTAATTACAAGCAATGCAAGTCTCCTTATTGTTGTCACCAGATTAGAATGAGATACAAAACTGTGTACTTTTACTCCCCTCCAATTAAAACAGTAATTTAACAAAGTATATAATGACTGCATTATAATCAGTCATTAACACTGATGCTATTGAACCTGTCTTAACAGTTCTGTGCCAAATCCTATTCAACAGAGGTGAAGCTTAACCAGAGCTGCTTCCATTTTAGCCACAGGCAGATCACCAGGCAGCCTCTTCAGACAATGTGGCAAACCTTCTAAAAAAGGGGTCTGGTTTAGTCCTCATAACACACGTCCTGATCCCGGTACATCTGGAGGTATCTCGCCCTGCATCTGCATAAATACGACTGGAGGTTATTGGTCAACGGGTAGCAGAACTCACCCATGATGCAGTCCCTGAAGCAGCAGATCAGCTAATGTGAGCTTGACCCCAGGGCAGTGCCAGAGTGAGGTTAATATTCAAAAATATCAATAGAAAGTTTTGCATAATTTGTAAGAAAGACATTTTTAAATGAACAACAGGGCAGGTGTAGATAGGATGAAGTTTCAGTAATGTGCTTTTGATAACAGTGGTGTTGAAAGTGTGTGTTACACTTGTTTCAAACAGTATGTTTCTTATCTGCTGTCAGTCATCATTGTTTCCTATGACAGATGTTTTTGTCAGAATACCTTCTGACAAACCTGTCATTTTTGATGTTGTATATTAAATGTAATCCACTTGATTTATTGAGTGTACAAGTTATTCCACCCCAGCTTTTAAAGTTAAGTCATATGTCGTGATTTTTTTCAGTACGTCAGAAAGTCACAGGATAAATAAAAAAAAAGGGCATGAGCTGACAGAGTAAATGAAGCCTTTGGGATACTTGGAACTGTATTTTTCTCTGGAAAATAGTGTTTTACGTTCCCTGCAGACTGACTCACTAGGAGAAAACTGCTTTACAGCAAGTGGTGTAGAGAAGTACCTATAAATCTACCAAAATGACACCGGGGCTAAACAATCTTGGCTCTGAAACAATCTTGGCTTGATAAGAAACTAGAGGTGGCAGAGCATTTCGTCTCCAACTTCATCATCATCATCATCATCTGACTCGCCTACCCTGTGATCTGCTGCCTCTAAAGTCGTTCCGGCTGCCTAATCTAAATCAAACATATGACTAATTCACTCAGTGGTAATCACCGGCCTCATGATAATCTGTGCTGCGGCTCGCATTCAGTACGGACCCACCATGTCTAAACATATTAAGCAAATAAACTAAATCGCGCACAAAGCTCCATCTCACGACAAATTGCCAACAAGCCCGTGTTTGGTGTTTGCCTTCTGTTTTGTGGAAATGGTGTTGGCCAGACTCACAGCGGTAACAAAGGCTGCGTGGTGGGGTATTGCTACAGTAATACCTTATGAACGGATACCACCCGCTGTGTCAAAGTCACACACTCAACATGCTTAACAGAGATTAGAATGCAAAGCATGTTATTTTCTCAAGAGTCCTGTAGGACACCACCTTATGTGTGGTGTATATATATAAATATATATAAATATATATATATGTTTTTTTTTTTTGGGGGGGGGGGGGGGGGGTGTTGCAATTTGTAGAAATAGCAAACAAATCACAAATGCATGTGGAGTATACTGAAGGGGTCATTAGGCAGCTTTTTGGTAGCGTTCTTGCTAGCTGGGCTATGTGAAATGTGAACTCTTGAATTCAACCGTTTCAGGATTCGTTCAGCTGCTGTTTTAAAACCAATTACTTCAAGATTCTATCTTCAGTATTCCACTGGCTGTTTGGCACTCATCCGGCAGGTTGCGCCGGCCCCTGGAGTCTCTGCAACGGAGATGGCAGGTGTGGAGTACTCACAAGAAGAGAATAGCAGCAGTGTGGCAACAAGATGCCATGAAATGTGAATAAAATTTAGCGAGTTGTAATGACGACAGACACAAACACAAGTTCGTGGTGAACCGTAACCTGTGGCATTGGTCTAAAATGTGTTCTAGACCTTTCTGTGAACTGAAAGGAAAAATGGATGAACGTAGGCTAGATCATTCACTGGTAATGCTTGGGGTGGGAAAATATATAATAATGGTTACTTAGGCAACCAGAGCCTGGAATGTGCACTTGCAACCAACTGTCAGCTACAAAGCTATGCATATATTTTATATAACAGCTAAAATATCAAACGGATATAAACTGACTGTAAGTGCCACTGTTGAACTGCTGTACGTGTACTAGAAGCACCACTGCTAGGTCAACTTCCTCCATAGATCATGTTCCAGCCTCTGCTACTGCCTTTAAAAAAAAAAAAAAAAAATCTGTCTCCCACAGGTCTTCATCAGAATCCATTATTAAAGTGCAAGAGTATTAAGTTCCAAGAAACTTCTGTTCACATGAGGAGGTTATGCTGAATGTACCGTATATATTATACAGCATATGGTTTATATGCGCGAGAATATTATCTACATTCTTATGCAGATTTCACTCTTGGACATGGTTTTCCAAAGTTAGTTTCTTTATGCAGATTCCCTCCCGTCACCATGTACAGGTAGAGAGATCTACTTGTAACCAATGATTACCTTAATCCATCCACAGAACAAGCCGCTGATGAATTATGCAAATACTACTGTTAATACTGTTTCTGCACAAATGAATCCCTGAGGAAAATGGCACTGTCGCTGCAGCATAAGATCCATCTTTAGATGACGGCGATGGTCAGATGCTGATGAATAAGAATGGATGATGCATTCAGTGAGCTCTTGTAGATGCGGCCATCAACGCCGACTATACAATAATATGCTGTTTATACTGTATATAAACTAGAATTTACATTACAAATATATTCAGATGCAGACATGGGCTTTTTTTCTTTTCCACCATCTATTTAGCATTGTTTTGAATTTAATGCCCTTTAACCCAACACAAATGGCAGTGTCAGCTTACCAGTTTGACTGAAAAGGTGAATCTTTGAGCATGTAAGTGTATTTCAGAATGGCGTACTACCACGGCATAAGCTACAGTAGTTCTTGCAAACCTTTGAGGTGTGCTCGGCTCATTATCCTGCTGCAGCATGATTCCCTCTCCAAAAATATGCAAACCAAAAAGCTCAAACTGGGATTCATCTGTGAAATGCTGGCATGTCATTGCCCACTCCAAACATTTGGCCTTGTTTCCTCTCTTGAGAAGCGCCTTAGAGACTCATCCTCTGAGAGACTACTCAGACAGCCCTATCTTGACAGAACTTTGCAGATTGGACTCTTGTGTTCTTTATTTATTAAATTCTTCATCTGCGACAAAGTTTAGTCTCTGTCTCTCTCAGTGAGAAAAGCTTGATGTGTTTATATTTTAATGGAGTGGTCTAGTGGGTTCAGTCCGATTCAGCTTTAGAAATGTGCAGTGTAGCCATGATGTGATGGCACTGTTTGCCTAGAAAAACTATTTTACTTCTGAGACTTTTACTTTGTTTTGAGGTTTTCATGTCTCCCACACAGTGCTACCTAGTAAGAAATGATCATCAGGAACCAGGGGCTGCCAGTTGATTTATGTGAACAGGCCCGAGATGAGAAGATGAAATGTTCCTAGGTGTCATCTGAAAGCTGCTTCCAACCATTCATACAAAGTGAACACCCTGGCTTGTCAAATTTTGCATAGTATTACTGTACAAATGTGCACATAGCTTGATAGGAAAGAATACTGAATGTGTGGCTGTGTTTAGACCAAGCTGTTGGAGTTAGGAGAAGATGGGAACTTAATTGCGTCTCAGTTCTTCCTCTAGAGCGGTGGTTCTCATAGTTCTGTCTGCAAGCTCCCGTTCATAACATTATGTCCATCTTCCTAATATTGTGTAGGTCTCCCTTGTGCCTTCAAAACGGTTGTGACTCATCAGAGAATGGACATGGGCCTTCTGAGGCTGTCCTGTGGTGTCTGGTAACAGAATATAACAGAACATTTTGGGTGTACAGACGTATTTGCACTTACAAATACGTCTGTTCTTCATGAACATCAACTACTGTACATCTCATTTTCACTTGGTACTTGGTTATCCCTTTTAAAAGCCATAACTATAATGTGGTTGGCTTGACACAGTTGCCAAAAGTTGTTTGGTCTTTCTCACCCTAAATATCAAGCAGTGGATTAAATGTGTTTGTTTTTCCATTCCCGTCTTTGCTTCCCAAAATATCCGTGCATGATCACAGAGCAGTGGACCTTTTAAAAAGCATCCAACAGACATGATCTTTCATCTAGGAGCCCTAAGGGGAATCTAATTTGTCGCCTTTTCATCCTCAGTCAGTTTTCCGATCAGCTACATGCCCGCTGACATCTATTTGCTGGCTGGCCTTGTGCTTTACATCCCAGGCATTAATATTCCTTTGATCTAAATGTCAGGTTCATCTGCACGAGGCCTGACCCTCGCCGAGGGGCCAAGGTGAATGTTAATTATTATGGGAACAAATTGACTTTCAAGTTCAGAGGTTGTGTTAATGAAGGGAAATCAAGATGACGTTGCAGAAGAATGCACTGCCCTGCGAATGCATCACCTTGTCACGTTTGGGAGTAGAACCACCCATGGTGATCATTACACAACCTGTACATGTGTGCAGACATCTATGGGGATTGGATGGTTCACAGGTTAAATGTCTAGACCTTTAAGTTTTCAGATGACTATTCACATTAATGCAGAACTGCTTACACAGAGTTCCCATCTTCTGATCTTACATTTTTTTAGGGCAACACTTTGAACTAGGCGTCTGAAAAACCGTTGGATGGTTGAAACGCTGACATACACAATATTTTAGTTTATCATCAAATACCATCAAAACTGCTGACGTTCTCACAAGTCTTAGGTGTGTTTTGCGCTAATTCCAGAATGTTGAAATGCAAGTTCTTTGACCATGGTAAACGTAATAACTAAACGCCTGCGTCTCGGCACAGTCAGTGTGATAATACCGCCGTGCTGGTTTAGCTCAAACTGCTGTTGTGCTAAATTGCAGCGTCACAGCAACACTTAAGGTGCAACATTTTTAAATGCTCTCCCCATGCATATTCTCACTAGCTCCATTTCTAGCTACAAGTCCTATGGAAAATAATTATTTTGGAGAACAGAGGAAGGGTTTATTTAAAGGAATATATTCAAGGTTTTGGGAAATACATGTACACCGTTTCTGCGAAGAAGCTTACTTAAATAGAAACTAGTTAGTAGTTAAACAGTGTATAGATAACCAAGTCAGGTTTAAAAATGCTACATGCAGTTGAGAGAATGGATCGATGCAATCTGCATCCTAAGAGTAAATCCTCCCAGCACTGAACTCTGTTTCCCACTTGCACACTAACACTCTGTCATCAAAGAGGAGCAGGAATAAAAGGGAAACACCGAAGGAAGCATCTTGCTGCAACAGCACTACTGTAGCTAGAGGCTGACTTCCTGCAGGGACCACCCAGACTAAAATGTATGTGCTCAGAGCACCAAAGCCGTCTGATGTATTTTGAGACAAGTGACAAATGATTGCAATATACAAGTCAGTGTATAAATGGCATTGGGTGCATTAATTCACTCCGCCACTAATTCAATTTAATGATGAGCCAAAACATAATGGCCACACAAAGATGCTTTGAACTGCCTAGGCATGGTTACTGCTCGTAAGTAAGACCTCCAAGTTGCATTATGGATCTGCTGTAGATCAAACTTGATCCAGAGCATCTCCAAAAACGTTACTGACGGTCTGTCCCAGGTTAGTATAGGTATAGGTGGGTAGGTATTCTCCACTGTAGACAGGGAACACCCCTCAAACCTCACAGTTTCAGAAATCATCCAATCCGGTTATTTGTCCCTTGTCAGAGTCTCTAAGGTCTTTAAACCTTTCTGGTTGTCCCATATCAAACACACTGACCAGAGCTGCTGTCACTGAATAATCAACTGGATCTGTGATTGGTCATAATGTTTTGACTCATCTTTGAAACTTCCAGCAAAGAGGTCATGTTGCATCATATCCTGCATTCTGCCCATAATTCAATTCACTTTGAAAGTTAGACTTTTTAAAGAAATATGTCATCTCTTAAAACCCTACTCCTCTTATAACCCCGGGGCTGTATTCGCAACGAATCTTAAGCACTAGCAAAGTAGCAT
The DNA here is from genome assembly GCA_005024645.1 of Planiliza haematocheilus. NCBI lineage: Eukaryota > Metazoa > Chordata > Actinopteri > Mugiliformes > Mugilidae > Planiliza > Planiliza haematocheilus. The sequence goes on from SRSE01000465.1 coordinate 13,582,979, forward strand.
GTTGCTTCCTTGACATTTGGTCAATCTGGTCTTCTTCATGTCATTTTTCCTCTGTACACTTCTTTTTTAATGCCACATAGCCAGCAATGAGTGGAGTGAATGTGGCTTTTTGTGGATGCATTGGTGATGCAGTTTGGCTCGCTTCGGACATAGCTGAAAAAAATCATTCAAGGTGTTTACTTTGACACTGGCAGAATTTAATCAGTTCCAATAAGAACGCGTGTTCTTATTGGGTTTGACTTCTCGGTTGGGTTTTCTCGGGCAGGAGTGATTGCACTTGGGTATGTACCATGACAGAATGATGTCTTTGCAAAGTGTGAAGCAGTGTAGTAATTCTTAGGAATTTATTTCATCAATCAGCTTTCTGCTTGGATATGTTTTCCTGGTATGTTGCCCAGATGATTTCGACTCTGAGCAATTGCCAACTCTGCTATTGTTCCATGTTCAACTATACAGCAACATGTTTGTGCACTAGTCCAGAACAAAGAACCTCCCTGTATTTACATTCTTGCTACATCTCTGCTCGCGACCTGACTGATTACTAGTGTGAACATTGTAACATGATTTGTGGTGATGCATTTTAGTTGTCTTTGAGTGAAAATGCTACGAACCAAGGGGAAATCACTTCCAGTTTACAAACTAATCAGCTGATCCAGACAATAGCAACCAACCTTAGGCTTAAACATGTCCTCAAACCAAAACAGCTCACTGTGTCTGTTGTTTTAATGGAATTCTTCCTGCTTCCTTTTGCGTGTAGCCTTGCCGAATGGAAACCTCTCTCACATATCCCACATTCTGAGATTTTTGGGCATGTAAACTGCCACTCAAGGCATTTCCTGCTTGTTTATAATCGATTCCAAGACTTCAGATCAGTTCAGAGGGCTTTCAGACCTCAAAGTGATGCAATGCACTGCTTTGCTGCTTTATTTTTTTGCTCTTCAACTGTCTCCACATTTCACTGTTTCACAGCATCCTAGCAAACCAGATGGTTAGTTGAAATATAATAAAACATACAACAGAATTAATTAATAGGCCCATTTCATCACTGTTTTTTCCTATGTAAAGTCCATATCTAAAGGAGCTTTGGACTATGTAGAAAGTAAACCGCATAATCACTTTAAGGGTTGGTTCTTATTTAGGGTGACGTATGAAGTTTTTATGTGCATTTAAAGGTCCTTGTTAGTTGATGCTCTGTCATTCCCCAATCAAAATATATGTTGTGTTTTGAGTGTTTGAAATGGAATGTATTGCTCATTTCATGTCTGCACACGTTCAATCATTGTACATTTGCAAATGCTAATTGCAGATTGGCTAACAGTGCTAATCAGCAAAGTCATTATGATAAACAAAACAGAAGATGAGTGAGATACACACAGGCATGTTTTCTGACTGAAAGGGAAAGGGGAAATCTGGTTTATTCAATCAGTAAAGGCTGTCAGTAGTTGGCTACTTTATCACCCCCAGCAATAGAGATTTCAAATGCTGCAGTTTTGAATCAGTATCGAGGGAACTTTAAGGAGTTTTTATTATTGGAAGGTGATGAGGAGCTGCCTGAATCTTGTATTGTTTGTTACATGAGGAATCCCATGTTCCTGCCTACACATGATACACATGATGGAAGCGTTAGCCAGTCATTCCATTTTATTTTGAATGAAAACAACAAGTACTGTCTGTTTGCAGCCTGTCATCCGGTCACAGGCCCTATTTCTGTTGGAGTTGTTACTGCCGTTACCAATGAGTGATTCTTCCTTCCTACTTAAAAATTAAAAACCAACACACGAGGAAAGTGTGCCTAAATAAAAAGAAAGTCAGACAAAATGTGCTTTCTTTTGTAAGGTTGAATTCAACCAAAGTGAACAAGACACTGTAATGGATGCATCATTGTACTGGCCTTCATTTCTGCTGGGCCAGCTTTGGTAGAGTTAAAGACTTTATTTATCTATTTTTTATTTTTATTATATCTAATTTGAAGGTTTGAGTAGTTGGAAGTAAACATGTTCAATGCCTGGTATTATTTGAATCCCATTCTGGACTATAGATGGGGCAAGGGGAATTATTGCACTTCAGATTTCAAGTGTCTTTGATCCACAGAGATGAAGGTTATTCATTTTACTGACTCATCATAGTCAGTCTCTTCTCTTACGATTACATCTTCCAATTTTGGCGGCGGACAAGAATGAAGAGACAACAACAAAGAAGGAACTCTTAACTTTAACTGAAAGTTAAAGATTCTGAGTTAGCACTTTTCACCCTCAAGAAAACATAATTATATAAAAAGGAAGAAAGGAAATTTAAATATCCCAGACATGGCAGAAGACTGCAGGACAACAGTAACAATAACAGACGACTGGAAGAGTTATTCAAGATCCCTGCGCTATTCCGCTTTTAAAGTGAGTGAAATTTCGCACTGTCAGAGAGTCGCACATTACATGACTGATTCCCCTGATGTCAAAGCCCAGCACCCTAATTTACTTTTCTGTTTTCTGCAGGAAAAAGACGAAATAATAACCCTCAGGGTGATGAAGTGTCAAGACCAATTATACTCATAACAAAGGACGCATGAGTCATCTGCTTTAATGAAATTAAACATCTTTCAGTTCTTCGAGCGATGTGTGTGGGATGAATTTTTATTTTATTTTACATGCTTTTCTTCACCAATAGAATGTAATTATCTGATTTCTGTTAATAGCCATCATTTGTAAAAGCTCAATGGAACATCCTATGAGTCAGTGGAATTCCTTTTACCCTTGGAGATTTGTCGGCTTTCTGTATAACTATGCATTACCCAGAATGTCAACAGGCCTCCGTCTTTCAAAGTTTAATGATGTTTGGCACGTAGGGTAGGATGCAGAAGATATTAGGGCGAATGTTAGATGCTCAATTTAAAAATGTGTGGAGCTGGAGGTGGATAATTAAGATGACTGTCAGACTTGAACTTCATAAATTTACTGCCAGTTTAATGATTCGGTCTGAAAAAGACATGTAATAGTTACTCTGTGAGTCACCCAGGCAATCTGCCTGTTTTGAACAGAGAGTTACATGAATCTATGGTGAAATGAATATCAAATATGTATATGAACACATTGCAGTCTTCATCTGAACTACGATTTAAAGAAAGACTTGTGAAAACATTGAACAGAACCACTTCTGAACAGATGGACTCTACATTGGCCTTGAGATCAACTTCTAATCCTAGAACTATACTTACTATTGCATATTGCACCTCACCTAATATTTCTTGAATAAAGAAATACTGGTACAAAGTATAGTGTACTGGTAGTACTGTTTCCTTTGGTTGATTGGGTTGTTTTTGCCTATTGTCACTGGTGTAAAAGTTAATTTTTATGCAGACATTCAAATGTCTTTAAGCAGTATAATATATGTGTAATATATCATTATATATCTTTGCTGACAGTATGTCAGCAAAGCCAGCTGTATAATTATGTAAAGAAACATATCATTCCTTTGCTATACCTTGTCAGAATGAATATCAGTGATATGCATATTTTTAAAGCGGCTTCTTGTATTAACTGAGACCTATTTTAATAATGTGTCAAATTAATACAACACACCACAGTCATCACTGAGTAGATAGGATGTGTCTTCACTGGTAGCTACAGAGTTGTGTGAAATTTTAATTTTATTTATTTATTTATTTGTTTTGGTTTAGCCAGTAAGAAAGGCTGGGTAAAAAAGAAATACAGGTGGCTGCAGAATTATACTTTTTATGATGTTATGGTTTTTCCATTTTTAAATTCTGCAAAAAGTCAAGTAATTTTAGTTCTCAGTAACGAAATAACCAGAGGATGGCTTCTATATATAATACTTTATTACCTGGATTAAAAAAAAAAAATAAAAAAACATGATACTCACTTATCAGAGTTCCAGTTTTACTTTAATGGATTTTCCATTTAGTTACAATGCTCCTACATTAGTGCCATGCGCATCACACTTGACACAAGGGTACTACAGTAATAGAGCAAAGATTTAAATGTCCCATCTATCTCTACAAAGCACATCAGGGATCCATAACTGTCTATTTACTCACAATTAGGTGGTCATTAGGAGTGATAGAATGTACAAGACCACAAATGGCATGTCATATCCAATGAAGCTACAGTACTAAACAGCACTGAGACCTTCATGAATGTCCACTGTGCATCCTTGATTTTTTTGTTTATTCCAGCTGCCTCACCAGTCCACGTCTGCTGGCCTCTGCTGAGTGACAGGAAGCCAAGCTCGATTCCTCTCAGCAACATAACCCACTCTCCCCTCGTCTAGTTGAATTAAAGGGAAGCTAATCTTAATTGATGCTAATGAAAGTCAATGACGACCATAAGGAACAAGTGCTAATGTGCTTAAGCAATTAGCCTAATATTTACTGGCTGTTACTCTCGGGAGGTGCTGGCTTATGTCTGTCTACTCGCTCCCTGTGCTCTGACAACACGTGCAAATGCTCTCAGTCACACAAAGAGGAAAAAAAAATAAAATAAAAAGCAGACTGAGTGAACAATTAGAACTGGGGTGATAAAACTGAATCAAGGAAAAAGGTGACGTTAGGAAATACTCAAGTGTCATGACATGTTTTAAAATTATATATGAAACTGAGATAATAACTAAATCCCCATTAGCACTCTGTGATGAATAGCACACTTATGCTAGTTTTACCTAGCGCCCTCAAAACCGTTAGGTCCTAGGTGTTACTGACTCAACAAGATATTAGAATGCTACCTTTGAAATGACCATACATGGCAACTATGCATCACATCATTTCTGTAGATTTATCAGCTAAAGCTATTCTGGAATCAGGTGGCCACTGAACTCTCATTGTCAAGCTCATCAAAGACATTTGGGATGACTTGGGATGGCATTGTGACATGGTGCATTATCCATTATATGATGGTAAATGGTAGGGATGTTGCTGTTGATGTTGGGATCGATTTAAAATGATCAGATTGGTATTGATTGGGCTTCAGTAGTTATTAATTTTGGGTCTGTCATGAACCTAAACCAGGTTCTGGAGACCAAGTACGAGCTACTCTCTTCACACTACATTAACTGTGACAGCTCTATTTACTGTACTTGCTGCACAGTGCAGATGAGATCTTGGAGAATAAGTAATATAAGAAAAGCCTTTACAAATATCCAGGAGAGGACATTTTGTTTATTTAAGATCAGATCGGGGTAACATTTGACCTGGTGTGTCCAAGAAGACATTCCCCTCAACCATTACAAACACCACCGCTGCCTAGCTGATAATTGCCTAACTGTGACTCCACCATCTGCAGCCTCATATTTTGGTTATTGGATAGCAGGAAAGGAATCCAGTGTGTATTGTGCTCCACCTCAAATGCATTGTGCATCTGTGTTTCTGCTCGGCATACTGGTAAATACTAGTCTATGAACTCACTCATTAACGTTAATGTGTTTGTACTCTGTCCGTAGGATTGCTGCTCACTTGGTGTTTTGTGGATTCATGTCATATTAGATGTCTGATGTGAACATCAGATGGAGCTCCTGACTTGAAGCTGCAAGTGCTTACTTTATGATTGACAGGATTACTGCCATTACAGTGACAGTCTATGTAGACAAATATTCTGCTTTCAGATCCCTGTAATTGATATTGAAATTTTACTCAAGTTTACAAAACCCTTACAGCTGTTCCCTTGAGTGCATTTGGATTAATTTCTGGTATATGAAGGCACAGTATCCCTTTTCGCTGAACATTCTGTTTTCACATTGGAAATGCGTCGTTGGTTTTCACATCTGACAGCACAATGTGAATACTGACTCTATAGGTCATGTATGGCGAGAAACAATGACAGACCCGAAGCGCAAATTCAACAGCACAACAGCAGCGGCACCGTCGTTAAAAATTATTGACACATTAAGCGTAAAAAGAGTATGAGCAAAAAAGTTGCGACCCCCTTTAGTTTCAGTTGTGAACATCTGGGGGAGACAGATGTGGAAGCCGACACGGGTTTAATAATAGCAGCTCTGTGATTAAAAAAAAAAGTATAAAATAAATCAACATGAAAAAAACACAGCGAGAGGCAAAAATCCAGCTTAGATACAGAAATATAAAACAAAGTTAAAGAAAAGTTGAGATCTGCAAACTGTTCTAAATTGCATAACAAATGCATTTATCCAGCCTTTTAAAATACCTCTATTTAGAGTTGAATTTATGCAAAGTGCTAGTAAATTCTAATGGGCTGCAAATTTTTGAACAGAGGGATAAATTAATTAAATTCCACAGGAACAATCAATGTAACTGTTATAAATGAAACAGCCTTATGGAAATGAAAAATAATATGTTACATTTAAAACAGTAGCATGCCTCAGCAATACAGGAGGCCTGACAGCCACTTTTGCTCCACAGTGTTAGTTCTCAAAAACGAAGCGAAAAATAATGCAGAGAGAGGGCTTGCACTGAAACATAGCTACATTAGGGACATAAACTTTATGCATAATTTGTGTTTTATTGACATTTTAATCACATTGTGCTTGGATATTTCCCTTGTTTTCTCCCATTTGACTTCTAGAGGAGGATTTTTTATTTTTATTTTTTATTTTTTTTCAAGACAACATGTTCTCCCTGTTTGTCTCTTGCCTACATAAATCAGCAAAGCTCCACACAACTGATCCATCAAAATAAATCACGTCACTAAAGATCAGAAATGCTGGAGTCCTATTACATTTCTGATTTGCTGGTTTTAATCTGTGTTAAGTTACTGTTAATTAAACTCTTGTGCAGCAGCAGAAGTTCAGAGTAATTCAATTTAATTGATAGGAGGTCAAGTAAAAAAAATCTAAAATGAATTAAAAAAAAAACAGCTATACAAAAGAAGCTGGAATAAAAACAAAATGAGTCTGCAATGAAAAACTTTCTCCAGAATTTACCAATCATCACGCCCCCATTAAATGCTTAATGCTTGATTAATTGTGAAGTAATGCTTTTCTCTCTGTTCAAGTAATCCACCATGTTTTGGCTTTATTCGCCGCCTTCATTTCCTGCCCACATTTCTGTGTTATCTTAAAAGGAGGTGGCCCCAGCTAAAGTCACCACACAAATTTGCTTCTTTTTTTTATTTTTTTTATTTAAGCCAATGTTAATGCAATCAAGCAGCTCATGTAAGGATGTTTTGCATTTTAAGTATTTAAAGCTTTGCTGGTACGCTTTAAAATTGCGTTTTTGTTTTTGTCGGAAGCTTAGAAGTGGTGCAAAAAAAGCAGAAGGAACTGACATGATTAGCGAAGGCTGACTTAAAAAGTTGAACTTGACAATATTTGCTCAACACCGCTTAAGAAAAACTCTCTATTCAGCAAACATTTATGCATCCCCTTAATGTAGTACGGCCTTAAGCTATAAAAGCATTTATTAACAGACAATTTAGTCTTGTATAACAGGACTACATGGGAGAAAAAAAAACAAAAAAACATGTGTAACCATGCAAGAGTGAATTAGGAAATCAAAATCCTTTAGGTGAAGACAAAATACCACATCATTCCAATAAATGGATCCACACATACCATATCTAAACAGTAATACACAGAGATCTCACAGTCAAGTTTAAAGTGCCAGATCTAATTTCTGTTCAACTCCTGTGAGAGAGATTAGAATTCAAGTCCACGACCACACAGCCATGCTTCTTTCCACCATCCCTTTGAGTCTGCAGGTTTATGCTCCTCATCAAGCCCCCTGGCCTTGACTGCAATGTTACAATGAGGCTTATTCACAGACATGTTTATCTGCAGGAGACACAAGACACTCTAGGAATCGTTACTGTTCTTCTAGGTATCACGTACGACTTTTTTAAATCTCAGTAGAGAGGCTTTGTGTTGAGGCTACACTGTGGATGGTTTCGGCATCCTCTGCATTAATCAAATATAATCTTTGCATTTAGAAGATTCCAACCTGCCTAATTGATATACACACTAATAAGCTTTGTGTTTGCTACTTAAACTGCATTCTCATAATGATGCTCTTGGTATATAAACAGAAATGCAATAAATACAGTTTCTTTACTCATTAGTGCTCTAGTGTTGATTCTGCTACTTGTTTGCGTGTTGACTTGGATATCATGATACAGCTGATGTTGACATTACAACTGATATATAATGGATATTCAATTATTTTCCAGGTATAACTGTATATGAAGTCAAAATTAGGCTCTCTGTGGTTGATGGAAACTTAAAATACCACCTGTGTATTAATCAGTAGTCCAGTTTTGTAACTGAATAGTACTTTTGCATTGCATATAACACTTTACTTCTAACAGTGTTCTTGCATTCTGTTTTACTTTTCCCTCCGTTTAAAGCACAGTTACTCATTGCGCGGCTCGCGAGCCACATGCGGCTCGTCAAGCTATAACTGGCGGCTCGCATGGTAGCTTACAGTATCACACTGCCATGTGGCATTGTTTACAAAACTTGACCACAAGGCACGTTTGCAGGCAGGCGACGTAAGCTCCGCTAGCTGGCGCAAAACACAAAATGGACCGGTTTTTAATAAAAAAAGAGACAGAAACGAGCTCATTAAAGTAAATCTGGTCTTAAATGAGATGTATTGGCCGTGTTATTTTTTGTGTGATGTCCAATTTATATGTAGAAATGCACAAAGGTGACTTCACGCCCACCGATAGGGGGGGACAAACGGGTCTGCTGTCCCGGGCCCAGGAATTAAAATAGGAATATTTAGTTAGTATGTTGTCGTAAAAGTGGCTCGCCTTTTGATTTTGCACTGCCAATGTGGCTCTTGTGAAAAAAATAGTGAGGATCACTGGTTTAAAGACATGAATAGCTCATCAATAACGGTAGATGCTCGTTTCTCCCTCAATAATTCCCCGTCACTCTCTTGCTGGTACTCTTTGCACTTGCATTGATTTCTACTCAGACGATGCCTTCTTGTTCGTCCAGCAGATCTCACTGGCCTTAATATTTTACCGCTGCACCAAGCAAGCTGCTCCAGCTCAGTGAGGTCCAAATAATATCATTAATGCAGGCAATTACAGTTGTCCACAACGCGATCAGTATGACTAATAGCTCAGTAAGTCATTTAAACTGCTGGCATCTCTGCTCATTAGGATAGATTGACACAGACAACCAACATCAGCTGCTCTTTCTAAAGTAGAAGCTTGACTTCAGGCAAAGTTAAACAAATTTTGGTTTCATTAAAATGGGCCTGTGAAAATGTGGATATGTACTCTTCAAAATGGTCAAATTCCCACACCAAATAACCAAACTGCACATTTGTGCAATTTTCAAGTTTCATTGAAAGGGAAACTTTAATTTTCACTGGACTCATATTATTTTCTTATAGCACTAGAGATGGTTACTAGATGTTAACCAAGTCCTCTTGTCTTGTCTATGTTGACAATTATGGCACATGCATGGAGCCTATCACACATTCCAGGAGTACCTTTCTCCATAGCTTCCCACAGAACTATACTTATCTAAAAGAGAATACACCATTCAAATAAGCCCACCAGCCATGCAAGCTACCTGCTAAAGAGCTACTGTGTCAGTATATTGTCATAGGTTGCAAGAGAGTAAGCTATCAATATAGTTGTTGTCCTTATTGGACTCAAGACATGTTTTTGTATCAGGTTTTTCACAATGAGAAATCTGAACTCTGCTCAGGTTAGGTGCTTTTTAATATTGCAGCACAGAGATTATAAATTACATGCTTCTCTCTAGGTTTCTGTTTTCTGCAATGATGCAAATTTCACCAAAGCTCAACTCCATCGAAAAGCGGATCTGCTGATCACAGCGATTCCATCTGAGATGAAGTGATCTTTTTTAGTTTTCTGCTCTTTCTGATACTCTGCATACTTTAGCTTTACTGATGCATTTGCTATTTCAACAGCCTGTTTCAACCAGCATGAGATAGTAAAAATATATATTCAAAAATTCAAATATGAGGATTGTAGGTTAAGTAAAACTGGTCACATGGCGACTGTATTTTATCCATTTATAAGAAATAAATCTTTAACAGAGACAACGGCAGCTGGTGCTACTTTGCAAGGCTTTTTATAAAACCATGGTGATCACATTCATAGTAAAAACTACATGGCATCAATCCCTCACCCTGTTAAAAGCGTTGTCAGTCTGTTAATTGAGATGTTTTATTCCTGGCAGTTCTCTTCAGCACCGTAGAAAATGTAACAATTCCAAATAACATACTTTGTTGGTGCAACAATGCCTAAGCTTCGACAGTCATTACAGAGCCATACATTCACATGTAATGACTCGCTGTGAGTTCCTGGCAGAGCTGAGAGACAATGGTGGCACAGTGCCTTTAGGAATGATTTTCATTTGTTGTAGGGATCTATAGCAAACTAAATGCACTGCCATTACAGGTTTTGAATGAAGAGAAAAAAATATGCGTTAGTATTTTTTTCTATTTTTGTTTTTGCATCATGGCTGACCAGGTTAAGACTGTCCTCATAGCTCAGCCTTTGAAGAAATCCTACCCAGAGGGCCAAAGCATGACTGGCATCCAAAATGATGATTACCATGCCGTGCGTCTGCTTTCTCCTGTGTGAGAAAGCTTGTCTTGCAGTCGGCCCAAGCTAAACTCGCCAGCCATCCATCTCAGTTATGTCTGTTAGTCGTCATATTGCACATATAAATTCTCATTAGTGTAAGGCCTGGCCGGTGTCCGGTCCTAATTGCCACATGCAGCAGCAGCAGCAGCAGCAGCAGCAGCACCATGGCCATTTTTAACAAGTTGCATGATACAAATCATAGCAGATAAAGGTTTGATGCTTTTCATGATGTGTTACATTTAGTGGTGAAGATAACATTTACTGTGATCATACTGTTGTCATGCTATCTAAAGATAAATATGAAGATGGATTTATTATACGTCTTGCTTGAAGTTTCCCTTGGAGAATTAGCCTAATTGATGGAAAAAAAACATACTTTAGTGTCTGCTCAGTGCTTCTTGGCAAGCTTTAATCAAATGTCAGTTTCAGAGCGCTTGGCCTTGTTGCTCCCCCAGTTTTTGTTTCACAGCTGATTTCTAATTTTACTCCAGTCCTACCGGATTACCTTCATCTACTTAATGGCTTCCTGATTGCGTGTCGAGTTCTTCTGTTAGCTTTATTAAAATTTCATTTCTGCAGTAATTAAGCAAAGCGGCACTTCTTTTCTTGAGGGGTGCTTGGGCTGTTGAATTGTAGGCACATTAATTAAACGTGATGGTCTTGTAAATAAAGCAAGCTGTGGTTTAATTGCGATGTTGGCATAGTGTCCGGAAAGAATGCAGGGAAACTGTGGCGTATTAATAAAGCTCCACGGGGAATTAGAGAAGTGCTTTCTTATGTTTGTTGATAATTTGATCCATAAAATGAGCAATATTCGACTTGACACTGTGCGCCGAGCTCTGCTCTCCATATACTTACAAAGAGGAAGGAGTATCCTTTCAGTAAAAACCTTCAGCCAGCAGTCAGCTTACCACAAAAAACAAAACAAAAAAAAAACCTTGAAATGTTTCTTCCCACCCAAAAAACAAGCCTCCTGACAGCAAGGGAGAGTAAGCCATTGCTCTGGTGCCGGCTAGAGTGAAAAGTGTGGCGTGGAATGCAAATGTGAGAGCTGTGGAGAAAAAAAAAAAAAAAAAGAGCACAGAAAAAAAGCTAAAAGACAAAACAAAAACAATTTCTCAGCTTCAGTTGTGAAGACAGGTCGTCTGTCTTCCTCCTCTGGGCCAAGACGATAACATCTGTTAGCACATATGGCACATCAGAAAAGAGCAGGTTTGTAAATCTAACAGAAACAATGACAAGGAGAATGGTGAATGGAGGACAAAAATCATATGCTGATTAGATGCGGGTGTATATATGTCTTGTGTACTGTCAGCGCTCATGTGTGTAGCATGCATCTTCGGAACGCAGCCACATCTGACCGACTTGGGGCCCTGCCCTCCATTCAACATGTAACGTCTTCACCAAAAGCTGCCTGTTAGATATTAAATAAGTCTTATTGAATTAAAGAGACCTCCTGTATGATGAACCAGTCATGAGAAGAACTGATGCACGTGGATATGTAAATATATGTGAGATTAGAATTGCCTTGCGCCTCTTCTGTCTGGATGTTGATTCAACTACCCCTCCTTCTAACCCTTTTATGAATCCACTGGACAGGATATGTTATGAGGTCCTGTTAGATAAATAGTAATGGCCTCCACCTGCCACCCTGCACTGGCATTCACACAGCCTAATGGCCATATGTTGTGAGACCAGCAGATGCTCACTTAACCTTCTACCGATGAGCCAGAGATTCGCAACGAAGTCCATCACAGCTAAATACCACATGTTCAGGGACGCACCTTAAACTCACCACAGTATTTACACAAATCTTATGGAAGAGGAAGCGGAGGAGATATTTAGTGCATTTATTAGAACTGCTAATGCCATATCTCTTAAAGCAATACAAGAGGGTGCATTTGTCTCTTAAAGGACGGTTTAAATTTGTTTCCACTGTGCCCCACAAATTCCTGCCTCCATCCTATTGCTTTTATTGATTTTTTTTTTTTTTTTTTTAAACCAGCGTCCCTTTGTCTCAATCAGTTAGTTGTCAGAGGCAAACTGTTGTGCTGATGAATATAATTTAGCAGTTTAAATTTAATATTTATTGTAGTTTGATCTAAATCTATAATCCCTATGGCCTAAGTATTTGGGCATCCCAAGAAAACACTGTATGTCCTCAAGTCATTCTGCTTTTCTACAGGATATTGTGCACCAGTAGAAACCACTGCACATCCTAAGAACCCAGGCTACTATGCATCCCTTGAAACCACGGTGCCTAACAACCTGTTTGTGTTCCCAGAAACTCACCCCCAGATCATTGCGTGTCCCCAGACAATACTGTGCATTTCCCCTACACTTTCTATAATGCAATATTGTTTCTTGCCATCTTTGTACTTTCTCAGACTCTGGATCACGTTGCAATAACAGAAACCACGGTGTAACAAACCCCAGATTATTGTACATCCCTAAACATCGCAGTATATTCAAGAAAAAACTGATCCAAGATTACGGTGCTTCCCTGGAAATCCTAAACACAGTGTATGCCTAGAGAGCACTGTGAGTCCCTGTACCCCATGGATGTTTTCCGTTGTTTCACATTTACTGCTGTCAATAATGTGAGTGTAAAAAATAAATGAATGAATGAATAAATACAGTGACATGATCTGTACACCTTAAAGCTCCTGTGCACCTCCAGGCAATAGATTAGCATGAATCTCCAGATACCATTGTTGGTACCCAGCAACCACCGTACACCCACCCACACATTATCACTGCACATGTGTAGGGGCCATGTTGCATCCCAGTCCCAATCTCTGCTTTTCCAATATTATGTTTGGAGCCAGCATAATAGGGCCAATTTAAAGTTATGTTGCACACTAGTCATCATGCAGATAATGGTTATATGCAAATACTGGATATTGATTGGTTTAAAATCCATTAGCAGTAACACTGACAGGCATATAGATACCAGTGATGTCATTCTTTAGACTTGATTTAAAAAAAGTTTAGATAAAGGTCAGCATAATTCCCCCCTTTCTTCACCCTCCAACAAGTAAAAACAGAATGTGTGGGAAAAAAGCAAGAACTTGAGCTAGCCAAGTAGTGTTGCTCCTCTGGCAACATATATGAATTATGTTTGTTATTTTCTTCATATTTATTTGAGAGCAGATCATTTATGACATTTTGGCTTGAGCATAATGCAGTTGAGAATTTTCAAAGTCCTGTAATCTGAGCCTGACCTTATTCTTTGAACATGCATAATAACCTCATAAATCTTTTGGTTGTTGATTTTCCTTTTAGAAATAAATACAGCATTTCTAATTAAAACAGTTCCTATGTATGACCGGGTTGCATGAACTGCAACAAATTGTATGGCCTCACCACAAAAAGTAGAAAAGCATTTCATTTGCATGAGATCAGTGGCTGTGTATGAGGTAAAATCTTATTCTGGGTGTGAAGTTGATGTTTGGGAGGCCTCTTTGTTTTACTGCCATGAAAGGTTAGGACAGCAGTTCACTGCTGTTCACAGTTAGACTGGGTCATAAACATTAACAGTCTGATTAACAGGGCTGCCTGTGGCCTACATCATGAGAAAAATATTGGCTAATTTTATTCTAAAATGTAAATTTTTGTCAGGTGCAAATTAGCAGACTTTCATAAATTTAGTTTAATGGACATTAAAGATGTCAGACTGCATTCAGGTTCAATGGAAATACCTGCTCTCATTTCATATATCTTTTTCCTCTAAATTGGGCTCTAAGTTGCTTTAAGGTTGGCAGTATCATCTCATTCCTCCCTGGTACGACAATGCAGCGGCTCTTCTGTGAAATGATATGATACACACAGCAACCTCCCTAAACTGAAGACATTATGTGTTGTGCATGTACGAAAAGTGGAATTATTTTAGCTGTGGTGCATTTCTTTAGATGCATTTCTCCACAGTATCAGGGCTGGCATATTTGCTATATTTGGAAATGCTAGGAAGTCAGGAAGAACAGAACGAAATGTCTGCTGCACAGCATGAAATTGTATTTAAGTGGAGAGGATATTTTTAAAGTAGACCTGGGAAGTCTTGCTTAATACTGTATAAAAAAAGAAAGAAAAGGGGATAACTATTTCCAGGTCCATCCACTGAGCATACAGCCCAGTCATATACCCATTAAACAGTGCATCAACAGTACTGGTATGTCAATTTAAAGAATGTGAAATGCATTACTATACGTTCACTTATACAGGTGTGACCTCCGTGTGCAAATATGTGCAAGGTAGAAACTGTTTATGAATGCATAATGAAACAGTGCACACTCAGCTCGGTTTCACACGGCAGAGCAAGAGCTGAAACACATTACAGGGTTCAATCAGTTGTAAACGTACTGTGTGAAGGTGACATGCAAACTGCATTTGCTCTATTAGATAGAGTTCATTGCTGCTGAAGTGTACACGGTGGAATTCAAAAAGCACTTAAACGTGTGTTCATCGTGGCGGGTCAGGAGCAAAAACACATGAATTATTTTACTGTAATGGATCAGTTCATCCAAATTACACCAATAGTTGTATCTAGTGGGTGGATCAGTTAGGGTTTCTACCTTCACCCCAAAGTCCTAAAGAGTCTTGCTGCATGTCGTCCCCTCTTTCACCCCAAAGCTTCTTGTTTCTCTCCACTACTACCCATCAAAAAACTTCCGTGAGCAAGAAAAGTAAACAACCTTGAAAACTTCCACGGTTGGTGGAAAGCTGTACTCCTGGTCAGGCAGAGAAGGCCCAGGGAGAACAAATCAAAAGAAAGAAACTCCGGAGGTGTGCACAAACCATTAGAAGAAGGCTACCTCTCGAAGAAGGAAGTAAAAATCCAGGGAGGTCCACCACAAAGCTCTGAAGACTTCCCACCGTATGACAGCTGGAGAAATACATCATGCCTTTGACATTTTACAAACCAAAGTTCCTAATTTGTGTGAAAAATAACTCATTGTTGAGATTTCTACATCAAAGGCCCTACTAGCACAGCACGATTAAATGGAACAGGATACAGTGATTTACTTTTCTGTTTAAGGTTGGCACAAACATGGGATAAAAAATACAGGGTCGTGTGTTCCATAGATGTTGGTGGAGCACTTCAGTCAGATGGCGTGTTAGAAAGTGCAATAGTGCAGAGGTCTGGATGATTTGTGTGACAACTGTGCATGCAATACTTTGGTCTGGCCTTTCTGCTCATGGACACAGCAGCGGTAAATAAGAGATGTTTCAGCATTTGGATATTGAGAATGACTGCATCTTGAAGTTAATTACATTACCACACACCAAACAAAGCCAAGCTTCATCAGCAGCAGCTCCTGGGCCCAGACTCCCTGGCAATTACTGCCACTTATCTAATAGATTGACTGCCCCATCTCTGTTTGTATTTCAATTTCCTGCCAAATCTTTCCTCCTTCACTAACTTCCTACTGACCCCTACTGACCTCCCCTCTCGTTCCCTTTCTCTCCCTCTCTCTCCATCACCTCTTCTCGTTCTGCTCACGTCAGCTGTCTTTCACCGCCGTGCAACGTTGTCTCCTGCTTCCCTCACCTGTCACCCTCAAGGGGTTTAATCATCAGCTTAATGTCACACCCTATTTACGGAATGCCTGGAAACACACACGTACAGCCACATCACATCCCCTCTGGTTAGCGATCCCACATTTCCCAGCCACTTTGTGTTTTTTCTTTTTTCTTTTTCTTTTTTTACAAGTAGTAAGCAACTTGAAAGCCATGCTCGGCAAGATGGAGCCCTCCCACATGCACGCTGCTCTGCTATGTTTGCATATGCCGGCTCGCAGTGGTTACATGCTTGATATAGTATGTGATAAATATATCTCTGTGTACACAGCCGAGCTGCCACAATCACTTGGGTGAAGATGAGTGACAAGGAAATACAAAGCTGATGCTTCACTTTTTATTTTGAGACAAAGATGATAGGCACGTCTAGGACTGGTTAGCACAGGGGCTGACAGACTGAAGGAATAGATGGATGGATAGCTCAGAGGACATAAGCGAACGGTAAAGTAATTTGATCATTTCTCAAACACAGATCTGCCTTGGAGGATAAAAAGAAGCTGACTAAATGGGGGAGCTGATGAATTAGCTACAGGGCATCCTTAAATGGTACATGTGGAAAATAAATCAAATATAAACAGATGCAGTAAATACCACCATTTATCCATGGTCAAGGAAAGATCAGTAGACTTACTAATCTGTAGAAAATGATGAACATTTTCTAGCAATTATTTGAGTTCACTGCTTGCTGCAGTCTAGTAAGAAACTCAGCTCAGAATGTACTCATTTTTTTCTTTAAGAGCAATCACTGTGACTACAAGCTGTATTTAATAATAAATTATGCATTTATTTAACATTCACTTCTTAAAACATATCTGTAATAATTAGATTTGAAGTTATTGTCATGAAGTGACTTGACTAAGATTAAGTGGAAGGGTACCACAAGCAAACTAAAATGTGTTCCTGCTGTATTGTAGATACAGAATCCATGACGTTACCAGTTTCTCCTTTTCAAGAATTTGGCATTTGACAGTCAGGTTGCGTGACAATGTGTTTGCATGTGTCACATGGGCTCCTCACATGTGCTTGCAAGGATAACATACATACAAAATTAAAGCTTGCACAGTGGAAGAATGTGAAGAATAGTTCATTCAGAAAAAAAACTGGTTGTTTTCAGTAATTAAAACAGATGAGATATAAATTAGATCTGTTCTGTCAAGCATGGGATTTTGATGAGGACAGACGTGTGCAGTGTAGCAAATGTTGTGAGTAGACATGGTTGTCATGCTTCACCCATTGCCCTCACATTGCTATAAGTGAACTCACTCTCTCAATGTATGCATCTATGACAGATGTATGTTCATCTCATTCCTTGTCTCTTTTCTTCTATCTCTTTTCTGCCTCTACCTGGCCGGCCTTTGACCCGATAGGTCCCTCCATATGAGCTGGTTTCTCAGGGCTTCTTCCTGTTAAAAGTTTTCTTTGTGCTTGTTCTAAATGTTTAAAGCTGAGTTTTGTAAAGCATCCTAACAATTTGTGTTGCTACTGACGCTGTCTTTGGTGTCTCATCAGTTATAAAATCCCTCTGGTAAATTAAACCTCGTGACTGTTTCTCCCCCTATCAAACGCTGTATTATTTGGTGGGGAACTGCCAGCAAAAAGTCAACTGACTAATGTGACCAGAGAGACCATAGACAGTAGAACTGCTCTTTTAAAGTGAAGCTAAAGCAAGTAGAGCTCCCCCTGGTGACTGGCTGCAGTATGAGTCATAAGCTCCACCCCCTCCATGTTAGTGGAAGGGACTTGGGCCAAACTAAAACACTAAAATACAAATAACAAATACCCATCCATATTGTTATATAATTCTGCCACTTTAAGACTAGGCAGCAGCTAGCCAGCTGTGTTCAGTTTCTGTACTTTACACAAAGGCAAGTGAAACTGAGCAACTCATTTTGGAATTATATGTGGATCGTCATGCCTGAGTTGTGCGGTTTTTAGATTGCCAATCATACCAGAACTGAAAGAATATTGTGACGTACTTTTACTGAAGGTCTATATCTCCCATTCAACATCCTAACAACAACCAGTGTCACTGGTATTTACTGTTTTAATAAAACCCCTGAAATATTTATCCACGACATTTCCTGTGAGTCAGTGTCATAGCACAAGAACGCATTTACTGCAAAAAGGTAAATACTGAACTCACAACAGAGCAACAAAGTCCTGTTAAACCTTTGGTCTTCATCCCCAGCGCAATGTGTCATTGTCTATTTCACAATAGGTTCTATTTATACCACCCGCTTGCCGTATAGGTGATAAGCTCCCCACAAATTTAAAATTCATGACTGTGTAAATATTTCACCAACTTCACCAGCTGCCAGGCATGCCATATTCTGGAACAGTCACAGGACCAGCCTCAGGCAGGTAAAAAAAAAAAAAAAAATCCCATTAATCCACTTGGTTTTAACTTCCAAGTGCTATATCCGCCTTTGACACAGCCAACCAGCTGACTTCATGAGACACTGGGAATTATGCAGGGGTGCTGCACACAGTTAAATGAAGAAAAAAAAAAGAGAAGAAGTTGAGGAAAAAATATAAGACATTCAGCTGTGGCACATTTCTTTAGTTTTCACCTTGCAGTTGCTTAAGTGGATGGAAACGAGGAGAAAGTGGCTTCCTGTGGAAAGTAATCCAGCACTGTATGTCTGATATCTAGTGCAGTATCAAAGTGGGAGGAAGGATGGGAGCTGAAATGGAGTCACCGCTTTGATTCTGCCTCACTCACATTAAAACCAAGCCCTCTAAGAACATCTCAAAACTTTTTATTTTCACTATTGCAAACTTTCCCATCAGATCTGACTGGGTAATGTGTTTACTCCGCAACTGCAAGGGCTTAATTAGGACCATCATTTCCTAAATGCAAGCCAGTTTAAAATGTCAAAATCAAAATTATTTTACTGAGGCAACAGTCTCTTAATGTTGTGTTTTTTTTTTTTGTTTTTTTTATCAACAACTTGTCGGGAACTTAAAGATATGTTTCCATTTGGCAGCCATGGTGTTTGATCGGCAGCAAGTTTTTAATCTTGTTATCTGGGTGCAGAAGGGAGACAGCTCTTTATCAGAACATTTCTCATGCATCGCTGATAATGTGGTAATTTATTAACGCTGAATGTGTACGATAATGCAGTGCCCATCATAATCTGTGTCGTTTAGTTGACAATTAGGCTGCAGTTCCAATCAATGCTGCATTACAGTGATGACAATGGCTGTGGATCAGTCCTCAAGCCATTTTGTAAAACAAGCTCCTGGCAGTGGCAGAATGCGGGGAAAGCGCTCCATAAAGCTTATTCAGAGACTGACAGGTCAAATATAAACTATTTGACCCTCCCACATTAATCTATACAGCATCCAGACCCTGGGGTCTCGATGCTCACATTGCGAAAGAATATTTTGTTGAGTTTTCTTTAACAGAATGTAGCTGCTTTGTGAGCATCAAGGCTTTAGCTAACAGCCTTTGTGATTTCTGGCCTTCTAAAGAGCTGAATAATAAAATAAAGACAACATCTCAGCTCAGCTCTTTTAAAGCCCCGCTGTAGTTCAAAGAGCTTGCCTCGCTCAGTGTCGTCAAGGCCACAATGAATGATCAGATCAAACTGTTTGTCTTTCACCCTTGACCCAGGCTCTGATGAACATACTTTTACTTTCAGATAACTGTGCTGAGAGCCAAGAGGAGAAAGTTTGTGTCCTATTTCGGGTTCTGACTGATTGATCTTAAGCAACCGCTTTTCCCTCGGTTCAAACTCAGAGACTGACATAACAAGGTCAGGAAATGCCAAAGGGAGACTGAGATGTGCCAGTAGGTAGCTACAAATATCAAGCAAGTAAACTACACACAGGAGAACAAGTCAAAAGTGTCAGACTACTTGCTGGGCCTGTAATATACTGCAGAGATAACTGAATATTACAGTCTTATAGAGTTTTTAATGAGGCTCTTGATAAAGAAAATTGAGATAACTTGGAGATAACCGATGGCGCTGTGATGTAAGTGGTGTTAAATGAATAAAACAAGGTTAGCCGCTGTTACAGTTGTATGGACTATTGAGGTTTAACATCAAATGGTTTAATGCCGATACTAGGTTCAGCTGGGTAGTAAGCAGAAAATGTTGAGGCTCAAATTGTTTCCTCACCAGTGTTAAGCTAAGCTAGCAAACAGTCCTATCAATGGCCCCCACTTAGATGCACACACATTCTGGATCAATGACTGCTGTGGCTATAGACCCAAATAACCGATATAAGTGCATAGGTAGCACAAACTGCTCTGCTTTTAAAATTAATGGTCAAGCCATGTTACTACAATATCCATGTAGTAAACCACTCTGGTACAAAAAGTATCTATTTTTTTCATTCATACACATTCATCAGAACATGTGATGCCTGCTTTTCCCCACAAACTCTGAGGGAAAAGGAGTGAAATAATGTGTTCTTTTCGGTACGCATCATGTTAGAGGAAGCCAGTGTGGGCACAATCCCAACCGGCTCAACTGAAAAAAAAAAAAAAAAGATGCAACCATGCAGGCACCATGGGCCTAAAAAATGAGGAAGCAGGAAATATGAAACATTTTTTAGAGGAATTCCTATGGAGACAGCTTTAAAGGTTCTCAGTTCTCTTAAGACATCCACGGTGCCAAGAACAAAAAAAAAATAATAATAATCAAGAACATGTTTAAAAGTTATTAAAGAGTGAAGATAGCTTGTCAGCATATCAGACACAACACATTCGTTTCTATGAAAACCATCTTAACTATTTGTGTGTCTTATTACATTCTGTTTTAATTTGCAATATTTGTATTGACTTGAGGATTACAGTTAAAATGGAAAAGTAATCTTCTGCAGTACTACACTGACAATTAAGCTGTTAGTGATATTGGCTATTAGATCGATATAGCATACAGTAGAAGCACAAAAAGCGGATTGCGTGTTTCTTTTTTTTAGTGGTTTGGCTGACTGAACTGATGATCAAAGTCAGCAAGGAAATGGTAATCAATGCATTTCTAACATCAAAGCTCAGTTTGGCCAGACAACAAGAATTGTAAACACCACAAACATTCAAGAACACATGGGGAGAATTTTAAGTGGCTCTGTGGGGTTCAATCAATTCTAAAAGTAACCAGACCTCGTAAAAAAAATGACTGCTGGAATGTCGTATTGCCTTTGAACCAATGTCCTTCTTGTGTGTAACACCTCTCCCCGAGGTTGAGAAACTGACAGATCGAGGCCAGCCTGTGATGACAGTAGCAAATTAAGATGTATTGCTTTTACTGAGGTGATGAAATCAGGACATCAGAGGGGGAAACCAAGAAACTAGTTGGCTGCTCTCAACATCTCATGCTTCCTGTAACAGGAGTTAATCTGAAAACCACGGACGAGGATTTTATTTCATTTTATTTATTATTTTTTTCTGTATAGGGACGTTTATACATGCTTGTGTGTGCACAGAATAACAAGAATCTTCAATCTTTCCATTTATTTGCTTTAAGAACTCCTGAAGTCAACATGTTCATGGGGTGCCATAAATTACTATAGCCTAATCTTAAAACAAGGATGAAAAATATTTCTAGCCGGTGTCTGACTGTTTGTCCAGCTCCTAACCCTCTCCCACTGGCCTCTGTGAGCCTGCATACAGATTACAGTTTCTTTCTGCCTTGATCTTTCCTGGCCTGACAGCCTAATAAAACACATGTGGGCAGCAGTACCATTTTTGAAAACTATATCAACACGCTGCAAGGGAGCTACAGCTAGGTGTTTGAGTGTGCCTTTCCATTGCTGCTGTTCCCTGATTTATATGTTTACCTCCCTTTCTGCCCCCTAAAATGGACTTTGTAGGGAATGAGATTAATAATGAAAACATTTCCTTGTTTTACACATGTGGACCGTTCATTTGTTACTGAGGCTGCTTATCAAATGCCAGTGGATTTTGATACAGAATAAAGACAGTCATTTATATTCCTAACACTCAGAAACTACACTCACTATACAGATCATTAGGTATGTTAGTGAAAACCAATGCAGTGTAATGTAACTTGGTGTCCTGCACTAAATTGCCCTTCTTCTTCCTCAAATTCTTATTCTTTTTTTTTATCAGATCACAACACAACACAAATTCTTCTTCTATACCTAAGTCCTCATCGTCCTTAAATTCCTATACATCAATTTGCTCATCATCTTTGATTCTTCTTCAGCAAATTCTACTTCTTTATGAAATGCTTCTTCTTCCTATTTTTATTTTTTATTTTTTATTATTATTGTCCCCATTGTGGGATAAATTAAACAATTGCCTTATTTCATCTTAAATTATTATTCCTTCTCATCAAATTCTCCTTAACCCTAACATTCTTCTTCATCATCAAATGTGTCACTATCCCTATCAAATACTTGTTCCTCTTCTTCAAACAGAATCAAATTAAACCATGTTTCTGTTATTTAGCCTAGCCCACTGACTAAAACGTGTCTGTACAACACAGTACAATTCAATATTACTACAAACCACAGCCCCCAAAATGAAAACAGCTGAATCGACAGCTCTGTTGTTTTAAACAAATGCTAAATCCCATAAACTTAAAGAGTTGGTGCAGGAATCCTATATAAGAATGCATATGTTTCCACCACTGTACCCAATGGAATGGCAAGTGAGGGCATGTACTATACACATGTATTTTGCACTATTTGTGAGTATATCGATAGTCCTTTAACATGGTAGTAGTGAGGTGTGGCTGTTTAACACAGCTAAGTAAGTGCAGTACTAGAGTAAAAGTGTGGTACACATTTTAGCTGACAGTGGTGGCTATATCACCTCTTTCTCTTAATTAGCACACAGCTGTGGAATGTATTTGTGTGGCAGGGCTCTTGTTATTAAATGGCACCGACTCCTTTTGCAGGTTAAAATGACTAAACATCAGTAGCTTTCTAAAGTTATACCATAATGCTTCAAATCAATCAAATGTCTTGTTAACGGTCTCTCAGAGCAGTCAGCCAATTACACTTCCATGAATATTCTCAGTGTAATAACGTAATAGTTCTGCCACGGTACCTGCATTATTTGGAGCAAGAAACTTGAGAAAAATGAGCTGTAAAATGAACCAAGCAGGCAGCACATTAAAAAGTCCCCTGTAGAGTTTTTGACCTCCTGTGTCACTCTGGAGCAGACTTTTTTTTTTTTTTTTTTTAAGGGAGAGTCTGCTTCACTTTGATGTAAAAAAAGACTGCATATATTAACATTAATCTAGATTATACACACATATGGTGTTGGACAATTCCACTGACAAACATTATGTGGAAATATACTAAAATATGGCTCAAAAGGTATGTAAGTATGAAGTGCTTTATGAGGACAGTCGATTCTAGTAAAACAGTGAATGTAAATATAACTGTTGTTTGTTGAGGAGAAATGTCCACAGGGTAGCTGTAATACAGCGGTCATATAATTGTCAGGTTGTCAAGGTGACAACAGTTAACTGAGTTTTAGTTATTTATGACTGTAAAAGTTGAACATGAACCATAAATTGATGAGGGATCTGAACAGTATAATATTTAAGGTGTTAAAGTTCCTTCCTAGCTGGACATGGGTTTGTAAAGGCCTTCTGAAGCCCTGTGGCATCAGCCTGGGCAGTGACTTTAAATTCAGTGCAATCTTTTTAAGTGCCAGTACCTTTTTCAGTACCAGTGTCTTGTGTATTTCAATGCTTTTGGTGTCAGTGCCAAATTTAATTGGTTAAAAAGTAGAAATGTTATGCTCAATGGTAAAACTGAAAGTTTCTGTCCTGGCTCTGTGCAACTCTGTTATTCTAAAAACAATATAAAAAACATAAGTATAAGAAAGACTACTTATCTGAACAGATAATTCAAATCCAAGATTTTGCCAAGATGTGATTTTTATTTGGGAGCCAAATATTTGGATATAATTTGTTTGGGATTAAACACATTTCCAATGATCTTATATTTCTAATAAATGTGTAAAAACCAAACCAATAATAATTCTTGGCTTAACAGATCTATTATTAACGATCAAAAGCTTAGAAGCAGATGCTCCCCAGTGTTCCTCTGCCTTTTTACTTCTGCATAAGTGCAGTCGTCTTAATTCTGGCATTAGAGAGAGGTGGGATGGAACAGGAAGGAAGATGATAGGATGTAACTGTCCTTGAGCTGGACAATATTTGATGATATGATATTTGATACCTTAATGTTGTTTTATGATCGCTGTTATTCAGACAGAAGCGGTGTGCAGAGTTAAAGGTGCCACCTCACTGCTTCCTTCCTTCCTGTCTTCTCCTCCTGCGCCGATAAAAACACCACCTTTCTTTAGAACTCCTGTCTAAGCTCCTGATCATGTTGCCATGGAAACCATTCACTATCAGCTATATGCTCTCCTATGTGCTCTCCTCCACAGTTCTCAGTCCTTGCCTTGCACAAACACCAAAACAATCCTTGATCTCCGCTTGGTGTTAATCGCAGATTTATCCTCAACAAAGGTAGCATGGGGGCAAGAAAGGAAGTGAGGATTCGACTGTGGTGAATCAGGGCACTTATGCAGATTTGCCACAAGCATTTTGGGCATGACCAGCAGAGTTGGACATGCCCAACTCTGCTGGTCAATGTCGGACAAGACGAATTACAAAGGAGACATACACTGTTCAGGCATAACAGTATGACCACCTACCTACACTCTCTAAACAAATGAACAAAACATAAAACAGGAGGGAGTATAACCCCTAAAAGCAGGGTTTCTAGACAACAATTTGTGTGTGTGTGTGTGTGTGTGTGTGTGTGTGCGAATACAGGTGTATATAAAACAGGCTTTAATCACAGCAAAATAGCTCAGTTGCAGATTCAAAGTAACTTTCAAAATGCACAAAGGCTCTCGTTGAAACACAAAATGGTAACAAACAAACACTACAGGCGATCTGACTTTCACAAACAGAGTGGCACAAAGGCGAGCTGTTTACCACGAGACACAGCTGCTTGAATGATCATTTAAGCAGGTGTCCTAATCATGGCTACGGCTCGACTGGTAGGTGACTGTGGGTGCCGGTGAAACCCGGATCAGAGGCTACAGAGAAACAAACACAGCAATGTAGCATAAACTGTAAGTTTAATTAACTGACTCACGTTGAGCTTCATGTACGACATTATTCAGATTTCCTGAATACATCACATCCTTGATCTCCAACAGGTCTATGCTGTATTTTATTTTATTAAATAGTGATTTTCATATGAGCTTCATACAAAACAACTAACACAAACTAACTTGTTTCAGTGGACATTCTGTGTAAAGTTTGCAGGAAAATAACAGGTAAGTAGCAGAGCATCCAAAATCCCGCTGGCATTTCTGGATGCAGGAAATGCACAAAGGGAATGGGAATGTGCAGTCCTTGGGGACTGAAAAAGTGATTGCTGTGAAGGTCTTACGTGAAGTTTTTGTTTTGCCTCACCAATGTACCCACAGGAAGTTATCATCTGTATTAGTTTGGGATGAATTACAGTACTGCACAAACTTGGAAAGTGTGTGAAGTAGCTTACTCAGACAGGAAGTTCTAGTTTGCTTATTTTTCAGGGTGGGTGCAGCAGAGTCCCTTGTCTATGTAATACAGCAACATTGAAGATGGCCATGCAAAATAACCAGAATGATTTGTTTATTTTTGACGGGAGTCTTGATGTCTTGGTTCTAAAAGTTGAGACAGTTGAGCCAGTAAAAATGTGACTGTGTTGCTCCCTCATTCCATATGAATATGATAAAAAAAAAAGCCTGTTTAACAAAACTGACTGCTTGGAAACCTGAGAAGAGTGGACAGTTTGATCAGCGTGTGTCTTTCCAATTAATTAGTTTTAAATATTTGCAGGTATCAACCAGTGCTGTTGAGGCAGCTGAAGCAACAAGGGAGCATCAAGAGTTAACTATAGCTAATGAAGAGGGAGATGCAGGAGAGGAGGAGGAGGAGGAGGAGGAGGAGGAGGAGGACAACAAGCAATGCGCCTCTATTGGAGAGCCACCTGGGCAGAGAAAACAGGTGTGATTGACACGCATACATACCTACTACCCTCACCCCAACACACCCCTTTAAACTACTGCCACCGATGCCTCTAATTCTGCTAAAACAAAAACAAAAAAACAGAACAAATTCATTCCAAGAGAAAAACTGAAAGTATAAAACTTATTAACTATTAAGTACAGTTCAAAGAAGAAATAATAAAACATTAAAATTAAAGCTGGATTAAATTAATTTGCCTTTTCCCATATCCATTTATCAAGAAATTATGTATCATTTATACATTTCCATTTATGTTCTCCAAGATTTATCAATTTAGACGAACACATGCCCTTTTGGGGAAAAAGTAAGTGTCAAGACCTGAGCAGCCCACACTATCCCCGAGGGGGAAAGCGTCAGTTTTCAGTCTGAAAACACCTGAAACAGACATTTATTCATGTTAACAGTTAATTAACATTTCCAAGGCTAAAAGTCTCTGGCTTTGTTGAAAAGCTCACTGTGCGTTCCCTACTGCCAGCACATTACAGATCCTGCCGACCTGTAAATGTCATGTTGGAAACTGAGAACTTCAACAAAAACTTAAATGAAGAGACTTTTTTTTTTCCAGCAAATTAACAGTTCAAACTTAAAATCTCATCTTCCTTTTGTATAACTAAGCTCTGGGCATTACAATAAGAGTTCAGATCCGATTAGGTTTTGCAGTAATTCAGAAAGTTACTACATTTTCAAATGTAGTGACAATGCTTGGAGTCAATGGAATAATACAAATGAAAATGGAAGTTATACAAACTTTTACATTTATGCTAATCCATACAATTAGTGTATTACCACATCTACATGCCAAAAGGTGGTACATCAAACATAAAAATACTGCCATAATTTTGCCCATTCTTCTTGAGATAACAACCATTCATCCTTCAGTCTCAGCAATAAACTTTCTGAATATTATTGCCAATGCAAATAATGCCGTAGAATAACACGATGGCTTTAAATCCAGAGTTGCCCTCCAAGTGACAACCATTAGTGCTTCTATAGTTGGTAACAGGTTGGCCATAGTTATATAAGTCACCTACGCTTAGAAAAGCACTGTACTCAGCGTGAAGATCCAGTTAATAAATGAGCTGTGTGCTCACTAGGCTCAGCAAAGTGTCCCTGACAACCTGCATGTACAGTAATTAGCTATGTCTGTGACATATTCATTATGACTGACTATATAAAAGCAGTTTTAATTGCTCAGAGGGAGGCAGCTGTAGCACACTGTTGCATACCAGGGTCTCATCGTATGCTCCCTCCTCCATCATAGAAACTAGTGTTATTAAGCTGAGTTGTGGAGATCCTTCCACCAGTTAATGTGACGATTCTCCAACATATTTCTGCTACAACAGCAGTGCTACATAATGTACATCTAAATACTGCTGTGTGCATTGAGAGGGGGGCATTGAAATTATTATTACATGTTATTAAAATGCAACTGGTCACCATTTTTCTTAAGTTGCTAAGTAAGACATATTTAAACAAAGAGGGTGCCTAGTAGTACAACAACTAAAATGGAATCTGCATTGTGTTTTTCCATGAGATGAATGCAGTCCAAAGTTTGTAAACAGGCTGTATATCAGTCCCAAGTGTCTCTTATCCATACAGACTTATAGTTGTGGGGCTGTCACTGACCAAACTTTGGGATGTTTTATCACGTGTAAGTTTAAAAAATGATCAAAGGCTTAAGGAGTTAAGGCAAGTGAGACGAATAAGCCTGGATTGGATTACAGCTACTGAACTATTGTTATATGCAAGAAAGGCTTGAATTCACTTTTTGGCAAGTCAAGGTGATACACGCAGCTGGACAAGGATTAAAATGCATAATGAAAATGGAGGCCCACACAGCGTTTCTGATCCAACTTCTCTTTTTTCTTTTTCTAATTTTATTCAATTCAGCCAGAGAGCAGCTGGTATTTCAACAGACAGGACTCAGTGTGGGGCTTGCATCGCTGATGTTGCTGCACCATGTATTCATGATGACATGTATGTTAATGAAAGCTGAAACACACAATGCTCTTTAGTCCACGTTTGATATATATCTGCAGGCTTTAATGATGGAACATCTTCTGTGACTGAGTAGCAGTGTTCCCCATATTTTTTTTTTTTACTTGGGCAACGCCACCTTGTTCTTATGACAGAACAATTCTGTGATGAAACAAAAAATGTGCTGAAATCATCCCCTAGTGCTATCCCTCCCATAGCCAGTTTACTGACACAACACATGCTCTGCAGAGGGGGGCTTAGGGAGATGTGACTGTAGCAGCTGAATTTGAAACAACCCAATCTGGCAACACTGGACTGTACAAGTGTTAACACGTGACCTTACACTTTTACAAGAACAATCAAATGAGTGTTGCTTAATGGCGGTGTGAGCAGAAAGAGGCAAGTAACACATCGTGCCCCCTGGGAAATGTAGATTAAGTGTCATTTTGAATCAATAGGACGGCTGCTTGTAAACATCCACAGTAGTAATAAGACTCCTGGTCGGCCAGAGGATAAACATTAGAATTCCTATGTACCATTCTCTACTACTTGTACTGTCTTAGTGCAGCTATAACCATTCTGTAGTTTGCCTGTAAAAAGACTTCATGTCACCAAAATTGAATTGAAATGAGTTGAAAAACAAGGTGAACCCATTTGCAGGTCGCAATGGTCAGTCAGCTTTGCTAACTTTTAAAAAAAGCATCCATCTTGAGAAGAGCGCACTGCCCCCAGACTCAAAGGTGACATGACATGTACAAGACCTAGAGTTAAAAGCCCGTTTCAGTGGCACCAATATGAAATTTGCTATGTCATGAACCTGAATTGTACCGGCCAAATTATTGTTCCAGAGGGCTGATTTGAATGGGAGGCCTTTAAGGTCGGACTTCCCACCAAGTCTTCCGGGTCGGATGTGAAAAATCACTGTCAGAGCAAATACAGCTCGAGTGTCTACCAGAGGGCAACTTTATTACCTCAACTCCTGGACAATTTATGATACAACACCGAAAGGGTAAATTTCTAATAACGTAGCCAGGCTTCTCTGACACTAACGAGTGCATGCAGTCCTGCAGCTAGGATTTACTGTCAGTCACAGAATCCTCCCTTTTCAAATTGCTTCTTAGATGCTTCACAGAGAGGCAATTTGGCGAGAAAAGCGTGAGCCACTGTAAAACGGGGGGAAAATGTGGAATTTAAATGGCACTGCACTGTCGCTGCCCCCACACACATCAGCCTGCATTTAAAACCAGGTAAAAAAATCTGTTATTTAAATAGATTGATATGGTAATGAAAATTATTCTTAGCACGCCTCATAAGAAGAATCTTTTTTTTTTTTTTTTTTTTTTTCTGTTCCCAAAAGGAGTTATCCTGCTGTAAGGTTTCACCTTTAACTACAACGCTGAGGCCAGCCTTTAAAAATGATCTTATCTGTGTCTCTGAGGTGTTTAAAACCTAATAATTATAGTCAGGTATAATGTGTCCTGATGAGACATGGAAGATTAGGGGGGACTGCAGTTAACAGTAAGTCTGGCTGCTGCTGAGAGGGTTGCTGTGTGATAAGCTTCAGAAATCTATGTTAAACTGACTGAAGTGGTCAGGGTCGGGAGTCAAAACCTGAGTGTCTAGAATTTAAAGTGATGCTTTTTACCATCAGAAACATGACTTGAAATGAGGATGAATTTATGTTGTTTTCTAGGTTGGTTATCGTGTGATCCAAAATCAAAATTCTGACACCCATCCTGAAGCATAATCTGCACTACCTCTTTCCATATTCTGTTTTATACTGTACCTTTAAAACACTGATCTTTTTTCCTGTCTAAATGGCTGAATACTAGCCTAGAAGCCTTTGAGTACTACCTGCAGCCACAAACTTTCTGGCATAAAGTTAGTTTGAAGGCGCTCCGGGAACTGGGAACTGATCATGTTCTGCCAGGCCAATCAAATCATTTGGGTGGGCCTTATGTGGTGATGGATAGAAGATTAACAGCAACATGGCATCTGAGCGCCGTGGAGTTGAAAATTGATGGCAACGTTATAACTCTGATTGGTTGTAAAACTATCAGTTTACGTGCAGTTATTTTTCCCCTGTATCGGTGGAAACATGCCCCATAATGAAGTGGACAATTACCACACTCTAGCTATCCTGAATACACTACTGTGATGTGACAATAACAGAGTAGTAACTTCACAACTTCCTTTGTTGGCACCTTTTGGAATTGAAATGCAAACAAAAGTGATACAGAAGTGTTACTACAAGATATGGAACTACAAAGCCTAAATGAACATTACAGCAAAGAAGGGTTTATTGGATAAATTCTGGGTGGTTTTGTTGTGTCTGACTTTTGTGGAGCAAACTCCACTGGGAGCTCCTAAGCCTGTTTTTGCCTTGCTCCAGTGAGAGACAGAGATGGAAATTCTTCCCAGCGTAATCATTCTTATTTTCTCTGAATGAATCTATAGTAATCCAGAGCATGGTAACTTTACAATAATATGTCACACAACCCACTGCACAAATTTGTCATATTTTAATTGAAAATATACTTACATATGAATAGAATAACTGCCCTTTCCTCTTATTCAACAAAGCCATTAGTGAACTAAAAATGTTTTAAAAGCAACCACCACTGCAGTTTCCATGCTGAATGAAAAGAAATGTGTTGAATGAACCACTCTATTGAACTGCTACTTCGTAATTAGAGCAGATCAAAAAGAAAATAACCTACAATTTACAAAAGAACTACATGATCTCAAACAAAGGGATTGCAACTCTGTATTGTTATATGTCTTTGCCTACCCAGTTAGAATGGTTTCAATAACAATTAACATCTGACACACAAGCGTTCTGTGTCAGAAATTTTAGCATTTCACACATTTGCATTTTGATTTTATGGTGGCATTAGCAGTGAGACATAAAATTTAATTAAACTATACTTAAAGCACAGGACTGCGGTGGTCCATTTGTGCGTGGGCTACTGACCTGTGCTAAACAGAGAATAAATACCACTACCAATGCAAACAGAAGTGAAGTTAACAGACTCCCATTTAGTTTGTTGCCACTAACAGAAATAGCTTGAGTTCCTAAAGCAAATGTGTTACCAGTAAACATGCACCAAAGTGAAATCAGTTAATCTCTTACACATTTTCTCACACTAAGAAACACGTGTTTCTCTGTATTGTTTTTTGTCATCATTGTTGTTTGAGCTGGCCTACAATGCACTGAATGTTTACCCACAGGCAGTGCCTGGCATTATGTCTTACACACCATGGTGAAGGGACTAGAAATCTGCTGAGAGGAACCATGTAGTGCATTAATCATAATGAGGCTATGGCAGACTCAACAATATAAAGAGGGCTTGTGTGAGACAACAACAACAACTGGATCCCCAGCAGCAGCTAAAAAGACTTCAGAGCTTCTACTCTAACGGCATTCATCAGGCATCCCATCACACTGCTCTAAATGCAATTACTGCTTTTTATCAATACCGCCACACAGCGTTACCTCGGATTGCTTTTGTTTTTCAAGAAGGCGCATGTACAACGAGTGGAAGTTCTGGTTTGTAATTCAAAGCGGACACCCAGTATTGGACAAAGGATGTTTTGTTAAACAGCAAAGGAAATCAAACAGCAAACAAAAGGAGGACAAAATAAATAAATAAAATGCTGCAGCTGCTCCTGTGTTTATATTTGGGTAGCAGGGATGCTACCCAGAATTGTGTTGGACTCCCCGGTGTGAGATTTCATTAAAAGTTTTCTGTCCCGGGGCAGAGCGCTACGTAAAGGAATGCCAGATACAAATTCAGACTCATTCATATGCAGCAGCAGCCCTGAGAGATCTGCTGTGCTGTGCATTAGTCTTACCTTATTTCCCTGCACCACTTAATGAAATAACTGTTGTTTAAATTGGGCCTTTAAATGAACTATTCAAAGTATTCACCACAATCTCATGGTGTAAATACTGAATATTTCTGCAAACATCATTTGGGAACACCATAGAACTACTCCCTGCATCCATATGTCTATTAAAACAAGCATAGAAATTCTAGTGTTTATGCTACAATGTTTTTTTTTGTTTGTTTGTTTGTTTTTTTCCTCTCCATCTGGAGTACTGATAAATACAAGGCATAGTCAGATTTATAGACAGTGCCTTTCCAAAACTTTGCACTACATCAGCTGGATGGAAGTGGAAAAATGAATTTCATATCCAGTATATGTGCGACAAGTGACACCCCCCGACCCCAGTCCAATAAAGTAGGAACACTGATATCAAATTCTTCCAGGACCTTATCTGTGGCAGTGGCTCTACTCGCTTCTAAGCCTCAGACACTTTCTCCTATCTGGTGATGGGTACAGAACCTCAAAAATGAAAAGTTTGGGTGCAGCTACTCATTCTGATGACTTCCTCATTTTTATTATTTTCAGCAGTGTAGAACAATACTATAGACACTGATACTTTGACATAACACATACTAAAGTATGCCGAATGTGTCGACCCAATACCAAAATATGTTACGTTGTAGTGGCCACTAGGAGTTAGGCTTAAAAAAAATCTATTTTACAAATCAAAAATCAGTCTACATTTGAGAGATCTTGGATCGACTTTTCAATATATACTAGTTCCTGCATCCTCTTGTTAGAAATCTCACTGTGGCCTTGTGAGACAAACTTTAGAGATTAGACCAAGTGTGAGGGAGAGTCAAAATATACAGACAAAACCAGCAAATCTGAGAGCACCATACATCATTTAAGCTGATTGGATTTCAAAAGTATGACCAAAGAGAAGAGCTGCACAAAAGCAACACCGCATGCAAGATGTCAAAGTAGAGGTCTAATCAATAGTTCAGTGTGGAAATATCTTCCATAACCAAGTGAAAACTTTAAATTTTGATATCTTTACATAACTACTATCCAACTGAATCTAACCGGGAACTTGTGAATCAGAATCAAAACGATACAGAAAATGTGTAGCAATACCCAGTTCTAGTATTCAGTGTCTGCCAATTGGAATAGTTTTAAGTTAATAAAGCCTTTTTTTAAAGTAAATGTTGTAGGTTTTCTTGTGCAAAGCTTGGGTTGCTAAACAGAAAAGGTCTATGAGTTTCTTTTACAATTTCATCAAGCTCAGCTGCAAAACCATTCAAACACTGTGATGGAACTCTCTCGCATGAAGACAACACCAGCAAGGGAAGGTCGAGATTTCCCTCTGATCATAGGAAAAGTTGAGTGGAGTTACCAGGCTTATCAGCAATTGGCAGCGGATTAGAGCCCACACCAATGCTTCCTAGAGATCAAGTAGGAGACACATCTCTACATCAGCTGTTTGGAGGAGACTGAAGAAGAAAACGACCAATAAGAAGAACAGATTTTTTTGGGCCAAGAAAACCAAGGAATGGGCATTTGTCCAACAGAAATTTGGACTTTAATGTGTTGAAAGCAAATTTCTAAATTTACTCAGGGTTCCAGGCAAACTAGCACTGCTGCAGTGCCGCACCATCCCATCTGGTTTGAGTTTAGTGGGACCATCATTAGTCCTTTGACAGGAAAAACAGCCAATAAGTGTTCAGCTTATGTATGAACTCCTTTAAGACTGTTAGAAAAGCTCCAGGTAATGACCATATTAAGGTAGTTGAGAGAATGTGAAAAGATCTTGTGACAGAAAAAGGAGGCTACTTTGTGGCGGGTTTAACCCTTTGTTCCAATATAATCTTCAGTTTTGTACTGCAGTATAAACAGCTGTGTGACTTTACACTAGTCAGTTCATATTTTCATTCAAAAATGTTGAACATTCCAATTTAAGTTATGTTTACTTACATGACAGTGACCTTAAATATCAAAGCTAGCTATGTTTAATAGTGTCGGAGAGTTGCCCTACCATCAATTGCAATACATTTTTCATACAAAAGCAAAGAGTCAGCTATTTTCAGGAACTCACATGAAAGGACGTGCTCCCTTTCACAGTTTACATTATTATAAAATGACCATCTTTGAAGTTTTGGTTCCATAAAATGAGACCTCATACTGGGATCTAAGATACCGCAGTGGTAATTTTACCCATTTTCTGACATGTTAATGACTAAAAGATCAGAGGGTTTGTGGAAAAATAATAAATAAATGAAATAGATTAGTCTGTAAGGACTGCACACATGTTTGGTCACGCTCACATTCAGATGTGCTCATTTACAAATCATCACTCTCATTGTGGCATGCTCTTTAAGCTGAATCAAAAGGATTTTCTACCTGTACACTACATCACTTCACTACATTTATTTAAAACAGATATATTTACTTAGACACATTTGGTGAAATAGGAAAGATTGCTATTCAAAAACGAATCACCAAAAATAGTAAACTTACCATTACTATCTGCTTTTATGAAGGGCTAACAAACTGATTCAGTATAGACAAATCCGCCGCAAACTCTATGGGCGCCGCCATCTTGCCTGCCGCCATTACTGCGTGCCTGCGAAGTGTGACGTGTACAGTACAGTACAGTTGCCGGTCTACCCTCTAATGACATTTCAATGAAAGCGGATCCTGCTCATGAAAGAAAATGTCTGGTGAAAGTGAACATTGGGTAGATGATGTCAGGCAGTGGCCAAAACTTACCGATAAAGGTAATTTACTGACAACATGTATTAATGTAAAAATGCGTCATCCAAATGTAATGTAATGTAATTGAGACGTGGAGCTATAAGGCTAAGCTAATTGATGACAACAATAAAACCGAACGTCATTCTAGCTGTGTTGCTAACATGTTCACAATTTACTGACAACATAATGTATTAATGTAAAAATGCGTCAGCCAAATGTAATGTAATTAAGACGTGTATAAACTGATATATACTAGCTGTGTTGCTAATATGTTCACAAGTTGCAAATAACTGTTAGCAACGACCAGTTGTAGCAATAAAATACCCTACATGTTCTTACAGATATTCAAGATTATTTTATTAATCATCTGGCATGCGATGAGCTTCAGAACCTAAACTACAGGGCATTGATTGAAGGTCAGAATTACATGAGCTACGGATGGATTGGCCGGATACTGCATACCATCGCAGATGAGGTTCGTGAATTTCACAAACAGTTTTATTCCAGGCCGGTAGTTTTGTGCTGTTGTTAAAACAGTCAACCACACAACACGATCTTCCTGGCATCACTGGACAGCATACGTACTAAAAAAACTAAATTGGCTAAAAATGTCCTACAGCTATCTGCTACTGCCGCCTACGGGACCAACACGCTACTTCCGCTATTCCCTTAGCAGCAAGGCACGCAGTAATGGCGGCGCTGCTTTACTTCCGTGTTTCACTGGATTTGTCTATAGCTTCTGCAAAAGCTGCTTCATAATAATTTTCAGATTCACATATGTTGTGTTATACTATATCCTGGATCCTGGGGAGGTGTCAACAACATTTAGCTGCTTGAATTCCATGTTGGCTGCCTTCACTCTGTGGTCCAACTCACCCCAAACCATCTTAACTAGGTTTAGGTCAGGTGATTCTGGAGGCCAGGTGATCTGACACAGCACTGTATCACTCTCTTTCATTTGATGGTTTTCACAGCTGCAGTTGAGGACACATTTAAAGTTCTTGAAACGTTCTAACCTGACTGACCTTCATGGCTTTAAGTAATGATAGACTGTTACTCTGATGAATCCAAAGTATAAAACATATTGGGGTTTGTTTAACTTTTTTATTTGTTTACTTCATGATTCCATATGTATTTCTTCACAGTTTTGATGTATCCAATATTAATCTATAAAGCAAGAAACTATTGAGAGAGGTATGTACAAACTTTAGTGCTGTATATTGAACTGATACTCTGGTTTTCACCACTGCATTGTGTATTGCTGCTGAACCTGGATCATTGTTGGGGTTTTGAAACTAAGTAAGCACACATACCAATGCCAAGTCTGCCATTCTTTTTGTCCGAACAGTCTTTGTTCTCTACTGTCTGCTGTATGTGAAAGGTAGACATTTCCCTCCTTTGTGCCAGCAGTGTTGGCTGAGAACAACTGAGGTTACAGTCCTCAATGCAGCGGCTCAAATTCAAATCTAGCTGGTGCTATGTCCTGCATACCATCCACTCTGCCTCACCTGTAACTGTGTGGCTCTTTCTACTGATATATCCAATAAAGGAGCAAAAGATGAAAAAAAACTAAACAAAAAACAATCTCTTGAGTCAAAAGAGTTGTATAAGAAAGTCTGTAGATCACCCTTGCCATCCATTAAAAACAACTACCCTGATATTAAGCTAGTAATCAGTGTTTATCTTCAAAGCCTGCATGGGTAGTACAGTTTAATGTTTTAGATCATGTTTCAAACTAAGGCCTGTTATTTCCCATCACTCTGTAAACACAGTATATGAGGATATGTCAGTGTAAAAGCAGTGCTAAAATACAATGAGGATGTTATAAAATGTCCTTATGACAAGTTAGAAAACCGTTATTAAAAAAAACAACAACAACACACACATAAGTTATGTCTAATCGATATCTGCAATGCACTGACCTAAGGCAGCAAGCAACACGTGTAACAACACTAAACCCTAACACAAACACAAAAGCACCCATAGCCTCAATTCTCACCGAACTGACTGTATAAATGTGACACTACAAATCACAAAGAGTGTGTCTCAGTGCTCGCACTGGCAGTAGGAGCTCTTGACTCCTCACAGCAGCAACAGCAGCAGCAGCTGTAACCTGGCAAGAAGCGCTACGGAGAAGATTCAGGACCATGGACAGCGGCCAAGCAAACTTCACACGCTGCAAACTTTGCCGCTCTCCGCAGGACTCAATGTTATTTTAACATATTTTAATTGCCCGGGCGGTGTGGACTCGTTTGGTTCTAAACTTGGATGAAGTTTGCTCAGTAAAACCAGAAAACTAACAAGGCGGCATAAACAGTTGTGTTTTAACGAGTTAGGCAACGTATAAGACACGGGCAGCGCAGAGTGACCACATGACAACAGAAATGCACAAGCCTAAAAGTTGCACTTGGGTGACAGTAGTTTGGCTAGTGCGTTGACTAGCAGGTAGCGTCATACACAGGTAGCCCAGCTAAGCGAGGCACATGTGTAAGCTAGGGATAATTACTCACGAATTAATATAGGCCTATATATTGCTTTAATGCAACTTAACATACATGTTTAATTATTGTTGGCTAAACGTTTTTAGCATTAGGATGCTACGCGGCCTGTTTTTGCAATAAGACGTGCTATGTGTTGTTTAGCACACCTGTGCGTTATCAATAACAAGCTAGCTAATTAGCCTGTAAACTAATGGCGGACTGATTGTGACATACAAACTACGCGCAGCTATTTGCACTAGCTATACATTCTGGCTGTTAAATATCTATTTATAGCCACTAGTGTTGTCCAAACGAGTGAAAACATGGTATGTAGCCAGGCCTGGGCTAATAGACAGATGCTCCGGTATAATATGAAGAGAGAGTGGGCTTTAATCCGCTTAATTAGCGGCTAATGAACCGCGCACGCCGTTCGGTTTAAAAGACTCACCTAAGACAAAGAAGGGGAGCTCGGTGTTCTCCAGGTCGTCCACCACCACGACGTCCCCGGGAAAATCGTTTCTGACGGAGAACAGCAGCTTGGGCTCGGAGGCCGACGGACTGTGCATGATGCTCAGATCGTTCTCCCTCAGAAACGGCAGCGCCGACACGGTGACGCTCTTCATCTTGCACTCGGTGTCCTGGTTCTGGTCCTCGTCGCCGTTTAGACATCGGACGTCGGTGGTCAGGAAGGCCAGGAGGACCCACGCGAGCCCCGGCAGCAGCAGCGGTAGCAGCAGCGTTCTCGGCCCCATGTTGATGCTCGCCATCTCCGTCGCTCCGTTTCCTCTCCCCTCCTCTCTGTTTCCTTTCTCGGGCTGCTTCAGCCTCTCAGTCCAGCGGATGAGAGAGCGGCTGAGTGAGTGAGTGAGGAGGGGTGTGTGTATGTATTACACCGGCGGGCTCTCGCAGTGTGGGAAACAAACGCCTCTTACTTCTCCCGTATGAGCACTGACGGGACTGTTGTAGATACAGCACTACTGAACATTGACTGCGCGGCTGTGTTTTAATGCTTTTGACCCCTATACTGTAATAATTGATCGATAAACTATCCAAATGGCTCTGTAATGGCTAAGCATAGATTACCAGCAGGATACGCACCCAGAGCGCCCTGAGGGTCCCATCACCAAAAGCACCATCATTTGTAATTTAATTGTATGTTTGCCCTCTCATACTAGTTTGCATTTCATCTGCAAGTGACACCACTGAGTATCTTCAGTGGATTGCCTGACCTCTTTGATTGGGTGGACACTTTACTGGGTGCATGCATAATTTCCTAATTGATGGCTCAGATTCACAAGCTGGCTGTTGAAACTCTGTCAGAAGATGCTGTGCTGTCGAGGGGGGGGGGGGGGGGGGGGGGGATTAAAGGGTATACTGAAGAGGAGAGCTCTAGGCAAGAGTTGAGAATCCTTTGTTTTGCTGGGAATCACAAAAAGATGCCCAGTCCAACAATGTAATCATCGCCTGCATCAGTTTAACGCGTCAATCTCAAAGATTTCAATGAAAATGAATGCTGAGACACTATCATTCATGAATGGGGAAACAGAACGGGTGACTGAGCCTGTGACCCATGGATGAAGTTATATGAATGTTTTCTGAATTAACACTATTAGGAACTGTTTTGAAATATGACATTGCCAAAATGTGCAAAGATAGTGAAAGGTGCTCCATCACCCAGCAATCATCTTTCTGCCAGAGAAGGTACGCTATAATATTCAGCTGAATTACTACATCACAGATGACGGTGTTTAGGTCTCTGGGAAGTCGGGTTCAGCAAGCTGGAGTTACATTTGTTCTGTTCGACAGAAAATAAGCACTGACATTTCTAAGATGACCCATTGAATATCATCCTTGAAAGCAAGTTATGAACATGTTTAGGTCTGAAATGAGAAACTTATATTACTTTTATTGTTTCAGCCATTTTGTAGCCATTGCCATGATGACACTATTCTATATTTTCAAAAAAGATGGGATTTAAGGCTCTTTGAAAGGAGCCAGATCTTGTGGATTTGTTCCTTTCAAAGGGCCCATTAAAAACAAAACTAGCTCATTATGTTATTTCCTTTTTTTCAGTCCAAATCACAGTGTTTATTTCAAGGATAAAATAACTTAGATATCCCACCAATACATATTCTCCTGTTGGAATATCCGAATCTATTTATATCTAAACCACACTGCAGGGGTGTCAAACATACGGGCCGCGGGCCAACACCGGCCCCCAGAGATTCTAATCTGCCCCGCGGCATGAATTTCAAAGTGCAAAATGCGGAAATTACAGAGAACACTGCAATTATTTGGAGAGAATCATAAAGTGTATGGAATGTCCTATGTTCAACTGGTTCCTGAATGCACCATCGTCTTGTGTCGTAAAGGGTATGAACAGGTGTTAAGCTTGTTGATTAGTTTATAGTGATATTCCTACCGAATTTCCAGGTGGGTGGGACCGAGAGGAAAGAGACGGAGCGAGAACGAAAGTTACACTAAAACTTAGTTCAGTATAGTGTTTGTGTGATTTAGTTACGTGCCTGCCTGCACGATTCTGTTTGCTGGAATTATTGGACGCTAGGAGCCTTTTTTTCTGTCGGGAATTCTACTTAATTGATGCTAAACCGTGAACACACTGGATTGTTGCTAGTTAGCTCCTCGTGCAAGCACTAGGAGAAACTGCTGAGAACCTACTGGATGTTTACGAACATGGACGGAGGCTGAGGACGTGTTTCTTCACCACAGTGACGGGCCAGTGCCGAATGAGGGGTTTGCCAAATTATATGTAACGGAACTCTGCATCCCGGGGACGGTGAGTACTGTTAATTAACAGTTCATAGTGTCTTGAAATGAGCTCCAACATGCGCATGCGCGGACGGTTTGGTACACTAGACTAATTTACTTAATTGGTACTAAATTCAAAAGTGGGGACCACCAGGTCACAAAGAAATGCCACGTGTGCTTCTAGAAGTATATTTGTCATAATGTATTTCCTGGTAATGAGTAGGGGGCTACAGTGGTTGTGTTGCTTTAGATTACAGCTGTATGCGGCTCCTGAACTAAAATGCTCTAGATAGACGCTTTATTTATCAGGTGAGCAATTCGGTAAACACATTGGTGCTTGCCGGGAATCGAACCCGGGTCAACTGCTGTGCTCATCACTATACCAACTCCGTCACGAACACGTCTCAAAACTACGGTGGCCCTGAAGGTCAAAACAAAACCCAACGACATTTCAGAAAACACAACAGCATGATGTTGGGATGTTGGGAACACTATTGGGTTTTCGGTGTTGTCCTTACCCTTTCTGTAACCTGAAATGTCATTGTATTTTGTGAAATGTTGTTCTGTTTTGACCTTCAGAGTTACATACAAAACAAAGCAGGAGCTTTTTACATGCAACAGTGTTAAAACACACACACACACACACACACACACACACACACACACACACACACACACACACACACATATATATATATATATGACTGTTCACTACCACTTGTTTACTGTCATTCATTTTAAAAGGCCAGTCAATAGATTCAGTTTGTTTATCACAACTATGATGTAAATGGGAGGGGGCAATACATAAAAATAAACAACATCACTTTGACCTGACTTGTACTGTACACTGCCAATGCAGATAAAATAACCAATATGAACTGTAATCTCTGCAGCAGTTGCACTCATGCAGCAACAGATCCACAAATGAACAAAGCTGGGCTTGACTGCCATGCAGCTTAGTGTTAATAATGGCCACAGTAAAGTACCGTCCATCAAGACTAGCACTTTTGTTTTTCCTTTTTTCATGAGCAATCATCTTCCCCGTATTAAAAAGCACTGGATGGGATTGGTGAGGATGAAGTCAAGCCACATAGTGTGCATAGATGCACGTTAAGCTGAGGTTTGTAAAGTTGTTTACTGCTCCGCTTCACTCCTTGTATCCCTGTCATGACACATGTTCCGGTTGGTTTGAGCATCTAAACGCCTAGCGGTAACGCCCACAGCTGGAGTCATGTAACGGTCTCATAAATGGAAACAGGGTAACTTCATGTTTCCAAACCTGTCAGATTTCAAGTTGTAAATGCTAATCCTGACCTTGGAGCTTTCTATTACGCACCCATTTCTCAACATGATAGAGAAGAGTCTCCAATAAGCTGCATGCATGTCTGCAATTACATCCTACAGTCTAATGTAGGTAAGAGGTGAACTTTAGAAATGAAGAAATTGAGTAAGTTAAACATGATGTTATTGCTAGTCTGATATATAGCATTTATATTTGAATAACTGCTACGTATAGTGCCTGAAATGTGACAAATACAGAATTAAAACATTCATATTTTACACATTAGGATGAAAATATGCCTAAATGCAAACTGTTTTCAAAGGCAGTGTGGTCATGTCTGGTTTATTTCTTTTAAATAACATATTGCATAGTTATTCTTGAATCATTTTCAGGGATTATTATGGCTGCCAACCTGGAAGACAAAACTAAAATGCTCCATAGAACATTTCAACTGCAAGATCAAGTGTCTATTCTCAGTGTCTTTCTTCACACATAAATAATAAATCTTAATTAGAGAATCTTTCAAGGACTTTAGTCAAATGGCAGTACCCAGGTAGAAATCGCACCGGAGCTGTTGACTGGAGTTTGTAATCTTTCATAGTGTATCTTCACAATGAATGACTCCATTGAAATTGCACTGAGACTGAAATTCGCAGAGGGATTTCAGATTCTAAATCCCTTGACTGCTTTGTTGACCACACAATTGCCATTTGGATTTGGATGCAAAGCCGTAAGAAAAGAAGATTGTTTTCTGTGTCACCACTGTCCATCCATTTAATATTTAAGCAGCTATGTGGTCTCCCGTTAACTGCCATTCCTCTCTTGTCTCTTTCTATCCTCATCAGAAACTATTTTAAAGTCCAAAATAGGCCGGTGTTTGGGGCCCGGAGCTAAAAATACAAAAAGCTGGGGAGCGGATTGGCCCCGGCTGCCCGCCCACAGTGAATTATTGAAAAGTTTACAGTGATTGAGGAGAATAAGTGGACTAAAT
Organism: Planiliza haematocheilus; assembly: GCA_005024645.1. NCBI lineage: Eukaryota > Metazoa > Chordata > Actinopteri > Mugiliformes > Mugilidae > Planiliza > Planiliza haematocheilus. The sequence continues at coordinate 13,625,206 of SRSE01000465.1, forward strand.
TGTGCATTCATTATTGATGGTGGGCTGACAGTTCCGCAAGACTCCCGTGAAATTCATTAGTATTCTAACTGTATCTTTTATAAAGTTTTAACTTCTGCAAGTGTCTGTTGTTTTTTTTGTTTTTTAGTTTGAAGCCTTTTCTGCTTTCGGAGAGTCCACGAGAATTACGTAACAGTAAATGTGTGGGCAGCGTGAAACTTTTCTGGTTTGTTGCCCTCAGGCCTAAGTAAAACTTTTTAAAAGTAAAAGATTTCCGCAGACTGTGTCACCACTAAATTGATTGTTAGTTTTATGTAGAGTATAGAATATTTAATAAGTACTAAAAGCATATACCTGAGCCTTACCGTTCCACAGGGTGCTATGTTCCTATAGTACCATGTCATCATTTAGGATATTACTGAGTGCTCACATTACTGTAAACTGAAACCTAAACAAAAAAGTGTGGTTTAAGCCTGTGGTAGTGGCTCTACTGTCCTGTCTTCTGTGGCAATAATATTCCACCTAGAGCCTGCTCCGGTATGTGTTGAGATGCAGGCACAGAATGCAGTCCACAAACACTCTATTTGTCTATTTATTGCTGCAACACAAATTGTTGGTCTTCAAAAAGAAAAAGGGAAATCTCACGCACTGCAGATCCCTCTGCTAACTCAACAGGGCTAAATTTGCCTGTTAGGTTTCGAGGTTGTGTCCTGAGACTAATGAAAAATACTTGGAAATGCTGTATATTTCCACCAGGTTACTGTATTCTCAAAAATGTATATGTATTTTCTGAACTTGATCTACAACACAAAGCTTAAATTATGGGCAATGCTTTCCACTTAAGTCATTTGATAAGCCTGCAGTTATCACAAATTGATACCATACCTGAGAGTAGTATGACTAACATTTTATGTCAATCTGTGATTTTTGTGCAACTGTCGGGCTTACGTGGATTTTATATAAAAGCTGAACATGACTTGTTTAATACTGAATGGACCACTCTATAATCCTTTTGTGAGACTGTCCCTGAAGTTTGTGTCCTATTAGATATCTGCATTTAACATTTGCTTGTTTAGTGTTTCAGTCACCAAACCAAGGTTTAGCTATTCTACAATGATGAGGTTAGGCTTGGGTGCTTTGCTGTCTTTAGTGCCTTGGAGTGGCATTGAATGATCTCTGATCTCTCTGTTAGCGGATGAGTTGCTCAGACTTCCTCTGCAGGAATAAAAAAATAAAATGATTCTCCTCTATTACTATAGAGGCATTTAGCACCCATTTAGTCTTGATGCTGTTTATAGCAACTTACCTGGAAAATCTGTGAACAAAAAAAGTAATAATAATAACTCTGCAACACCAACTGGGATTGGAAAAGTGTCTCCCTCTTTTATCATATAGTGACAAAAAGAGAAAATGACTGAGAGGTCCTACTCTGTATTGTGCATAGTTCCAGCATTGGTGATTAAAATGTAGTGGGTAAAAATAATAAATGCGTGGAGAGAGACGCCAGCGACTGTATGTACTGTAATGTGTGAAGAGATTGTGAGAGTGCGTGTGTAAAAGTGACTGCGAGCGCCGCAGAGATGGAATTCCGATAGATTTGCTTGTATGAGTTCTGGGTCGCTGCTGATAATCAAAAGCAGTGAAAAGGGGTGGATGGCGGTGGAGGGAGGAGGAGGAGGAGGGGGGAGGGGCAGAAGAAAGACAGTCAGTGAACGTTGAGAGGCAGAAAGATAGAGGAGACGAGGGAGGGAAGGGAAGAAGAGAGCACATACATCAGTGACTGTGACTAGCAGGTGCAGCGATGGCGGGGAGGGAAGACCCAGGGCCTGATCAAGAGAAAGATCTCATTGTTTAATCTTGAGACTCTTCCCCTCCGCCACCCTAGCAAGGCTGCATGGCTTGTTCTGTGATCAGGAGCAAACAGATTCATCTTTTCAGCTCGCTCGCCCCTCAGCCTATGTTTGGTCTGCGAAGTTGATTAAATCCCAGAGAAGGCCTTTGTCCTCGTGCCGTTGGAGCACCAGCAACTGGCTCAAAATTATTGTGCAGCAGTTACAGTTGCAGCCTCTTCAAATGCTTTCCACGCGATATATGGCGTGCCACTTCAGACAAACGGGGACGGATTATGCAGAGCCTTTTAACCCACTGGTGGAGGATTGTAAAGGCCTGAAATTGTTGCTTGCAGGATTTTGAGTATGCGTGTGTGTGTGTGCATACCCAGATTTGTTGTCCAGTCACCTCACTATCCCCTACAATCATCACACTCATGTGGGGAAGCAATCTCTCAAAGCTGTAATGTACTTGGTTCCCAAATGCGGTGGGCGTTTCCAAGCACACCTGCTTTTTTAGTTCATGTAGGTGCAGCGGGTACGAAGGAAATAAAGGGAACGCTCAAAATGACTGAATGAATGAAGTGGAGTCTAATTACACTTAGCCGATCACATCACTGCTCATAACAATTATAATGAAAATACATCATTTTAAAGAAGCCTATTAATTCTCTATCTGAGAGCAAGTCACTGTCTAATCATGCTTCCTTGACTGTGGTGAACTTGACAAGGTCATATATGCATTCATATCATTGCTTCATTACCATTGTAATGTGTTGTATTCAAGCCACAAAGCAATGTCCCACGCAATGTAATGTTCAAATGCAGCTGCTGGGGCTGATAGGCCTATTATATAACTGCATCAGCTGCAACTGCACTTTTTGATGTACACCAGACAACCACAACATTAAAACCAACTTCCTAATATTGTGTAGGTCTCATTTGTGCCTCCAAAACAGATGTGACACATCAGAAAATAGACATGGGCCTTCTGAGGGTGTCCTGTGGTGTCAGACAACAGAATGTTCAGTTAGTTAAACTTGATCAGTTTGGGATCTAGTGAATTTGGAGGCCAGGTCAACCCCCTGTGCTGTCCCTTCATGTTTTATTAGTTGTTCCTGAACTGTTTCTGTGTGTGTGTGTCTGTGTCAGGCTGCATCCTGCTGGGGATGGCTGCTGCCATCAAGGACTGTCATTGCTATGGGGTGGGGGTACCTGGTCTGGTCTAGGTGGGTGCTACACGTCCAAGTAACATCCACATGAATAAATGCCGGGTCCAGAAGTTTCTCAGAAGAACACTGGATTGTCACAAGATGGTCAATGTTATTTACTCCTCATGACTAGACATTTCAGTTTAAGACACTTTTTTATCCGAGTCTGGGATTTTAAATTTCAGAATTATGAGTTTGTTTTCTACATGGTTTTAGAATTACATACAGTAACCATTTGTTATTAGTTTTCCCCATTTCCCCATTCACTAACCTGACCTACAGGGATACTTAATGGAAGAACACTTATTCCCAACAGGGTGCCAGAAAATATCAAACAACATGCAATACAATCTGGAGGCCATCATCAGCACTACCTTACCTTCCCCCTCCCCTTCAAGGTGCATACCTGCTAATAAAATGATGGAAAAAAAATAAATAAATGAAACTGCCAGCTTTTTTTCTTCTTCTTCTTCTTCTTAACAGTGAACTACTGGAATAACTCTTTAGTCAGCAGATCTTTCAAAATTAAGTTAAACATGACACTACAGATGGGTAAGTTATTGCTGCGCTCTGCAGTTTTGTAAAAAATAAATAAATAAATCACTGACTCTGTGCAGCTGCTTCCACATAAGACATAGACCTTGATCTGATATATAATAAGGCTCTGTGCTTATGACTAAATGAACGCCTCAGATGACAAGTACTAATAATGACTATCAAGCATCTTCTACCCTTATCTTAAAGTGTACCAGATGCTCAGTAATACATTTGCTTTCAGTTTGTAATTTACCCAATAAATAAATAAATAAACACCCTGAGCAAAATCCAGCAGCACTGCCTCCTCCCATTTTCCCATTTTTACTGACTTCCTTCTGCACATGGACTGGAAGTGATACGCAGCTGATCACTCTTAGCTCAACTTCTCTAACCAGCCAAATGTCTGCAGAGTGAGCCATCGCCATGGTAACCCGGGGACTGCTTGACTAGAGACATTACCATAAGAAACAGATACTGTGTAAACCCCTGGCTAGGGAAATATTTGAAGAGCTTTTCTTCACAAAGAGTATTCATGCAGAAAAGCACTTGCAACCTCAGCAACGCCGCCGCTGTCGATCCCGTTTCGGTGTCACAGTGAAGCCTCCTCCGTTGTGAGTTCTGTATTACAATAGCAGCACTGAACTCAGTGGGTCTAGGGCGAAAATAAGCTTGAAAGGTGAACCGCTGGTACGTGCCAGCAGATGCTTTTTTTTTTTTTTTTTAATTATTATTATTTTTTTAAACTCGGCAGCATGTTCTCGTGAGCCATGCTGAGCCCAGACCTCAGTGTTATGGCAATAAAGATAGATTACAGTAAAATCATCATATGCCTCCATGTCATGCACAGCAGGACAATTCATTAATCTTCACGAGTAAATCTCAGTTTCTTCTTTCTTTTTTTTTTTTAACTGGACTTCCAGTCTATAATTTTCAATCACATTTTCAAGAAAGACAAGAAACAAGTCTGTCCATTGTGATATAGGGCCTTATTTTTTCTTTTTAATATCAGGCCAACGTTTAACATATCACTGAGCAGTGAGACATACTTGATATGACTTTTGTTCATACTGTTATTTTTTTCTTGATTTTGTGGACATTGTTTTCATGTAAATGGTAAGAAATGTTTTGTCCCATTTTGGTCATATAAAGTAGAAGAGGAAGCTGGAATCACAAGATCTGGTTTCTAGATCTGGTGGCCATGCTGTTATGTACCATGCAGTATACTGAAGTCTTAACTGAATCAAATGTATGCAGTTGGATGGACTCCTCTTACATAGTTCTTTATAGCCCTTTACACCTCTGTAAACATCCTATAAGCAAAGCATATAAATGTATAGGTAGGATAGATTGTTTAGGGAGAAAGCTTAGTGTAGTGTGTGTTACATCGATGGAGCCTGTCTTACATAACTGTACAGCCAGAGTTCAGTGTGCTGGTAGGAATGTGCAATAGACTGTTTCAGATTTCAGGCTAGATGCATTTTCATTATGGTCTGTTTTTTTGTAAAAAAATAAATAAAATAAAATGTTTCTATGAATTATGTTGCTTTCTAATTCAATGTTCTCTGTTTTCCTTTTCTTCCTTTGTGTTGTGTGAATGGCAGAGCCAACTCGGACTCAATCAAAACAGTGAACATCATTTTGTATTAAAATGTATGGCATCCAGATGTCAGCAGTTCTGTGTACACTGATCAGGCATACGATTATGACCACCTTCCTAATATTGTGTATGTCTCCCTTGTGCCTTCAAAACAGTTGTGACTCATCAGAGAATGGACATTGGCCTTCTGAGGGTGTCCTGTGGTGTCTGGCAACAGGATGTTGTTAGTGGGGGCCTTTGGGTCGGTGAGGGGAGGGTCCTCTGTGGATCATCCCACAGATACTTGATCAGTTTGGGATCTAGTGAATTTGGAGGCCAGGTCAACACCTTGTGCTGTTCTTCATGTTTTCTGAGTTGTTCCTAAACTGTTTTTGTGTGTGTGTGTCTGTGTCAGGCTGCATCCTGCTGGGGATGGCTGCTGCCATCAAGGAATGTCATGACTATGGGGTGGGGGTGCTTGTTGTGGTCTAAGTGGGTGCTACATGTCTAAGTAACATCCACATGAATGACAGGTCCAAAGGTTTCCCTGCAGAACATTGAATTGTCACAGGATGGTCAATGTTATTTACTTCTCAAGTCAGTGTTTTCAGTGTTATGGCTGAATGGTGTATGTGCCACAGTTCATTAGTACTGATAATGGTCTTACTTACCCTCCAAGGAACATGAAAAATGTGCCCACTAGAGCTTTAGGAGCACAAAATGCCATTGGCTGCTGAAAACATCTGGCTCTGACAAGAAAAGGTCACTTGCAAAAAGTTAATTCCATACTTGAAAGGGAGATGCCTTCCATGCAAAGATTTTATCATTAAGGAGACAAAGCAGAGAGAAATGCCCTAAGCATGGCAAACAAAGCTGTTAGAAAGATTAATGGAGATGACATGTGCTCAAAATGGAAGAATTACCATGGGTGCTGAAAAGAGGGAGGTGCTCCTTCTGTCTTCACAGTACAACAAAGGAGTCATTTCAAACTCAGGATCCAGAGCTGGAGAAACAATATGAAGGACATCAAGGCTACAAACCACCCATGGCATCTGCCAGGGCCTGTAAACTCGCTGTCAACAGTTCAGGTTCACTCTCATAGCTAAAATTAGACCCTCGGCTCCTCTGTCAAGCAGTGTGGTTCACCTCCAGGGGCCGCCTGTCATCCTAACTTATGCATCCATGTTGTGCGCAGCTACAGCGATGCAAACATCCTCTATGCTGGTGTTTATCACAGCGGAACTTGACTTCAACAAAGACATGAGCAGGGAGGAGGGCCAACAGTGACTTTAATATCTTCTACATATGCAGCAAAAAATTAAAATAAAATTTTGTAGTAGGAATAATATAAATTTGTACATAAATACACTAAGTTTATGAACAAGCACAGAGGGACCAAAGACAGCTTTCCTAACTGACTCACTGGGCATTCAAGCACTTGTTTTACCCATATGGTACACATTCAAATCTAAAAATGTAACCAGGAAGCCAGACAAAGGTTTTTGTGGAGAAAATTGGTCTGGAGTTGCTCCACTGAGAACTGATTATGCTTCAGCAAAGATTTGCCAGGTCAGTCAAATCTTTTGGGACGGTCTTTATGCGGTGATGGACAGAAGAGTAACGGAGTCATAATCATTTACATCACCTGGGTGTTGTAAATAAGTCACAGAAAGGCCAGATGAGGTTTTTCTTTGTTGGTAGAGACCTTGGCATTGGGACTCCCATTGTGCATTCATTGCCGAAATAGAGGATGGGGTAATGTATTGTATCACACAATTCTCACGTCACTCTGGACATAGCCTTTTGCATGAACAGGTTGTTCAGGCATCTGAATAGCAGGCTTCGCAGATGCTTCTCTGTGGAAGAATCCCGACAGACTACATTTGGAAAAAGGCCTTGGTTTAGGCACAGAATACACACAGTGTACAAAGGGTAACACAACATTGGGATTCGTAGGACATGACTTCAATTGGAAATCAAAATAGTTGGGGTAAATTTCTTATCCTGTTTCGACTGTAGAGATGATCAGCCATAACATTATGCAGTAAATAACATAGATAGAAACCGGCTCCATTCCATTAAGTATCCTAGTTTGGCAAGTTAAAATATATATATTTGTATTTATTATTATTTATTTATTTATTTATTTTGAGCATCAGAAACCTTTCGTGGTAAATCCCTCTTCATTCCTCTACACCTCAAGTGACTGTACACTCAAAGAATCTAGGTTAGTAACCCTCTTTTTTTTCCACTACGGGCTCTGCCGTACTCCTATTTGATGTATGCTTCTCCGTCTCCTACGCTATTGTTCACTACGGCAACAGTCACAGTTGATGTAAAGTGCATTTCTTCTGATTGGGAATGTCAACAAAGACAACAGATTTATGGCTCCGTTTCACTGTGAAGTACATAGAGATTTATGTTGTTCTGATTAAGTTAATCAACACTAAGTAAACTTGTTTGGCCAGGGCTTGAATGTAACATGTCTATTTCAGTCAGGCCAATAGCTTTAAGCTGGTATCATCTTGTGTGCTGCATAAATGCAGTGTTTCCTGACTCAAATATCTGCTTCTTTTCTAAAAGAAGAAAGCAGTATTTGTCATCCTATGTCGTATTCACCTGAGTACTCTCTTGAATTTGGGTAGACTCCATAGACTTTTCTTGCTGTCATGACTAGACCTCAATGCCAGATTAACGCGATTAATGCTTTCACCAAAAACATACTTTCTCCATTCCTCTTTTACACTTCCAGTTAAGCAACATTTTTCTTTCTGTAGTGACTCACAACTGTACTCTAGCTTACAATACACCCTCAATCCATCTCGAATACATCTGTTGTTGTCTCCTGCCTCATCATGAATTCCTCACGACTCAGTGTCTCCAACGCGATCTCCATTTTTTTTAAAAGCGTAATTTTAAATCTACACACTTCAAAATAAAAATCCATACATTATGCTGTAAAAGCGACTGTTATTCATCAGGAGAAATGAAAAGGAAGACGAATAGAAGGACTTTTTGGACTTGCTATACGTGGCTAATTGGAATTTTAACCCTAAATCCACTGACTACAAGCATACACTCAGTAATCCTGTAAGTAGCGTTTGTTAGAAAGATTCGAATGGCCAATTAAATGTGCTTTGTTTTCCTTTCTGATATCTAAAGTGCACGATCCATTAGGTGAAGCGTTTCTCCTGTTGTTAAGCCATTAGCAAGTATCTCTGTTTAAAGAATCATTTATTGGAACGAAGGTTTGTTGCTCTCACAGGCAGTGTAATGAGCAGATAACTTCCACAACATGATGTTATATCATAGTCAGTACATATTTTAACCAATTCTAGTGATGGACAACTTATTAAGGACACTAATAATTTATCGACATGCATATAATGAGGCCTCCTCATCCACAATAACGTTACACCACGTGTTGTGGGGGGACTGGGTGTGAGTGTGAGGGGTAGATGTGAGAATTTGAGAGGCTGAGTGGTGGTAGAACAGTCTCTTCTGCTCCTGTAAAGTCTTTTTCTTTTCTTTTCTTTTTTTTCGTGCCACGGCTCAAAAATGCAAAATGAAGCATGAGGATAGGAAATGAGACACCTGGAGACTCCCTTGAGATTGATGGTGATTGCTGGAGAGATGTGATTATAATTAGCCTCTCATCAAATCTGCTTCTAAGGATCACATTTAGGTTCAGGGTTTCAGGATTCAAATAAATCTTGATTACATCCGATCAACATTATTTTTCAAATCGTGTATTATTAATTACCATGGTGGAGTCTAACTATTCTTTAATTTTAGGACAGGACATCTTGTACCCACACTGTTGTCAGATAAACAGAAATTACTTCATGTTGAAGAGCAAAAGGGATCAATCAATCAGTCAGTCAAATTAATTTTGAATTTGCAGAATGTGTGAATGTTCACTTTCTGAAAATCAAGCTTTTCAAATGAGCACATAAAGGTTATTTTTAGTCAAAAAGTAACTCAGATAACATCGGTCTTCATTAACGGCTACATGGCAGAAAAGTCCTGCAAGTTGTGAGGTGAATAGTTAAAAGAAACGTGCACCTGCTCCAGTTTACTTGTCTCCAGATGGATGGCTGGCTCAGGCGGTCTGTAATTAGTCTTGCTCAACAGTCAACGCACATTAAAAATAGGATGTCTCAATCGTATTTTTGCGCCCGATTCCTCCCTGCGGTCACTCGCAATAAAAGTGTAAAACTGCTCACAGGAAAGCTGAAAACCAGGTTGATTCACTCTGTATTAACAATGTTTCATCCTTTAAATTCTTCTGACAAAACTTTTCTTTTCATGATTGCAATTCAAATTGTATGTGTGAAGTGGATGCCGTGGGGTGAGGCCAGTGTAGGTAAACACCAAATCAGAGGTGCAGTGAGTTCCACAACTCAGAAGCAAGCCTGGAAGGTCATGCCACCATGCACCAGATAAACACCCAAAAGCAGTGGATGCGTTTGACCTGGCTGCAACTGAATGTAACTGTATTATGAAATCTAAAAGACATTTTCCAACATGATCTCTTCAGTGCTTTTTTGCTAAATCCACCTCTGTGTTACTACCAATAGACAATCTCTTGCCAGGGCATCAAAGTCCATCAGGTGCATAATGGGCATCATGATCTTGCCATTCTGTCTTTTATTGTCAGACCAGTCAAAGTCTCTAATGTTCATTCATTCATTCATTCATCTTAGCCACTTATCCTGTGAAGGGTTGCGTTATTGGGCAAGAGGCAGACTACACCCTGGGCAGGTCGCCTGTCCATCGTAGGGCTAGTCTCTAATGTGTAAGATTAATTTCCCAAAAATAGATTTCGACTCACTTTCCAAATCTCACACAAGTCCGAACGAATGCAATCCAACACAACAGTCCTGATGGTTAGGGTGGTCATAAGGTGGTCATTCAACTGTAATATTGTTTCGGAAGATGTAGTTTGTCAAAATAAAAGATACGTATGGGTACCACACAATATAGTTCCATACAAACCACAGCCCCCCAAATCAAAACACAGTTGAATCAACAGCCCTCTGTTATTTGGAAACTGAATACCAGAACCTTCATGAAGCCAAGATTTAGACTGTTACACAAAAATGCATTGACTTTCACTAGTGTACCTAATGAATTGGCACTGTGACCATGTACAAATACAGTTTATTTGTGAGTTACCATATTTTTCCAAGCTATATAACAAAGCAGTGTTAAGCGGGTTGCTTATCTCACTTCTCTGTCAGCAAAAGCAGCTGAAACAATGCCGTGGGTTGCCTTAGGACAAACGTTTATGAGCACACACAAGCGTTCTGTTCACGCGTTGATCGGAAATCAGGTGCAAGAAAGTCTTCGACGCACTTCTTCACTAGACCGTGTCACTACAATCTGAGTTAACAGATTTAACGAGGAGAGGAGGTGATGATGGTGTGAATGATGGAAGTGAGGGTGAGGACGGATGTGGCTCAGGTTGATCTGGGAAGTCTTGGCATATGCCGCCCGGGAGAGGGAGGGTGTTCTTTTGTTTTGTTTTTTTCCAGATTTGCCTGGAGAGACTTCACGAGTTAGCTGAAATGAGGAGATAAGAAATAATGGGAAGATGGGATGAATGGTATGAGAGTGGAAGGGTGGGGTCAAGAGATCAGAGATGAGGAGCGTTGGATGGTTCGCGAGGTATAAGAAAGTTTGCATGGCGAAATAAGGGAGAGACTGTGGTGAGGCACTGCCTCCAACAATTCAGTTTCATTACACAACATTGAGGCAAAACAGCAGTAAAATCTTCTTTTTTTACACTTGCTGAGGGAAGCACAGATGGAATTAATGACAGCTCAAGTGTCCCAGTAAGCAATTACTGTGAACCAGCATGTGCAAAAGCGACACCTTCACTAAATCCAATGCAGCCACCATTAATTTGCCCACTGTGACAAGTCAAAATGTCTGCTGTGAAAAATGTCTATTGTTGCCACAGGAGGACAGAGTACTTGGAGATGTGCTGTTACAGAGAGGTTTCCAGCTGACCGCAACTGAACAGCTACAGTAGAGGGTGATCAGGATATGTGAAAATCTGATACCAGTTATTGCAGTTATCTCGTACATTCTTTACTTCGAAAGGGTCCCGTTCTGACTGACACCCAGTTAAAGCCGCTAATCTCTCGTGTATCAAACTGGAGGCATAATATATTTTCTAATGTTCCTGACTGACGTATTTTGCACTCTTTGTCTTCTTTACACTTTTTTGCCCTCTATAAAAACTTGCTTACTCCCCAAAGAAACATTTTCCCATCTAACCGAGGTAGGAAGAACAAATAGCTAGGTTGAACTAATTAGTGTAGGAAACCAGCCAAAGCTCTCTGTCTGTGCTCTCGCTCTCTCGCACACACATGTACTCCCCCACAAACACTCCTTTCCTTGTCTCTCTGTCTCTCTTGCTCTCTCGAGGTGTGACTTCAGGAGAGGTTTCTATACGTCAGCTTTGTAAGACGGATGGCCGACATCTGCCACAAAGCCTCGCCGGACACATTACCTGAGACACCAAACAGTAACCTCTACACACACACCGCATATAAGCGAACGCACACAGGAAGCAGAGCCTTGCCTGGCCTTAAGCGGCCTGCCAAGACCTGACCTTCTAGTTATGTCCATGATCACCCCCATGGGCACGGGTGGCATCTGGCTAGGTAATGTGCATGTCTGCGCGCTCCCTGTGTGTGTTCTGCACCATGCGTGCTTGTATGCCTGCCTCGCCGCATGCTAGTGCTCGATAGCCAGCGTTTGCATGTGTTTGTCTCCGTGTCCCTGCCTGTGTGTATTGTTGGCATGAAGAGTAATGCCGCAAGGAGCCCAGGCAGCATCAGAAGGGCCAGCGTGCCCCCAGAGTTTGACCATCTGTGCGTTATTGGTTGTCATTAAGGTTTCTAATTCGGAGGTGTCTTGGGGATTAGCCAAACGAGGGCAGAAAATGTCATTACGCCGTTCCTCCCGCTGAGCTGCCGTGACCATATTTACATATTTATACACCTTAATTGTCTTTGCCTTGCTGGCGTGACATTGAAGCAGCCAGAGTTTAGTGCGAGGGGGTAAAAAAATAAAAGAGGGAGTGAGGAGGACAGACTGGAAGACAGCGATACACACGGACAAATCTAATTTGCTTCTGGAGCGGGTTTGAATGAACAAAAAGTAGGAATTCAAAACCAGAAGATAAGTCACAAACAGTTCTGAAATGTAAAAACAAGATATTCTTTCTAATGTTTTACAGCATACTTGTTTTGATACCTACATTTTAAACATTGCATTCTTCAAATTGTATATTTCTTGTGTTGCAGTATCAAGATCCTTTGAATAAATTGCATCTCCTATGCTCTTTTTAACCAAAGCAGGAATAACAAGGTTTGCATTTCACATGTTTAGACATGATTCAGAGGTTTTCCATTAGCATTTGTGCCAAGAGCTGTTTGATGGAGCCGACAGAAATGACAGTGACTAATGAGTAAATTTTGCATTGTGTAAAAGATTATTTCTAGATCAGAATTAGCTTCAGTGTATGAAGATACCTACTAATTAGCGCAGTGTTTTTATGATGAACGTCAAGGAGATCTCCCTGAAAGATACCAGATGTTGTAAGATTATGTTTTGCACATCTGTGACATCTTAACGGTTTACAGATATTTTTCACATTGAACTTAAATGTGTACCACGGCTTGTGAACCGTCTGCTTAGCCAGCTTCGTATTTATTGTTTTAATCCATATATTGAATACATTGCTCAAAACGAAAGGAACACTTTCAGCTGCTTTGGTGTTAATGATATTAACACCAGGTGCACTAGAGGGTCAACAACGAGATGGTCCCCAAAACAGGAATGTTTTACAGGAAGGGGTCACTGACTGTTTTCCCCTAGATTTGCTTTTGGGTAAGGTCAGTGTCACTACTGGTAGCATGAGGCGATACCTGCACCCTACAGAGGTTGCACATACAGTCGCACTCCTCCAGGATGGTGAGTTTCAAAAGGCTCAAGAGGAGATTCCAGGAGACAGGAGACTCTATGAGAGCTGAACAGGGCCGTAGAAGGTTCTCAGCTCATCAGTAGGACTGGTATCTGCTCCTTTGTGCAAGGAGCGACCAGATGAGCACTGTCAAATTGACCTCCACCAAGCCATTAGTATTAATGTGTCTGACCAAACAATCAGGAACAGACTGAATGAGGGTGGCCTGATGGTCCGATGTCCCCTAGTGGGCCCTGTGCTCACTGTCCAGCACCGTGAAGCTCGAATGGCATTTGCTATAGGACACCAGAATTGGCAGGTCCGCCACTAGAGCCCTGTGCTCTTCACAGATGAGAGCAGGTTCATCCTGAGCATGTGACAGACGTGAAAGGGTCTGGAGAAGCCCTGGAGAACGTCATGCTGCCTGTAGCATCATTCAGCATGACCAGTTTGGTGGTGGGTCAGTAACTGTCGGGGAAGGCATATCCTTGAAGGGACACACAGACCTCTGCAGGCAAGACAACGGTACCTTGATTGTCATTAGGTATTTGGAAATCCTTGGACCCACTGTCAGCTCCTATGCTGGCGCAGTGGTTCGTGGGCTCCTCCTGGTGCATGACAATACCTGGCCACATGGGGCGAGAGTATGGAGGCAGTTCCTTGAGGGAAAAGGAATTGATACTATTGCTTGGCCCACACACTCACCTGATCTAAACAGCCCTAATTCCAAAATAACACCTCTGGGACATTATGTCTCGAATTGTGTCACCAAGTTGCACCTCAGAATGTCCAGGAACTCAGTGATCCCTTGGTCCAGATCTGGGAGGAGATACCCTAGGACACCATCCATGTCTCATTAGGAACATGAGTTGCTTCTGCACCTTTCTTAATTGTGTGAGATGCCCAATACTAATGAGGGAATACGTTGTTTTTTTCTTTTTTTGTTTTTTTGCAGGCTAAAGCATACAGAACATCTAGCACAACTGGAAATGTCAAAAAGAGTTCAGTCATTTGCTAAATGCTGTAGATGTGTAGGTCTGGTCCAAAAGTGGAGGACACATTCCATTTTAATGTCACTTACTGTCGTGAACAAAAAGCCCTGCAGTCAAGGCACACAAGCCAACATAAAGTAGTCCAACAGAAAGGTACAGGTACAAGGACAAAGTAAGCAAAACACAAAACATGAAACTATTAAAAGAAAGAACGTATAACAAAAAACAAAAGACATATACCAGACAAGTCCAAACTAGAAAAACAAAGAAAATGTAAAAGTCAAAACAAATTATACCTTTACTTTACTTACAAAGCTCTGTCACTGACTAGTGCTCCTGCTGCCACTGCCGTCAGTCAGACGTGTACAACAGCATTTTTTTTAAAGTGTCTGAAGACAGCTCTTTACAGTATGCTGCATGTTTGTCATTGGCACGGTTACAGGTGCAGAATAAATGTAAGAACAATCAACACACTCCAAGATGTGATAATTATTTTCATTCCTTCTCTCTGCTGGTCCTTTAGATCTTTGTGGACCGCTGCTTTCACAGGGGGAGGGAGAAAAGAGACAAAAGGCAGGTGCGCCATCGCATTCTATTTCTGGTGTAATTAGAAAAGAAATGGCTTCAGTACCTTTATAGGGTACAATCACACTTGTAATGTGTTGACACTCAGAAAGCACCTGAAGGAGGTGGCAAAGAAAACGAGGCTTTACAGCTGCTCAGCGCTTTAACACCTTCATTATAGTACACAGGTGATTAGGTGTACGCTCTTGTTTCACGAGGTAGAATCATCTTGCCTTTCATAACAGCGGCTAATTTTTGCTAGTAAGATATAACACAAAGCAAATAATCATCGTCTCTGGTGTTCCTCCAGCCTGAGACAGTTTCCGCTGTTATTTTTGTGCTTTTTTTACTTTGACTTTGCTGTAGCATCTACCTACCAGATGAGAATGTGATGCAAGCGGCTGAAGTCAGCCAAGCCAAATTAATGGCACACCTCCCTGTACCGTGACTGCCAGTCAAAGCTGATAAAATATCAGCTTGTAGACAGTCCAAATAATAAAAGGGAATTAAAGGGCTTAAATCTTCACCACCTATTAGAACTAATGGAAAACTATGAAATGACAATGTAGTAAAAGGTTGTAATAATACGAATAATATGTTTCTTAATAAGAGACTTTGTAATTGTTGAAAAATACTGTGTAGGGAGGTAGACTTACAATTACTGTGTGAGGATGCAAAAATAGAAGAAAAAATTAGTAATGCAACATGATCATTTTACTGATTACAATCAATTAAATTATTCAAAACAGGTAATTAACACTGGTAATTCAGAAAATAAAGAACTATACAGTATGTCTTAAGTTTATAAAAACTCACTGATTGTGAGAACTATTCTCAAATCTCCATCCAACAACTTTTATTAAAACCACTTCTGTATTTGAACATTCATATATACAGATTAGACATAACGTTATGACCACCTTCCTAATATTAAATACATCTCCCCTGTGCCTCCAAAACAGTTGTTACTCATCAGAGAATGGACATGGTCCTTCTGAGGGTGTCCTGTGGTGTCTGATAACAGAATGTTGTTAGTGGGGGCCTTTGGGTCCTATGGGTTGAAGGGAGGGGCCTCTGTGGGTCATCCCACAGATACTTGATCAGTTTGGGATCTAGTGAATTTGGAGGCCAGGTCAACAGGGCCAGGGGTGGGGGTGTCTGGTCTGGTCTAGGTTGGTGCTACATGTCTCAGTAATGTCCACATGAATGACACTGAACAACACTGAATTGTCGCAAGATCAATGTTATTTACTTCACCTGTCAGTGGTTTTAATGTTGTAGCTGATCAGTGCATGTCCATATTTATGTTTTTCCATGTATTTCTTCCTTCCAGCTGACCCATCCCAATAACATATGAACTTAATAAAAACACAATTAAATAAGATGTTCACGTTAGATTACTTCTTTTATCTTGCTTTATTCTATGTGAGCTTTCCGTTTATTTCCATCTATTGGCTTTGTCCTCTACCAGGTTTCATTGAAAACTTGGATTTGGATTGCAACCATAGACTATGTAAATATGGACAATGCGTCTACACTTGCTTGCGCTGGTCAAATAGACGCTGCTTGGCCGGGGATACGGGTGGCGCCACCTTGCGCTTTTGGTGGCACGATGTGACTGTGTAGGTCAGGTCATTTGAAGCAGATGTAATTTCTCTTTTGAAAGAAGCTACCCCATTTGGCTCTCCTTGTCCATTCTCAAAGCTCACCACACTACTGCCTTCCATCTGCAGATTGTCTGTACTCAGCAAATTATTTATCAAACTAAGTTCATCAACTGGAGAACTCCAAATATAACGTGACATATTTTGTCTGCCAAGTTTTAAAAAGCTGGAGGCGAACAGATTGGAATATTACCGCGTTGTATTATCCGAAGGTGCACACCAGCAAGAGCGGAGATTTGATGTAAAGATGTCATAAACAATTACTTCTTGCTAACTGACAATATAAGTGAAGTGCTGGCTACTTCACTAGTATACACTAAAGCAAAGTTACCATTTTCAGTGAGATTACAGTTTCCACATTTCAAGCTTTAACATTCTCTGTAAACTCAGACTGAACTCAGTCTTTGACTCCATGCTCAGAACAGCCACACTCTTTCAATTCATACTGCACACAGTCAACAACACAACATTATTGACTGTTACTTTGGGTTGAGCTTACAGCAGATACTTATGGACTGGGACCTTGTTTTCATGTCCATTGCTCATTCATTCTGTAAATACATTGTTAGTAAAGGAGCAGCAAAATTACAAGATTTGTTAAGTAAAAAAATCCCACAGTTTATACAGAAACTCTTTCATTACATTATAATTGCAGGTCTGTGTTTGTTCTATTGCTTCAAAGTTTTCACAACTGACATAGAGTGAAAATCCTTAACAGCCCCCTGGCCCAGACTGCAAAGGTGACTTCAGAGGTCTTTGCAACTGGAGCCTCAGGGTGAAACGATGAGTTGCCTGAGGCTCAGATTCACAGACTCCCCAAACTTTTTTTCAAATTTCAGAAAAGCTGATTTCTCACTGTGAGCAAACACTATAATTTTAATTTCTGGCACTGCTTTTTGTTCATTTCTTTCAATGCCTGTATTTTTTAGAGGTTTGTCGTGTATATCGTTAAATGACAGAGCAAAAAACAAACAATACCGTGCCTTGTCTGGCAAAAGCTACTGAAAAATTTTGAAGGAAACACCAGTTCCATTCACTATATCTCCACTGCAATTTCTATCCAATTGTTTTTTTCTATTATTCCTAGCTACTGATTAAGTTCTCAACCAATTCAGAGAGACATACAGCCAGTCACCTAATAGAAAACAGAAACAATTCATTCTTTAATTTTCTGTAACTTCTTGACCTCTGGAGGGCTGGGAGTCAGTGACAGGGCTAACACAGAGAGACAGACAACCATTCACATTCACTTTAGAATCACTAATGAACCTAACCAGCATGTCTTTGGATGGTGGGAGGAAGCTGGAGTACCTGGAGAGAACCCACGCAGACACAAGGAGAACAAGCAGATCTGATAGAGCTGCTTGGTATAATCTAGCGGCATATGAGTCATAGGCCAAGTCTATTTATGTGTTATCCCAACACATTTTATTGTTCTTGCATCCCATCTTTCGAACTGTGCATTCTAGTTGAAGGACTATCTACTGCGTCCTTAGCTGTCACCCTAAGCTCCCGACATTTAATACAGTACAACAACACAAGGTGTAGCATTGCCATAAAATCATGTATGATACTATGGTAGCTGTTTCTGCTTGGAGATTATGTAAATCATAGAGAAACAATGATTGCCATCTTTACTTACTTGCATAATGTTATTCACAAGGAGGCACTAGGGACCAGCTATTGGAAAACCAGTGCTTCAAATGATAGTGGTTCTCTTGCATCCTGGAAAGTCCTTTTAACAACAAGACATAATGGGTTGTTTGTCATTCCCTATACTAGGTGCAATCACAAGACTTCCAGAGAAAGTCAAAGAGACCAAGATTAAGAATCTTTCAACTTGAACAAATAAGAGCAAATCAGAGAGGTGATAGTGGTTAATCAAGAGACTGGATGAAAGACTGAGTGCTGATTATCAGCGCACAGAGACGAGCACTTTTGAGTTTTCAGCTTCCCTTTTCCATCTCTGTCTTAAGTTGTCTCCATATTTCAGTCATTCATTCATAAATTCTAATGCAAACAATACATGCAACATGATTACTCTGTACAAACAGCAACAGGATGAATCTAGCAGTTCTTTAGACGAGTTGAAAATGCATATGGAAACGGCTTAGACTATATCCACACTAAGCCAGGTAAATTGTAAATCTATCCTTTTGGTGCTCCATTCAAACTAAAAGCAATTTTCTGAAAATGCAGTGAGGGCTCTCTAGAATGCAAACCAGAGAACTGCAGCTTGGATTTGAAGCATTTACGGGGGAAAGCTCATTGTTGTATTGCTGAAACAACAGTTTGTATTTCCTTTCTGCCCTTTCTGTGAATCAAACTGGGAGGAGGCACGGCGACGGCAGCAACAAATCCTTTGCCGGCTAACTCAAAACCGCCTCTCGTTGAAATTGTTGTCATCCATTTGCGGTGTACAAGTAGGACAGGAAGCCACCGCAGAACCAGAAATTATGAACTGTTTCTTTGTTGGTGGTTTTCTTCTGTGGCTGGCTATCATCCCTAGTATGAGGACCCATCTTGCTATTTTAAATGCAGATGGAGGCATTTGTAGAAAGAAGCTAAAAAGCCAGTTGCTGCATGTTAGAATTTTAAAATTTTGCCAGCTTATCGCAGGCGCAATTTCCTTGCTTGCGTCCTCTGGTTAAGAGTTTCTCTGAGCTATTGTTAAAAAGAGGCCAACATACTTGCAGTGTGTTTGGATGAACTGATCCTAAAGGCTAGGTTTGGATCGACTTCAAATTTCCTGTCTTTGTCCATGTTGGAGACATTCTCAAATTTCCTTATTTGAAAATGCAGATTTCTACATTTTCATTGTGTTTGTTGTGTTGTTGTTAGGGGAAGGTCATGTGACATAATAGCCATCCAGGATTCTTTTCTGTGCATTCAGCAATATTTAACGTAACTGCAAGCAGGATGGAAACATGGCAAATAATAAAAAGAGATCAAGCTGAGCTACTGAGTAGGTGTTGTACTTTCTAAGCCCTGACACAAAAGAAATGCATATCCTGTGGATTTCAGTGAGCTGCTGTCATCTTCTTCTTGCTCCTCTCCCATTGCTTTCTTCTGTAGCAGACGACTCTGTTTTAATCCTTCATTTGTTTCAGGGTGGGTGGGTGGTTGGGGGAATGCAGGTATGACAAAATCAGGAGAGTGCAGTTCCTCACCAAATATCATGATGAGGAGGAAAAAAAAAAAGCAAAGTGCCAAACAAATGTAATGCTTTTGTACTAGCGATGTTTGTTCTGCCAATAAAATGTTCTCCTATAGCTGTCGGCACAGGTACAGGCCCTGGCTCCCCTGTGTGCGTTAACTGAGGGGAGAGCTGCATCTTAAAAATTCAGCCTCTGTTTTGGCAGAACACCACAACGTGTCCTCGACAGAGAGTAATAGTACAGTTTTTTTTTTTTTTTTTTAATTCACTCATTATTTACTGTATTGTAATGCCCTTGGTGCAACAACTAGGTCTTTGCGTTGTTGTTGTCAAGGGTGAATTGAATACATTCTGCACAAGCACCAGGTGAAGAAGAGTTCATCTAAGTGGATTCAACTTGGTTTTCAGTTTAGTTCCCAGTTTGTGGTTGTGGACTTTGGCCATTTTGGCATATCCTTGAAACGAGTGATCAGTCACATTAACAGTGGCAGCATTATCATTGTCCCACTTTCAAGACTCTTTTTTATGCTTGCTCATTTACTGAAATGCCTATGACTATCGACTGTATACAGATGGGCAGCAGAAAAGCTCCTCAAAAATGAAGCCAAAGCATGTAGAGCTCCCTCTGGTGACTGGCTGCAGTATAGGTCATAAGCTCCACCCACTCCATGTTAGTGGATGGGACCTGGGCCAAACACTACAATGCACGTCAAATATTGTTTTTCCAAGAATGGTTTCAGTCATTTTATGTAGTTGATATAATGCTGATGCATTCTCAAATGTCAGTTTTTCTGAGTGTCGTTTAAGTTAGTTATTTGACTATAGAAACATAAAGCAGCTCTGTGTGGCTTCACTGTTGAACCATACAGCGCAGACTCTGGGTCCAAAGATGGCGCTGCCCATATCCCCTAGCAGAAACTAGCATCAGTTTGGCCAGTGCAAAGAAGTGGGGATGTATTGTCCATATTTATATACAGTCTATGTATGTCTATGGTTTGCACTGAACATGAACTGGAAACTTGTTAAGTCTCTCCACTGACTATGATCATCAAGATACAGTATACAAAGTATTTACAGTGTTGCTAATAGGGTTCAGAATTTTCTACATGTATGAAACAACAAGATCAGTGGAGTCCTGAGAGAGAACTGAAAGTAATCATTTGTACATATCTGTGTGTTGATACAGTATAGGAAACCTTGTTTTTATTCTCCAATATGAACCCTTTGTACAACATCAACACCAACTAAACATTTCTGGTAACTGCTGATCCGCTGTCTAGGAATTTAAGCCCGTTCCTCAATACCGAACTGATTCAGTTCTGAAATGTTGGCGAGTTTCCTCACATGAACTGCTTGCTTTAGAGATGGTTTTGTAACCTTTTATAGCCTGATGAGCAACGACAAATCTTTATTTATTTTTTTCTGAGCTCCTCAGAAAGCTCCTTTGTCTGTGCCTGCACGGAACAACACCTGAGTCTCATTACATTGATTGGAAACACTTCTGAACAGATGGACTTGAAATAAATAAATCACACAAGTGCACTCTTTTTTTGCAACCCACATATTTGTAATATCGGCTCATTTTCCTTAAAAAAATACACAGATATAATAATTGGTTAGTTTGATTGCGGCTCGGGGCGCCTGGAGCTCAGTAGGTAGACTGGGTTGTCCGTGAACCAGAGGGTTAGAGGTTCGATCCCTGGATTGTGCCACGTGTCGAAGTGTCCTTGAGCAAGACACTGAGCCCCCAGTTTTTCCTAGTGCTTGGCATGTGAATGTGTGAGATAATGGGTAGATGTGTCTGTGACTGTAAAGCGCTTTAAGTACCAATAGGTAGAAAAGCGCTATATAAAAGCAAGGCCAACAATCCGCTGATGTACATGTAAAACATGAAACTAGGGCTACAGTGGAGGCTGGTCTTGCATCCACCAAACATAATGTATTCCTCAGCTGTTAACATGTCTAAAGTTATATATTGCAGTTTCTCCTACATGTTCTAGGACTGTTAATTTGTTTTCAGCTGGAACAGCGTGGCCTCATGTCAGGGCCGCTGAAATCCTATTGACATTGAGCAATTACCAACCTACGACTCACTTGTTGTAAGAAGAATGGCTAACAAACGCACTCTTTCTGCTGAAGCTGCCAAACACTGCAGGAGATGCTTTCATGTGGAAGAGACGGTTCTGACATCTTAATCAAAAATAACGACCTATGAAACTAAAGAAAACGGAAAGAAAGTCATTAGTTATATTAAACTTTATCAGCTTTACCCGTATGCAGGTTTTGCTTGGTGCAGTTTCTGATTTTTAGAGTTTCCAGAGAGTGAATGAAGGGATGAAGAGAGACATAACAGAAGAGGTGTGAGCAACATTAAAACCACTGACAGAGGAAGTAAATACCATTGACCATCTTGTGACAATTCAGTGTTCTGCTGGAAAACTTTTGGACCTGGCATTCATCTGGATGTTACTTAGACATGTAGCACCCACCTAGACCAGACCAGACACCCCCACCCCATAGCAATGACACTCCTTGATGGCAGCAGCCATCCCCAGCAGGATGCAGTCTGACACAGACACACACACACACAAAACTGTTTAGGAACAACTAATAAAACATGAAGAACAGCACAAGGTGTTGACCTGGCCTCCAAATTCACTAGATCCCAAACTGATCAAGTATCTGTGGGATGATCCACAGAGGCCCCTCCCCTCAACCCATAGGACCCAAAGACCCCCACTAACAGCATTCTGTTACCAGACACCACAGGACACCCTCAGAAGACCCATGTCCATTCTCTGATGAGTCACAACTGTTTTGGAGGCACAATAGAGAACTACACAATATTAGGAATATTGTGTTTTGTGTGTATGTACTCATGTATCTGTAAGCAGTGTAGTCATGTATCTGTAAGTCACATTGCTGTATAAAGTCACTGAACAATTATTACCCCTCTAAGCATAAGTCGTTTTTAGCTTTTAAATTACGTTTTTTGGCTGAAAAATCAATGTGCATCATGCACAGCCTCTCTCAGACTCTTGAAGGCTGATGAGCGACTTGAAGTAGGTGCAGTCATGTTGTTGATACTTTGATTTGAGCGAGTCTTGGAGATTTATTGATGTGAGCCTTAAAATAGCTGCGAATAGGTAGTTGCTGCTGCCGTGAAGATGTTCCCCAGGTGCCTTTCTAAATAAAATGCTGCCTAGCTTGCAGTGAGCATCTCACTCTTGTATGGCAGCCCGTGATGAATGCTTCATGTGGCTCTGAGTTAACCAAGTTCGTATTGAAACACTCCCCGGAGCCTTGCCATCAATCAAAGCCTCTCCCAGGAGCTGTCAGGCGATTTTGTCTGCCTTTCTCCTGCTACCATGTGCGGTGGTTGAGCCACAACAATATCCGGCCCACCTCATTTGCTCCTATTACAGAGGCGGCTCAGGCTGTTACTTATTTCCCTCCTGAAGCCCCTGGGCAGTGTATTCAACATGCACTTCACTCTCCCGCCTCCCCTCAACCACTTACTTATTCATCACAGACTCGCCAAGGAAGCTGCTTAGCTGACAGACACCAGATTTTATGAAGGGAGGTGGTAGCAACAGACAGGCGGACAGACACAAGCGTATGACTGTGCTCAACAATAGGGGACGTTGTCAGTATGAATTCGGTTTTGCCGAAAGCAGATTTGCCACGGACAAATTTGGCTGAAGCACTGAGTGAATTAGAGGGTAAAAAAAAGGGGGGTGGGGGGTTCACTTTCATTAGCCTGCCTGTCCCTTTGGGTTCAAACACATAGCACTCAGTGCATGAACTGCCCTCCTTCCACACACACACACATACAACCTCAGCCTCCTTTATCCTCCTCCCTGGCACAGTCTCACTCCTCTTTCGCATGTTTCCATCCCTCTTTTCTCATCTTCCTCTCCATCCTCCCCTCGCT
This sequence comes from Planiliza haematocheilus, assembly GCA_005024645.1. NCBI lineage: Eukaryota > Metazoa > Chordata > Actinopteri > Mugiliformes > Mugilidae > Planiliza > Planiliza haematocheilus. The sequence continues at coordinate 13,648,627 of SRSE01000465.1, forward strand.
CTCTCTCCGTTCAGTCTTATTTCCTCAATCCATCCCTCTCTTCTTCTCCTCCTTCTCATTCTCAATGCACATCATCGCATCCCTCACCTCTTTCCCTCTTTCCAGTCTCTCCAGCGCTCAGCCAATCGCTGCCGAAGGAGGTGTGGTTTCACGACAGGAGGATGGACAGAGCTTGTTGAGGCGAGGGGAGAGAGAGGGTGAGAGAGAGAGAGAGAGAGAGGAGCGCCGGTGAAAAGAGACGCTTTCCTGAGCTTCCTGGAGAAGCAACACCAGGCTTGACACTGAGTGATGACCGTGGCGCACGGAGAATCGACAGACCGGGAATAGAAACGCGGAAAAAAGCACACACCGAGAAGGGAGGAGGGCGCTGAGTTTGAGGATACCTGCGCGTCTCCGCTCCGGCCGCAGGTGCGCTGCAGCCTCTGTAAGAGGAGTTTTTGGAGAGGTTGAGAAGCAAGTGAGAGAAGATACCCTGTAGGGATTATTTCTCAGTTACTTGTCCGGTATCATCTATTTTTTTCCCCCCCTGATCACTCTGAAAGCAAACTTTCCAGCGTTTGCGACGCTCACAGTCGCATCCCAACTCCGGGTTTGACTCGTGTGCTTCACTTGGAGCCTTTTCCAATCTATGGACTGCTCGCTCAGACTTTTACTGAACGCGGATTACACTGAGCAGCATCTCCAGCCCAAAAGGAAGAATTCCGACGAACTCCCAACTTGTGCGTTGTGACGCAAAACGGAGTCTTTCCGCCCCGTCTTTAAAACGCTAATGAAGAGGACAATGTCTGGATTATTACAGCCGCTGCTCAGCCTGCCCACGGGAAGAGGAGAAGAGTGAGGGAGATAGAAAGAGGCAAAAAGGAGGAAGAGGTGAAGAAGGAAGGAAGTCGGCGGCGTTTGGCTGCCATCCACTAGTTCCTTAGCGCCTTTGCCACTCGGGGTCTCCAATTTCTTTTTTCTGGATACGCGGACAGACATCAAGAGACGCACGGGAGGACCTGCGTTCACACCCTGGGTGAGTTTGAGTGCGTCTCCACTAGGAGGGGGTTGGGGTAACGGGGGGGTGGCAGGGGATCGCTGCTGCGCGTTTTCGTGCCAGGCGTTTTTTTTTTTTTTTTTTTTTTACGCGCGCCGCTTTTTCAGGTTAATACGCACAAGACAATGCGGGGGGTTCAGGATGGTCAGTGACGCATGATCGATCAGGGAGGGACAGATGATAATTTAGACGAACCAGATAGCAGGCTCATTTTGAACCTTAAACATCGTGGCGGTCAGTGGGACTTCGCTGCTTGTTTAGCGTTAATATTTAGAAGAGAACAAAATAAATGCTGTGCATAAAGTGTGCGTGCGCAAAGAAAGACTAGGGGTCACATGCGGGACTGTCAAACGTCACCCCGTTTTTTTTGTGAAGTATTCTTAACGTGTATGTGCGCAGTTTAAGCCTGTGCAGCGCATCCCTGCAGTCTCGTCGTGCTTTGGATTTGTGTGCGTTTGGCTGCGCATGGCTGCTAAATTGTACTGAATGTGAAGAACTTAGCAGACGAGTGTGTTTTGTGTGCAAGTGTGTGCACAGTAATCGACCCCTGTCACTTCTTTTTACCTTTAAACTGAAGCTCAGCCTGACTCGTCCTCCAGCCTCTGCTTTGCTTCATCTCACTGTCGTGTGTGTTCCTGCTGTCTCTCCCAACCAGTGAATACCTTCCTGCCTGCCTCTCTCCTCCCTCTGTGTCTCTCTCACTGTCTGTGTGTGTGTGTGATATTGTTGCTCCGTCAGTCACCCTGAATGCCCGCAACGCACCGCACAATTTCTCACAAATTCTCTGAACCATGTAAGCACAGCATTTACCTGTCAGCTACTTTGTCGAGACTGCTGTATGTGGCTGTGAGGGGTCCTCGGAGAAGAGGAGCCGCTGCCTCAGACCCCTTTCCCTCCAAAAGAGGTCCTGTTAAACAAAACATAAGGGGAGGAAGAAGGGAGGGGAAAGAGTGAAGACCAAACTCTGCAAGTGGGAAACTTAAAGCACTGAAAGATCAGTGGAAAAAACAAACCAACTGTACCAATCCAATCAGCACACACCTACAAGCATAAACACTTCACATTCACTTGGAGAGGACTGTTCTTTCCGCCCTCGGTGAAAGCCTTTAAATGGAAGTGAGACAACGCGCTCTGACAACGTGGACATTTCTGTGATATACTGTAGATCTGAGAGCATATAAATAAAAAGGCTGAGTGCACGACACACACAGACCTAATGACATGTTGTTTAATGGCAGTAAAAGTGTAGGTCTGCACAGACATGAGGACTGGAACGGGAATACTGAGCACTCCAGCCAGTGATGAGTGCACTAGGACTCATCCATTAGGGGATGTACTCAGCCGGGAAGTGGAAGAGTTTGACAAGGCAAACTGTAAACACACACGAATGCACAAAACTTATTTTGTGTGTCAATACTGTAAACCGGGTTTTTCTTTTTGACTAAAGCAGGCTCTCCTAGAGGCTCTCCCAGTACAGTGCTGTTGTTATAAATACATAAATTGCACTGAACAGTATGGCTGAAATCAATAACATGATACTGAAACGATTGTCATAAAGCTAAGAGCTTTGCAAGAGAGCAATTAAAAATAAAACGGATGCAGCAGAGGTTGGGATGTATGTCAAACTCCAGAAATGCCATATCGTACTTGCGGAAGGCTTGTCAGTTGATTTATTATCTCAGGCGTCACAAGACACGAAACACTGTGTCCTTTTATTCATATAATTTACAGTTGATCACGGTGTGCTGAATACAGAAAAAGCTACATTTTAATTACGGAAGATGCTTTTTCCACTCGGGTGTCAGTTGCCAGCAACGATATTTGCACCTGGGGTGTAATATTGCTATACACACAAACGTGTAAAGCGTGGGCAGAGGGAAGAGGCCAACATTTCTGTCTGTACCTGTACTGTGTGTTACCTTAACCAAACTGATAATAATAATAGTAATAAAAGTCAGAAGTCAACAGTGATTTTTGTCTTCGAAATGGACATAAGTCCCAGCGGCCTCAGTGAAAGTCCTGTGTTGTACCAAAAAACTCTTCCATTACAATGTCTGTTTTTATTTTTTTAATATTACCTCATCTTAGGAAAGCCTGCCTGCTACGTTGTGACAAAGAGAGCTTTCACAAGGATCCATTTAAATTAAAGTTATAATATGCCCATATATGGTCAAAGGAACAAAGTTACCACAACAAGCATCTTTATAAATATATAACAATATTGCAGTAGCATGATTTTATCACTTTGTCTCGCTGCGGTTCATTAGAACATGGAATTATTTGACGATAAAAGATAGCGTTAATCCGCCCCTGTAATTAGACCCCGACTAGAGCAACGTTTCCTCCTGAGTAAGAAAATTACTGAGCCCCTTTCAATAATAGAGCGGTGCATTAACGGATGGACAGATGCATAAGCACATTGCATTAATAGGACAGAGAACAAGAGGAAATGTAAAAATAATATTAGAACGCTGAGGATCAGACCTTACAGACTAGTTACCAGCTGCGGTTGCAGGACGCCAAAGTATTTTAACATATAGCTTAACTAATACTTTTGAAAAACCTGCAGGAACGCAGGTTACATATGAGAAAAATGGCAGGAATGTCTTATTTAAAAAAATATATATATGGGAGCCTTTGGAACAAGGTTACAGAGGAAATAAATGCAGAAAGTTTTACAGTGAAGAATCCATATTTCACGATTCTCCGCTTTGGCCCGTCTGCTCTCTCAATACAAATGCGTCTCGGAGCACTTACATTATACCCAGCATGCTTATTGAATCAGTGCCTAAAGCCCTGCATTAGACCGCACATTACACCACAGTAGATGTGTAGAAGGGAGCTTAGCTTGAGTTGTTTTCTAATGCTACTTTGGTTGTGTTTGTTTCTTTGGTTGTGAATAAAACCACAGCAGGTGGAATTACACCTATAATTCACCTCCTACTGCGTTGCATTCTCTCAGCTAAGTTGAGATTTTTGGCAGTGCAATCCAATGAGAGCAAAATTAAACAAATTCTCATTTTGCTCAGGACCCCTGCGGAATCAATTCAAAGGGCACAAACACCTTGTGCATTTTAGAAACGATGAAGCTATGCAAAAGTCCTCATCACAGAAATCAGATCATATCATTATTATAATGCACATGAACGAGATGTGCCTATGTAGACACGTTTCATAGCTAAGTACTCCAGATGAGACCTCTCTGTAATGTCACATCTTGTCAGTATGCCGCTACATATTTCCATTTGAGGCACATTCAGCAACAGCATCATCATCCTCCAAAAGAAAAACCTTTAAACAACTCTTATTTGCTCTTATTTCTTCCACTTCTCCTTACATCATCCAAGGTGGTGTAATTATCCGTCTCTGACCTTTGCCCTGCTTCTTGAGTGATCTGAAAATCGGAGCTGGATCTGCTGGTGCTCTCGTTGCAGAAAAGTGCATCAGTTGAATGTGTGTATTTAAATGTAAATGCGTGTACTCTGCACGTATGCCCCTCAGAGATTGAATGGTGCATGTGATAAGGCTGTGCCCTTCAGACTGCAAGGACATGGGGGGATATTGAAAATGCTGCATTTTTTTATTTTTTTCTTTCTCAACGATTGATACATGTGTGCTTTCTGTGTAATGCCCTTTTCACCTGAAGTGGTATACAGGTTGTGAACACGTCTGAAAACGATTATTGACTTGTCCAAATCATGTTTTTACAGTGTATATGCAGCAGTGCAAAAAATCTTTAAGCAATGTTCTCAAGCTGTGCAGGGAGGCAATGCTGGCCTTGAATAATTGATTATTGGTTGATGAAGGTACAATATCATTCGCTAATATGGCTTGTGGAAGATGTTCATCATGTGACGCGAGTCCTCAGTCCTGAGAGATAGAGACACTAATAGACTGACTAAAGCAGTTGTCGTGATCTTGCCTTGGATGCGTCATAACTTTACAGACATATACGGTGACTGAGTGGACTTCCTGTCACTGTCAAATACGTCAAACTGAAGGGGAAGCGATTTGTTCCATAAAATCTAAAACCTTCAAAAGGAGGACTCTCTAAGGTTGGCAATCCGCATTGTTTAGATCAGATACAGGGCAAGGTAAACCTCTACAGCATTATATTTACTACTAGAAAAGCTAATTGTTTTAATTTAAGCCAGCCTGGTATCATCTTACAGTGTACAGTGAGTAACACGTCAAGTTTTGTTTTACTGCTTGTAATTACAAGGCCTCACCCTTGTCCCTTGTCCTTACGGTGCGTTCACACTACTACTACACTGCATATATTTGGTGGGGCGACAAAAGAAAGTTGAAGCCGGCCTAGCGTTCATGCTGTGCCCCTCTCTGGACACATTGCGGCAGAGCGTTGGATGTCAGCGTCTTTCTCGCTGCTAGCATGAATGCACCACTGCTCCTCAAGCTTAAAGTGCATTGCTGTGACACAGGGTTTCTGTTTACTCGCAACTTGATGATACCACATAGGCTTGACAACAGTGTAGTAGAAGAGAGTGACATTTTGTTTGTGATGCCTGGAGATCTGAAAAAAATCCCATCTGAAAGAAATCACTTTCTATAGGAACAAGAGAAAATAATACTTGGTTTGAAACCTTCAGAGGACCCATTTCTGAACAATGGATTGTTGAATATACAGTAACTCTTGGTTTTTAACTTTTGTTGGTTGCTTAATATTGTTCTGCTGAAAACTTTGACTTAGTATTTTACAACAATTCTCACTAGACAACACAAAATAACAATGAACACACTTTCTAGTAGACTATTTCAGGTTCTCTGAATTGCTTAATTAGTCTCAAACATTCCTTTGCCTTAGAAACTTTTTTCCAATCACATAAAGCTGAGAAAATCTAAATCATTTCAGAACCAGCCTTTCCTAATTTTTTGAAATAGCTCCAATCATACAGTAAGCAGCTGTTTTTTTTTTAGCTGTTGTGACCGATCAATTATTGCTGCCAGCTACAAGAATACTGAGCTCTCTGAACTTTTTATCCAACACTGAGATTCTTCTTTATCTTCCCTGTTTTTCTACCAGTCATTAAAACCAGTGTCTCTTATGGGAGACAAAGAAAGAAGATGAAACAATAGCCCTCAGCACCAGAACCACCACCGCCGCTCCAATCTGCAGCGCTGACACGCCTCTCGTGTCGGACCCCGGAGATTTGCCTGGCTTCGGTGGCTTGTAAAAGGGTAAACACGGGCGCATCAGAGTGACGAGATGGAAGCACATGAAAGACAGTTAAACTCTCGCCTTCTCTGCCCCCTTCTCTTTGTACATCAAAGTGCTTGTCTCCTCCTAAGGAGAAGCCACACGCGTCCCACTGCAGCCGTGGTAGGAGGGGATGTGGCGAATGGGCTTGAGTGAGCGGTGTGAACGCTCCATTGTTTCCCATATGTACATTAATCCTGAGCCAGGCTGCAACGTGAACTCCTGAACCCCAAAGCCTAGCTGACATTTCAATCTACACAGGGGGTGGGATGAGAGTCAGGGTGCATGTGTGTGCGCGCTGTGTATGTGGGTGGTGTGTTTAATGCTCTTTTTACTACTGCATAGAATAAAAAAAAAGAAAGAAAAAGAAATGCAGCTTTCTTTTTCATTTAATCCACTGAGGATTTTTTTATAAGCCGCTTCCAAATATTCTTCTCGACTAAGCTTTTGAGTTGTGTAGAAAAATGTCTGTCTCATTAATGAGTTTTTCTTTGGAAAATCAGTTGAGGGATTGGTCCGCCTTTCCCATAAGGTTTAGGGAAATTGTTTTGCGCATTTGTGTTTCAGAAAGGTTAAGTGCAAAACGTGTGCGTAAGGACAACTTCCTCGTCACAGCTCTGCTTCTAAATAACTGAACTCTCAGAAACTAAATAGAATGCGGGAGCGCCTAGAGGACACTGAGGATCTGTCGATCATCTTGAAGCATGGCACAGTTTACCAAAGAGACACTTAAGTGTTTGAAAAATAAAGGCATTCATCGTTTCCTGCTTTCTTTGCTGACGTTTGGACTTGTCATTTGAAGTGTCTCACATTAAATCCACATTAGGTTTCGATAAACACTTTGCTACGGCTTTGGAGATACAGTAACCTACTACTGTTACTGGCTGCTAATAATAAGAATTTAATTTGCAACATACTGAGACATTTGGACAGAAAACCACCTCCTCCCTTCTCCTGTTTGAAATGCAAAGCTTTGTGTGTCTGAAGAGTGGGACTATTACACCTCAAGCAGTTGCTTAGCTACTACAAAATGTAGGAGATCAACTAGAGGTAAAATCTTCCTTCTGAACAGTGAAAAATCTGCACCCCTGTGGAATGAGCTAAATGGCACCACAAGGAAATTCTGCCTCTGTAGCCTTTTGTCTCTCACACCCACAGAGGTTCCTGGATGTATTTACCCTTTTTTTTTTTGGTTGTTGTTAATATCATAAGGCTTTCTGATCCACTCGAGCTACTTCACATGCAAACTGGATCTTTGTCGTGCACAATGCTTTAACAAACCACAACTATAGTGCAGGATTTGTGATTTGTGAATTAGTCTGTGCTCTTGAAAGGCTTTGTTCAGGATGCCTGCACTCCAAGACCTTTTCAGTGAATGAATGAGTGACTGAATGAGGAAAGATTCAGGGACACCTTCAAATCATTTTTGAAGTGTTACAAAATGTTTTGCAGTGCCCTGAATACCAGTGTCAGATACGTATCAGTGAAGAGAGTATTGAATATTGGGCTTACGGACCCCTTTATTTTAGAGTGTCCTGATAGGTGAGCAAAAAGCTGTCTGTCTAATACCCAGCTGTTCAGTCATGTGCCGACAACTGTGCGGACAAAACTGCTCCAAAACTGCTCCGACCTTGCAATACCCAAGACTTCAGCGGCAGATCCTTTAAGTCCTGCAAGGTTCACGGTTTGTCCCTCCTCTGATCACTGTACGTTAAACTCTTTCTCACCGCGGCTGACTGGAAGCACCTCACACACTCTGATGCTTTGTCCCAGTGGTCAGGTCAGAGCGACACGGTCTTCCAGGTCGTGCAGGTCTTTACACTTCCTCCACATCCAGCAGAACTGAAAACTGACTTTTAACTAAAACTGCAATGTGTCCCGGTCCAGCAACACCATTTGCTTAACTGATGAGTATTTTCGTTTCTGTAAGAACCATTTTACAATTTAAATATTGCTATTACTTCAAAGCAGGAAACACTTTCTTGTAATGAGTCAAAATGAATGATAAGACATACGGTATCATTCATCAGTATTTACCAAAGCCCCAAACAGGATAGCTTTGCTTATTTCTTTTAACCATCTGAGATAGGGACACTCTCTGTGGATATACACATTAAATATAGTGCATTGTTGCTTTCTATTCATGCATAAGTGATGTGGCGTGTAAAACTTTTCACTGAGCTCCTTGTCAGAGGCTGGAAGAGGGAACATTAAGGAACGCCGAAGACTCTTGGGCGCTAAAGCGGTACATTATTTATGAGTTATCCTGCATCTATAGCATCTGATGACTGCGTGATAATCTCTTTCTCCCACCTTCTCCTCGTCTTCCTTCCCTCCAGCCTCTCATCCGCTTCCTGACAATGATTAGGAAGGACATTTAGTGGCGAGAAATACAATGATTATAAGTTGCCGCATTGATCTGCGTATTGAGCTATATCATCCAGATTCATTGGCCCTGACATCCAAACTCCCCCACATTGATTTTTTCTGTTGCTGTTAAAGGAGATCTAACCCACCCAGTCTTCCTCCTGCACACACATACAGGCACACACAACCTGATGTAAGCCAAACAGGTTATGCTGCAGAAATGTTCCAATTGTACTTCCCTGACCCACTTTATCAGCATTCCTGTCCGCGGTGCTTGCGCAAGCATTCACTCAGGCCTCTTCAGTAAAGGATGGAGTTTTGATAGTATGAAGACAAAGGAGAGGACTGAGCTGGACGAAGTCAAAGACTATGGTTTCATACATCTCACAGACTTTATGTTCATGCTGTTTTACAACCCTGCATGTTGGGCAGAGGATCTAAAAATCTAGTGTCACAACTTCACCTTGTCTCTCACATCAGTAAGATACTCTTTTGCCCCTGGAATACATTTTACTGCCAAACATGGGCCTCACTCACTTCAGACTGAGCGGGCTGCTTCAAAGTGGAACGGAGCAGAACGGTTGGGCGCGCTTATTAACAACCTATCACACAGCTGCATTGGCCCAACTGACTCTGCCAAGAACATCTGGGAAGATGTGATAATAGCCTCCCTGCCTGCTCCAACATGTCCCCGCAGCCCCCACTGGAAGCATGTGTCACTGTGATTACATATGTGAGGAGGTGGAGAGCTGAGATCTGGCACCTGCGGAGAAAATACCAATCACAGCAGAGGAAAAGATATCGGCTATAGGTGGTGGGCAGTTTCCAACACATGACAGTAAGTAGTCAGTGAATAATGATCGGTTAAATGACCGCACTGGTCTTGAATCTTGAAGTTTGGGATCCTCACAGAAGCATAACCAATACATTACAGTTTTGTGCTTCTGTGATGCAATCATGGCTTTTTCACTTCAATACCCTGTGCACATACGTAATATAAACAACAGCAATAAACATTCATTCATTCATCCCAGCTTATTCCTGTTAAGGATTGTGAGGAGTCTATCCCAGCTGTCATCGGGCGAGAGGCAGTACACCCTGGACAGGTCACCAGTCTTGCAGGGCCAACACAGAGATAGACAACCATTCACACTTGCATGCACACCTACGGCCAATTTAGAATCACCAATGAACCTAACCAGCATGTCTTTGGATGGTGGGAGGAAGCTGGAGAACCTGGAGAGAACCCACGCAGACACAGGGAGAACATGCAAACTCCACACAGAAAGGCCCAGTCGGCCCATTCGAACCCAGGACCTTCTCGCTATGAGGCAGCAGTGCCTAGCAATAAACAAGAAACAGAAAAGTACACGAAGATGCTTGAACATTTCATTCTAGCAAGAGTCCCTTCTAGAGGACTATTCTCTTCTGGAGTGGACATAAAATGTAACTTTAAACCAAAGCAAAGATAAAGGCCTGGATCCAGGTCCTGGTTAAGTGGCAGTAACTCGGTGAATGAACCACAGGAGGTTTCTTTTATTGTACATTTGCCATGTTACTGTGGTTTTTCATATTGTGAAATTGAACAATTGGTGCTCTTCAAAGTAAAACAAAGTGCCATTTTAATGCATAGTCTCAAAAACCCAAAGAGACGAGGAAAAACTCCTTTTTAACAGGAAGAAACCTTGAGCAGAACCCAAATTATGTGGAGGAACCCATCTGCCTAAGGCCATCAAGGACACTCAGCAGTTAAGATGCTATGCAGTAGTAACACACAGTTTCATGAGTAGTGATACTGAAGAAACTACATAAGACATTAGAGGACAGGAGCTCAGTGCCATTGGAAAGAAATTCGAGGATAGTAGCTTGGTGCGAGTTTGGTGCGAGAAGAGGGTAGAGGACAGGTGCTAAGTGCATTGTCCCCCAGCTTTTCTTTTGTCGGAATTTAAGAGTAGAAAATTACACGTCACCCACCTTTACGGCTTCATGGATAAATATTACTGGGTGTCTTTTGCATACCAACGGAAGTTTATGTTGTGTTTATTAATAATATAAGGGAAGCATGTGTAAGCAGTGAGTATTGGTCCTTGCACAGAACCCTGAGGAACTCCATAACTAATTTTTCTATAAGTAGAAGAATCATTACAATGCAGTGGATTTTTTTTTTTCAACTTTGTATTTATCTTATCAAGATTGAATTACCATGCTAAGTTCGTAGCTAAGTTCACACTGACTGAGAGAACCATCTGCCAAGGCTTTAAAGCTGAGTTTCCTGACCTGTGTCTTTATCCATTTGTTTCTGCTTGCCTTCTTCTTCTGCAGCTTTTGGGATTTTAGGCAGTTTTGATGCTGTAGGGCGAAGTACTGCCTCCGGCAGGGTAAAATTATTCAATATGACCAGGTTGTGTTTGCTTTCCCAAATTACAATAGAAATAGTTAATTGTATGTTAAAAATACGCTCTTAAAAGGAATGTGCATTAATGCCCTATTACTGCATTAATATCGACAGTCCTAATACAAATATTAAAATATTTGATCAGTACATCAGTGCAGTATATCAACACAGTCACCAGTTCATAGTAATGGAACACAAGCTTCTTTTCCACGTGTGTTGTGGGCATGGAGTTTGTATAAGAGAGACGCCATTGTTTTATTAGAGAAGTCCTCCTTTGGAAGTTTTCTTTTCAATTTAAAAGAGTTGGCATTTTGCAGCCACTTTTCATGATACATTTTCATAAAGTTGAGCTTCATGATAAAAATTTCGGCTACCACAATATTAAAGTAGATATCATTTTGTATATCTGAACAGTCAGGGCCAAGTGCAGGATGAGTGTGCATGTCACAGCGGAGCTTTTGTGTTCGTTATTATCCCTGTTGAAAATTGAATGTCAGCAGTAGTTCACCAGCCCTTCTTTTGTTGTTATAGGGAAATGCTATACTTAACTAGCTGAAACTCTTCCAAGAGCAGGCAAGGAAAGGCGTTCCAAATAATTGTGTCTATAATAATGGTAATTTATGCGTTGAGAAGACATTTTTCATCCTTTATTGGCTTGGTTTCAGAGAGGTTCAAACTCCAAAATTTGTCTGGCTCAGTTTGCATGCCTGATTACATATTTAATTCATGAGAAGACATTCCAAAATGCTGGCTAATAACCCCCCTCCACGCGCACACGCATACACACCCATACACCCGCCCATCCTTGCCTCCCATGTTTTGGCTGACTAACCCAACATGCGGCCTCAGACCTACTCATGCGTGCGCTTTTGAAAAAAGCACTCACGTGAATCTGACTTCACATTTGACAACCCTGAAGGCAGATGGGCTTTCACACGGGGAGGGATATTATGAAATGGAGTGTTGCAATAAGAGTGTGTGTGTGTGCGTGTGCTATCTTTAGGGGGTGAACTAAGTAAGAGGTTTGATCTCAGTCAATATATATATACATAATAAAGCAGTGAAGGGTAGAAATACAGTCTGATATTTGACATGAGCTGAGCTGAAAGCAGCTCAGAATGGCCGGTTGGTAAATATTAAGGGAACATGTCTCCTGTCCCATGTGTAATGTACTATATATATATATATATATATATATATATATATATATATATCAAAAACATCATTTGGTGGAATGATTGATACAGTTTACATTTACATGGGCTTTATATCACAATTTCCTTTAAGAAAACAAGTATTTTGATTAGCTGTTAATCAAGGGCTCACTTTTAATTTTAAAGATTGGGGTATCGTTCTGATTTAATGCGTCCTCTGACTGTACTGCTGCCAGTATTCAGACGAAAGAAAACTCCAGTGGATGAAAAATAGATATCTCTGTGACATTTTCTGCCCCAGTTTTTGCCTCTCAAGCCTGACAGAAGTGGAGATTGTAAAGACCTCAGCCGACGTGGCCATTCCAAGTTTAATATTTCATGTAGATTTTCTCAAGGTTTTGGGCTCTTCAACTTTTTTTTTGCTCCAAGCTTTATACATCCATCGTTATACTGTCCCAGCTGCAGTTTTGCCTGTAACAGCACTAAGGGCTAATACAGGTTCAGTCGAGGGAGACATTGTTGTGAGCGCACAGTAGATAAATGTGAAATTCTCTGGCAACTAGATGTTAATTGCGGACAGTAAGACCACGCTTAGTATTAAAAAGCACCCATTGGGTCTAGAGACTGGTGGTGGTGAGGAGAAGAAGGGGATGCTGGAACTCTGAATGGGATGGGGCATATGGCTGGCTGAGATTGTGGCAATGCTGTCAATAGCTGAACTTTATGACTATGGCTGCTTGTAGGAACATTTGTTGCAGCAAAAACTCACATTAAACGATGCTACTGTAACAAAAACTGTACTGTAAAAGTTCAAGAAAGTTTATTGCATTATACTATCTTGACATTAGTTAATGCTAAAGCACAAATACAGTGTGCCTTTGACGTAATAATGCAAACAAATTCTAACGGGACAACCATAAAAGCTATGAGTGCAAATAATGTCTTTGTTGGTTGGTATGGAGGAGAAAACTATCCCAAATGTATTTTATTTTATAGCACGCATCTCCTCGTCTTTTTTTAAATAAAGCTTAATGACAAAATTCCAATTGTTTTCACTTTCCATGAGTCAAGTTGTGTTTATGGTCATTTCCCCAATATATTAATGAAAACACTCAGCCGTAGAAATGTTTTCTTTAAAAATATGCTTCCTCTCCTGAAACAGAACCTTAACACTTAAATTCATAAAACAAGAAGCACTTAAATTTCCCAGTGAGAGAACATTTCCTTCCTGTTTTATTCTAACATATTTTATGTCCAGATGTTTTCATATGTTTGAAGAATTGAATCAGAGTCTGTGTGTGCCTTTCATAACAGGCAGTAGTAAGTTTCTATCAAAGCAGATTCTTTTATCTGTGCTTGGCAGGTGTTTGGTGCTTCAAAACCTTGGCAAACAAACTATGTGGTGAAATGTCCTTGAGAAAGTCCCAGAACTCTGAATTGCTCCCAATATTTATGCATGGAAAATTAGCAAGTTCCTTTGGATAAAAGCATTTGCCAAATGAATATAAAGTTGCAGATTTTGGGGGGATTTTTCTTTTTTTTCTTTTTTTGCACTGAGGCTATGATGGGTTTATTTAATGGAATTCAATTATAACATAACAAGGGCAAAAAGGCCTTGAGGCAAACGCAGACTAATCACATTATGTTCTGTGTGCCGCTACTGTATTCATGACATCATGATGGACCCACTACATTGGGAAATCTTTGTTCCCTTGCTTTCCTTCCTCCCTGTATGAGGAGCCGTTCCAAGTTTGAAGCAACGCTTTCAACTTGGCGTCTCGGCTGATCCTGCAGTCAGCCGTGATGTGCCAGCATCCACTGAATAGCTTTAACAGGATTGGACCTTCGCCTCGACAGTGACGCACTAAGCCAGTCAAGGTCACTAACAGCATCGCATAAAAGAAGACATCAGTTCCTAATGAAGTCATACATCACATTTAGCATATGGTTCAATTAGAGGCTTCATAGAGATTATTGAGATTATATTATCCCAGTGCATTCATTAGTTAAGCTCCAATAGCCCCCCCATCTGATTAGAAGCTGTGAGGGGATTTGCTGCTATTGACTGGGAGCGATCCAAGCGTGGAGGGAGATGGAGTCACTGCTAATGTAGGGCTGTTCCTTATAAGGTGGGTGGATGTGTTTTTAATTGTTTAAATGTGGCTACTACACTATACAAGCGTTATAGGCTGTAGGCTTTATTGCTTGTAGGCATATACAGGTTTACACCTGTAAACAGCATCAGTGACAAAATCTCCTCCCAGGTGTTTTTGTGTGTGTGCACCATAGACCGTATATAAATATGGACAACACTTCTCCACTTCCTTGCATTGGCCAAATTGATGCTGTTTTCCCGGGGATACGGATGGTGCCATCTTGTAAGTTTTGAGCCAGAGTCTGCACTGTGCTCTAGCCCCACCAGTTACAAAGAAATATTGCCCACTGGCATGACAACTTGTATAGGTCATGATGTCACATCCTGTGTCTACAGCATCAAATAACTTATCTCAAAAGTGGTCACGTCAGTATGCATCAGTATTATTCTTGAATTTATTCATATTTATGATGTGTAGTGTTTTAATTTGGCCCAAGTCCCATCCACTAACATGGGGGGTGCTGGCGCTTATGACCTATACTGCTGGCTACCACCAGGGGGAGCTTTACTTGGCTTCACTTCAGTGGACCTGTCCTGCCGTCCATCTTTATATAGTCTATGGGGGTATGTGTTCAAGTGTGTGCACTTGGGTGAAATCACTGTGATGGCCAGAAAGGTCGTAGCTCTTGGATGAAGTGATGGAAGCAGATGCTGGATCTTGTGGCTGGGTTTCTTTATGTCAGAGAGCTCTATGTGCTTTTCTCCAAGATTGTCTTCATAAAAGAAGATATTTTTTCACTGTTGCACTTTATTTAGTATTCCGTTCATTCTATGTATACAGTACCTGCCAAATTCATTCAGTATTCAACTGGCCTGTGCAGGGAGCAGCTGCGTACACAGCCCTTGAATTTGGTTGTCAGGTTGCCAGGTTGAGATGAATGATTGAAACTGTATGTAGTGTAGAGATGGTATTTTATAAGCTAAGCATATGGATCTGTGTTTGAGGATTGTTTCTGGGATACTGGGTGGTATTCAGAGGTTTATTTATTAGGTTTATTTTTCCAGTTTTCATATATTGTCCACCATCAGTGGCTGACAGTCATCACAGCCCATAATTAATACTAATACTCCTCGATGTTGTAATCCATTACAGTCATTCTGTAGACATTCTCAAATGCTAACATTGAGTATACACACAGCCCTAGTGGAATCACACAGTATCACAGTATCATATTTCACAAGGTTTGAATCCTTTGCTGCTCTGTGGGCCTTCAGGCCAGCAACATTTCCTCAGTTCATTCAGATTGTAGGGTAAGCATCATATCATATGACCATAGGTTTGTTAGGGTTTCTCAGTTGGACGGGGCCTCCAAATGTGTTTTGCCTGGGATTTTGGCACAAGAGATTGTAACATCTATGAATGTAAGCCCTAGTGGAATCACAGATTGAACATTAAGTATCACATTTGTGCAGTGCTTTAGAGGAGGTGGCAGGGCAGATGGCATGCATACAAAGCTTATGGCCATATCATATCATTGGTTAGGTGTTACATCCGGAGTACCATGCATTACTTGGTTAATGCAACAAACGTTTTATTCTAAATATGTTTGCTCTTTCGCTTTAGTTGCATATAAACTCAACACAAAAGCATATAGAAAATTGCACAAAGCAGTGATACAATGAAAAGAACCTGTTATTCATAACCACTCTCTAATCCCTCTTTCAAAATTGAAAAATATATGAAAAGGAATCCTGAAACGGTTCCAAACAGACACACTGTGTATACCCTTAGGTTCCACCATATCACCAAGCAGAATGGCCTTGTTTTCTGTAAGCAATGTTTTACTCTAGTCATTTTTTTTGTTTTTCTTTTAAGCAAGACTCGTTCACAGCTGGGACAAATGTTGAATGATGAATGCGGTAGCAGAATGTAGTTCATTTTACAGTCCAGAACAAGAGTAACAGACTGTATTCTTATTCAGGCGTGGAGCATAGCAATCTGTATTAAGCAAATTATAGGAAACATTTAAATAAGCAGTTACACAGATCAGCTGCAACATTAAAACCACTGACAGGAGGAGTAAATAACAGTGACCATCTTGATACAATCCAACGTTCTGCTGGGAAACTTTTGGACCTGGCATTCATGTGGATGTTACTGAGACATGTAGCACCCACCTAGACCAGACCAGGAACCCCCACCCCATAGAGAATGATACTCCTTGATGGCAGCAGCCATGAAGATGCATTGCTTTATAAAGTCACTGAACAAGTTTTACCTATCTAAACATAAGTCAATGCTGCTTTTAGATTTTAAATTACATTTTTGCCTGAAAAATCAATGTGCACCATGTGCACCCTCTCTTAGACTCTTGCAGGCTGGTGAGCGACTTGAAGTAGGTGCAGTCATGTTGTTGATACTTTGATTTGAGCGAGTCTTGGAGATTTATTGATGTGAGCCTTAAAATAGCTGCAAATAGAGACCTACTCAATATTAGGAAGGTGCTCATAATGTTATGCTGATCATTGTATATGATAAACGTTGTGCGGTCTGATCTGCTCATCATATACATATTAGCAATGTCCCTTTTCCGTTCCAGTCGGGGCCCTTGAAAGAATGCTATAATCCCTTTGAATCCCTCCATTTTTTTGCAAATATTCTATGACAAGAATTTTAAGAATTATACCTTACAATTAATCATTGTATCAATAATATTATCACGGAATGTAGAAATGATTTGCCTCCCCCCATTAATACACAGACTCATCCACTCTATGTTATCATTTGATTAGACTTAACATCATCTTGTCGGGAGTGTGTCTGGAGCTAAAATCTTGTTTCCTCAAGATTAAAAAGGCAAGACCTGATGAAAAATGTAGTGGTATATGGATTCCACATCAAAGGCAGCCGTTCACTTGAATCACACAAAAGGTTTTTTCCTCACTGACCTGTAGTCCTGTCTATGTATGGGGTGTTTTAGGTTTTAGTAATGCTGATTCATCCGTCTCCGTGTAGCAGATTTTTTCTTCCTTTATTCTGCTTTTGTCATTAATCCTTAGCTTTTATTCATAAGGCCACTGTTGTATTGTGCAAGTTTGTATCAAAAAAGGAAAATAAAAGTTGGTTGATAAGGATAACAAATGCCATTGAAAAAGAAAATTATATTAAACATTTCTTTCCTCTGTGCTCAGTATAATCCATATGATAAATATTAAATATCTAAACAGAGATTAATAAGTATAAAGTGACAATGAAAACAAAGCCTAAACTGACTGGGGCTACATGTACACAGAGCTTTTTTTTCAAACACGACAATGTTTCTTGTCCGTACAAATGGACAGTCTGTACCTCTTTTCTTTACCTATTCTGTAATTGTCAACTAAATGCCTTTGGGTTTTATGGCCAAATAAGGCAAGCAGTTTGAAGACAAAACCTTGGACATGTATGGTCATTTTTCCTTTCTTCATGACATTTCATAGACACATCTAGTTCAGAAGTAGAAGAAAGACCAGATCAACACCTTGTGCTGTTCTTCATGTTTTTAGTTGTTCCTAAACAGTTTTTGTGTGTGTGTCTGTGTCAGGCTGCATCCTGCTGGGGATGGCTACTGCCATCAAGGAGTGTCATTGCTATGGGGTGGGGGTGTCTAGTCTGGTCTAGGTGGGTGCTACATGTCTAAGTAATGAATGCCAGGTCCAGAAGTTTCCCAGCAGAACATTGTATTCTCACAACATGGTTAATGTTATTTACTTCACCTGTCAGTGGTTTTAATGTTGTGGCTGATCGGAGTGGCGTGCTTATCAACAAAATCAACAGTAAACCCTCTGCCCATATGTTGAGATTAAGGCATGTTTTAAGTTCTTAGTTGTGAAATAAGGCTGTACCTTTTCATTTGGCTGCTTCTGATCCCTCTCAGAGGAAAGAGAAGAGGCCAAGGCCTCTGGGAGGACTTGACAGGAAGAGAGGGCTCTGCCTGAGCCAGCTGCTCCCTCTGACGAATCTTAAGACACTATACTTAGCACCCCTACAATTGCAATGCTCACACTGTTGGGCCTGGATGAAATAGAAATCTGGAAATCCCTGAAAAAGCTGTAAAATGACAGCTAATCTCAGTGGCACAGGTGTATCTGGATGTGTAAATCTGTTTTCCTCTGTGTGATTGCGCCGTGCTGTGGGTCTCTCTGTCGCACGCACACGTACCATAAATCACATCTGACTCGGCTCGCCAAGCAGCCCAGCCTATCCCCGGGTCATCTCAAAATCACCATTTAATGCTTAACGGCGAAGCTGGCTTTGATATCGGCGGCAGATAAAGTGGAATTTCTTGATTGCCTCGGTCAAAGAGGCTCCGCTCGCTGAGAAAATGATTTATTGGACATGGGGAAGTCGGCAGAGATCAAAGGAGACGGACGAGCCTCTGACTCACACCGCAGGTCCGGTGCAGGCTGGGGCCCGTCCAATCACTCGCACCAGCGGGGTCCCTGTCAATGCTGTCGCCGCTTTTTAATTGGCCACCGAGAGAGAGAGAGAAAAAGAGGCGTGAGGAGCCGGAGAAGAAAGAGAGGACTGAAGGGCCCCGCAGGTCACTAGAGAGCTCTGGCTGGGGCCCATTACTCAGGGAGGAGATAGGAAGGGTCAGCTAGAGTGGAGGGTCAGAGAAACGGTGATTGCGCTGCCGAGAGAGAGTTACCATTGCAGCGCATGGACATTACTCCAGCACCCTGTCATCTGGGTCGGAAAGAGGGCGAGGAGCTGCAGAGGAAGAGAAGAGAATTAAAAGCGTGAAAAAAAGTATTGATTTTTAACGAGAAAGAAGATTCGCTTCCAAGATTGAGAGCAATATCATATTAAACTCTGTTGCCGGCCAACAATGAGGAAAGAAAGGCTGTGAATCACCCCTCCCCTCTGTTTTTTTTTTTCCCCCCTTTTCTTTTTTTAATAACTTCCAGCCTGAACTGCTGCACCGGAGAATTACAGCTTGCGAGATAATTGGAAAAGCATCACAATGCGACTCAGTTAGCTGGGGAACACGCATTATTCATCACATGTTGTCCAGGTATTATTACAAAGAGGAACGAGGCCGTCGTAAAATGAAAATAAAAGCTGGGGGACACCTGATAACACCTGAGTGTGTAGGGCACAGATCTCATGGGCTTGGATATCATCAGCTGTGAATCCTCCAGTTTGATCCTGTCCAGCTTTACTGCATGATTTTATTACAGTTCTAAGAAGTAGCGAAAAAGTGGTTATCTTAAATCCAACCTAATAATTCTTGGATAAAGAATAACGCAAAATCCTTCAAGAAATCCTCAGATATGCCAGTTTGAAGTGATACTATACTATTTAAGGTCACTCCAATATGTTAATAGTGTCACAGTCTTGCAGAAAATAAAGTGAAATATTGTGCAAATGTGCTTATAAGAGCATATTTGCACTAATTAAAGGTAAATACATATTTGTATTTACTCAGAACAAGACTACAACTGCTCTAGCAGCTGTTTGATAATAAAAGTAATGCTAACACACTCGTGTTTTAGGGTGACTACGATTCCTCCTCTTGTAGTCAGTCGCAGTGAAAATGCAGGCCACTGCAAACACAATGGTCTGCAAGGATTGATTTACACGTGTGTTTCATCCATTTGCGGCACAACTAGCCACAGCCTCGGCAAGTCACTGTCCCCGTAAGGCAGCCTGTGGGAGCGCTGCTCTGTGTTGCAGGACATTTGGGTGGAAATGGGAAAACACAAAACTCTTAGAATGTTGAGTATCCCTATATGACTGCTGTTCCACTTCATATTATGAACACTGAAATACACAAAGAGTATGGTCAGTCCATTATTACTGTGAAACATAAAGGTCGGTCCATCTGGAAAATTTCATGAACTCTAAATGTTTTCCCGAGTGCAATTGCGAAAACCATCAAATGCTATGATGAAACTGGCTCTCAATTAGAGTTACCTCTGCTGTGGCGGATCATTTCATTAGAGTTGAAAAGCCTCAGATACCACAGATTAACTGCACCCCAGCCCACATAAATGCACAGAGTTCAAGTAGCAGACACATCGCACCATCAACTGTTCAGAGGAGGATGAATCAGGTACTTGGGGGCAGATTGCTGCAAACAAGCCGTTACTGAGCAAGAACAACCACATGGACCAAGAAATACAAGGATTGGATATTAAGCCAGTGGAAATCCAGATTTTGGTATCTTATTAGATATTTAGTTCCACCTGCAGTGTCTTTGTGAGATGCAGAAAAGGTGAGCAGATGGTACCTACATGTGTGGTTCCCACTGTGAAGCATGGAGAAGGAGGAGGTGTGATGGTGTGGGGGTGCCTTGCCAGCATGGCTCCCACAGCATTCTGCAGTGACATGTTATCCCTTCTGGTTTGCACTTAGTGGGAACACCATTCATTTTTTCAACACACCTCCGGTCTACGTAAGGACTATTTGACCTAGAAGGACAATGATGGAGTGCTGTGTCTGATCACTTGGCCTCCACAATCAGCTGACCTAAACCCAA
Organism: Planiliza haematocheilus; assembly: GCA_005024645.1. Taxonomy (NCBI): domain Eukaryota; kingdom Metazoa; phylum Chordata; class Actinopteri; order Mugiliformes; family Mugilidae; genus Planiliza; species Planiliza haematocheilus. Next base: position 13,669,413 of record SRSE01000465.1, read on the forward strand.
CTGAGATGGTTTGGGGGAAGATGGACCACATAGTGAAGGCAAAGCAGCCAACGAGTGCTCAGCACCTCTGGGAACTCCTTCAAGACTGTTGGAAAGCTATTCCAGGTTTACTACTCATGGAGCTGATTGAGAGAATGCCAAAAGTGGGCAAAGCTGACCATTTGTTGGTTATTATGCTAGGATGTGTGCATATATTTACTTAACTGCCATTGCTGTTGACATCTTTTTTTAGGATATTATACAGTGTGTAGGCTTTACAGTTGCATAAGTATGTATTTAATATTAATTTATCTGAATAATCCCTCAACCATTGCTACTTACATGGGCCATTTAAATGATCAGACAAATAAATTGGATCATCCATAATGATTCTGTTCACTCCTTCAGTTGGATAGCTTGACGTCATTATTACAAAGTGAAAAATAATACAAACCCCTGTTGGGCTGACATTTGCAGCGCAGTGTGGCGCCGAATATTTACTGCAGTAAAACCGCATCACTGGTACTATTATGTCGACATCACGTGTGTATTTGTAGTGAAACTAATACAGCAAAAGATTTTGTTTGCATATCCTGCGCATGCTGGTTTTAATGCAGAGCACTGACTGAGATCACGGAGTGTGAAGAGGGACAGCAGAGAAATGGGGGGAAAAATGGAGATTTATGGCTCAGGCTTAATTAAAATCTCCAAAGCTAATGGTGGGAAAATTGAAATGTTCCTTATAGATGAAATTCCCCACCACAGCCTGGTTTCACAGAACAGTGAAGCAGACTGTGACCATCTTGTGATCTCTCCCATGTATAATAGAAGAGAGCTTCCTACATGTAATTGGAAAGTGGGAGCTGTCCAGAAGCTGTCAGCTCACCATGACAGTGTGAGACTTAAGTCTCCCGGTCCTCATGTAGTGTTTCACTTTTACACTTCAGATGTGTCAACAACCTCTTACCGACTAAACACTAGATTTGGGACTTGGTATCTCTCTTAATATTTAAGATTTCTCCTCCAAATTTAATCTGCATTAAAGAAAGGAAAATCTATTAATGTAGCCCACTGGAGCGATAATATTCAGATTTTCTGTCCTTTTATAAATCCAATTATTGCTACCCATATAAGAAGGCCAAGGCTGTCATAGGTCTGTGTGAAATTCAAGGGAAAAACGGGGCTGTGCAGGTTGGTTAATTAACATCAATATGTGATGGAGCAGTGGATACATCCAGGATCCAGTCTAAAAACAGTGGTGGATGAGTTCACTGAATTTGCGAAGAGACTTGAAGGGACAGGGACATTAACAGTTTTTGACTTCATTAATGACAAACCAAAGTAAAATTTGTAGAAGGATTGTGACCATAACATGGAATCTGTCAATTATGTCCAAATCATAATTTGCCACTATCACAGGGCTAAGGCAGAGAGACAATCAACCACACTCACGCCTACAGCCAATCACAGGGAGGACATGCAAACTCCACAAGTAAAGGCCCCAGTCGACCGATGGATTCAAACCCAGAACCTTCTTGATGTGATTCATCAGTGCAAACCTGGGCAGGTACAGAGCTGAACTGATCTAAACTTTGAGGCAATCAAGGTCAAGACCAGTGGGACAAAGATGTTCAGTTAACTGATTTGGGACACAAATGCTTAGTTACCCAAACATCTGCCGCAAGGAAACACTCTCCACGACTTTGGTTCACACTACCAAATTCACTGTGCTGCTTGTGGGCTTTGAGCATCTTGTGGACCCAGACAGATTTTCTGCGTCCATGACGGTATTTTCTCTCAAATAAAGAGCAGTGACAGTAATGGCAAGACGTTCTAGCTCCTCTGTACACTAGTATGTTCTGCTTGTTTTACTCAGACACAATTGGCATGGCAGATGTACAAAAGGGATCTCTAGGCAACCAGAGCCTGGGAGGTTCAGTAGCAACCAGCTGTCAGCCGCAAACAATGGAACACGTGGTTTATGTGCAGATGAGACCTTCAGAGAAGAGAACCTTCATTTGAAAAGTGAAATTGGAAAGTCATAAATTGCTTTAAAGCACACATTGGTGCACAAAATGGCCCACAATGTTGGTTGGAATAATGCTGGATTGTTAACACGGATCTGTAACATTTTAGACCCAGTGCCAAACTAACTTTTGTAAATGCTACAATAAAACATAAAAAAAGTTGGACCTAATGACTTCCAAACTAAACAAACTTGAGGATAATCAGACTTACATCTTTGTGTCATTGAGCTGACAAATAACCCCAACATGATGACCCATCAACAAGGACCCGCTCTCATTCTCCTGCACTTCACGTTTCACCTTCTCCATCTCGCTTCAGCAGACACATTTTTCTTCTTTGATGACTGTGACACTCTGTGTTCAGAGCTGAAGGAGATTATTGGCGTCAGAATGGGACCCCACTCCGAACGAATTAGACTCAATATTATCACTGCCTGACTTGAACCCCAGGTTGGGTCATGGTTGTGACGTAGTTTCTCACAAATGTAAAAGAGAAGTTTTCTCTTAAAAATGTCTCTACTATTCCCTTTATCTCAGTTCTGATTTACTCATCTGTCATTCTGTTTTTTGTTTTTTTTTTCTGGTAAAGAGCACTTAGGTACTATTACAATCAATCTGACAGTGACGTACTGATCCATTAAAATACGATACATGACACCACTACACTTGCAATCCTACACTGAGAACTTCTAGGAAACGCTGTGAGCACAATGAAAATAGTCTGATAACTGAGAGCAGCTGGTCTGCTTGTCTGAGGAGGTTATGAGAGTTGGAGCAGCAGCTTATAACACACACCAGTTCACCACATATCACAAAGCCTGGCGGTTGCGTGTCCCCTCGTTTGCCCCCTGTTCGTCAAGATGGATGTTTGTCATTATCTGTGTCCGGCTGGGGTCCAGTGACCTTTTCTGGGTCCATCGCCATCAGGGATTACCTATTGATCAAACATTTCAGTGTTGGGAGCTTGTTGAAAATGTTCCGATGTGTGAACATGTCTTCTGTATGTGAACAGCACTGCTGGCAGAGTGAGGGAGTATAAGTGATTGGGTGAAGGCGTGCGGTTCCCCTTGACCGAAGTAATGCGCACGTCACCTTGAGCAGGTTGATGGGTGTATCAGCTCACAGATGGTATTAACGTTGATGAGGTAGTTTAAAGTGAGCAATATGACCAATGGACTGAACAATGGGGCTCTGAGGACACAAAAAAACACCCACCCACACACTCCCTTTTCTCTCGCTCAGCACTCGCAAACAAGTGAGGATTTAATGAGGACACCAAACTTTGATTGATGGGAAATGCATGCCCCATCTCTGATTCATGTACTGCGCCAGGCCGTTACTCTTTTCTCTATATTGAGCTGTAATTTTATCTCTCTGGGGTCAATCATAGGTTGCTCTCCAGCAGGAGAACTCAATATGCTGAATGATGAACGATGAGCTCGCTGTGCTGTTTGTCAAGGAGTTAACCAGCAGTGCTGAGGAGATGGGGCTTCAGCACATTTGCGTACAAATCTTCCTCTACAACTCTTGATGAAACAGGAAGTATGGACATATATATTTGCCTTAACGACTCGCAGTGTGGTGTCATCAGTGTCATGCCGACACATCGCTTGGCCCGGCGAGTGTTCAGCAGTGGTGCCAGCGATCTAGCAGAGCCATCCAGCACCTGAGTGTCTCTCTCTATTGCTTATTGATGAAGCACAATAGTGATTCAACCTACAGCTTGCGAACGGTTTTAAACACTCTGCCGCACAGGGGTCGATGCATTAAATGTTTGAGGCAGCGGGTCTGCTCCGAAATGAGAGCGCTGCCGAGAGGCGGTACAGTTTTATAACAAAAACTGAAAGAAAGGAATAGAATGGAAGTGATCGGCTGCAGTAGCCGCAGTAGTTTGTACAAGTATGACCTGGAAATAATGAGAAAAGATGGACACTCTAGGATTCATGTTTAGCATTGTTGGATGCGTGTTACATGTCATATCCAGGTGACTGAATATAAAATCACAGCCTTGCAGCTGCCACATTTGCATTCTTCCAATCACAATATCAGCAGGTTTGCAGGTTTGCAGTAGCGTTGTAGACATATATTATTAAAAATTAAGACAACACTGTGCTTTCCCTTCCCTAGATTTTGAAACTTGGTGGAAAATGTAAGTAGCCTTGGCAGACCGGTCACAGTTCCTGTACTCTCAGTGTGGTATCTCTGTGGATGTTGTGGACTGCAGAACCATGCTGTAACCCCTTTGGCACACAACCCCTGCTCTGACTCAGTGGATGCACACATTTGAGCCTGTAAATGGATGCACATTCATTGCGGCACTGAGTTCAAAATCCTCTTTGCGATGTAAACAGCATCAACCTCGCAAACTACACACCAACAATGTAAGGTTTTGATGTAGATTCGGACTGTGCAAACAGGCAGGACTTCTCGGTTGTTACAGTGAATCTAAAGAACTACAAAGCATTTGTGCAACTGCGACGTTCTTAAGTGTCATTTTCTGCCACGGCCATCGTCTGCTAGAGTTGATTTGTCTCAAGTTTCTACTGCTAGTGCCGGTGAAATTGACTTGATCACTGTACTGATCTGTTCCGCTTCACAAAATCTTAAATGAATAATGAATGTATGAGACCAGTCCAGTAAGCTCCTCCAGAACTCAAGTTTTTCCTGGCTTCACATCTAGGGCACTGATTACCAACTACAGTTGTGGTTCTTATTTGTAATGACACAGCCTGTCTGCTGATGTGTCCATTTGACAACATATGGTCTACAGCTTTTTAGACAGACATTACATGGTGTTGTGTATATTAGATAAGTAGCATAAGGCTATTTGGTTAGGAAAAGTGACCTCAAATGCTATATAGAAAATAAAATTCAATTCAATGAACAATCAAGGAGGGGGCAGGGTATACTATAATGGTAGGGGAAACACTGCTAATTATACAAATAATGCAGTTTTCTAGAGTACCGAGACGTGTGGTCTCAACAAACATATTCAATGCCACATTTTTTTGTGTGAGAAATATATATATATATTTTTTTTTTCAGTGGGGTTTCAAGACTGGAGTGGGGACTGGGCTAATTAGAATCAGAATAATCAGAATCAGAATGTCTTTATTGTCATTGCACAAGTACAACAAAATTAAAAGTACCGTCTCTTAAAGTGCATAAAAAAAGAGAACATAAAAGAAAGAAAACATACCACATGTGCACTAGCATTCATATTCACACATTCACATTCTGCAGTATATTGCCACGCAGAGGAGTTTTTTCTATTTCTCATTTTTTGCACCATTGTGCAGGGATAACACAAAGTTTATGTACATGTGACAAATAGGTTCATATGAAATGCTACTCTCCACACAATTATGCAGAAACACTGTCCAACAGTTTGATTTAATTATGCAGTTCATGCATAATTAATCCGTACAGAATCCATACATATGCTGAAACCTGTCAGTCCCCCAGTTGAACTCTATTAATGTATGGCTAAACAATATACAGTATAAACATCAATATGTGTCACTGCTTTGGAAAATACAGACATTTTTCCTCAACATAATCTTCTTAGTTGCTGTTCAGATTCAAACCTAAAAAAAAAGGAGCGAATTTGCATCACAGAATGAGAAAACTCTGCTCCATTAATAATGTAATACTGGAGATGCTCAGCTGCAGGGTTTTGTCTGTCTCCGTTTATTCTTCATCTTTGTGGTCACACTCTAATTGATTTTTGCGTTGCTTGAATCTGGCACCATATGAGGCCAATTTCATACTTCCCACTGTTGTTCCTGCTGTAGGCTCGCTCAGCTGAATTGACTCAGAATGTGATAAATTTAAGAGGCTGGTTTGCTTGAATGCTGTAATATTTAAAAGCAGCTGAGCAGCTGACGGGAACTTTTCACGAGGAGCAAAATTAACCTTCCCCCGCCCTGCACACGAAGTCGGACTGTGTTGCATCAGTGTAGCCTGAGACCGCATAATCTCAGTACTTATTTCTGCGCTGGATCTGCTCAATTTGTTGTTTTTTTATATTTGGCTCAGGAGGAACCGAATTCCCTTACCGAAGCATTTAATGGTTAATACTCTCTGACAACATATATGTTTTTGTACGTTTTTTCCCGGCGTCCAGTGTTTGTTACTGAAGATAATGAGCTTGCCAGCTTCAAAGAGCAGCAGCTTTTATCCCATGGACACTTTTCCTTACAGTGAAAGCTTTGATCTGATGAATGGGAAATACACAATAACTGTTGTCAGCCTAGCTTTTAGCCACTGACACTGAGCCAGCCTCCAGCTTAACAATGTAACAAAATTGGTCAGAATACCTGGTACTGTCTGAAATTAGATAATAAGACTCAATAATATAATAGAATTTAGTTTGAAAAAAAAAAAAAAAGATGGCCCTGCTGTTGTGTAAAAGTAATAAAATAAAAAAATTAAATCCAATACATGCTCTTTTAGGTGCATCTTTTGTATTTTCAGTTACTTCTAAAATGCTCCTCAGATTTCATGTTCTTAAAAGGGAAATGAAAAGCAGACTTGAAAGGTTACGTTGCGCCATTTCTCAGTATTCTTATTCCCTGAGGCGGAATAAAACGTAGCACGCTGCCGAATGAGGCTGTGAAACACCTGCTGCATGATGGAATGGTTGCATTAGGATCCTTCGCTCTGCTCAGGTTAAAATATGATGCAGCTATGTGGCGACATCCGAATAAACACACCAGGCGCCTGTCACGGAGCCTACGGTGACGGGTGTCGTAATGCGACGCTGCATATGCTTTGCTGGGCAAATGTGCCGTCGTGAGATTAAAATTATATACATTACGTGTTCCTCAGTGGGATGTCTACATGATGAATAATCCACCGAGTGCATCCTCCAGTGGAAAGGCCTTGACATGTTGATGAGGTTTATGTTCCTCATAGAATTGCTAAATATTCATCTGCCATCTATAATTATGCAAATGAGCTGCTTCCATGACTGAGCTGAGCTGAGAAAGAGAATGAATCACAAATCATACCTATCTCTTATTCTATATGAATGCGGTATACCTGCCATACTATAAGTATAAATTAACCGTCTCCACACTTGAGGTCCCCGTGTTTCAAAGCTTCAGACTTTAAACTGTATTCATACATATGTATATATCTCTTCACTGGATGTGTCACATTCACCAAAAAATATGATTCAGTGGCATATTTCCTGAAGAGTTGAACAAATCTTTTATTGTGAAGTATTCTGGAAGTGTTGTGTGTGTGTGAAGGTCAAGATGGTGGAGTTAAAGGATGTCGTTCAACTTCAGAAGTGTTCTTTCTCGCGTAACACCTGCAGCAGGACTAGGCCGTGTCAGCAAACCATCATTTTTTTTTTTTTTATTTTTAGTCAGTCACTGAAGGGACTGACTAGTGCTGTCGTGACAGATGTTTCCTTTGCTGTGCCTCATTTCTCTGGTACCAACTGAGAATTTTTAAAACAGTTTCAATTACATTAGCGTCTCCTGACTAATGGTTATGGGCTTACTCTGCTGCTTCTCCTTTGTACACTTGATATATGTCGATGGCCAGAAATAGCCAGTTGTCTGGTGATGGGTAGAGCCGCAACTTGTCAACTGTGGGAAGTTTGTAGGAAGGTCCTACAAACTTTATTAAACTGTGGCAGTGGCAAGGTGCTACGATACAACAATACTAACTACGTTACTGTGTAATTTGTTTTACTGTGCAAAATGTAACAGGTTTGCGTTTGCGTGGGAGCCCGTCAAAAACAATGTCATCGCTCCCATCCCGAGCGCACAAAAAAATATGCTCTCCTCATATCCCGATCACGCACAAAAAAATCCTGTCCCGCAAAATTCCCAGAGAAAGACTCCTAAATCCCGCCCTGCTCCTTATGTTGTTGTCTAAATCTCCGTCTCCGTCCTCCGTCCCGGTATTGCCCACTCCCGTTGATTATTTGCTCGACCCCGTCCCTATCATGTTACCAACAGTGAAATGGACTCCCATACCGTGGGACTCCCCTAAGGGGCGTGCCCCCCATTATGGGAACCGCTGGTTTAGCCTTTACTATAGGAGAAAGACATTTGAACATATCTTAAATCATCCTAGATGTGCAGTATTGTTCCAGGGATATGAAAGGAGAACATGTGACAATCGGAATGAAACTAAACTGTCGTGAGCCCTGCCAAACCTTTAAACTCTGGTGTATGCCGTAATTGGTTTTTATGATGTCTTTCAAAAGAATTCTCATTTTAATGATAGGTAATTTCAAATATCAATTCATTGAAATATGAGCTGTCAGCTGATTCCTATATTTAATCGCGATTAATCGCATGATTCTGGAGCATAAAAAGGTTATGCTGTGTCTGCCTTCGGCGACACAAAGGGGGAGGGTTTTCTGCGTCATCTGTGTGCTAGCGGGCGGTGCTCCCAGCGGCGGCCCGGTTCACAGCGAATGCATGCGGCTTTGTCCATGTTGGGAGGGCCATCTGGCGGGGCTTTGGGGCTAAGCTTGCCATTCGCTGACCCTTGTCTTTGGCCGTGTCTGCTCGGGGAGCTTTATTTGTGTTTGGCATCGACCATATTGCTTCCTGATTTCCCAAACAATGGGCTGGGCTGTGGGACAAATCACTGAATGTGCGTGTCTTAAGCACGCGTCAAAGAGAAGAGCACCATAAAAGACAATTGATTATTTAGTTAACGATGATCGTGCAGGAGCAATATTTCGGCCATGTTAAAGCATGGCTGTCATATTTACATGTCATTTTGTAATTGGAGCTTGGCCCTGCACCAAGTCTCATCTCTAATGGGAAAAAGAAACAAATGCACCATGTCTTTATGTCATCTTTCACAGCAAACTCCCTGATAGAAACAGATTCCTTGCTTCCTACCTGTCTGCCTGTCTCCCCTTCTTTCAGCTATCTTCACAACTCTCGCCACTTTTTCCACAACCCTCTCACCTCTCTCCCAACAATCTCCCCGCGTCTCTCCTCATGGCTTGTGTCTCACAGACGGTGTGTCTGCTTTGACGGCTTTGCGTTCCGCCAGCGGGACGTCACCTTCAGCTTTCCCCCTCGTCCATCACTGCTGCCGCCGCCACCGCCGCAACTATGCATTAAATATCAAGCTTTGTGGAACGAAGGGAAGAGTTGCAGAATGCGCTCAGTTGACAGGTCTGAAGGGAATCTCTCCCCGTGTGATGATTAAGCTCAGTTCTCAGCCTGTGTAAGACGGAACAGTTGCCGAAGCAGGGAGAAGCGTCAGTTATGGAGGAGCTTTTAATATTTCCCTGATGTAAAAGCATCATGGGACCGTTTGAATATTGTATTAAAGCGTGCCGTCTTAAATCACACGCGCACATAGATGCCTTCTGTACTTGCACGCTTGCTTGCAAATGCAGGTCCATGCACATTTCCACACACCCACATGGCAATAAGATTAGCATTCTGATGTTCTTGGAAAACTGGAGGAATATGAGAAAAGACGGAGAAGCAGAGTCTCCCATTGGAATTGAGCTGATCCAGGAGTGATGACACACTTTCCAGGCAGGGGGAAGTTCTAAACATGTTCATACACAAACTTCTTTTAATTAGCTAACAACAGAGGTGACAAGGAGGCAAGGGCTTTGTTTTCTTGAAACGTAGCCTCCCGTGCATTCCCACGCCTCGGCGGCACTCGTGGAGAGTATGCTGGAAGTCAGCCTGGCTTGATAATTGTGCTATCAAGTTGAGCTTTGATGTGTGCTCGTGCGGGCTTATGCAACAGGCAGTTTAACTGTTGACACCTCTGAGAATCTCTCCCCCTGTTGTGCCGTCACCCATAAATATTTTATGAACGCACCGTTTTCTTGTGTCTCCCAAAAAGTCAACTCCTCAACCACTGACAAAAACAGACGCTGTGGCATTTTTGACAGTTTTATAATACATATTTAGCAGTTTGGCTCGGTCCCAGGGTCATAAAATATTACCCAAGGGACAATGTCAACTGTCAGGAAGAGTGAGGAGGGAGAAGAAAAATGAAAAATACACAGATTTTATGAAGAGTGTGTCGTATCCTGGCAGCTGGGGAGGGAACTGCGTCGTCTCATAATATGAACAGGTGTCTTTTATGCTCCAGCAGATGTAGCGACCGTGCCATTCCCAAGTTTACAACTTTAATTAAATACAGTGTTACCGCATCATCTTTGAAAACTGTGAAAAATCCATTTTCCTGCATTTTCATGATGGGCCTGTGTCGGACGGAGACACACGGGAAGGAAAGAAGCTGCTGCAGCTCTGAGCTTCATGGATGCTGCGTTGATGCATGATGGGTGACAGCTCCACGGCCGCCTCTGTGCATTAATATTCCTATCCCAAACCATTCTCCATCGTCACGCCATAAGCCATTCAGTCCTAATTAATAAATGAGTGATGTATGTTGTAATGGCATGGTGTTAGGGCATCATAAATAACTGGTGGAAACTGATGGACTCATTATATTAGTAATGCTGCAGAAAGTAGAGGAAACACAGAGCTTTTAGTGTTTGTGTCTTTACACAGTTTTACTATTGCAGATATATACACAGTCAGATTCTAACGTCCACTGCTCAGTTGATGCCCTGATAGAGGTGCTAAAAGCCAAGGTGGAAATGTGTTTCTTTTATGGGACACCTGGCGGCCTACTAGTTTAAGGGCTGAATACCACAGTGCAATAATCTCTTGGCATGCTCTGCCATCACTTCTCTAATGTATACAATGGAAGTCATCAATTCTTCAGTTTAATTATCTTAATTCGGACTGCCTCTGTGCAGTGGAGACACAAGAGATAACGTCTTCCCAAAAGTCCCAAAACATAGTTGGATGTACGCAATTTGATTTAGGCGTTTCCTGAAGTTGTGGCCCTACTGTACATGTTCTTGTAGGGAGCCCTTGTGTCACCTTGGACATGGTAGAAATGGTACTCTGTGGCTACAACTAATGATTCTTTTCACATGCCGTGTTTTCTTTAGTATTTAGCAGTATCACTAATTTATTGTGTAAAATGTTACGAAAACTGAAAAACAAGAGCTGACATTTCGCCTCTGTTGAGCAGGCTTCAGTCCTAAACCCAAACACAGGTGTTTATTACCAACAAAGATACAAGAACAGTCCATGAATGAATTTGAATTTGAACATTTTCAAAGCTGAATAATCTCCTGTTGAAGGACTAATTGATTGCTGACCGCTGGGTCGTCTAAACATTAGTTTCTTGTTGGTTTCAGGGTGAAATATATTAATCTGGCGATATAATTTACACATTTTCCCCCAAAGAAAGAGTGCAGTTTGTCTACACTGGCCAAAAGTTGAAAAACTGTCAGAGTGACTGAGTCTATATCAGTCCTTAACATCCGGTGTGTGTTGGGCTGTAATTTATAGTTGTCAAACACCGTCAGCAGGTTGGACTCTGTATAACAGAAGTTTATGAGTAGCGGCAAAGGACATGACATTGGCAATAAAGTGACAGCGAAGCCTCTTCAGCATAGCACAAGCTATGACTGCAGTGAAAAGATACCCAAGAAGATGATACAGAAGTGGTAGCAACTGTACAGCACCAAAACAAAAGTAAAGAGGCAGATATATCTATTCAATAGATGAGAGTCTACTCTAGTAGCAGAGGCGAACGTGTAACAGTTGGTAAAACAACAGTTTTGCTGGATCCTCGTACATTCGGAGACCTCATTGAGAGTATTGATTTGTTTCAGTGTCACTTCGAATGGATTGATAAGTCCATCTACCTAAAATGGAAAACCAGTGGGTAAACCAGGGACACCGAGATGAGACTGAGTTTCAGGGAACAGACTTCTTTTTATTGATGTTTTATTGTAAGAACACACAATTTAACATTTCGTTGTGCTATACTTTCGATTTACCTCCTCAGACAACTGAATGGGTTCAGTGTGTGTCATTGCTGCTTCATGCTATACAATGACAGAAAATTATACAACCCTGTTGTATTCCCTTCAGAGATTGCCTGGTGAGATAAAACCGATCACGAGCACATCTGGCAGTTCAAGGAGTTCAAATATTTGACACTTTAGTCAAAGGTTTTTTTTTTTTCTTTTTTTTTTTTTTTTTCTTTTTCAGGTCTGTCACAAAGATGTCACTCTGAAGAGATTTGTCATTCCTTGTCCTTGTCAGACACAGGTTGTGACTGGGCCTGCACTCACGATATGCTTGGTCAGGATGAATGTCTGTCTGTGCTTTTGCTCTAATAATGTCAACCACCAAGTTGTTTTCCTGAACATTTAGCAGCTCCCCTTTGGAAAACAATCTCTTTATAATTGCTGGTTATCTATGATGTTCTTGTAATTGGAAACTAGTATGAAATTATATTAAGGCCTTAATGGATTTTATTATCATGACATGCTTGGTAGTGATATTAAAACAAGGAAATATCTGTTTCCTGCTGTGGCTTGGCTTTAAGCAATTAATGTGACATTAGTTTCTTTGAGATGTTTGTGCAGTCTCATCCTGTTAACGAGTTATCTTTTGCTTAGGGAAAATCACATTATACAGATTTATCTTTACTGATTTTGGTGTGTTTCCTACACCTCAAAAGCTGCAAGAACTAGTTTTTTTAATATTAACAATGGCTCATATGACTGTGTAAACTGTGAAACATTAAGCTTGTGTGACAAACTCACAGAGAATTATTACCAGACTGTAGTTTTTGCCATTAATGCAGGTATATAACTTCCCAAGGGTTTTAAATACATGCGTATCTTCTTTACGAGTCTGCTCATAAATGCACCAGTGTGCCCGGCGCAGAGTACACTGAGAATACACTGCTAACTTTATTCAAATATGGGCCGTTATTATTATAATAAATCAAAACAGCGACAAATACTGTCCAGGATATTGTTGGCCTGGTATCTCTGTTGCAGTTTATCCAGCTGTTTGATTCTGTAAACTCAGTTTACATCGACACTAAATACAGATAAATTCATTCTTGGAGAGAGAAGCATCTGGCACAGTTTCCAGTCTTAACTTGCTGTTCAGAGGACCCCTTTCATTTCTTCTTATTTGTCGATTTCTTTTGGGATTTCCGTCAGTTTAGACACCACATGCACATTGCTGCCCTCTGCAGGGTAAGATTGATTACTACAACTGCACTTTAGATTATGCTTGCTCTCCACATAGTTACTGCAGCTTTGAACACTTAATGATTTCTCAAGCTGCCGGGTTGGCTGAGGTCATAATAACAGAACATGTGGGCGTTAATTGCACGTTAGGAAAAAGGAACAGCATCGCAGTGAATTTTGACAGCAACTTTTTCCTAACATATTTCTTGTGCCAAGAAACATAGCGTGCAGTTTCATTATTTAAAATGCAAGGGCAGTAATGTATGTGTTGATGTTGCTTTGAGTGAATCGGAAATGTAAATGCATCGCTTTCCTGACCTGTTTCCCAGAGGAAAATTTTAACTTTACAGTCTGTGAGTGTTGTTGAGATCTTGCCAGTTTTAGGCATACAGTTACAAATCATTGAGTTTGGAGGACTTGTTGAGACAGGAATAGACTAGCGAACAGCTAGTAAGTCCAAAGGATCAATTTTAGGATGTTCTAGTGTGCAGTCTTACGTGGCAGTGCGGTATAATATATATATGCTGTAATAGTCACTCAAACCCTCCGATGATCTGCTACTCAGTGTATTCATTACCTCCTATCTCTTTCCTCACTAGTTCACCTTTCTTGCACTTTTTCTCTACGTCTTCCTCCCCCTCTCTTTCTCTCATCTATCATCTAGCTCTCTCTGCTTTCTCTACTGGCCCTCCTCTCTTCTTATCTCCCCGCCCGCCTGCCCCCTCCTCCATCTCCGTAAGGCTTTGCCGCGGCCCCTGGGCTCTTCATTACCCCGTACTCATTGTGCAGTGGCCACTCCTTTCGACCTGGCGCCACTCTGGGATTAACGCTATCGCCATCTCTGTCACATGCTTATCTATTTTCTAGACTCTTGAAATAAAGCTCGGCCAGACGTGTGATGTACTTCAGATTACCACGGGCGGCAGACAGGTATGGAAATCCTCCACCGATTAGATGCCCTTCCTCGGTCTGAGGGAGATGTGCGCAGACTGCTGCCAAGCATCTTAGAGATACACTGATACACTCTAAATCCTAAGTCCTGTGAAGGTGAGGGGAAGTTTTTTTTTTTTTTTTGGTTTCTTTGCTGCTGTTTATAAAAAGTGCTCCAACTATGTGTACTGTCAGCCAAAGCTTCTTTATTTTCTTTCATTATTTTGAACTAGTTTCTACTGTAAAGGTGCCAGACCAGCCCTGCTTGTCGCTCAGCTAGACACATTGTGAATGTCAGCCCGCTTTAGGAATCTGAAATTCTGACTGCTGGCATATCACTGACTTTCATGAGGTGGGGTTTTAAACATTATACAGTACTTTCAAGTACCTTTTTGCCCCAACAAGGGCTCAAAAAGACTCGGATAAGACAGAATATCTAAGTCAGGCATGTTCACAAAGTCATACAGTACTATAGTAAAGTATTTAAACTAACAAACGTGTGAAGTAAACTATAGACTATACGATGTACGGTACTAAAAAGTGACGAAGATTCCAGGGTTAGATGAAAACAAACAACATCAAAACAAACTAAAGAGCAGATCAACATGCTGCAAGATCTATCTTTCTATCTTTTTTATCTTTCCCTTTGATTCACTCCGGACTCCTTGTGTGTTCTCTGTGTTTTTTTAAGTCTGCCTTAATTCTACCAGATCACGCAGTTCCCCATGTTATGAATCTATTATATAGTTATATAAATGCTCTCAAAACTTAAATGGAAGCATTTAGTCAGTTTTTCATGTAAATCCCATTAACACATTTTAAGAGTATTTTTTTAACATCTAGAGTGATCTTTCATTTAATCTGAAAACTGAAACTGAAAAGAAACATGTTGAAACACGTCATGTTGCATATTGCATTGCTACACTCCTCTAGATGTAACCTCACATAATATGGGAACTTGGAATATGGTAGCGGCTTGACTGAATCTAAACAATGATGTTACAGGCAGAGAAACGGAAATAATGAGCTTAAAGATTCTAAAATGCTCCAGAGCTGCAGGGAGATACTAAGCTGGATGAATGTGGGTTGATCTCTATTTTATTTATTTATTTTTTGCGTGTGCAATTTTTGTTTGTGTCAGTTCTTCATGTGAATGTTTAGAAGAACAGATTATATTCAGCCCTTTAAACCAAACCAATGTTGAATTAATCTATACATATGAAAACATTATTTTGGTTTGAGGTGGTAGATAAATCACCGTGTACTTGTCACTACCACCAACCATTTTCCCTCTACTACATATAATTATATTGATCGTATTCTTACTGAGGTTTTAAAATGCCATTCACAGGCTGAAGCAGATGCACAATACAGGGGACGGGATATGGGACAAAAGTAAATGTCATGATGGTCAATGAGGGAGCTGTGGCAAGCTGTGGTTAGAGAAGCAGCTATGGAACCATAAGGTTGAGCAAGCACATAATAAGAGGTAAATAACATTGATGATGAACAGCAGAATGTTCAGTGTTCTACTGGGAAACTTAGACATGTACAGTAGCACCCACCTAGACCAGACCAGGTGGCAGCCATCTGCAGTGGGATGCAGCCTGACACAGACACACACACAAAAACAGTTTAACTCAACATCATGAGGAACAGCACAAGGTGTTAACCTGGTCTCCAAATTCACTAGATCCCAAACTGATCAAGTATCTGTGGGATGATCCACAGAGGCTCCTCCCCTCAACCCATAGGACCCAAAGCAAAGTTAATTTTAATTAAATGAATATATGTGTTGACAGTATGTGTGGTATGATAATGGTGCATCCTGATGTGGTTGTAGATGTCCTCAAAATGAGGGATTAAACAGAGAACAAGAGCTCTGGATGGTTTTCATGTGTAATATCATAAATTGATGTTTAAAAAAATCTTATGATGGATTTTACCCTATGTTTTTTTTGGCAGCTATTCTACCAGAATGACTTTAACTGACCTGCTGGACAGATGATGCCGTGAAGGCGTTTGTTTGTCAATAATCACTAAGGGAAAACGGATCCTGGTAAACAACCGGACCCACAAAATTATATTTTTTTTTAAATTTTATTTTTATCCTTTCTTATTTTTAAAACTGGTTATTATGGAACACCAACCATGGCTTATTGACAGTGACAATGACACACCCACGCTGTTGCTGTGTGTGCTCCACAGTATTTAACAGTTGACTGGCTGAGCACAACTGAGTGGCGGTTACTGCAATCCCTTCCAGTCCATGTAGCAAACATTCACAGAGCATATTCACTGTAGTCTGTTGTATTGCTGCCTGTTTACATCCCTGACACAATTACCATTATATACCGTTTTCATATGTATATACTGGCCTATAGCACTATTAAAGAACTGATCCACGTTGGTCATTTAAGGTATTCCCTCTTTCATATTATTGGTAGTTTAATATTTGGGCACTAGACTCACGGTCAGCCACAACTGAAAGACATGACTATAGCCTTTGGGAAATTGCATTAGACATTTTAATTCTGAATCAGTCAAAGCCAAATTAATCAAAAGACCTGGGGCTCTGGTTTTGGGATACCACTCACTTTGGTATTTTTCACAATCTGACTAAACCACAGAATGATTTTATCCCGGGCTATGCTGCATCTGCATGTGCTGACAGTTCTGTCAATATCACTGATACAGATTTGATGACCAAAACTCATCCAAATTCATGATACAGTAGGTAGTGAATGCCAAGATGTTTTTGCTCCAAGTACTTTCTGCTAATATCTGTGTTCTTTTTTTGTGTGTGGCACTTCCGGTGTTACTCGGTGTGTATTGGGTCATACGTAGGCGTTAGGACAAAAGACTGTTAGAACTTTGAGACTGTGCCACAAAAGGCCTTAAAGTAAGGTCCGTTTCTGGTGCAAAGTCACGTGTTGGGAAATTTGTCATCAAGGGGCAACTACAACGGTGCAATTATGGAATGATACTAGTTATAAATGGTTTAAAGGTCCTGTATTTTAGAAAACATTATTATTATTTTTATGTTTTTTGAAATCCCCTTTTTCATTATGGGGCAAGTAGCTTTGAACCCTTTATGGGGCGAGGGAGCTTCCACACACATTTTAAATTGTGTTCTGGTGACCCTGATTGAGGTTGAGAAGCATGTGGTTTTCACGCAGCCAATCAGAGAAGATCAACGCAACATTTTTGGGTAGAATGTGGTCTGCAAGGTCCACTCAAGGGTTGAAATTTTGAATTTCCAAAAAATGCTCACTTTAAGAGTTTTGCACAGCATGTACTGAGAAATGGTTCCTTGAAACTTGCCATAACTACTTTTGCAAGGCTGCAGTGTAGTATAAAGTTCCAGCTCTGAATTATGCTCCAAGCTTACTCAGACCCACTTTCTTTTTTTGATGTTGTTTTAACCGTGGTAGCATCACCGAGCAGCATTCTGTCACTGAACTGGCAGGCAAGACAAAAAAAATAATGTTGAGGTAATGCTGCACAATAGATGGATGTCAGAGAGCCAATGTTCAATACCAGCACACAGCCTAACCGTGAGAACGTTTCATCCATGCCTTACCGCCATGTTCATGTTCTCTTTTTTTGTTTGTTTGTGCGTGCTTCTTGCCATCTTTTGGTTGACATCCAACCTCTCCTCCACTCTCCTACTCCCCCCAGATCATGCTAACGTATAGTTACATGCGCGTCCTCTCTCTGCGAGATTTATGCACCCGGTTTTATGCTGCCAATGATAACAAGTGAAAGCAGACAAATAAGCCAGACAATGAGATAGAAAAAGACAGAGACAGCACGAAAGAGGGGTAACAGAAGGGTTCAGCGTCTAAATTTAGAGCCTACCATATCTAGCGTTCACTCACACAAACGTGTCTACGTACATATTTCATGCTGACAAGTGGCGAGAGGAGAGAAGCGTTTCACATGAAAACTGACTCATCCTCTTGTCACCTGAGTTATAGTGGTTTAACTGCTGGAAGAAGATATGTGGCTTTGTGTTTTTATTCCCAGTTTTGTCTTCTGGCTGGCTACATGACTCATCTCTCTCCCCGGCCTCACCTACAGGCACACATCTGCATGGCCGGGATTAAGCCGAACGGAAGTGCGATTAAATGGCTTTGGCAACTGTCTCCTCATACATCTTAATAGAATTCATAAGTCTATTCGCTCACTCTGTTCGGGGCAAAATCCGGCTCGGGTCTTGGATGTTTTTTTTCTTCTTTCATTTATCTGAAGTGTGGGGCCTCTTTGAGTCGACAACTAGCTTACTGCGCTCATGGGCAGGGCAGAGCCGATTAGTCAATTAAATGAAGACACGGAGAAAAAAGTGGCTCGGTTTATGCTCATCCTTAAGCCTCTGTTCTGTTGCTCTGAAGGAACCGCTGAGGGAAATCAAATGACCAGATTTTTGCGAAAAAGACAAATGCGTTACACAGACATGCTTGAACAAACTCTCTGTAGTGCCACAAATTGGGAGGAAATAACTTTTTTCCTATTTGTCCAACGAGAGTTCACAAACACCAACTAAAAGAAGCGCAACAAGAAAACATAAAATCGTAGACCATTAAAAATAAAATTTCTGGTGACAACCAACAGCAAAACAGTGTTTTGTGGGGGTACAGTTGTCATGTTTCACATAACTTTGAGTTCTTTGCAGAAACATTTTCCCTTGAGGCTTTTTGGATTCTTTCATTTTATCAGCTACAACATGAAAAAAGTTTTCATTAGCTCGCAGACCCCAATTTTAGCTACTAGCCTAGCATAGCCTGCATGATTCTTAACAGAATATTAGGCTGGACATGCCATTTGGATTTAATTATGGGGCATGATCCAACAAAACATTATCACTGCATCGGGGTAGTCCTCCAGAACCATTTTGTTAAACAAATTCAACTTCACAGTGCTCAGATGATGTCTGTGTATACTTTGAGTATATTACTGTAACTCTTCTGTCCATCATCACATAAAGCCCAGCCTAACAATCTGATTGGCCCTGCAGATAGTCCGGGGCATAATCATTTCCCAGTGGAGTAGGGGTGTGACGAGATCTCGTGTGACGAGATCTCGCGAGATGAAATTTGGCGAGATTGCTCGTCGCATTAAAATTCTGTCTCGCGAGATTTGTTATCCAACAAGCAACCGGAAAACACAGGCATTACCATAGACATATACACTATATTACCAAAAGTATTCGCTCACCTGCCTTTACTCATTCTATGAACTGAAGTGCCATCCCATTCCTAACTCATAGAATTCAATATGATGTCGGTCCACCTTTTGCAGCTATTACAGCTTCAACTCTTCTGGGAAGACTGTCCACAAGGTTGAGGAGAGTGTTTATAGGAATTTTTGACCATTCTTCCAAAAGCGCATTGGTGAGGTCACACACTGATGTTGGTCGAGAAGGCCTGGCTCTCAGTCTCCGCTCTAATTCATCCCAAAGGTGTTCTATCGGGTTCAGGTCAGGACTCTGTGCAGGCCAGTCAAGTTCATCCACACCAGACTCTGTCATCCACGTCTTTATGGACCTTGCTTTGTGCACTGGTGCACAGTCATGTTGGAAGAGGAAGGGGCCCGCTCCAAACTGTTCCCACAAGGTTGGGAGCATGGAATTGTCCAAATGTTTTGGTATCCTGAAGCATTCAATGTTCCTTTCACTGGAACTAAGGGGCCAAGCCCAGCTCCTGAAAAACAACCCCATACCATAATTCCTCCTCCACCAAATTTCACAGTTGGCACAATGCAATCTGAAATGTACCGTTCTCCTGGCAACCTCCAAACCCAGACTCGTCCATCAGATTGCCAGATGGAAAAGCGTGATTCATCACTCCAGAGAACGCGTCTCCACTGCTCTAGAGGCCAGTGGTGGCGTGCTTTACACCATTGCATCCGACGCCTTGCATTGCACTTGGTGATGTGTGGCTTGGCTGCAGCTGCTCGGCCATGGAAACCCATTCCATGAAGCTCTCTGCGTACTGTACTTGGGCTAATCTGAAGGTCACATGAAGTTTGTAGCTCTGTAGCAATTGACTGTGCAGAAAGTCGGCGACCTCTTTGCACTATGCGCTTCAGCATCCGCTGACCCCTCTCCGTCACTTTACGTGGCCTACCACTTCGTGGCTGAGTTGCTGTTGTTCCCAAACGCTTCCATTTTGTTATAATAGAGCTGACAGTTGACTGTGGAATATTTAGGAGCGAGGAAATTTCACGACTGGATTTGTTGCACAAGTGGCATCCTATGACAGTTCCACGCTGGAATTCACTGAGCTCCTGAGAGCGGCCCATTCTTTCACAAATGTCTTGTTTCACAGTCTGCATGCCTGAGTGCTTGAATTTATACACCTGGGGCCAGGCCAAGTGATTAGAACACCTGATTCTGATCATTTGTATGGGTGAGCGAATACTTTTGGTAATATAGTGTATACATAGATGCCTCATTGAGCGGGTTGGCCCGCTGCTGCGATACGTCAACGTCGCCGCCATCTTGGGGATGGCAACTCTGCCCCGCAAACCAATACGAGTCAATGGAGAGAACTTTATTAAGTGTCTGCTACAAGGTGCTATAAATTAATTCCTCTCATTTACGCATTCACACACGGACGTATGTATTCAGAAAACTGTTAGGAACATAAAACAACATCTGTAATGGTCTCTGATGATTCTAAACGTGAACTATTCTTGATATGTTCAGTGTACAGGTCGGCATCAAACCACTCGATGTATTTTATAATGTTTTCACGAGTGTTTAGCTGTTACTGTAATGCTGAATCTGTGTCTATAATAACCACCGGACATGGAAATGAGACATCTGTATTAATAAACAGCACCAGCATTTACATGCTACTGATTTTGATTAATCGTTTTTATATTATAACGACTAATATTGACAATCATTGGGACAAAAAAAATAACAAAATTAACAAAGTCTGCAAATCATAATAAAATAAAATTAAATAATAATGGCATAAAATACTGCGATTGTCTGGTCTAAACCATACTCTGATTTATTTATTTATTTTTTAGAAGGAAACAGATTAAAGAACATATATACATACTTATATTTATACACCAGAGTGCAAGAAAACAGATTAAAAAACACATATATCAATCCAGCTTTATTCATTTATTTTCTATAGCCGGTTATTCCTGTTAGCCATGCTAAATAAAAGGATAAAATATTGTAATGATCTCAGAGTGTAATACAAAATACATCAGAGTCCTTTTATTATCACTGAACAAGTGTACATCAAAATTCTAGCACAACATCCGAGTATTACACACAACATAAATAGAGTAAAAAGTACAACAGTACAAATATAAGTTAGGAGAGAGCCTGGATGACGGGCTAGCAGAAAACCCTTCCCTTCTCAGAGCAATTTCCCACCGCTTTGTCAGCCCTTCATCTTTGGGAAACCTACATAGTATGAGAAAGGTTAGCTAATCAACTTTGAACACTGCGAGTAGTTAGTTCGGGGCAATTTAGTTAAATACGATTGAATTCTTGGTTGTTTGAAGGCTGTTTTTAACGCGGGACTTCATAGTATTATGCGCAAGGCTTGTAGTATCAACAAAAGTATGCATATTCTGATCTCAAAATGTTGTAATGATCAAATACAATCAAAAGTAATTGTTCTGTCTTACTCATGAAAAGTTATCCGACTGAAACATTTCCAAACAGCACACGAATGAGGTATCTTTCGCCCGGTGATATATACAGTCAATGGGCAATAGCTGCAGTTTGCCATCCCCAATATGGCGGTGACGTTGACGTACGGCGCAGCCCTCAATGAGGCGTCTATGTATATATGTCTATGGGCATTACTATTTACTACGCACCCGCCACGTTCAAATCGTGATCCAAGAAGCAGCAAAATGACGGACAATACAGATATTGAAATTGAAGATGCCCGCACCACGTTCAAATCTTTTGTTTGGCAGCATTTTGGGTTCCCGACAGAAATGATTAATGGCAAGAGAGTAAGTGATAAGACACGGACAATATGCAGACACTGCAAGCAAACAATGCCGTACAGCGCGGCTAATACGAGCACAATGCAAAGACATTTACAGCACCACCACACCTCAGTGCTCAAATCATATAGAAATCATATTTCTGAAATATATAATTGTATTTTTTATTTATTTTTTAAATATTATTTTAACCTTTATAACATTTTAGTTTCAATTTGTAGAGGAAGAAGTTCATTAAGAAGTTTATTAAAAAGAAGAAGACCATTGAATGTTAAGGCTTGTGCAACTAAGTTAAATAAAAGTCTGTTTTAGTTTTCTTAAAATCTCGTCTCGTCTCGATCTCGTGAACCCAATCTCGTGTCTCGTCTCGTCTCGTGAGCTGAGTGTCTCGTCACACCCCTACAGTGGAGTGATTCTAGAGCAACTATTCGCCTCAAAGGACTTGTGCGTCGAGGTATTTGGCCGGTCTTCCAGGCTACTAAGCTAAAGCTTGTAAATGCATTTATAGTTCAAATCAGTTATTTCTGTACTGGCTATATCTAGACTAGCTAAGCTTTGCCTTCTCATGTCCATATGCCAGATTGGTAGCATAGCAAAAAGACAAGGAAACATAGTAAAACTGATTTGTCAAGTTTGACTCAATCCATAAAGATTTGACTTTAACCATAGAAGTGTTTCTGATCTGATAACGCTGTCCCTAAAGTTAGAGGAGCTCCCATATAATGGTTACAATGATAAACCTAATTTATTTAACTTACTTTCCATTAGCTGCATGTTGCCGACATTTTCATTGTCATGTATATATATTTGACTTTGCCGTATTTATAATGTCACTTACTGTATGTAAAGTTATGTTTTTGTTTTTGTTTTTTCCAAACACTGAAGAATGAACACTCCTCACAGAGCTCCTCCCAGAAAACACTCCATACCCCCTTTGTTCTGAGCATAATGTTAAAAAATGCAACAATACAATGAAGCTGCAATTGAGTTTGGTGCATGAGTATTCATCAGCCCAAGCCCTTAATATAGATTATTTTTATTGGGCATAAATTTTGAATCACAATACGTGGTAAATGAATAATTTCAATACCAGTTTTCCACAAGTAAAGACTGAAAAAAAAAAACAACCCAAGAAGCTGAGTAATAATAGAGGAGATAATTACAGCCTTCTTTGGTGGTGGCCTGCCGGACAAAGCAGTATTGTTGCGGCAAAGATCCTTAACTAGCCGCATGTCTGCGTCAGACTTGCTTAAAGGTCAGGCCATTGTGTGAAATTAGCAAAGACAGAAAGGTCATTGAGATTGTTCCCAGCTAATAGATAAGACCTGAGGCTTTAATGGGTTCATGTTTTCCCATTTTATTGAGAGAGGATAATGCACAAGAGCCGGCCCTTTTGTTTCCTATGGACACACACACACACACACACACACACACACACTTATTCACAGAAAAACAGTTGCAAGTAAAGCGTGCAAAACTGGGCCGATGAGGTTCTCAGTCTGAGGTTGAGTATGTTAATGAATAAGAGATGAAATCTAAATTATTGTACAATGACTCGCGCCTTAACTTTTACCACCGTATTTGTGCATCTCTGATTACAATTTCAGAGATTTTAGCAGCCACAGATAAAGAAGGCATGTTCAGGAAGTCATTTTTAATTCACAAAAACAGCCAGGGCGCGTGTGAGACTAATAAAAACATGTTTTTTGTAACGTCCCCGGGAAACACAAAGACAGGGCAGATTCATTTTAAAATGGATCTGACTGAAATGAAAGGGGAGAGTGTGAATCTTGTGCTTTTCATCAACCTTCAAGAGAAAACAATCCCAGATCTGAAGAGATGGTTTTGTCAACTTACATTTTCTTTCACTATCTGCAGCATTTGCTTTAAAAAAAGTGCAAAACATGTTTTGTATTCTGCTCATAGTTACTGTGGGACATTCTGTTCTGTTCGCTCACTGTGCCCGTGGGTATATTATCCATTGAATGAAAGCTCATCTTGAGAAAGAAATGTGAAAATTTTTGTTTCTCTTTTTGGTTGATGCCCAGCGGCAGCAAAAAACAAAAACAAAAAAAAACAAAAAAAATCTATTTATCATAATTACTGACATTTGAGCTACCAAGCTGGGAATATGAAATTAAAAGATGTAAAATAAAAAATAAAAAAAAACTAAGCTATCAAGCTGTCTCTGTGCAAGTAGCAGAAGTAGCTAGTCAAGGGAGGACAACAATAAAATGCAGTCTGCATCAGGAATACTGTAGTAAATACTGGAACAGTCATAACTAAATCATCACTGGATTAGCAGAAGTTATTCTTCTTTCTGTCTAAAACAATAAAGGAACCTCTCCAAAATGCGCATATTTGGTCCAGTCGTGGTTTGAGAATCGTGCCGGGGACTGGAGCAGTTTGAATAACTTGACTGACAGTAAGAAACGGGTCAGGGTGGAATGAAAGAACTTTGCTTTTGGAATTGTACTGCATGTACTTTCAAGGTATTATTCTATTATTGCAATGATGGGGCAACTACACCATCAAATCTTCCTGAAATCCTCCCTGCATGTATATTTTAAACAATACAATAGAGATGTGCAAGAGCAAGAAATGGATACTCAGCATGTGCAACAGAAACAGTGAGCACTGCTCAGAGTAGCATTGATAGCGGGATAAAGCTGGTAGCATGAGAATCTGTTGTCAGACTGTCTTTGTGACACAGAGAGCCGGAGCTCTGACAGTCATTAGGACCACATTTACATCACTTTGGGTGAGCCACGCTGTAGGTACCTGCATTGTATCCTTACAGTGCAGGTAGTGGCTCTGTTAGAAAGGTTCGTCAGTGTCCATGGCATGTCAGCAGTTGCTTGTTTCCTATTGATGGCAAAAATGTAGTTCATGTGCAACATATTGTTTTTCATGGACATCCAGGCACAGCTATAGGATGTGCACAGTCTTGGGCTATTGTTAGGAAGTGATATTTAGTGGTGGAACATCTGACATACGACATAGACCTCATTGCGTTACGTCAATTCAGCTGAAACTACTGTTCATTTCCAAGTAGATGCATGCACACATTTAGGTACAAAACACAACATCCTGCAGTGTTGGAAAATTCTGTATCTACATGTACTCCAGCAATAATTTAGTTTTTAATCTTCCTTGGACAGATGTGCACACAACAGAACATGGTGGGCTCATGGGGGAGCACAGCTGCAGCATAGTGTTTTAAAGGGGTGGGCCAGGGACTGGAGGGTCAGTAGTTTTGACTGATAGGAAGAAATATGTGAGGGTGGGGATGCCATAAACTACAGCGGTCATGTGCATGCTAAGGTTATTTTGGGGTATGTAATACCTAAGGAATGCAGGGTTCTGTATCTAGGATATATAAATGATTGCATTATTGACAAGGACAGATATTTGGCTAAGATTTTATTGACTGCGAATAAGAAGGCTGAGACTAAAAGGAAATATTTTTGTTCAACAATGGGACAAATGATTGGTTCACAACAGAGTGGGAATTAATTGTAACTAATCTCCAAGATACCCGATCTGTATACACCTCTTCTACTACAGTGGACTTCAAGCCATGGTCATTTGTTTGTTCTAAGGAGAACCCAATAAACACTAAAGTATAAAAAAACGTCTACGTCTCATGTGCATGATATGGGTCTCAGCTCACTGCCACCAGTGTTTCAGCTCCACTGGCTTTAACCGGATGCAGTTAGCAGCTGAGCAGCTCCTCGGGGTGCCTTCGCCCTCTGCTTTATACAGACAACTCACAGCTGGATGGCTCCAGAAAGTTCCTGGAAAATAAAGGGAAAGTAGTTGGTCCATAGGGAATTATGTAATGTCTGGGTTAAAGTAGGGACACACACGTCAGCTTTGTTTAAGTGCACGCAACCCAAGTATGTGACTGCTGGGTTCCACAAAGCAAACACATAAGCATGAATAATATCACATCTTGTTCAATCAAGAATGACTTTATTTGTTTTTTGTCAGTATTATGATATGAATGTCACCTTTTAGACTAAACGAGTGGTTTTAGTTTTAAAGCACTGAGAAACACAACTAAACAACCACAGGTACTCTACATAATTAGAAGTACAACATGTTACAGTAGGGCTAAGATTTGTATTTGTCACATGCATAACGTAGAAGTACAGCAGCAGTGAAATGTGAACATAGCAACTCTGAGAGCCAGATAGCAGGTAGAGGTTAAATGAGTTTTATATCTGGAAAAGAAAGGATGTGGGGCCCCTTCATTCACTTTTTAGAAAACATAATGAATGTACCTGAGGAACTGTACAATATAATGTAGCCCAATACAGTTATCATATTAGATCAAATAATATGAGTTATATTGTACAATTCTTGCTTTGGCATGGTGCCTTGATTTTTGTATATACTAATACAATAATGCTGTTATTATTAGCTGATTTTAACTGAATATATGACAGAGTAAGGATCTGTTTAATATTTGTATATGGACGTGGCATGTTTTTGGAGGGGGTCATAGTTTAATAAGTTGTTGTATGTATTTTGAGTTAAATGGAACAAAAAAATAAGACAAAAGATAAAAAAAAGTAAAACAAGATAAAAAGAAAAACTACAAGGTAGTATAAATGAACACTGTAGCTAAAATAAAGAACTGGATCGAAATAACAATAATAATGAAAAAACAGACATAGACGCAGTAAAACTATTTACAGAAAACAAGATCATATAATATAAATTACACTTACAGATACTGTAAAAAAAAAAGAAAGAACAAGAAATGCAGTTTAGCAGATCTCTAGTTTAGCAACAAGACAGTAAAATCTTGGTGTGTTAAATAATTAGTTTGTTTTGGCATGTCTAGGGTTAAATGTGCTTCTGGCCAAAAAGAAAACAGTTACATAATCCAATGAAGAGTCTTTGGCAGTTATTACAAATCCAGATTATTCCAGTTTTATTGTTGCAATACTTCTTGCCATCATTTTTCACCATATTAATCATTTACACTGCACCTTAAATCCCATTGCCTCATTCTTACACTTGAGTGCATAAGTGCATTCACACTGCATGGCAACATGCGCTGCAGTAGGACTACCTGGATATTTTCCCCATGTACCTCTCTTGGCAATTTTCTACCTTAAAATAATAGCTGAGGAAGATGCAGCTGTTAGAATAGCCAACACCACATATCACAATAATGTTGTCAGCAGAGGCCATCAGATGATAGAGGCCAAGGCCAAAAGAAAAAATAAATAAATAAAAGAATCTGGACCTTTAATGCTTGCATTCCGTTTGTGCTTTAATGCAAAGGCTCAGTAAAGAACTGCTGCCATGGCTGCCGTGTGGGAATCACTCAATACGAATGCAAAGGAGCAAAGTGTTCAGTACAGGTTCCTTGAATAAGTAATGGTAGACATATGTAAACATGCACCTATCTGCACTTCATCTCCCGCCCCCACCATGCACATTCTGCATATACACATCAGTGCACTGAAAGCTGCTCTTCAGCTCTTTTAGCCTCCTTAATTAAACCGACCATCGCTTCTCCAATTTCGCCCCATTAAGGAGCTGTAAATCTAACGAGCAGCTCTGACTAACAGCAATTTACCCACACAATGATGCAACCGGCTTATATTGGCCTTGCAGCCTAATCAGCCTGCATGAATAAATCAGATGGTGGCGGCGGTGGGGGTCACGGTAGTGATGTGTAAGCATGTATGTGGTTGCGAATGTCAGGGCGTGCGTGACATCCGCTTATGTGGTTTGTTTGCCCGCTGACGTGCATTCAAGGTGCTGCGGCGTGTTCGCGGAGTCTGCCCAGGCTGAACAGATGGAGAGACAGAGAGTGTGAATGGAGAGAAGTGTCAGACATGGAGGAACTTATTGTTTTTCTCATAGTTTTCCCGCAGTCCTTTTGTCTAGTATCTGTCAGTTTTGGCCAAGAGCAAACTCTGCCATGTGTATTTTACAAGATGGCCTGTTTACCAAAGACAGACCAGAATGCTTGAGAATCTGCTGCAGGACGGGAGACGAGCACTCATGAGTGAGCCTACTGTCTTTGGCTGTGCTGGAGCCACGTATCTCCGATGCCGTTGCCATCTATGCTGTGTTTTCTGTTGCCGTTCTGTTTCAGTGAAGATCTCAATCTGATATGTATTTCTGTATGTTTTGGGTCACTGTCTTACGATGCGGGATGAACATGGGGGCAGATGTCTGCATGAAGTTATTGCATGATAGAGAAGGATAGTGTTAAAAAAAACTTTGTACGGTACTGTATATATACTACATACACACAATTTATATTCTGAAGCATAGACGTCATACACAGCAATTGTACTAGTAGCCTAATCATGATAATATACATCGATCTGGCATAACATTATTGTGTAGGTCCCCCTTGTGCCTCCAAAACAGTTGTGACTCATGAATGGACATGGTCTTTCTGAGGGTGTCCTGTGGTGTCTGGTAACAGAATGTTGTTAGTGGGAGCCTTTGGGTCCTATGGGTTGAAGGGAGGGGCCTCTGTGGATCATCCCACAGATACTTGATCAGTTTGGGATCTAGTGAATTTGGAGGACAGGTCAACACCTTGTGGCTGCATCCTGCTGGGGATGGCTGCTGCCATCAAGGAGGGTCATTGCTATGGGGTGGGGGTGCCTGGTCTGGTCTAGGTGGGTACTACATGTCTAAGTGAATTACTTCTCCTGTCAGTGGTTTTACTGTTGTGGCTGATTGGTGTATAATAATATATTGTATTTGCAGTGTTGGGCTACTAATAAAGACCTATCTGATATATTCATGAACTGACCATGAAGAACTCACACGTCTAGGCCATCACTGTGTAGTGAGTACATGTAATGGCCACCTTTTGCATGTAAGTTATGAAATAAACTTTGTTTTTGCAGTATAAGCCCAAGTGGCAATTATATATAATTTTCAGAATATGAATCATTTATCATACTTTTGCTTACATGAATATGCCTCATGTTCTTTGGGAAAAGACAGGCTCCATAAGACATTGCAAAGAATGACAAATGTAGAGTGTCAAAGAAAAACCTTTTTCTCTCCATTCTCCAAAAGTTGCCGTTTTTTCCCAGAAAACAAAAAAACAACTACTAATGAAAACAAAATGAGAACACATTTTCTTTCCTGTCAGCTGAAGTGGCAGCAGAGGGACAGCAGCATTGTGCTTGCAAATCTGCCTCATATCAGTTGTTGTTACACAAACCGTGGCATGGCTGTGAGCTATGTTGTGTTGTGGCCCTCATCACGCGGTATAAAGTAAAACCATTCATCATGTACCTCTTTGTGCTGTTTTCACCATCAACAAAAGCCAGAAAGGTGTGGCCGGTGTCACTGCATTCATCTGTCACGCTTCCCATCATGCGTCGTGACTGCTGCCATCTATCATATATCCCACGGTGCTCTCTGAGACACCAAATATTCCAAGATGTCATGGTTTATGTATGTCCTGCCTGTCAGATATAAGTGTATATGTGCCCCGTTTTAACTTGAAATATATTCATGAGGATGTGTGCATCTGTGAATGTCTGCGCAGGATTCACATCTTTTAGAATATCTGCCTTTAAGATGAGACAGAGATGTAAGATAACACCTGGAGGCTAAATGTAAAAAGCACCTTTCAGAAATGCATTGAAGATAAGGGAAGAGGTTAGACAGCTTTATAGTGCACCTACACACTCTTCTTTAAATGTGCACCTTTGTGGATTCTGCATATCACTGCATTATTTGTTGCAGAGAAACACTGCCTCAAACCTCGTGAGCCAAGATGAGAGAAGAGATAGTCGCATATCTTCCTTAAAACATTGTGCAGTTGCCTAGTGGTAGTGGAACACCTATAATACACTACACACACAACATTTTATCTTATTAAAACAATGTACGCTGTGTTTAAGCTAATTTATTACTTTTGGCTAAAACGCAACACTGAAATACTACATAAAAAATATATGAACATCGGACCACTTTGATCTATTGTGGCACACTGGTCAGCTGACAACATACTTCAACCTTACAGTAATTCAGCAAACCTTACAGTAAATCAGAAAACGTTGGTGCGTTGAGGATGAAGCTCTTTTATAGTCTTAGCCTTGATCTGCTGACTCCCGTTTAAGTCACTAAGTATATATATATATATATATTTTTTTTTAAATTACAAACCATCCTTTGACAAAGCTGGCTCAGGCTAAAGAGACCAAGAGGCCAACTCTGATGATGTAATATGTGATGTAGCATGTGCACACATATGGTATGTATCCATATTCAGCATATTGCATAAATGCAAATTAAACTCTATATGGCATGTTAGTGCCAATGTGAGGTGAAAGACATCATACAAGAACTTCACATGTAGTTCACTCATAAGATGTATGTATGATTTGTATGAATAATAAAAGACTGTATAAAGGTGTACAGCGGAACAGCCGAAGCCGAAGCAAGTAGAGCTCCCCCTAGTGTCTGGCTGCAGTATAAGTCATAAGCTCCACCCTCTCCATGTTAGTGGATGGGACTTAAGCCAAACTAAAACACTAAAGCACGCCCATTTATTATTATTATTATTATTATTATTATTATTTATTTCAACATTTCTTTGTATCTGGTGGAGGTAAAGCAGAGCGCAGTATTAATTAAACAAAAGCGCAAGTTAGTCTGGTAGAAGTGTGGGCCAGCCATCGATACCGCAGCTCTGTGCAGACTCTGGCTCCAAACTCACAAGATGACACTGTCCATATCCCTGGGAAACTAGTGTCAGTTTGGCCAATGCAAGGAAGTGGGGACGCTTTGTCCATATTTATATACAGTCTATGGATTAAACCAATGAGGTAACCTTCATAGTGAACATATCTACCTATGATGCTTTTACGGTATTCTAAACAATGTTAGATAATAGCTCTATCAGATAAACATCTTCTCTTTTTTTGTTTGTTTGATTTAAATTCTATGCACACAGGATCATGTATGAGTTATTTCTTTATTATTGACTATCTATGTCTATAGAGACGAAGAAATCCCAGCATGCTTAGCTAACACCAAGCACCACTAATTATCAGCAACTAAGAACCCTTTAGTAACATGTCCCATTTTATGGCTTAAACATGTTTGTTTATACTTAAATACAAGCATGTCCCTTGTGGATGCATAAACATATCTAAGTCTAAATAAATGGAGTAAATGGAGACGTGTAAAACAGCATCATTGAGAAATACCCAAGTAAAGTATTGAGTTTCTTAAATAAACATACCTTATTTCCATCACTGGTGTCCAGCTGTACAATGTTTGATTTGAACTCATTATGCCTGCTATTTTTTCAGTGATCAATGATCCTAAAGCTTCCAGTGCTGCATCGGCCTTTAAAATAATTTGCACATTAGCAATGTTTTATAATGAGCAGCCAGGGTTGGTTAGTATATTTCACTTGACAGCTAATCAGCTGGCAACTAATGGCTAAGGTTAAAGCCATAATGTTGAGGTTAGAGAAACACAGTGGCCTTGACCATGTATGTGAAACTTAAATTGCAATTTAAGGCATGGGATTCGATGCGTAGTCTGATTATCTTTCTTCCTTTCATTTCCTCCATAACGCAACTGTCTAAGATAAACTGTAGGCAATATGACCGTGTTGAGAGAGACTGGGTTGGACAGAGCTGATATTGTCAGCATACCTGCTGTGTCATCTTGGCAAAGATTGTGACTTTTTGGGGTACGTGCACTTTCACCAGTATCACAGCCAAATGTTGTACTCATCCTCCACCACTAACACTGATGTTCCAGCTGTTCAGTGAGATTGGAAAAAGCATAAAAGCTTTAAAAAAAATGATGTTTTATAAAGGATTTAACCAACTGATCCAAACATGTCTGGATAACTCCATCTCTATCACCTTACCATTATCCTTCCTATGTATATATAGTGTATATTTATTTATATCTGTACATTTGTATTTTGTTTATACTAGATTATATTATACTATAATACTATATTTACTGTATGTTTTTCATTATTTTTAGTTTATGTATGCAACTGAGCTCCTAATTACTACTAAGCTAATTTTACTTATGGATAAATAAAGTCATTCTAAGTCTAAATCTGGCTTGCAAAAACAGAATTTTCTTTTTTTTATTATTGTTATTATCATGTTTTCTTTCACTTCTCAGACACAGTTCCCCTCCAGTCTGACCCAGTCAAATCTGATGGTGTCAAACAAGTGTTTGAGGATAAGTACTTTTGGTTTCAAACTTCTAAAAGTGAAATGCAGGGCTTTTACTTCTAATGCAACATTTTTTTTTCTCTCCCATTTACCTATTGGTACTTTTGTTCAGATAAAGGCTCTGGCTGCTTTATTTTTACTGGCTCTGGCTGCTGGTAACTAATGGAGAATAATTACCAGCATAGTAACAACAGGATGATTATGATTTTCTGGCCATTCTTCAGTGCTGACAAGCATATTTAAATCCACCTACTACATACAGAGTGGCGGTACAATAGCTGGCATCAGGGATAATAGACAAATGTGAAGATGAAACCTTTTATTCTTGTTAGAATCACTTCCTCTAACGTGACAAAGGAAAGCAGTCCTGCACCATATACACTCTGCTGTATGTATGTCTTTAAAATAGCACAAAGATAATCAATAGGCTGCAGTGCACTGGTATCCTGAGAGAGAGAGCGTCCTGAGGATATGTTCAGCTCATGTTTCTTGTATTGTATATTCCCTGTTGGGGAGTTTTCGTTATTGAGTTTTGTCTTGTTGGCAGGCAAGAAGCAATATAGGAAATTCTACCTTTACTTACAGTTTGATGTCATTTCTGTTTGCTCTGAGCCTATTAAAAGGTTATGAAACCCTGGCAAAAAGATAGATCTGGAATTGGTTTCAGCGACGGTTAGGATGCGTAGTTTAGCAAAGCAACAGCGGATGTTTTGAAGGCGATTTTTCATTGGACAATAAAACCCTTTTGTTTGTTTGGAGAGTTGTTTCCACCTACGTATTCCAGAGGAAAACACTCTCTTTGCAGTGAAGTTGTCATCCCTGACATCTCATAACTCCAAACGAGGGAGCTCAGTGTCAGAATCGTGTTGCCCGAAGCAAAAGTAATCCAGAGGGCTGAGCTCTGGTGGTTGCAGAGGACGTTTGGGAAGGATGGGCTACAGTGGCAGCTGTTGCCGTGATGTAGGATGGATGGATAACAGGGGACCTATCAACCCCCATAGTTCTGAGCACCACCGTGAGGACTTGTGACAGCTCCAACAAACACTTTTGTGTTTATTTCATCCTGACATCCAGCTCTGCTGCACGTTCCTACTGGACATTGTACATGGAAAATAGAGAAGTGGCTGGAATTACAAATTTAGGAATGTGTCCCTGCTGATTATTTAATTTCCACAGCATCATCCCTACCTTACATTTAATGCAACAGCGTGGGCCAAGACAGCATTGACATATATACGGTCTCCACTGCTTCAATTTATGTTAGTCTTTAGTGAAAACTACAAAGTTTATTTGCCTTTTATTCCCTCTACAAATCAATATGGCCATGTCTCTGTCCTCCCCTACATAGGAGCACAGAAAAAAAGCCATCAGCGTTGTGGATAGGAGGGAGTTGCAGTCACGGGGTGCTGGGTAGATAGGCATCCTCCCTTGCGCTCGTGCATATGCCCTATTCTGTCAACATCCACAGTCTCTGGAGCATCCGCTGGAGCCTCGCTAAGCTATACCAGCAGGTCAACTTAGCGAGGAAGGTAGACACGCAAGGGACTTGGATTTTGTGCCACCGCTTTCACAGTCCTAAAAAAATAAATCCTCATAGATAAGCATGTATAAAATGTGGGCTATATTGATGTTTGTGTGGCAACTACATGGTCTTGTAGGTGGTGCGTCTTTAGCAGTAAAGAAAAGCACCAAGAAATGATTCCCATTACATATCAGTGCTGCGCCTATCTGGAGAATTGGAAGTGAAATGACAGAAGCAAAGTTTATTTGTGCAGGCTTCATAAAATGTATCATCAGGCCACATACCTCCATATCTTTCTGGAAATCAAAGGGACAGTCATATTGTGTTATTCTGAAATGATCTCTGCTCCTGTTGAGTCTACATGGTGAGGCTATTTCTGGTCAAAGCTTCGTCAGCGGCCCTATCCTGAGAACGCTCCCCGATGGGCCGGGTTATTCTGCTGATTCCCATCTTCACTGGAAATGACTAGCCAATGTCATAATTCCGCTGCTTTGCTAAGGGCCACCTGAAATATTCAGCATCCTTTTTTTTTTTTTTTTTGGAAACACAATTTCCTATCAGCTTACGCAGCAGAGAACTGGTTTTATGTGGACAATCAGATCCGTCATTCCCAAAACAGAAAGGTGGTCAGGACTCAGGCACGCATTTATGATGAAGCTAGATAACGTGTTCCGAAAACTAGCAGTGTCCGTCCTGTCCTCTGCCCTAAGAGAAACTGTAATCGATCAAGATTATTACTACTCCATCAAG
The DNA here is from genome assembly GCA_005024645.1 of Planiliza haematocheilus. NCBI lineage: Eukaryota > Metazoa > Chordata > Actinopteri > Mugiliformes > Mugilidae > Planiliza > Planiliza haematocheilus. The sequence continues at coordinate 13,703,907 of SRSE01000465.1, forward strand.
ACTATATGGCAAATCAAAGACAAAACATTAGCAATAACAACCTCTTGGACTGCTTTAAACCACAACCAGTCCAAGTTTGTGCACTGTTTTTCACGCTCACCGGCGGGTAGCTTTTTCCAAGGATCTTGTAAAAGCTTTCCACATCTCTTCTGTGATTTAAGCATGCTGCATGCTTGTGTAGCTTAGACAGTGCTTGTTCGCTGGTGCGTGAACTTTGGAAATGTTCTGCCAAAACTGTGCCGCTGTGTTGACGTTCTTTGTATACTACTAAACCGTGGGGACTGGACCTGAGCTGTTGGAGCTAATGGATGTTTAACAGCAGTTAAAGAGATTAGACTGCAGTAGCTGGTGTGTACGCGCATTGATCCAACTGAGGCAGAAGGTGGCTCGACCACTGAGGGAAACGGATGAGGAAATGCATTTAAAAAAACATGTTGTGCTTTGTGTCGCTGCAGTGTGCAGTAACTTGTCAGGCTACAGCGTGGTACAGAGCCATGCCATACTGTACATACGCCATAGATCCAGCAAAGGAAATAAATGTTCTGCTTCAGGATATCACTGTATTCTGCCTTGACGCTGCAATTGAGACTCAGAGGAGGAGGCACACCTTCAACTGCTTGTTCCTCTTTGGGCTGGACAAGTGATTCTAAACACCTAAAATCCCCCAAAACTTTCCCCAAGACAAATCCCCTTCTGTTTATACACAGGTTTATACGCATAATGCTACAGAAGATAGTGAGCATTGTGTTCTTTCCGGCTGGAGCGAAGACAAATGAGGAGAGCCACAGCAGTGATCCAGAGAAACAGGTGGTTTCTCAGTCTGTTTTGTTTGTGAGGACACCTCTTATAAAATAAGGAACTATATACTGTGGTTGTAATTGGCTTTCTTGGTTCGGTTTCCCACCACAAAGCTGGTCCATCAAAGCTGAAGACCTGCAGCCCTAATTTACTGCTAGTTTATATGCTATGCCTGTTTTATAAATACATACAGTCTGCTCTTATTTATTGCACAGCAGGTATGTCACGCCAATCAGTCTATGAGTTATTTCTCCTTTTTCAAAATCTCCTGATAGTCTTGAATCTTCTCCCTATTTCCAATTCATCCCAGCTTTTTAAAAAAAATCACATTATTTAATTTTGTTGAATTTAATCAAGCGCTTTCCTCTGTATTTGCGCCACGATTTATTTAGGAAATAATACAGCATGTAGTGAAAGCAGTGACCCCCCCGAGCCAGACAGTTGTTAAGTAGGTAGACCATGAACTTCCTGTTAAAAATGATGACACCAGATGATGTCAATGCCTTGTACGCCTCACGTGCGTCTTAGCTGTGCTTTTTAAAGCCGGATGGTACAGGATCAGATTTATTTTTTGTGATAAAACGCACTTTTATACCGCCTTAATCAACGCAGTCGAAGCAGTGTCCAAAAATCCAATTTGGAAACAGGAACACTGTCGAATGAAGCTGCTGTGCTCCTTTGTTTTGTGTGGAAATCCACTTAGAAGAGGGGTATTTGTGTGAAAGTGTGATACAACTGGATTGAGAAACAACAGCTGATCACATTTGTTCACCTTCTACCCTTGCTCGGGTCCTCAAAGAAAAGGGAAAGAAGATTATAGAGATCGTATATTTGAACCACAGCAGTAAAAACATTTATTTTTGTCAAACTGCTATGTTTTAGTTTACATCTTTTTTTTACAATGCATTTTCCATTGGTTAAAGTTTAGGCTATTGCTTCCACAGCTTTCATGCTAAGTTAGTAGTTCACTTATTCACTGTACAGCTTTAATGACCATCTTCCTGCCTCATCAGTACCTGCTTCTGCAATTTACATGCGGCTGACTGACAGTTTGGCGGTTGACATGCACTTGATTAAAACTTTTGTGTGTGTGTGTCACAAAGAGCTCATCAAGAAATAACTGATCAGGAGCGTTGTTAGTCAAGACCTCATTTCATCAGTGATGACACCCGGGCTGAAACACTGTGTAAGACGCATATTTAATGACGGTGTAATGGGTGGGATGGAAACTGTGTGGTGGCCATATGCACTAAAGGGAGTACACGAGGGAAAAGGCCACATATTTACGCCCCATTTAGTTTGACGGCTTTTGCACACTTAACAGCTCAGCCATACAGTTATATATATATAATATATAACGTGCCAAATCTACTCAACTCAGCCCAACAAAAGTTCATTGCTATAGGCTGTGGTCACTGGTTTCAAAGTCACGTATTCGGCCTCTTGTCAGGACGATCTAAACATGGACTTGCCTCCAAATGTGCACAAACATGAGCGATATATGTACTTTACCACTTATCCAGGTAGCTTCTTCAGTTCTAATAGAATGCTGGCCAGTGGGGTTTAAATAGTTTTTTAAACAGTTTTGCCTTTTTGCCATATAAAAGCAGACAACCCTTTCAACCTCTGCAGGTTAACGCGGGACCCTCAGGCTGCACTTCCACGTATAACACTTAACGCTGGCTCGCTGCTGCTGATCTGAAACCGCTGTTTTAAGCTCTTCCTAATACTCCCTACTGGCAAAGCTAAACACACGTATTGCTATCAGAGAGGTGGGAAGGTTAAGAACAGTTTTAGCAAACCAGTCATTACAATAAGCCGCATAAAGACTCGAGCCATACACTAATGTTCAGCCCCTTCAAACATGTAGGCGGCATATTAAATGTCCTCGGCAGAGCTTTTCCACTTTCTCTTGCCGTTCTTTTTATTTATTTATTTATTTTATTTTCATGGTGATAGAGAGGCAGGCAGATGAAGCCAGAGGGCTGAATAGAAGCCTGAAAATGATGTTGCTCCTCCATTACTGCGAAGCTGAAAGAAGATTCCGAAAATGCCCATGGATATAGATTCAGAGAGCGAGAGGAAAGCGAGTTATGTGAGAAAGAGGGAATGAGGGAGACGGCCGGAGCTAGACAGAATGGAGAGATGAAAAGAGAAAAAGGGATACAAGGAGGGCGAGGGAGAACGAGGGAGCTGACAGATACAGCACTGACGAGACCTAGCCGCCGCCTCCATTATCTTCTGATACATTTTTTATAAACTTTTGAAATTTAGGAAATTAATTTCAAACTTCTACCCCATGGGGGCACACTAAACGGCGCCTTAGTTGTAGAAGAAGGAGTGAGGCTATTCCTCTTCGCTAACATCCATGTCTGACTGTGGGGGGAAAGCAATCACGGTCCCTGCACTGGGGAGCAACCGCTTTCATTAAAGGACAGTTCAATAATAGCGGCTGCCATTAATGCTCAGTCAGCCAAGCTTTTCATTTGCGGAATAAAGTTTTCCACCTTTCAACGCTGCCAGGCCTTCTGTTAAGCATTTATACATCATGCAGTTTAGTTTTGCGTCAGAGGAAATTAGTCTTTGTGTTAAAGGAAGAGAGTGCTGTGTAACAAATAGAGCTTTTTAATGAGTAAAGTTTGCAAAAAGTCTTTGCCTGGCAGATCACTGCTACTGCATGGAATTCAGAAATGGATACGGAGGCACAGGGAAGCTTTTCACATCCGATTCTAAATGGAAAAACCGTCTCCTGGTTGCGCAGTCTTCTATAGCACATGTGCTTTAGGTTCATGTTGTCTTTACATTAGGATAGAAAAAAAATAAAAATAAACAATCACAATCCAATAGCAGAGTGGTCAAGGCACATATGAATCCGAGCAACATATTGTCAGTTTTATTCCCAGCAGGCTGGATCTGTTGCTGGGTATCATTGCCCTGGCTGTCTCTTTCCTGCCTCTGCCCTTGTCATATCAATAGCCTTAATACAAGCTGGTATAATAATATTGGACATTGTTTGTGGTTGGAAGCTTCAGAATAGCCTCTATTAAAATGGTGGCATATATGATGTGTTTTAGCCAGTGGCGTTTTTTATTGTTGCTGTTGCAGTTCCACAGATAACCACTTGTATCAACTGGTTGGCATGTCTGACTTTTCACGTTTCATCCAGCTCTTTTCAGACATCCAATACTGGTGTCCAGAAAGACCTCCGGCTAACTGAAATGCCAGAACGTTTTCTTTAATTTTGAGTTGAACGCATCTTGGCAAATCACGGTACTGTCCTATTGACCACAGTTCTATTTCGGGCTGCGCTATTTGTCAGCGAGACATGATTCACAATTTCCCAACAGTTTCCTTAACCAATATTTGGCCACAATAAATAGAAATGAAAAATAAAAAAACATCAACACAGTACTTCAGGCATTTCATTATGACCACCTTCCTAATACTGTGTATGTCTCCCTTATGCCTCCATAACAGTTGTGACTCATCAGAGAATGGACATGGTCCTTCTGAGGGTGTCCTGTGGTGTCTATCAACAGAATGTTGTTAGTGGGGGCCTTTGGGTACTATGAGTTGAGGGGAGGGGCCTCTGTGGATCATCCCACAGATACTTGATCAGTTTGGGATCTAGTGAATTTAGAGGCCAGGTCAACACCTTGTGCTGTTCTTCATGTTTTTTCAGTTGTTCCTCAAACTTTTGTGTGTGTGTCTGTGTCAGGCTGCATCCTGCTGGGGATGGCTGCTGCCATCAAGGAGTGTCATTGCTATGGGCTGGGGTTGCCTGGTCTGGTCTAGGTAGGTGCTACATGTCTAAGTAACATGAATGGCAGGTCCAAAAGTTTCCCAGCAGAACATTGAATTGTCACAAGATGGTCAGTGGTATTTACTTCTCCTGTCAGTGGTTTTAACGTTGTGGCTGATCAGTGTATGATAAAATATGTAATTTTATGATTTAACTTAAACATATAGTGCTCGTCTATCACTTGTCACTAAGAATTGACTGGCCAGCAAAAATAATAAACAAAGGACAATGGGCTTCACTAGAGAACATACACTATATTACCAAAAGTATTCGCTCACCTGCCTTTACTCATTCTATGAACTGAAGTGCCATCCCATTCCTAACTCATAGAATTCAATATGATGTCGGTCCACCTTTTGCAGCTATTACAGCTTCAACTCTTCTGGGAAGACTGTCCACAAGGTTGAGGAGAGTGTTTATAGGAATTTTTGACCATTCTTCCAAAAGCGCATTGGTGAGGTCACACACTGATGTTGGTCGAGAAGGCCTGGCTCTCAGTCTCCGCTCTAATTCATCCCAAAGGTGTTCTATCGGGTTCAGGTCAGGACTCTGTGCAGGCCAGTCAAGTTCATCCACACCAGACTCTGTCATCCACGTCTTTATGGACCTTGCTTTGTGCACTGGTGCACAGTCATGTTGGAAGAGGAAGGGGCCCGCTCCAAACTGTTCCCACAAGGTTGGGAGCATGGAATTGTCCAAAATGTTTTGGTATCCTGAAGCATTCAATGTTCCTTTCACTGGAACTAAGGGGCCAAGCCCAGCTCCTGAAAAACAACCCCATACCATAATTCCTCCTCCACCAAATTTCACAGTTGGCACAATGCAATCTGAAATGTACCGTTCTCCTGGCAACCTCCAAACCCAGACTCGTCCATCAGATTGCCAGATGGAAAAGCGTGATTCATCACTCCAGAGAACGCGTCTCCACTGCTCTAGAGGCCAGTGGCGGCGTGCTTTACACCATTGCATCCGACGCCTTGCATTGCACTTGGTGATGTGTGGCTTGGCTGCAGCTGCTCGGCCATGGAAACCCATTCCATGAAGCTCTCTGCGTACTGTACTTGGGCTAATCTGAAGGTCACATGAAGTTTGTAGCTCTGTAGCAATTGACTGTGCAGAAAGTCGGCGACCTCTTTGCACTATGCGCTTCAGCATCCGCTGACCCCTCTCCGTCACTTTACGTGGCCTACCACTTCGTGGCTGAGTTGCTGTTGTTCCCAAACGCTTCCATTTTGTTATAATAGAGCTGACAGTTGACTGTGGAATATTTAGGAGCGAGGAAATTTCACGACTGGATTTGTTGCACAAGTGGCATCCTATGACAGTTCCACGCTGGAATTCACTGAGCTCCTGAGAGCGGCCCATTCTTTCACAAATGTCTTGTTTCACAGTCTGCATGCCTGAGTGCTTGAATTTATACACCTGGGGCCAGGCCAAGTGATTAGAACACCTGATTCTGATCATTTGAATGGGTGAGCGAATACTTTTGGTAATATAGTGTAGCTGTGGTTGACACGGCTAATAATGAAAAGCCTGACCCATTTTTTCCTTTTACAGCCCGCAGCCCTCAGACATCGACCCCTAATATTACTTGAATTGATACTCGCTCTTCAGCTGTCAAATGGATCAGTATGTTCAAATTTTGTTGTTCGGTTTTTCACAAGTGTTTCTAAAAAACACCTGTACACTGCTGTTGCAAAACATGGACTAAAAAAGTGTCCCTGAAGCTGTGGACAAATATTAACAAGGTGTGTTGTCACTAGAAGCCCCACACGTTATTAAGATTATTTATTGCTTCAATTTTGACTCACTAATCCAGGATATTGTTTCATTTCACAGCAACACCTTTATTTCTGGAGAAGCCTCTATCACTAGCTGGTGTTGTATTCTTTTCACATTTAAAGAAATCCTGTGAAAAAGGTGCATCTTTGCAGTCGATTTCACACACAGTCATGCAGCTAACAGGCAGCTCTCTTGATAGTCAAATAAAGTAAGATGCAGCGACGGCTGCAGCTGCTGTGGGATGGCTGTGTCTGTGGTCCGCTTGTGACAGTCAGCAACCAGCAAATCTAGCTCCACTTTTCTATTTGCATTCCCTCTCTATTCCCTTGCCTTTTCCTCTGTCATCTCTCTCCCTCTCCCTCTGTGACCCTGGCTCTCTCTGGGCATCACTCATTGAGCATCAAGAACAGAGAGGTGTTTGTTTCTGGTTAGCTGTTGGCTGCATCCTCCCGGGGGATGTGGCTGTTTTGTAGCGATGCAGGACACATGATTGGAGTTGGCATGGCAGTGTTGCCAGGGGCACTGTGCCTGCAGCATCACACCCCCGTTCCTACGCTCAGAGAAGTGACGGTATCCAAAAAAAGCCCACTGTTTTCACCTAAACTTCCCTGGGCAGTAATTTAAATAATTCCATCTCCTCAGGTCTGTCTGTTTAGCCCATCTCTATATTGTGTACACACCACTGAAGGCATGTTGTTGGCTTTACCAACTTCATAAAGATGAATCAAGATTTTTAAAATGACTGACAAATATAGAGTATCCTCTCTTTATTGCCCTCTCCTTTTACCCCGCGGGCCAAGCTCTAGCATGACAGTGCCGCTGTGGCCCTGCTGTGCTCCGTGGTCCTCCACCCAACCCACCTGCTCATAATTATTTAACACCACAGTTTGACAAAGCTGGAAATAGTGTATGCCCAAGCTTGAGAAAAAAACATCTAAAATGCATTTGTGCTTGTGTGGTTCCAAAATAAATCATGAATGTGCTATGCTTTATGCAGCACTGATAAACAGCGGGGACGTACGCCTGCATTCTTTCCTTCATCCTGCCAGGTAAATGTCTCACAGAAAATGAATTATTTCTCAAGAGAGATGTGTTGATGGCTACCAGCGACAGTAAACCTGCAAAGGAAAGTGGTGTGTGTGATAATGAAACCTAAAATATTGGGTGCACTGACAATCAGTCAAATCCAGATGGATAGTGCTCTTTTAATTTCTCAGGGTAGAATATGCATTTAAGCTGTTTTATAATTTCAGACTTGGGTTTGCTAGTGTCTCTGAACCACTGGAAACTTAACATCAGACCAGTTGCAGCCATGGCAATTCATGTGCAATCCACTCCAGCCTTGACTGGAGCATGAAAAATAGACTTTAGTACATGAAGTACATACCGACGAGATGGAGCAATAGATTAGAGCATCATCTGCGGCTTTAGTCTCTGAATGAAACAAATGGCCCATGTTTCAACTCAATAAACTGCTAACTTGACCAAAAGAAAGTTAAATTTAAGAACTGATCCACCATAAATGATGATGGCTTTCCCGTGTGCTCTTTAACTTCTGCTCTTTATGGTCAAAAAGTGTTTAATTTAATTATTTAGTCTGCAAACAAAGATATATGTCAATGGACAAGGTCAAATGGACATTATGTACAAGCACTACACAAAGAGGGTTCATTTCCGGGTACCATTTGACTATTGAATCTAGATCCCAAGGTTTGTTCCTAAAATGTAAAAACAGGAAAGTACAGGAAAAAATGGCTACACTTGAAAGTGCAATTCACAGGCGAACAACAACACTGTACTCAGAAAATCACTGCGCTTCTCAGACAAAACGTCTCAACTGCTCAATTAAAAATTTTTGACAGTGCTTGAATTCTGTATGGAGAATAAAAACACTACAGGAAGTGGTCAACTGGAGAGACACTTCAGCTGATTTCCTTTCAGCCCATTTCATTTCAGCAAAGTTGCTTTTTGCTGTCATTAAGTGCCTTTCAGTGAAATAACCTTGCAAGAAGACACTGGAGTTCAGAAATAATTTAATAATATGATGCACTTTTTGCTACCTTTTTTTTTTATTACGTCTATTGTTCTGATCCCTGTTTTACTACTGACTTTGAACTCAACTCTTCTGAGGTCTGTTTATGCTTAACTAGTTTCCCTTGCCCTGGAGCATATGATGAAACCAGCCAAAAATGCATGTCTAGTGATGCTTTTTTGTTTTTCTTAAATCCAGAGGCAACTGTTCCACCCCTCTCCGTACAGTCTGTTTGTTGTGGAACTTATTATTCAGAAACAGCCTGTGCACAAAAACCTCTAAAAAGTCGTAGCCTCCCACACCCTTGTTGCACACCTGTTCTTTCTCTCCCTTTAGGGGCAAAATGCCAGAAAAGCGCTCTCACCTCCTCTATTGATCTGTCTACCTGAAGACGTTTTAAAGGCTCTAGCCTCCTCCTCGAGAGTTGGAACTGGACTGAAAAACGGGAGTGCTGTGTTGTCTGAATCCAGCTCCCGAGTGTGTTGTTAACATGAAAAAGAGAGGGGGGGATGAGAGGAAGAAGAAATAAAAAGGCATGTTTGAAGAGAGAGGCAAATTAGAGTAAGGGTGAAACAGGGTAGGCTGATTTCCATTTCGGTGAAATTGGAAAGGGGTTCCAAAAAGGCATTAGAAACTATTAAACCCTAAAGGTTTTGAGTGGTTGTATGAAGAATTTGTTCTCGTCCTTTGTTTCTGAGAAGTCTTTGTGCTTGTCATGGCTCCTTGAAGTGGAGTGCGGTTTACTGGGTGCACGGCGTACACAAATGCAGCTCATGCATTCGCGAAAGGCTCCGACGGTAGAAGACAGACGAGTTGCCGGGGCTTCTCGGAGTCTGTTTGTTCTGGGAATTGAAAGAGCGCAGTTTGTTTTTGCTGCGCTATCGTGTGAGAAACTTAAAGTGGAGTGTTGATGTCCACTTCTAGGCAGGCCTGGACTTGAAGACGCTGAGCCTCGAGCGAGAAGCGCTTATATGAACCGCTTGCTTTTTGTGTGCTGTGTAGAAGTTATTTCAAAGAACTTGACACGTCGATCCCAAAACACCTTTTCATAAATGTCTCCGTCGGCTTTAAACCACTGCATTCGGCATCTGCGTTAAGATGGTTACACCTGGTTTGGACAGGTGTAGAAACATATCCTCTTTTAGGAGCTCTTTGACATTCTCCATAACAGTGATGAATGAAGTCTCTATCTGCTCAGATCTGCTCAACATCCACTAACTACTTTGGTCAAATCTAAGTATGGCCTGAATCTGGCTTTTTGGCTTTTGTTTCATTGTATAATTGTAAAATTACTCTGAAGTGGAAGTGCAAGAGAGGATAATCAATTAAAAGCTAGCTGTGTGGCCGAGGGTGCACCCCACCTCTCATCCTCTTTCAGCAGTTCCAGATCGCCGTCTTCTGCAGAGGGCAGCTCCAGTTTCCAGGGCTTTTATCGTTGCGGTGTGAAATTATTTCTTTCATTCCCGAGTGTTTTGTGAATAAACGTCTGCATAAAACAGAGCAGCCTAAGTAGCCGTTTGGGGACATTGATTTTAATAATAAGTGCACTAATGAAAATCCTGAATATACACCTACTCATGCACATTCATCATTTTAACCCCAGCAATGTCCCTGACATTTTCAGGTTCACAACAGGTTTATTGAATGCACCTTACTCACATGAGCAAGCCTCTAAGGAGGTTTAGACTAACAAGTTCTTGTACTTGGGCCTCTGGTTCTGTTGCTTTTGTAAAGTATCAGAAAATGTGCTTTTGGTGAATGGAAGTTGGAGCGTTTTGTTTTTGTTGACTGACCTGATTTTACTTAGTGGCATGTCCCCCACCCCCTCAACACTGCATCCATTCTGGGCGGCAATCACTGAGCTCAGGGTGGCCCAATCTATTTTCTCTTTGCTCTGGTCAGCCCAGCTCAGTGTCATTACAGTGGAATGTAAGCCCATGTGCACGCACGGCCACTTTACATCAGTATCACTTGGAGACAATGATTCATCAAATGGCTTTAGAAATGTTAAGGAGCCTGGGGAGATGCTCCAGTGTTAGCATAGCAGGAAATAAGTAGTCCCACAAAGCTGCTTAAACGTAAAAGTAGTTCAGGTGATCAATTTCTCCCATCCTCTTGTCCACAGTTCAGAAAAACATCTCCTCACCGATTTCAGATAAGGCCCAGTGAGAGGCCATGCAATAGTTATTCCTCCTCAATTACGCTGCAAGGAAAAGGTATTTTTCAAAACCTGCTTCTGCACTAAGAGAGCAGATAGCAGAGAGTGTGCACCCTCCGCACTTACCAAACAAAGCACAGGCTCCAGTCCAATCCTGACAGGCCTTATCGAGCAACTTTTAGGGGCCGCGGAAATAAATGGCTCCCCTAAAGAAACATTTCCAGGCTCTAATCTTCACAGTAGGAATCAAGGTGTGTCGCGCAAACTGGTCCGTGTGTAATTAATTCAGAACGCCGAGCAGAACTACTGTTGCATCGATCCACAAAGTGTGACCCTGGTGGGGGAGCCGATGCGTGTGTTATTGATCCAAAAATAGGCGTGGGACTGTAAGTCTGGCACATAGTGCTCATGCTAAAGAGTAAACGTTGTTAGCAATTCTTTTTATTCCTTAATGCCAGACAACATTACACAGTAGTGGCACTCATTTTTGCTGCAGTGTACGGGATAGTGTAAGTAATGTGTTCACTTGAACCCAGATGTGGACGTGTGTGACTGGACGGTGATGCAGGCAGGAGGTGCTCTTTATCCAGGTTTCTAAATTCCTGGTAGTTGTTAATATGTCATCATTGGTTTCACTGGTTTGCAGCAAGGCAGTCACTTCTGTTAATATTTTTTTTCTAGCATCATTTCTCCTCATTATAACGAACTTTCAAATAGCCCCTCCCTTTTCTTTTGCTGAACGTGCCTCTGATTAACCATGCACATGGTGTGTTAGAATGAATTAGAGGTCTGAAAGAAACCCACCTTAACAATATTAGCTTGGTGTCATTTAGCTTAATAAGACCTTGGGCTTTGTCTGTTGCATTTAAGCATTTTCTGCAGTATTGCAGTCGATCATATAGTTGACTGTGATCTGAGGGCTTGCATGGGGGCTAGCGTAAAAACACTTCAACACACACATGTTCATGCTGACTGAATGATGTTTTTATCAGGGAGGTTGCGTCGTAAAGGGGGGGTTGGACCCAAATGCAGGAGTTGAAGGAAAGGGTATTTACTGAAAAACAAACTAAAGTAAAGGCACTACTGACTCGGCGGGTAATCCAAACTTGACGAAACAAAATCTTCTATGAAACATAACCCATGAACTCTAAGATAAGACACAAAAACCATGATGAGTTACAAGAAGTAAAGGAGACAAGGCAAAACCATGTGACAGGTACGAGAAGTACTAGCAGCAGGACTCTTGAACTTAGACAGTCTTTATTCATCCACAAATTGTGGAAACTGAGCCGCCTGCCCCTTGTCACAGTAGCTCAGCCACACATGAACAGACTCTCTTGAGAACCACAAGTTAAAAGATAAGCAGGTGAAGATTTTAAAATATAGTAAAATTAAATAATATAAGCAAAAAATGTGCATATGAACAAACGTACAAAGTGGGGTCCACAGTGAAATATCAGAGTCAGAATACTTTATTAATCCTTCCAGTAAATTGTTTTGTTGTTGTTGTTCCCATAAAGTGACAGCTGCTAGATGACAAGTAAAAAAATACATAAAAATACATAAAAACTAAAATACTGTACAAGTATTCACAATTTGCCGAGGTAAAATGGTTACACATAAATTATAACGCAGTCTGAAAAGGGTTCAGAGACATGACCAACAAACTATTTTATTTGGCGTACTGCCCACACACAGCAGCATTACAAGTGAATAAGGTCAATGTAATACTTGCATAAACTAAATAATATGTAATACATAAAAGCCTCACATTCAGGTACACACTGATTACCTCTAATATAAAAAGCTTCGTCTCCATCCTACCGACAGAGAAACACTGCCGTCTTCATCTAAGATATAAATGGACTGAGGCTAAATTAGAGCAATTTGCATCTAATGTGAACCATTAAGGAAATTTCAACATTTTCAAGTCGGACTTTTTCTCTTTGTCCTAGCTGGAATAAAATCAGCAACAGAGCAGTAATGTGCAAGTAATGTGTTTGACAAATGGGCTTCATTATTCAGGAGGAACACATAATAAAGAGGCACAGAAGTCTTGCGGTAGTGGTGGCGCAAAACGTGCTCGGAACAAAATTGACTTGACCGGTAATTTTATGTGGCTCTCAAAAGATGTTGATGTTTAAAATGAATGGAATAGTAGAGAGGCAGTATGGACGGAGGTTACGGCGGCAGAGAGAGAGAAAAAAAATGGCTCATGCCACTCCAAAAGGCAAAAGAAAACAGGGAACTGAGATCATCAGGAAACAAGTAGACAGTAGAGAATTTTTTTTTTTGAACAATGTTTTTTATTAATTTTCAGTATTACGCAGAACACATATCACACAGAGATGCAGGCAAACCTCGCTGCATACACATACATACACAAACATACATAACCACGTAAAAAATAATAGTAATAATAATAAATCAAATTTTAGAAAAAAAAAAAAAAAATGTCACACCCACTAGCCCCACGAGTAAATATAATCTATTGTTGCTTGAGAAAGTCCATTAATGGTGTCCAAACTTCTTCAAATTCTTGTGCTTTACCCCTGATTACATAGGTTAGCTTTTCCAAGGTAACATACATTGCCATCTCTTTTATCCAAGATTGTGTAGAAGATACTTCAGTCCGTCTCCAAGACAAAGCAATCATCCTCCTGGCCTGTAAGAGGCCAAAATTAATCAGAGTCTTATACTTAGAGTTAACAGAGAAGCCATCTGGATATATCCCTAAAATACAAAGTTTTGCTATGCAGGGTACCTGAATACCTGTGATTTTACTTAGATTGTGGACAACCATTTTCCAAAAAGTTGCCAGTTTAGGACATTCCCATACACAATGAATCAATGTGCCTTTCTCAGTCAAACATTTCACACATGTATCTGGAGTGCCAGGGGACCATTTATTGAGTTTCTCAGGGGTTATGTATGTCCTCATTAACCACTTATGTTGTAGCAGTTTCATGTGAGTATTAATGGTTTGTGTTTGAGCTTGCATACAAGCTGTCGCCCACTCAGCTTCTTCAATATCTTCCTTAATATCCAAACTCCATGCCCTCCTTCTGTCATGACTTGATTCCTCATCGTGTGAGACGAGTACTGTATATAATATAGAGATTTGGCGTTTCCTATTCATATGTTTTAACACAACATCCTCAAGGCAGGATAGTGGCGGTTCTTGTGTATCCTGATAGCACTTTGATGAGATGAAGTGCTTCAATTGCAGATATTTAAAAAAGTGTTTTTTTGGACTTGAATATTTCAAACAGAGGTTGTTAAATGTTAATAACATGCCATGATCGTACAAGTCTCCAATTTTTTGCACCCCCCTATCAGCCCAGACCTGAAAACCACCATCTGCCCGGCCAGGAGTGAACTGCTCATTACCCCAAATAGGTGAAAATCGAGAGATGGGAGGTGTATCACCAATATGTCTATGAGCTTTAAACCATATATCAATAGAGTTTTTAAGGAAGGGATTTGTTGTTTTTTTCTTTAAAGTTTTTAAATCTGCTGAATACAAATATAAGCTTAGTGGTAGCTTAGATATTGATGCCTGTTCAGACAGTAGAGAATTATTAAATTATCTTTTAAGATATCCAGCTGTGTTTGTCAAGCTACATAAGGGGGGCCCACATCTTCAGTCAAAGTGATCCACCTACACATAAACACACACACACACACGTATACAGTATGTTGCTGCACAGCACCTTTACAAAACCAGCGCTGTCCCTTTAAGATAGGCTGTAGTATCAAGTTGTTGTTACTGATGTTGTGCCGCTGAACTGTCAACCGTTGGGCAAGAAGGCAAGTAAGCGCATTCACAGAAACATCGACCAATTCCTTGAGCTCCTTCATCTACAGAAAACTGCATTCAGAGAGAAAGTTCAACCATCTTGAACAGAATTACATTGTCATCCACTTTCACTGCAGGAGTCCATTTTTATCAGTTGTTCACCACAGTATGGGATTTTTAATACCCACTTGGCGGGTCAACTATGGCGGAGGAATGTAAAGGCGCAGTAAATACGAGCCCGATATCAATTTGCTTAGCTGAAAATGCTGTTTGCTTTAGAGAAAGAGCGAGAGAAAGAGGGATGCAGGAGGAAAGAGAGCGCGAGAGAGGGTGAAACATCTAGTTAAAGCTGAACATAAGTCCTTCTTAACATTTCAGAGACATTTGCAGTCCAGATTCAATCTTAAGCACAACAATCAATTCGCGGACCACGCAGAGAATATCAAACATGTTTGATATTTGCAGCCACCTACAGGGTCCTGAACCCGCCATGTGTTGTTTGAAGCGTTACAGAGACTGCAGATAGCCTAGCGCCTATATGGCTAATAGAGGCTGGCATCCATCCATTGTTGCTCTGATTGATACATTCTGTATGGCTGTGGGTCCAACGAGATAAGAAGCTCTGATGTCGGCAGGATATATCAAATCAGTTGTGTTTTACACAGTAAGAATAACAAAAATCTAAGAAAAAAGAAAAACAAGCAATTTAATTAAGCTTACTGTACTTTCTGTTCTGAAAGCCAGCTAAGGTCAGAGCAGGGCTTTTGCTTATTTTCAACATGAATTTCATAAGAATACAAGAATAGCTTTGTCAACTGCAACTTGTTCTCAGTACTGATAAAACGTGTTTGTTACCTCTTCAAATGCAGTAAGATCAGCAGTGTCAGGGAACTTGTGTTTACCAGAAAAGGCTTGGGTTTTTCATTGACGACCGGTTACCTTTGAAGGCAATATGTCTCAAAAAGATGAAGATTTAATTACAGTAATAACAAGTGTTTTTCTTGGTGGAGTCTACCGTTGGTGATGTGTTGTACATGGACTGCTCCCTGTCTTCATATGCTGGATAGCTTGTATCCTGAGGCTCTGAGATGCATCACAAACTGTGGATCTCTTAATCACCATTGGGTCTTATAGTCAAGGGTGTACTGGTATGCATTATGTACATGGCACTTCAGGCTTTGCTATGTTTTTATTCACAAATCCATTTTTGGCATGATTCCTGCTTATTTATCTTCTTTGTTAAGCTTGAAAAGTGGAAGTTTCAGTCTCCGCTCTGAGGCTATACTACAATGTGTGGGTTCCTAAGGTATAAACTAAATTGGGAAAGACGGCTTTTGGATTTTCTGCTCCTGGTGCATTGAAAAAAAAACTACAGTCCAGACTGCAGACCATTACAAAGTGTTTGGTCCTCGCGTCATCATGAGCTGAGAGGGTTTTCTGCAACAACATGGATACGTAAAAATAACTTGTATTTTTTTGGCCTGTTTAAATAACTTATTGATATCTATTTCCAGTTTTTGTGTGACACCAAAGAAGAAAGGAAACCCATTAAGGCAGCCACAACGTAACTGCAAGTGACAAAGCTGTAACATCTGCCAAGTTTCTGAGTTTATGATGTCAACAGCACAGCAACTTGTTGCCAGGTTTCCAAGTTGCTACGACTCATGTGGTGTTATCCCTAGTCAGTTATGATGTTCTCTCTGGAACCAACATTTTTGCAGGCATCATTAGGTACATTAATGTTTCTTGATTAACATATGTGCTCTGCTGTTGTACTGTGAATCTCCTTCGCTGCTTTCTGACTGGAGTCAGCCATGTGTTCTGCAGGGGCTTTCTGCTTTCACGACAGCCCCAACACACCACAGTCATGGGTCAAATGCACCATACTTCGGTATAACCTAGAGTGTTTATGCGCTAAAGGTCAACAGACTTAAAACGAGCAGTCGTTGCATCTGATGCTCATTTTCCCTCCAAGCATCCACAGTTGTTTTGCCCAATTTCTGAAGAGTCATTGATTAAGGTGTAGTTGCTGCTCTCACTGGTTACCACAGGTCATGTCTAATCAACTGGGAGCGAAGCGTTGTAAACTGTAACCCTAACTGAGGCCAAAACCTTATTCGGAAGAGGCAAAAATAAACCTTTAAACCTCCTTTTTATCACAACTTAAAGTTGCCTGGAGTTAGGCGAGCAGAGGCAGATGTGAAAAGAACAGACCACAGAAACATCATCATGGGCAGCAGCAGGGGCAGGATTGAGTGGATGCACATTGTAACCTGAGGCGTCGTAAGGAATAAGACCGTAACAGTTGGGCACACACACACCTCTTGAGAACCCGCATCCCATTACATGTAGGGAAAAGACGTGAGCTTGTCATGCTGAATAGATAAAGCGGGAAGTTGCTTGCATGCCATTTTCTAAAGTGCTTGTAGGAATAAGAGCGCAGACTTAAGTGGCAAGATTAAAGGAAATCCAAATCTAGTGTAAGATTTTCTTTCTTGAATAGTGTGGTGCAGATTCTGGCATTAAGCACTCATTTCTAGTCTCAGTGGTAAAAAGGTTAGATAAGGTGTGCTTTCACAGATGTCTTCTGTTGACAGTATCTAAGGTTGCTTTAGGGCTAATCTAATCGCTGGGGAAAGTGCTGAGCATTAGCTTAGAGAACCATTTGCTATGCATTCTTTTTTTAAAAAAACTGCATTGATGTCTCAGATTAACTTCTATAGTATTTAGAAAAAAAATGTACAACAAAATGGTATTCACTGTTGACTACAGATGAATGTCTGTTGATGTTTGCTGCTTTTTGGGCTTTTATTGTGAATCACATTTTACTGTCTTCTCTTGAATGGAGAGATACAAATAGAACCAAGTTCTTTATTCATGTTTGCATAATGCAGTTGTTTTTATAAATAATTTGTTGCTCTTTTATATCATTTAAACTTCTCCGATTAGCCGCCCACAAAAATTTTATGCAATAAAGTTGGTCTGGGTTCTGACCATTGAGAGGTGATTTGCTCCAGCAAAGATCTGCCAGGACAGTCAAATCATTTAGTGGTGCTTTATGCAGTGATGGACAATAAAATGAGTCCAAAATAGTCTGAAATCATCTGAGCACCATGGAGCTGAATTTGATGGTATTTTTAGGCAGTATTTAGTATTTTTTATTTTATTTTTTGAGATCTTAACTCAGCCTGAAAACTGGAAACAAAGTGAAGTTAAAGTGGCTTTATACCATGGACTGTATAAATATATGTATTACATATTATTTAGTTTATGCCATAAGCCATTTCTTGCCATTGATGGAGGGGGTGGAGCTTATGACCTATACTGCAGACAGCCACCAGGGGGAGCTCTATTTGCTTTGACTTCACTTTTTAGGAACTGTTCCACTGTCCATCTTTATGCTGTCTATGCTATACCAGGTGAATGTACCTTCATATTAACTTTGATTTTACTTGCCTTGTCTAGGAGTCAAACAGCAAAGCAAAAAATGTGCTTCTAGCGATGTTATGACCTGAATGCATTTCTTATGGAGCACAACCCTCCGCGTGATGGGGTTGCTGGTCACAGGTATTATGGGTCTCTGCACAGACACAGACTGGCACCACGCCTGCAATCTCACTGTGACAAGTCTGCTGGATGCCAGGCACAGAACCTGCACCAAGCTTTTGTTAGCCAAAAAAAAAAAATACCCACACCACAAAATAAAATAAAACCAAATAAAATAATGGTTCCTTCTCCATTTCTACATAGATACAAGGACCACACCGTCTTTAATCAGTGACACCGGGATGTGAAGTGTTGAGAAAGAAATTATTCAGAGAGATGCATTTTTCTGTATTTTTAATCCACTAAGTGGCAAAATCTCCATGTTGAAGGGAAGAGTAAATGGAGAACGTCACATCAGTTCTTAGTTATACATACTTTTAAAACAAGGACATTTGTTGTTGTTTTTTTCCACTTTTTATTAGTGTGTGTAACACAGTATGCACAAGGCGGTAACTGAGACTTTCAATCACTTGCGTGCATTGAGAGGTGAGCATCTCGGCTCGTAAATTATCCTCCCAAACGTTCCAAGCTCACATTAATAACACTACCGCAAACTGTGGATTCGGCTTAACAAGAGTGCACTTTGTGTTGTCTCTGTGTAATCTAAAGCGTGTGTCAGAGTTTCCACGGACGTGAGAGCTGCTGCACTGACACTTTATGTCTGTGGGATGTCGATGTATTGACTTTGCTAACCCAGATACCGGAGTAATGCTCCATTAAACTAATTGTTTCAGAAGTGGTGGGAACCCTCAGAGGACATGCCACACCAATTAAAAATGCATACACACACACACACACACACACGGGTACTCACCTACATACAAGTAAAAAGCCGATGAGTACTATGTCGCATGTGATTTTTATTTTTTATTTTTTTTTTAACTGTGGTTGAAGCGATATGTCAGCAGATGTGTTGCTATTGATCCCTTCTGTTAACCTTTACCACTCAGCCACCCATCCTCCCACATCGCTCCATCTAAATCTCATACACTAGAGCAGAAAAAAGTGGTTCAAAGGGTGCACTCATACATTATGGGACTACATGCATGAGTGAAAATTAGTAACAAGTTGAGCGTCAGTGCAAACTAGTGTTAAAATCCATAATGGAACTTGTAACTGCAGTCTAACTCTCTCTCCTCCTCTGGACACATGTACGGGTTGCAATTTGGTGCAATTTTCTTGTGTCTAACCTTGTTGCTGTCATACCTGTAATCACAGTAAAAAAACACTCCAGTTATCATTACGTCTGCCATCACATTAAAAGTTCCAGGAGACAACCTGAGCCAGTGACTATGTGTTGCATGTGAATAGTGAAATTATGGGGAAAAAACTGCGCTGGAAGGCGAGGTTGTTTAGAAACATCAGGAAGAGAATATATGATTTAACCTTCATGCAACACTTGTTTTAAGACTGAACAGATTTTTATGCTTCTTTGGTTATTAAGCACATGGTTCATTGGATTTTAAAGTGTCACAAGTGAAGGACACAAAATAAATCACTTAATTGGAATCTATATTTATTTTTTATAGGTTACAGATAGTAGGGTGATTTTGCGCCTATCCTGTTTTGGTCCATTTAGCTACCGTCAATTGAACGCAGTTAACCAGAAAAAGATGGTCCACTTACATTTATACTGGATATTAGCATATCCCATAAACAAAATCGGTGGCAAATAGAGTGAATATTATTGATGCACTCTAGGGCCTTTGTATGTTTAACAGTGTTTGTGGTAGTCAATGCCGAATGGTAGCCATCTGGGGGCGTCCTTTCTAATTTCCTTGTCCTGATGGTGTGCCCCCGCCTGCAGTGATTTTAACAGGAATTCAGAAGTTAACCTGGCATACGTATCTGCTGGTTGGTGAACTGTGAAGAGAGCCACAGTATCTCCTAAGAGAACTGCTGGATGAATATATCCAGATAAACCAACACAATATGCTAGATATGTTTGGTAAGCTTATAATTAAAAAGCCATGGAAACTTTTAATGTTTTCGCCAGTTTCAGAAACAGTGATGAGTGAACACATATCGGCATTTAAACCAACACTCATCTACTGGCTACAGTCAATCACATTTTCTTTGTAGAACATTTTTCATACAAGTAGAAAGTCCTTCTACACCATAACCACCATAACACCACCACAACCACCCCGACAAATAAACTGTATATACAATGAATGCTATTAAGCAGACAAATGTAGGTCTTGAGTTTGATTTAAAAAAAAATATATATATATATTTTCTGCTGCCCCTTAGGATGATTCCGGTCTTGGGGGATTGAGATGAGACTTGAGGGTCCTTGAAGTTTCACATGATAAAATAAAAATAATAAACAACAGTTGAAGATCATTATGTAAGCCAGTAAAAATATCTTAAACTCAATTCTAAAACAGAGACTGTAGTACAGACTAGTAGCTTAGTAGTAATGTGTGCTCATCTTCTGGTTTTAGTCTAAAATAGCAGAGCATTAGGTCTAGAAGCTACAGAGACACATTTTTATTTATTTATTTGTGAAATGTTTTGCCTGGAACCACTCTGTTGAGAACTGATTATGCTCTGGCAAAGATCTGCCGTTCCAAACAAATCGTTTGAAAAGCCTTGTTGCTGTGATACACGTCACCTAATTGCTCTGATTGTAAGACTTTACAATTGCATGCAGAAGTATTTATTTTTCTGAATGCATGGAAACATGCCCCATAATGACATTTAGATGGTGTGGCTTTTCTGTGTGGAGTTTGCATGTTCTCCCTGTGTCTGCGTGCGTTCTCTCTGGGTACTCTAGCTTCTTACTACTGTCCAAAGACATGCTCGTCAGGTTCAATGTTAATTCTAATTTGGCAATAGGTGTGCATGCGAGGGTGAATGGTCATCTGTCTCTCTGTGTTAACCCTGTGATAGACAGAAAATTACAGAACATGAATGAATGAGACGGCTGGGGTAGGCTCCAGCAGACCCCCACAACCTTAACAGTAGTGGTGTAGAAAATGAGTGAAATGAATGAGTGACCAAAGAAGATGCCAAATGCACTTCTTTTCCTAGTCTCAGGCCACTTCATAACCAGCTGTGAAAACAACCTACAACAACACACCAAGTTCCATCTTGCGAATTAAGTAAAATGCATGCAGTTGATAGTGCCTTTAAGACAAATGATAAAATGTGTTAATTTTGAACTGATACAGCAATTATCTTTGCTCAAGGTTGTGTTCAGCTCCACATAGTTGGCTGCTTTGCATATTTGCCGGAACTATAGTATAGGCTTGAGATACTGTATCATAAGCTGAGTGCATGAAGTGCACTATAATCCAATCAGGACCCAGCCCTTGACTTTATGTAACACGTAGTCTCAACCAAGCTGCCCATTGGCATACTAATACTGTTAATGCTGATAATACACAGAGTTATTAAGTACACTGCCTGGCAAAGCCTCCACCTGGATTTAACTCAGCAAATAAGGACCAGCCTTCTATTGAATAATTGGGTGATTATCTTTCAGCTGACAACAAGTTATTTAACCCCAACTGATGCAATGAGTAGCTTCTCATTTCTTAAACAGCCATGTCTAAAGACACATCCTGTGGTCATGGAAAAGATGTTAGTCTGTTTGAGATGAGTCAGATCATTGGCATGTGTCAAGCAGAGAAAACATCTAAGGAGATTGTAGAAACTATTAAAACTGGGTTAAGAATTGTCCAATGCATTATTAAAAACTGGAAGGAAGGACAGTGGGCATCCTGTCAATCATCTTTGAGGTAGAAATGTCTTAGTCTTCGTTTTCTTTACCCTGTCCCAGAGTGACTGGAGCATCAGGGTGCAAAGAGAAGCAGATGAAAGTGATGCACCCATCACGCCTGGTGTCTACTGTACAAGCCTGTGGGGGCAGTGCTATGATCTGGGGTTGCTGCAGTTGCTCAGGTCTAGGTCAGGAAAAATGTATGCAACACTGGATGGGCGGAAATCTTGTGACATTTATTTATTTATTTTTTGGCCAGGCAGCACACTTGGTCTTTCCATTAAATATTTAGTGAATGCATGGAACATTGTTTGATACTCTGACATGCGTTTACACTTTTTAGCAGACATATCACTTGGCAGTCTAAGTACGTGTAAGGAGCCATTGTATAAAAAGCCCCGTACCCTTGACAATGTTCTGTGCTCGTCGTTATGAGTGCTTTGGTGGTGCATCTGTCTTATACTACTAATCTCAGTTAACAGTGACTAACAGACCCTCAAGGGTTATTATCCCTTTTAGTTATGCACATATTGTACAAAAAGCATACACCATATTCAGTTTAAAGAACCACATTACAAATTCCAATAGGATTCATATATTTTGTAGCACATCAATATGCATGATTATTTTATGAAGTGGGATAGTAGGTGGATGCTTAATATACATCTTTAGCGTTATGTGCTCAGAGTCTGAAAGCTCAGGTAGCTTTGTCCTTCTGGAGAGGATCACTATAATGGACCAGGCCTTCAGAGAGCATTCATTTGTTTCACCACTGAAAAAGGAACATTCATCTGCAGCACTGACTGCTCACTTGAGACAGACTTGAGGCTCAGGAACATTAGCCGCTATGTTTTATTAAAAATATGAATCAGTTTTAAACTGGACATCGCTCTGAGTACTTTCCTGAAGAACAAAGAAACTCCAGGATTTCGATGTCCTCCTCTGCGCTAGCTTTAGAAGATGTTTGGTCACAATCACAAATAACTGTGCATCTGAGGAACAACAATTCTGTAGGCTGTATACGTCAGGCTGAATCAGTTAACAGTGGCATGTTTGATGGGGGTCAGCACTCACACCAACACTTTGGCTGAAGACATTAACTCTAAGCTTGAAGTGTTGCTTGCCTGATGGGGAACGGGGTTCTCCTCAGGGTTCTGTTCTTGCACAGCAAGGGCCGAAACTATCCCAATGTGAATTCACCCATGCTTGAAGAACAAAACAGTTGTGGTAATGGTTTACTGTGGGCTCAAACTGAAGATCACAGAAAGATAATGCCCCATATTCTGCAGGGCCAAAACAAATGAGTATCTGCAATGTGTGATAATGAACGGCGTGACAAATCAAGCATGGAGAGAATCGCTAGGCCGAAAAATTCCATTTCGTATAGAATTGCATGTGTTTATTATTGCTAGTATTGTTAATGATAACCTAACATGTGTAGTTTTCATTTCTTCTGTAGCAGCTGATGACTAAGGAAACACTTGACTGACATTTCTGTTTATTTTTTTTATATCGACCCCATTCGATTGGTGAGATTTGAGACTGGAAAGGTTAAAGTGACCACAGTGCTTCCTGTGGAGGTTAAATACAGCAGACATGCATGATGGGGTGCTTTTATTCTGCCACAGCTACAGTTTCCACTTGGTAAAATTAAGCGTTACTGCTGCGGCCTGGTGAAGCAATTACAAGACCCCTTCTGGCTTTATTGAGGAGCGGCGCTGCTAGCTAAATGGTTTTCTATAGGAATCCCGGAGGAAATAATCATTAAGAAATAGCACTCAATCTATCTGTGATGCAGTGGGAGTTATACTCTCCGTGTGTGTGTGTGTGTGTGTGTTATACATACCCACCAAGGCCCAGGAGACTGTAGTACATCTGTTACAGTTGAAGGGACTCCTTAAACACATAATATAAGCTGCTAATACGTTCCTGTAATGAAGGCAGGTTGCTGCTGATGATGTTGGAATGGGGGAAAAAATAAGTCTTCAATCACGTCTTTCCTTTCACTGTTGGCCAAGAATGTCTCTGTCTTTTGGAAAAAAAAATAAAAAAGATGAGAGGGAATATGGGATTCTTCTGTCCCAGAAGGAAGCTCTGATGAATCTTAAATAGATTAGTCCACCCCGTAAAAGTTGCTTCTTTTATTGATTCACCAAAATGCTTATCTCAGAAATTCAAATTCATTTGCTTGTAGCTAACTCCATTCAATTTGCATGGTTATTATACGGTTCAAACAGAAACATATGCTCCCCCGAGAAATTCCCGCGTCTTATTTATTTATTTCGAAAATGGTCCAAGGTTGTAATTTTTCCTCTCTGCTCAACATCCGAGGTGCTCTGGATAAAGCACAAGTGACACATGTGTCAACGTTTTCCGCCTGCTAGAGAGATGAGACGGTTGCCTTGCAATTGGCCTTGATTAAGCAACACCACCAGAAGCAATACAGTTGCAATGAGGGACATATTTCTGTGATGACAGGGTCATAACATTCCTGCCCTTTAAATGCACATTCCCCATGGTAATGGAGTAAAAGCACAATGCTTGCCCCTGGTGACAGGCACCGCTCGCACAGAAATAAAACAAATAGAAGACGCTGCCCACACATGTACTAGAATTGTGCCCTATTCTTTTTTAAACTATGTTCTGGGACCTCGAATATTTCCTGGTCTTACCTCTGCTAGAGCTCTTGCATGACACCAGTGGCAATGAATAATGAGACTGCATAGGACCCAAGGGAGGGGATTACATTTTTCATTTTGGTCTGGAAAAGAAAAAAAAAAGTTTTAGGACCTCTGAATTATGCAACACATCCTACACTGTTTATCAAAAGCCTTCAGATATAAAGGTTATTTTAGAGGATGGAGTGTAGAAGATCACATCAAATCTTTTTTATTTAATCATAAAAGAACTAGGAGGAGTACACCAAATGCCATCAGGCATTCAGGAGCACGATGAAAGGAACAGCCTTTGGTCTGTCCGCATGAAACTAGAACAAAGCAAATTAGAGATGCTTTCACAAAATACCAGTGTAATGAAAGTGGGATGTTACACTTGCCAGTGGTTGACTAGCCCGGCCCCACAAGCTTAGCAAAAGTATATCAGACATTGTTCAAACCCAAAACTATTTGATGTACAAAAAGAGAATAAAGTAAAGGAATTTTGTCTATGTCCTGGCTTTAAAGGAAGAATAGATAAAATTAATAAGCAATATGCAGTCTGTGATTTTTTTGACTTATCAGTGATTAGATTAACCAAGACAACTGTCAGATCGAAGCTTATGACAGTACACTGACACAGTAGGGCTAACGTGTACACAAACATACACTGACCCCTTGGGAAATTATCTGAAATCTTCATTCACCAAAAAAAAAAAAAAAAAAGACAGCCCAGAGCCTATACAGACCAAAAAAGACACAGCGCTGACCAGACTAACAAGCACATGCCTTGCACCAACGTAGACATCCTGCACAGGTTACACCGCAGATGTCCCACAAAGGCATAAACCCCGTTTCACACTCCCAGACACCACCTGGCTTGGAAAACAATCCTCTCATATAACAGTCCCACTTAAAGCCATGTTTCTTTGGTCCAAACACATCCTTTCCCAGCAGATTGATAAACCTTTTGAAGCCTGCTAATATGCAGGTAGAGATCGCTGCAGTGGAGACTGCTGGATGAGCTGGTACATAAACCCACGAGGCTCTCACAAAGTGCACAGCTGTCAGTTTCGTGATTGAGAGTCACACTGGCATTAATTTGGGTATTTCCACCACTTTGATGTTAATGTCAGCTCTGGGACACCTCTTTTTGTCTATTCAGACCACATCCGCTTGTATTTTTGCACTCCATAGAAAATTCTAAGCTGCATTTAATGAGACGGTCTTTGTTCATGCAGTCTAATCAGCTAGGGCAGTCAGATAGCGTCAGTGTCAACACTCCCTGCCCCTGCCCTTCATGTGTGCTTTATATACTTATACTTTTATTTCCTCCCGGTTTCAATTTTCCCTTGCCTTACAAAGAGTTTGATGAGAAAATCTGTATCACTTGTGAATTCAGTTTAGCAAAAGCCAGAATATTCCTTTGAAAGAGGTGAGATACTTGGAGGGGACAGGAAATGGGTGAGCCAGATGCTTAAAGTCACGTGACTGAACTGAAACGTGGAATGACACCCATGTTGGATTAATCAGCACGTTTTAATATCATATTTCATTTAGTTAGAGACAGTAACTTGTCAAATAACACGCCAAAACCACAGAATGACTGGTGATAGCTAGATGTTTTATTCATACACTGGGAAACATACTTGCTGAATTTCTGATATGACCAAAGTATGAAAACAACAACTATCAGATGATGTTCTAAAAGTTTAAAGAAACAGAAGACACAGAAGGCAGGGTTTTGCAGAAGAGATGCTGATGTAACAAGGCCAGAAGGAGACCTGACAAAGTGCTCAATCACTGCTGTTAATGAGATCCTTTAAATTTCCAACATCCTTTCCTTCCAGTGGTCCTAGCACTAAAATTTCATTTAGGCAGTCAGAGGGAATCTACAGCCCCAGAACTCTTCCGACTCGTGATGTTATCTTAGTTAAACTGACATGTAATTTCACATAACAAGTGCAGCCTTAAAGACATGGCTAATGGAATTAAATGGAGTATGTACTTTTAATTACTTTGCAAGGTTATGTGAATAAAGTTCTGATCTGATTCACCCACTCCCCCATACTTGCTTCGTGGTGCTCTTTAATGCCATAAGTGAGAGCTTATGTAATTTAATGACACGGCACAGCTCCACATTGTTATTATATGTTATTAACCTTCTCCTGATTGAGCATCGTTTCATAGGTCAAGCAAAGAAACTTCGGTATGATTAAACTCTGGCCGAGCAGCTGTGTGGGAGAGCGCTGAATGAGCATAAACATGACAGTTTCAGAACGAACACTCTCGCCTCTATGGCTGCCAGACGGCCCGTGGTTCTCCACCTGCCTGCTCACCATTTATTGAAGATGAATGAGCTCTGGGCGGCCATTACTTACCTTGTGAAATGGGCTTAAAAGGGATGGCATAGCCCTTGTCAGTGCAAATGTGACCAAACACCATAAAGCCAGGCTCGTTTAAAAAGAGATCCATTATATGTACAAAGATGGGAACCCATAATGCACTTTTGATCCAGCAGTAAATAAAGAACTCCTTCCCAGCATGCACTAGAGCATTTAAAAATGAATGATCAAGGCTAACGAAGTTAAAACTAAATCAATGAAATACTAATACATAAATATTATACTCAAAAGAAACTGAAACATTAACACAGCCTTGTTACGGTTAATGGGAGTCCCATTGGGTCTGTGGCTAATTGATCATTAAAGTTTATGTTCCAAGGGGATTACAAATTATTTGGGCACATGGCTGTCTACTGGCTTTCTCATTTTATGACAATTTGTTTATCAGTTACCAAGACGTTTTACTTCAAGCTAAGCAATTTTAAATGGACTTCTAAGAAAAGTCCGTTGTGGGGATGGTTCATTTCTGCACAGATCTTCACGGTGTAATGGATACGCTTCTGCGCTGTTAGCGTGTTTTCCGTTTGTAGTTAGCTGTCTGCTCAAGATCCTCTCCCACTAGTGGATTGTGTGATTTTACACAGAATAAATCATCATATCCTCACTCATTTCTACTTCTGTTGTACCAGTTATAAATTATTTCCACTCCTTTTAGCACTGCCCTTTTGCCCAGTCCTCTTGTGGGAGGTTATGTTTTCAGTCATAATCCTGTTCTATTATATATATTTTTTTTGGAGGCTTGAGATACAATGGTGATTTTTTTTTTTTTGGTTTGTTTTTTTGTTAAATAATTGAATGTTGTTGGTTTAAAAGCTATGGCGCATTGACCTAATTTCCCTCCAGTATTCCTGTATCTTCTCTATTAATGTGGGAGCTGGAGTGGGCAGCTACCTACATTGTGCAGTGATTGTTTAATATTGTCAGGTGTGTCTCAGGAGAAGGGGCATTCTTACAGTTGGGTATAGAGATACTTTGGTAAGATAAGATAACATTTACTTATCCTCCAGTGGGGCATAAATATTGTAACAGTAGTTCTGTGTAACTCTTTTATGTATGTACACTTCCAATCATCCAATAGTCATTAGCATATTTTAAATGAGTCCAGTCCAAGTGAATGCTGAAGACTAGAAGTGTCAAAAATATATAAAACCCCCAGAAACCTGTTTATCTTGTTCATGTTTGTGCTATTTGGTCTTTCAGTAAAAAGCTTCATATTTCCCTGTGAAATGTGGTGCAGAGACAGTAGCAGCAGGAAATGCAAGTAGTTCAGGTTAAGTGCAGCGCTTCAGTGAATATCCAACACTGGATAGTATATTTTATTATGACTCAGGTAGGATGAGTCTATTTGAACCCCATCCTTTTCAAAGAACACAAATCCATTTAAGCCCAATGAACCGAGGTAAAGTCACGTTTCCTAGAACCATGCAGATCCCACACACTCAGCCCCTGATTTTTATTCAAATCAGACGTTGGGTGCATGTCTCCAGTGTTTGGCCACAGCACTCCGAAGTCACTGATCTCCATAAAAATGCTGGTAAGGTTATGGAGCACTGACACGGTATGTGAGCTGCAATTATAATCTGTCCACCTGTGTTTCCAGGTTAGTGTTTGTCTGTGTGGGACAGAGAGGTTTGACATGTGGGACCATATATCACTGGGCTCATTCTGACTCTGTGGTTCACCCATTAGTCCACATATGGCCTGTCTGGCAGCGCTCTGATAGGGTGTAAATGCTTAAGCCATCTCAATTAACAGCCAACTGCTCCTTTAGAGCATTCATTGACATGAACCAACATAACCAGTCTGGAGTACTAGCTATTCTAGTAGCCCCATCAGTGGCAGCATTTGCACAGATTGTGCTACTAGCTTAATGCATTTGATTATGACCAAGGCTTTGGCAGCCTTTTGTCATAGCTGCCTTTAAAATATTTGTGTATGTGTAACATCCTCCTCTGCTTTGGGTTGTCTGTTCTGTCTGTTACACTACTAGGAAGCCTCTGGTGGCTGTTAGTGACCTATCCAGCTGTAAATGGCCAGCTGTTTGTTTATCTATGGATTTCCGTTTAAATGTGACTGGCCCAAATTTATGGCTAATTCTACTCAGTAATGGTTGCTATTGTCAACTTAACAGTATTGGCAGAACCTACTGCCCCGCTGATAAATGGACGCTAGTGGTCAACGCTGTGGCAGCCGTCGCTTGTCACACATACCAGCATCCAAGCCAGTGCAAGCTGAAATATTATCAGAGTAAAGCCATTACTGAGGCGTTTACAGAGATCTATATTAATAGGAATTTGATGCAGCTCCAAAATCCATCAACCTCTAATTAACCTTCACACTGACATGAAATGGGCCATTATCCATCAGCACTGCAAAAACAAAAGCATATAATTGCATAAAACCAATCAGTGAATTCATCAATATAATGTTATACTACAGGGCAGCCTCAATACTCAATATGTATATTCCTGCACGCAGCTGCTATGTACAACTATTTTCCGCGTATTCGCTCACTCAAATAGATGTTTATCTGTAAAAGCTGCCATAAGCTCTTTAATGGATGCGTTTGTTTGCCAGTGTGGCTTCTAATAGGAATCAGCCTGTCCCTGATAATGCGTGTCAGTCCCGCTATTGTCATATTGTGGCTAGTTAGCGTTTTGGCCAAAGCCGTTTTGTCAGTATAATAGTGGGAATAATCATTACAGCCACATTTAGACCAGTGCTAATTGTGTGGCCGACCTTTTAGCCTACGTGGCCAGACTGGAAAGCATCTGATGGTCCATAAGAGGCCCTATGCTCAATCAGTTATCTTCCAGCTGTTTATATATGTAAAGATGTATTCATTTATTTATTTATGTTCAGCAGCCATGGCCATGTCTGCTAAGAGCTTGTTAACATTGTTTGTGAGCCCAGTGTCTCAGGCAGCACTGATTATATTTAGCATCAGCTTGGGGGGGTTTAGTAATTAGCAGCTATGATACCACTGTGTATGTCATGGCATTTGAGTTGTGCTGTATTATTTCTCCTCCATAAGCCCGTGTAGGTTGACAGAAGTGCAGGAATTTGCCCCTCAGTTATCCAGGCTCTTTTGAGGGCACTGAGACAACTTCAAGGCGGCTGCAGCGAGCGTGCTAGCATGCATTTCAAAAAGAGCTTTGGTGTGGCATAAAAACAATATTTCTACTTAGGTTGTGAAAATACACAAAACTTGGACTTTTTTGAAGTTGCATTAGAATGTCTTTGACTACGTGAATCATACGCTATATATATCTAAAGGTGGAACAGGCGTCATCACGTCCTCCCACTGGACAAATGTGAAGCCAAATAAATGTGAGCGAGCGGTGGAGGAGTGTTATTGATGTCCAGCTGACCGTCGCAACTCTGCAGAGATGCTCATCTATATATATATATATATATATATATATATATATATATATATATATATATATATACATACACACAGTGTATGATGTGAATGCAGACACTCAGCCACATAGCATGTCTTGACATATGAAGCATTTAGGACAAAAGTCGCAAAGGTATCTATACGCGTGTGCCCTCTCTCCTTAACACTCCATTTTGGTCTTCACCAGCTCCTCAGAAGCATATCTTGCTCTTCTTCTGCTGCCAGTCTTCATTTTTGCTCTGCTATCTGGCTTCAACCGTCAACCGCTTGATTTGGCAGGTAATGCACAGCTGCTGTTAATGCTCCTGCATTCCATTATAAGAACCAAGCAATTTTACAACTTAGATGTCTATTGGGGACCAACATCCAACCAAATCAAAGAGCTGAATGATGCAGAGCTATGGACAGGCATGATTTCCCTAACATTTTTAGGAGATGTGTCATGAGTGAGCAGTGCATCATTACCATCACTGTAGGACACCAGACTATTCATGCACCGGGGGATATATATATATATATATACACACACACTTATATTGGCTTAAGTGTACATCCCAAACTTTACCTCAGGCATGCCTATATTGCTATAGGGTAGGATCTAATTTAAGTTTCCAATCCTCCACGGTCCTTTCAATTACCAGAATTTGCTTTCTGCTGCTGCTGACAGAATATCAGCTGAAGCCCAGCTGACTCTGTGTGGACCTATTTGGAAAGGATTAAACCAGCTAGCAACTAATAAAGGAGATGTTGCAGTGTGTATATAGGGACTTTATGTGTCAGCTTGACTCAGTAGTGAGCAGCTTGTGTAATTATCAGAGTCATAGATGGATGAAAATGAAGACGGCATGGGGAAAGATGTTTGCAGAGAGGGGGAGGAGACCTAATGAGGGAGGGAGAAAATGCTGTCGGAAGGAGGGAATAAAGGATGGATGACATAGATAGAAATGCAGAAGGTCCGGTAGTCTAATGTGCCATAACTGCAGTGATTTATGGAGAGTTGTACAGTTAAATGTTTTTAAAAATTACTTAGCCAAATGTATAGTTTAAAGCTTAGGAATTTTAGATCAGAGCATGCACATCTGTAGCTGCCATCTGCAGTCACCCTACTGGAAGGAAATCCTTGCAAAATAAACACATGGTGGAGTAATTCTATCACATCATGAAAGCAATGAAAGCTTTCTTGCTTTCTTTCTTGCTCTGTGAGAGGTATTCAACCAGGCTTTCAGAAATCTTCAGGAAATAGTAATTAGAGATACATTTTATAATTGGTAATACACCCTTCCCAAAAATGTCAGATATCATAACCATACATGTGGAAATTGCCACAAAAATTAAGCTCATTTTCAATGCATTATGCCTCAGGATGCATTAAGACCTTTGCACGATC
Source organism: Planiliza haematocheilus (assembly GCA_005024645.1). Lineage (NCBI taxonomy): Eukaryota > Metazoa > Chordata > Actinopteri > Mugiliformes > Mugilidae > Planiliza > Planiliza haematocheilus. The sequence continues at coordinate 13,735,403 of SRSE01000465.1, forward strand.
CTTTTTACACCACCATCGATGCATTTTACTTACGGAAATTAGATCTTTTATTCTTAATTCCACTTTTTCAGCAGGTAATCAGTACCTTGCAGCCGATTCCCTTTCCCGTTATTTATTGAACTAGTATCTGTCAATGGGGGGTTAATGAAGGACGCTGGAATCCTCAAATCACTAGCAGCGTCCTATCTGAAAAAAAAAAAAAATAAATCTTTTTCTAAAATTGCTGTAGCTTTGGGTTCTGACTCATAACAAAAGTGAAACTGTATGTGAATTTAATAGCTGAAGAAGTGCAGGGAAGGTGTTAGATTTGATTTATCCCATTTTCCAGCCACTTGAAAGTTTCTGAAATCAGAGCAGTATCAGATTTCAATTAGCCATCTTTGTTGGATATGACCAGTAGTTGCACTGTTGGTCATAAAACTTGCCTCTGTTGTTTGTCACAGTTAGTACGACTACCACTCTATCCAAAAGAAAACTGACAACGAGGTCTTGTAGAGTTTCTTGAAGACCTTTCCCCACTCATCCCAGTGGTTTCTTCAGTTTTACATGACTTTTTTTCCTGATACTGTTGCACTGAAGCTACAATCAACCTTTCACCCACTTAAGCTCCAAAATCAACCTTTTTTTTTTTTGAGATGTTGAGTTACATAATGACACATCTCAAAGTAGAGAATTATGGAGAAATCAAGGCCAAATGTTGGCGCAGATTCAACTATTCTAGGTATAAAATGTAAAAGACAGTTTTTGCATTTTCTTACCTGCATACAGTAGTAGGCTGATTTATCAGTGGATTACTGAAGGTTGTTGCTGTTGTCTCAAAGAATGCTGACATCCTCTTGGAAATTGTGTAATTGTGTATTCCAGAGTTATTGCGTACTGGGTACTGTGTTGTGCAGCACACCAGAAAAATAAATAATAAAAAAAAAAAAAGCACAATCTCCACTTGTACGCATGAGTGGATTTTAGAGAGATTTGCACTAGGCGCTAAGCATTACAATGTATTACCCTCTGTTTTTTGTATGAGTCCTTCTGATAAAGGCATTTGGATATCACTTAGAACAACACTTAATGCAGAATTTGTAGTAAAAAAAAAATAGTTTACTGTGGTGTTAAGTACAGAGGTTATTTTCCATTTCATTGTTTGCTGCTTCATTCTTCCATCCATCATATAAAGTATACAATCAAAGCGCTGTGCCCCAATCTTTCTCACCCCTCACCCGTGAGGAAAAAAATAATAATTCTAGCTGGGTCTCCTTGTCACACAGGATATATTTCTGCAGAATCAGCACTTTAACTTTCCACACTTTTAATACTTTTTGCTGATAAGACCGCCCTAGTTTTACTTAAATAAGACGAGATATTCAATGCAGGACTTAAATAAATGATCTGGACAGATTCTGTGTCAAAACCTGGTTTTAGGTAACGGTGTTCATATACAGAAAGCTCATATTGGATTATCCTTTGTTTTAGAGCTGTTTTTCATTAAATTGCTTTAATTATCTTTCTTTGTGTTAAGTAATTAACATAAAAATTACAGTAATTTAACAAGAGGAGAACCCTGAGGCGGCTTTCGCTGGCCAGTAGCTTCAGTGATTTTCATTATCAAGATTTCTGATTATTTTCGTTAATAACAAACAAATTGTTCAGGGCGTAATATGTCAGCAGATAGAACACCACAGTCACAGAAAATAATCTTTTTTTTGTGATCATTTCAGCTAAAATGAGGGAAAATAATATATTTTTTGAACTGATAAAGCTGTCACAGAGCGTGGGGTCAGTAGAGGCCCAGCAGAAAATCTTAGCCCTGGGGCCTTTCCAGGATGTTAAGCTGGAGGTGGATTACCTTACTGTGTTAAAAGAAGCAATTTAAGCAAGGTGTTAGCCCTAGCAGCATTTGTGGCTACTTTAAAGGGTAATGTATAGCACTGCGGCATGGTGTAAGGGGTACATGGTAGATAGTATTAATACCTGTACCCTTTTTGTAATTATGCCACTGAAATCCAAATACTCTGCACTTCACACAATGGCAGGTGGAACTGACTCATGTTGGAGTTGAACAAAGAAACGCCGCTAAGTGTTGCAGCGACATTTCTGAGGAGGTGCACGTCAGGTCCAGCGTTGCCAGATATACGATAAGAGAGAGGTCCGGACTCTGAGGAAAAAAAGTACTAAAAGAAAAGAGTCTGGCAGCATGGACACGGTTCAGTTTCTCCTGTTGAGGCAGTTCTGCATGCGGTGTGTGGTTTCAGTGAGCGGTGGTTGTGCAAAGAGCTGCAAATGTAGGTGTGCGAATAAAGGTGAATAAAGTTGCAGTTGTTTCATTTAAATGTCCCAGCCTCTGTGTCTATACCTTTGGTCCCTGCAGTTCATTGCACATAGAATATTATTGTTTTTAAATGCACTGCCCTGTGTGATTATGTTTTAGTTGTCTGGGTCAAAATACGATCATTTTAAAGCGACAGTACGATATTTCTTCCTTCCCCATCTGGCAATACTGGTTACAGTGTAGGCTCCGTAGCTACGCGTAGTCAATGTGCTGCGGTACTGTAATTTCGCATTACACTCGTCAGTGGGTGGGGTATGTGAGGAGAGGTAAAATGACTTTCAGCAGAGCGTGGTGCTGACAGTCTGTTGTTTTCTTAATTATCAGCTGGTAAAGATGTTAACAGTGGTATTGATGGGCCTTAATTGACCATATGGCTGTTTGTTTGTCTGGCTGGAAACTGGCCAAAGAACGCGCTGGTAAGACATTCATACGCACACTAACATGGATGTGTTATGTACAGTACACAAAAACAGGAGCTCACACACAGGAAGCCAGCGCTGCATATCGTTTGTAGGGGTTCTAGTTTCCAACCACAGGCCATCAGAGTGTGTCTCCCCACATTATCAGCGTTATGCTGCACGCTGACATTATTGCTGGCTCTGCTGCTCTGTAATGCAGTTGTGATCGTGTGTGTGGGTTGTGTTTTGTGCACGGAGGGGTTTCTACCACCTGCTTGTTCCAAACCAGACTCATCCCGCAGGCGCTGTGAGCCAATTACATCTTTCACTTTTTCCCTTTTCAATCAGATGCCCTTTAATGCCCCCGTTGTTGTTCTCATTTAACTAATCCAGTCACACTTTTTAACTGTGGGTTTGTTTTTCATCCTTAATCATTCTTCTTTCCCCAGATCATTATCAGATTTTGTTAACAAGGAAGGGGGTTTGGTGGGCGGAGCCGAGACTTCCCAGTCATCTCAGCAAGTTTTTTAGAAGGCTTCATAAATTATACACAGCTACATGAAGGGGTTAGCTCTAGCATGGCGATCAACTCTTCCCTGCTTTAATCATGATTTTTTTTGTGGGGGGGGGGGGGGGCTGTCAACAAGCGGCTTTGAAAAGTCTACGCCGGCCCCAGAAATAAAAACATACTGGAATTAAAGACTAAGATCAATTGAAATAATAAATAATTTGATGCCGACAGATTGCAGAGGTCTGTAAAATAGACGCTGAGTGTCTCTGCTGGCCTTCAGTGAGTGGGAAGACTTGGAGAAATGTTGTTTTCTATCTAACCTTGCCAAGTTGATTTCAGAAGATTTAGTAAAATATTCTCCTCACACAGGCACATAATGTTACCGGCTTCAGCGTTCTAGATTATGAGACTTCTTTGAATAAATGTATAAGACTATAAGTCTTGTTTTTAATTATTCTCTTTTGACTTCTTGAGCGGCAGTACGTAGCTTATTTTAATAGCTTCATTGCATCCCAGACAAATAGCCTGCAAAATGTGAACACCGCGCTGGCATTTGTGCCGGGCAGTAAACATGTTGCTTTCCGCTGTGAGGTTGGGCATTTTAAACATGTGGCTCCGTTGGAACTGACACACTTTTGCAGCCAGCCTCGAATGGACATTAGAGGAACAGTTGTTTTTGGAACTAGTTTCATTTGTCAGGCCCGTTCATGTGCTGGGTACACACAGAGAAATCAGTGTACCACGTGTGTTGGGCTTGCATGGGCAGGTCAACTGACACCCACCTCCAGTGATCGGCCTTCAGACCTTGCATTGATCATAGTGATGATAATGATTTCTGCGTATAAAAGACGTTTTTTTTTCTTTTGATCTAAATCATGTTGGAACAGTAGCACAAGATGTATCCACATGAGCCTGTGGAGGAAACGTGGACTGGAAACTGATTGTCAAATGGTTAGGGTGGGCTTTATATAGCGATAGACAAAAGAGTAACGACAACGTAGTCATACACACCACAAATTTGTTTACAGCACTGATTGTAGGACTATCACTTCTAAGAGAGTTTTTGCTTTCTCTTCATCTGTATGAATTGAAACACACCCCATAATGAAATCCAAATGGCACGCATATTCTCATATTCGCCAGGGTCAGAAGTCAATTTAAAATGCTTCATAGGCCTCACATTTCTGGTGAGAATCAGTCGTCTAATGTGAGGTAGAACAGGTGCTCCATTTTGCAAAAACATCTAAAAGTTTTCAAGGCTTCTGCTTGATTTTGGTCCAGTTCCATTTTCACAGACAGACGTCACAAAAATAAAATGATCTGAGATCTGAGAGTGAAGTGCATGCATGCAAGTATGCAAAGCTGTAATGACGTTATCTCTTCTATAAAATATACATGTGTGATGTAAACTTAAAAGCAAATAATCACATGAAAAGACAACTCACTGGTGGTGCAGAAAACAAAGTAAAGAGCTGCCTTAGGCACTATTGCTCCAACCAAGAATATCCACCTGCAATCATAATGCTTTGCAATCTTTTTCTTCCAAGGCTGCTTCCCAGGCTATAGCTATTAGGTGGTCTTGACCATGGCCTCTTTTAAAGAAGTCATGAAGTCATGAGAAAAACAAGGAAAAATAGTCTGTAGTTTGATGTGGAGGAGTCTGAATTTCTGCAAAACTCCTCCACTGAAATCTCAGTAGATGAAACGTGGAGGGAGGTGACAGACTTCCAGCTTTCTAATGATAGACAGCCTGGTGAAAGTCCAACCGGATTAATCTGGCATTCACTTTGTACCCTCCAGCCGACGTTTACTATTCACACCCAAAGCGAGCCCACATCAGAATGTATGTCTTCGTTCCTCTCTGTCCCTGCCATTCTCTCTCTTCCCTTTTTTGTCTCTCCCTCTGTATTCATGTCTCTCTTCCTGCTGCTCCCTCTCCCAACCTCCCCTTGTTGTTTGCCTGTCATCCTGTTTTGTTAGCATCCATCTTCCTACGCTAGTGTTCGTCCAGCTCCCTCGCCCCCACGCTCCCCACCCCCCTCGTCCCAGCCTCAGCGTGCGGTGAGCCTGCGTTACGGGGTGGTGGGAGCAGGTGTGCTGCTGGTCTGCTATAGCTGCTGACTCGCATAAAGCCTGAGAGGTGAGTAGTGAGCTGCTGGGGTTGAGGAATACATCTGGCCTCGAATGCTCATGGACCTCCACCTGCTCTAATGTTTGCCAAGGGCCCAGCCAGGTGCTTGGCAGCATATGTACCCACACACACACACAGAGTAACACACAAAAATGAACAGAGGATCTGCGCGCATACACACATCCGTGGCTACAAACGGAACGTGAAACACGTGTGCGTGTCAGATCCAATAACGATTCCCAGCTGCGGTAATTGCAGCACACAGATAGTGAGCTGATGAATTCTGCTGCACGTTCATGTTCTCGGCTGCGGAGAAAAATGAAGGTTGTAATTTTGTCTGAGTCAGGAAAGAGGAAAGCTAGGACACCGGCTTCCCCACATAATTCTCTGCCCTTCCAACTGGAGCATGAATTACTTAAACGAGTCGGGAGGTCAAATCGCTTTTTACCTCAGCCTTTGCCTTGGCCACTTGGCGGCTGGGTGGGAAGTTTAAATATGAATGTGGTGGCGCCTCCTTTTAAAGAGCCCTCCTTGCCTGTCCCCTGTCTATCAATGTGTCTGTCTTAGTTTTCTCCTCCCTCGTCTTTCCCTTCTTACCCCACGTTTCTCATTTCCCACCTTTCCTCCTGTTTTGTGCAAACGCAGTAGAACGGCTCGCTCTGTGCCAGCCCGCCCGGGTAGGCAATGGAGAAAAACAAATCCAATAAACATAAGCCACGGCTCCCTCTTGACTCGACTGTTGTCTCTGAGATGTTATTTAAACACGACACGTGGTCGATTTTTCCATTCCACCTGGATACCCTCACACCACTCCTAGTCCCCCCTCCTCCCTCTCCCTCCCCTCCAGTATGGATCTGAGATGTCCGTGTCTCCTTACTTTACTTCTGCTCCCCCTGGTTGGGTTCAGAGAGAACAGTAAATACAAAAAGGGTGTGTGAATAATGCAAGGCAGACATTAAATGTCATGCCTAAAAATTCACAATTTCCCTCTATTGTCTCGCTGGCATTCAGGCATGTTTTATGCATTTTATAATTAGCGGGGGAGTCTCGGAGGAGACGGAGGCCTGGCAGTTACAACGCACATTTATTTCTGCTAGAGGTGGCGCTTTAAGAAGTTCCAGAACTTCATTTGAAAGGCAAATCTCTCAGATCCTTGCAGTAGAAAACCATTTTCTGAATCAATATCACTTTCAAAATGTATGCATGAGCCACATGCAAACATGCTTATATGGGTAAAAGAGGAAACAACCAACAAACTCAGTGCCAAGTAGCGAAATTTGTCTGTTTTAGCTAATTTAAGCAGGGCAATAAAGATTAAACTCTTTTAGTAGAATCTTTTTTTAATTACAAGTTAATTTCACACAGTAATTAGGCCACATTTTTGCTTGATTTTCATTATTTTCCCGTATTCTCAATGTGAAAACCCATTTACTTTTGTAAATGAATGAGTTGCATGCTTACTAAATATTTTTAGGATGACAAACACTATATTTATATTGTTTTATATTTCTTTCATTTTGAGCATTCAGTTGGAACTTTGCGTGACACAAAAGGCACATGAAAAAAGCCTGATAAAATAAAATAGCAGCACCTAAAACAAAAACAAAAAAAAGATCTGGACAGAAAATGAGAGAAGAATCTTATTATGTTATTTAGTGGGTAATTTTCATCGTGGTGTTTACCACAGTGAGGATATAATTAGGAATTCTTCCTGGTATGTCCTGATGCAATGAGATTTTATATAAAGTAGATCAGATTAGCATATATATACTTCTCAAAAAAATAAAGGGAACACTAAAATAATGCATCCTAGATATCGATTAATGAAATGTTCTTGTTGAAAATCTTTATTAATCGCATAGTGGTATGTGTTGAGAAGAAATTAACATAAGAATTATCAATGTAAAATAAAAAATTTATCCCATGGGGGTCTGGATTTGGAATCCTATTCAAAATGACAGTGGAAACTCAGAATACAGGCAGATCCAACTTCAGTGGAAAATCTTCAGGACAAATCAAAATGAGGCTCAATAGCGTGTGTGGCCTCCTCGTGCCTGTATGACCTCCCTACAACGCCTGGGCATGCTTCTGATGACACGGCAAATTGTTTCCTGAGGAATCCCTTCCCAGACCTGGATTAAAGCATCAGTCAGCTCATGGACAGTCTGTGGTGCAACATGGCGCTGCTGTATGGAACGAGACATGAAGTCCCAGATGTGCTCAATTGGATTCAGGTCTGGGGAACGGGCAGGCCAGTCCATGGCATCAATGCCTTCATCATGCAAGAACTGCTGACACACTTCAGCCACATGAGGCCTGGCATTGTCATGCATCAGAAGAAACCCAGGGCCCACTGCACCAGCATATGGTCTCACAATAGGTCTGAGGATCTCATCCCGGTACTTAACGGCAGTCAAGGTACCTCTGGCTAGCACAAGCAGATCTGTGCGGCCTTCCAAAGAAATGCCTCCCCAAACCATTACTGACCCACCGCCATACCGGTCATACTGGATGATGTTGCAGGCAGCGTAACGTTCTCCGCGGCGTCTCCAAACTCTGTCACGTCAGTCACATGTGCTCAGTGTGAACCTGCTCTCATCCGTGAAGAGCACAGGGCGCCAATGGCAAATTTGCCAATCTTGATGTTCTCTGGCAAATGCCAATCGTGCTACACGGTGTTGGGCTGTAAGCACAGGCCCCACTAGTGGACGTCGGGCCCTCATGCCCCCCTCATGCAGTCTGTTTCTGACCGTTTGACCAGAAACATGCACATTAGTGGCCTGCTGAAGCTCATTTTGCAGGGCTCTGGCAGTGCTCCTCCTGTTCCTCCTTGCACAAAGAAGGAGGTACCGGTCCTGCTGCTGGGTTGTTACCCTCCTACGGCCCCCTCCACGTCTCCTGGTGTACTGGCCTGTCTCCTGGTATCTCCTCCATGCTCTGGACACTGTGCTGGGAGACACATCAAACCTTCTGGCCACAGCTCGCATTGATGTTCCATCTTGGATGAGAAGCACTACCTGAGCAACTTCAGCGGGTGTTAGACTCTGCTCATGTTACCTCCAGGGATGAGACACTGACAAAATGCCAATGTGACCAAAAAAAAAAAGGGCAGAAAGGATGCGAGCAGAGAAATAGTCTGTGGACACCACCTGCAGAACCACTCCTATATATGGGTTGTCCTGGTAATTGGTTCTCATTTGCACCTGTTGCCTGTTCCATTAACACAACAGCAGGTGAAATGGATTGACAAATAGTGTTTCTTTCTAACTGGACAGGCTGGTTTCACAGAAGTGTGATTGCCTTGGAGTTGCATTGTGTTGTTTTGGTGTTCCCTTTATTTTTTTGAGCAGTGTATATATGTATTACAACAATATCTGCTCTTTCAACCATAATAGACACTAAATCCATTATTGTATGGGTTGAAGCACTCACCATTTACAGCTAGAAAAAGACTGTGGTATTAAATATTAAGTCCATACTTACCTCTCTGGGTAGACCAGCCCTCATTCATCCTGAATATGACCAGCGTGAGGTGGGAGAATATGGGTTTCACTTAAATTATATTTGGTATTGTAAACATTACCTCCACAGATTGCGTATGTATGCATGAGTGCTCTGGTTGTGAGGATTATTCTTGTTGGGATCATATTTCAGATAGGAGCAGTACAATACCGTATACAATATCACAGACATTTGTCAGTGATATTAATTACTACATTTGTGTGTTTGCAAACACTGTGAACTTTGAAATGATTAGTGTTTTGATGAGTGTATATTAGTGTATATATACATATACATATATAAATGATTTGTAGCAGGCAGTAAACAGACTGTCACAGACCCTGGCTGTCCTTGTTCCACTGTACATGCTGGGAAATCAATTTCCTGTAAAGTTACAAAAACAGACTTGAATAGTGAGGTTAAATTGGCACATATTGATGTAACAAGATCATTACTGCCATTGTTTCTGGGTAAGGACTTGGCTTGCAAAATGTGTGCTTTCATTTTTAACATGATACCATACTACTAAAGAAACACCAAAAATATAGAGGAAGACATATTTAAACAGGCACGTAGATGAGAATTCTATTGTTATTCCATAATGTGATTCAAGGCTCCTCTCTCAACATAACAAATTGAGAAATAAGACATCCGAAAGTTGCCACGTTTTTAATTCACACTGGCGTTACCTCTGGGCCACACAGAACATGACACAGCATCAGCATAGCATCCCATTTATCAAGTATGATCCTGCTTTTAGTTGCATAAATACATTCGTTTGACAGATGACTTTGCTAATTGCCTTTTCAAACCGCGGTAATCTCCCGGTGCAGCAGGCGAAAATTAAAAATGCAGCACTCTGAGTATTGTTTTTCCATGTCTGAGCCTGTATTTATCCACCTGAAATTAATTCTCTAATTTATTTGTAAGATAAACAGGGAATACTCGGGATCCCAATCCACTTAAAGCATCTTCTCCGCTGCTTTACATATCCGTTTTAAAATGCTGATTTGTCCCCGAAGGCTCCACCCAGCAACCCTGCTAGTCATTAACAGAGAAATGAAAAGCAAGCCTTGACTGTTATGAAGGGCACTGTAAAGTCTTTTTCAAAGTGTCACCTTAAAAATCGACTTAATGCAGTGCGTATGTGTGTGGGCTGCCTGAACGAAAAGCAGACGATATTCGGTGTTGGAAGCTGAGAAGTCACACTTGAACTGTGGAATGGGTTGTGCTGCTGACACCTGCTGATCTGTATGGAGGCAGGTGCTGACATGCTTGTCCAAACACACAAATATCAAGAAAGTGAAAGCAGTCACGCATGTCACTGTGGTGCCACTTTGCAGATTCTCCTCTCGCTGTGTTGCTCCTCAAAGCAACTCTCAGTCCTTCAGACACTTTTCATATTTGACCTCCCCAAGGTTACGCAGCTGTGATCACCTTCATTTTGAAAGCAGTGTCATGCTTTTTGACGTCTACCCGGCACTCTTTGCAAATTTCAAGTGCTCTGATGACACCAAGAGTGTTTCCTCCCCATTTCATTCATAAACTATTCAAAGCTTTAAGTTAAGTGTGAAAAGGGGACTTTAGCTCAATTATTACAGAGCTATCAAAGGGGCCTACAGCATTTTTAAAAACGTCTGCTAAAGTGCCAGAAAAACAGCTATGGCAAAGCACCTTGCACTCTTGTGTCATGTGATACACTTTTCTCTAAATAAATGACTAAATACTGCGCACTGGGAACAGTGCACCAGTGAGGGGCTTCATCTTTGTAACATGTTTGGAGCAAAAGTCAGCCAGTGAACAAAAATAAGTTGGAAGTAGGAAAACATTGCGTCCAAGCAATACCGTATGATCTGGAAAATTACATAATCTAATTGGTCGTCAGGTGGTAAGAAAAGTTTTCTAGAGCTACAGCTTTCAGTGCATCTTAAAACATACATTTATGGAACATTATCAACTGTAGAGATGCAGGACAATGCAACATAAACTGGTTTAGACAAAAAAAAAAAAAAAAGCAAAGGAAACGCAAGTTTTACTTTGACAAGACACTAATTTTGAACAATTATTTCATGTCAAACGCCATTGTTTTTAACGACCAGCTCCTCTCTACACCCTTTCCTCCCGTTTCGGTGCATAAACGGCAGACTTCTTCCTGGATGAATGTTGGCATTGAACGGAAAGCATGATGTGAACAGCGGGGATCCTGGGCTGCATGTTCCCCAGAGTTGTTGCACTTAATGTCATGCACAGCTTCACGTTCTCAGTGGTCTGTTTTAGGGCACACTGTGATCCACAGTTTCCCAATATGAAAAAGTGCAACTCTCATTTATCTGAGTAGAGCACAGGGGAGCTCCCAACTGAGGATGGTTCAATAGTTCCTGATAAGTTATTAAACACAGCCGTGCAGTGTTTTGGCTGCACAACTCTGACTTAGCCATGTGAGTGTCAGTGAATGTGAATTCCCAAAGTGTTAATTAATGGCTGTTTGTAAGTAATGACTGTTTTGCCATAAGAACCTAAGGCACTTTGACTAAGGTCAAGGAGGAGCCTGACCTTGGACAAAAGCTTAAACAGATAATTTTAGTGAATACTGTGAAAAATCTAAATCACTGATATGCCCATGGGTATTTATTAGTATACCTACTATATGAGCGTTCATTGTGGCATTGTGTCCTTGCGCAAGACACTGAGCTTTACACTGGTGAATGAATCTGTGTGTGGATATATAAAAGGTAGGCAAACAAAAATGAATGACTGCAATGAATTTGACCATTATTTGCAGTGAATAAGTTATTCCACCATTAAAAAAAGCTCATTTGTATTCAAGCCCACGCGTGGACGGCCGCCGACAGTCCACCTGGAAGACATAAATGAGGGTGACCAGAGTTTACAGCTGACAGACAGCACGTGGCCTGCAGTGACAAGGAAGCAGAAATAGTTTTATTTAATATTTCACAAGTTATTTCACAAGTTATTTAGAAAATTGAACATAGGTTTATGACCTCTCCTGTCTTGTCTTATTGCAGGCGTAGCTATGCAGACGCTCATGCACGTTGTTTGGAGGTTGTGTAGAGGCACTGAAGTAGAGAGACGGTGATTACATCGGGGTAGGGAGGGGGGACTGAAATCCAATGAATAACATATTCTGATGCCAAGGTAGCATTAACCTCCTAGTGTTCCCAGGGCTACAAAGGAGATATGGGCCCCTAATAACGCAGCATGCAAATATAATATCCAATGAAATATTGAAACTCTGAGAAATAGACTGCGATGAGGGTGCCCTCAAAAGCAGCTATCTTAGTAATTACCTTAAAGTACAACCCAGTGCCTTTTGGTCCCTGAGGATCTGGGTCCCATGGGGCACAATCCCGCTTTGTCTAGTTGATAATAAAGTCTGACACAGAAGAAAAAGCCAAATGTGAGGGTTGTAGGGGGATTATGTTTCTTTCCCATTTAAAAGCACTTGTGCGTCTGGTTGGATTGGATGACTATCTGAACCAAAAAAAAAAAAAAAGTCTAAGTGCATCCAAGAGGCATTAGAGCAGGACTTAAATCAGAGGTTCAGTCCAGCCAGATGCTGAAAAGGTACAGACCTTTCATCATTATCGGTGAGGACACATCAAGACGAAAAAGCCTTAGTTGATGCATTATCATCCATCAAGCTAAACTATTGTTTTATACGATTAAACTATTCTTTTTCCTGGGTATTTGTCAGATGTATAATCATCACAATCCTCCGGACTGAAGTTGGGCATGACAGATGCAATCATATTTGTGTTGTGTGTATAAAAGCAAATGAAATCCAATCTGGATTTGGTCCACACGTGAGACACTTGAACGTTTAAATGAGGCTTGATTACGTTTGCACAAGAGCTGGCTCCCTGCATTAATACAGGAGTTTTACTGCAATGGAACTTCTTTGGAGGAACAAAAGTGATACCCTTCTGATTTCTCCATTTACTGTCCACGGTTTAATGATTATAATTATGTGTGGCTCAGACAGGCAAAGAATAACTGTCATGAGACTATTCAAGACCAGACGTGAAAACCATTGTGATTGATGGTAACTTGGTAAATAGCACTTTGGTGGACATTATTAACCACAATATGTGGACAGCTCTGCCTATCAGTGACAAGAAAATGATGAATCAATAGAACTTCACCCAAGAAAAGTCATCTCATTGTGAAATTAAAGCTGTGTTTCTGTTTCTCCTTCAGGCCAGCGGGAGGTGACTGTCAGAAGAAATGCCGGTCCCAGGTGCCCTAGTACATCACCACCGGGACCATGGCAACTGCTTGGCCAATGAGAAGAGAGAGATGCTCCCATGGCTCTGTCTGCCTTGCTAGATGGTCGGCGTCCTCCTTGATGCTCCTATGGTTGCCGTGGTTGTTGCTGTGGCTGCCGTGGCCCGCCCGAGCTGAACAAGTGGGCGGCGGGGCGCACGGCGGGAAGACACTCCACAGTTCCCTGTCGTCTCCTTCGTCATCGTCCTCGTCCTCCTCGTCCCCTTCCGGCTCCTCGCCGTGGGGTTTCAGCACGAGGCAGAGCGGAGGGCAGCTGGACTGGCTGCTGTCAGAGAAAGGACCTTTCCACAGATGCCCAGAGTATACCGAGTTCAGAGAGAGGTTCCAGCAGGGATTTTCTACCAGATACAAGATTTACAGGTGAGACGGGTCTGTGTGGGTGTGTCCTCTTGTGGTATTTTCAGCAAGAGACTACATTGTAACCAGATGACATTAGTTTACATCTTACAATATTTCACATTCATTTTTATTTATTTTGTTTCCATCACATCTCTGCTAGACTACTACATCTTGCTGTATATCTGTCTCAGTGAGCCCAGCTAATCAAACTGTCCAAACTCCTGAAACAATACTACTTGTGAAATCCAGTAAAGCCAGACACCAAAATATTCATTTCAAAATTATTAATAGTAGAGTAGTAGAAGGGCTTCCTTCAAAATGAATTCAAGGATAGAACATCGTAATAGTTTACTAGGCGTCAATTTTATGCCGTAGCTTCAGCAACACAGACCATAACGTCGTAGCCTTACGTACACCTCAACAGAGATGTAACTCCACATCACAGCAACGCAGACTACAAGAGCTATGATTGGTCCACTTGGTAGTAGTGTATTTGTGTATTTCCGCTTTAGTATTTCTGTCTGTTTCTCCATCATTGCAGTTTTCGAATTGATAGTTTTGGATCGATTAAAGTGGACCACACTGGAGAAAGATTTAGGGAGGAGGTTTGAAGATACTAGCATTTGTACGACTCATTTTCAGTGAAAGTTTCAGTTGCCATTATTGAAAGTGAAACAGGAAGTAGGGTCCTTTGTTGCACTCTTTTGTCAGAGTTTCAGACGCAACGCAACACTGAGACCTAGAACTGCGGCGTTGTGCCGACATTTCGCTTTTATTCTTAAGAACACATGTTTTGTGAAAGGATAGTTAATTAAATTAAACATTTGCATAATGTACTTGTATTTCTTTGCACTAAAACAAAAGGAAACATTTGGTGTTATAGGTCACTATGCTGTTACTGGTCCAGCCCCCTTGAGATGTGGCCCCTGAGATGAAATGAGTTGGACACCCCTGCTCTAGACTGTCCTTCTTATTTCATGCTTGTTGTGTAACATCAAAGTGCTGTGGTTATTAGCCTGAACAGAACAAGACGTGTTACAAACAAATTCATTGTTAAAATTAACAAATACAGTAATTAATGAATGAATTAATTCATTAGTTTCTGTGAAAATGCCGAATGTTACACAGTTTAAAAAAAAAAAAAACATTCTCACTCCCTTTTACAGTGAACTTACTAAACTATTTACATAATAACAATGGTACCTAATCAAGTCTAATTTGTAGCGAGTAATTTACCAGTGATTTTGACTCCTTTGTCATAAGTTGTAATTTTTTAGTGCTGTTGGGAATCACCTTAGTTCACATGTAAACATGTTTCTCTGTAGTATCATAGATTTAGATTTTATAACAACACTGAAGAATTTGGGAAATTTGAAGCTGAGCACTGGTGAAATACAGACAGAGTTAAAGCAAGTTTCACCAATAAACTTTAACTGTAAACAGACGACACATTCATTCATCTTCTGTACCCACTTATTCCTGTGAAGGGTCGCGGGCTCTGCTGGAGCCTATCCAGCTGTCCAGAAAACATATGTTTTTAAATAATGCAAGAATGCTCTGTATTGCTATTATTCTCAAAATGTGTTATTGCCAAACAGCTTGTATGTTGGATGGGTACAAATCTAACTCCATTCAAAGATGTAGTTATTGTGACATGAGCTGTTTTTGACACATTGTGTGTCTTTGTATGGGGGCTAAAGTGATTTTACAGTAAGCTCGTGGCGCTGCTGCTGTGACTCATGCAGTCACTGCTAATTTCACTAAATAAAATGTGTTCTGAGCTGGACTCGTTAAAGAGCCACTAAACACTGATCGGGGGAATGGTAAATGCATTCCGTCTGGCAGATTAAAGCCAGAGCTTTAAATACTCTGCATGTGACGTGTGAATAGATAAAATAGGGACTGTTCATTTTGAGGGACAAGCGCAGAATAGAGAGATGCGGCCTGTGTAGGTTGCGATTCTGTCACAGCATTCCTCAACCTCTCAGACTTTATGCTCATTCTTTCTCTCCTGATTCACCAGCCCTGCAGGGTCAGGGGAGATGTACAGCACTTCTGCACTGGCTGACATGAAGGAGCTCTTTTCGAGCAGCCATTACAACTTCCAATATGTGTAAAACGATATTTTTTAGGTATTTATTAGTCACAGAACGTTCAGTTCTCATTTATCTCAGAGACATTGTAGGATTATGTCCTCCCTGACAACTCATAACTCCAAAAGCTATGAAACAAGAACAGATGAAAATATTTATAAGTTTTAAATTTCACTTTAAAATTAAAAAAGTTAGCTTATGGAGAACTTTCACTGACATTTTAAGTTCCCCATGTCATAGTTTGACCATGTAATGGACTGTAAATCTTTGTGGTGTAGATGCAAGTTGCATTATGCAATGAATAGCAGTTATATCTCTTTATGAATTTTGAATTTTTTTCTAAGTGGTGTGTCCAGCAGCGGTGTGGATCCATGAAGTTTGCAAGGATTGATCATCATCCCTCTCCAGATTGCGTCACTTGCCTTGTTTTTCATCTGCAGAATAATCTTAACGTTATCATGTAATAGCAGTCTCTTTGTGTTGTTTCGGCCATCAAACAACCATGCTGTGCACTTGAACTTTATAATTTTATCATTTCTGCTAAATTTTATTACACCCACTCTGGCAGTTTCAGTTGTGTTTTTCTGTTCCTGACAAACTCACATCATTTGAAACACAAATACGATAAATACAACATAAAGATACCCTCAGGCCTGTCTCAAGACATCTGTTTGGAATAATAATTACACAGTCAGTCTTCTTCTGTGCTTCCTGTTTACATAAATTTCACACTGTAGCAGACTGTAGGGATTCAGTTCACTACAATCAATGGTGTCGTCTGTATTGTGCACATGCAGTTACATGTATGTGCTTTTCTGTTAGGTAGACGCGGTGCTGTTTGGAAAGAATGCGCCTTGCTGTTGTTTGGAGAGGCATTGTTGTCACTCGCTTGCCGGTTCTGTGGCGATGAACAACGCACGCTTTGTGTAGTCAAAGAGAGAAACTGTCCGTCTTTTCTTATCCTGCCGTTTCTGAATCATCACGTTTAAACATGCTTGTTACCGTTTTGACAGCTTTTTGTTCCAAGGGAGTTGTCTTAAATAGATGGGGGTTTGCTTTCCAGCGCTGTGGAGGACAATTCTAGCAGCTTTGCTTCAGGTCAGGCTCACTCTATCTATCCAGTGAGGTAGCCTGCCACTCTAAACCGCACAGTAATCAGTGTTTTACCATTTCATCTTAATGGCATGGGTCTTTACACAGAGTGTGAGTTTATATGCATCAGTTATATGTGTGGGAGATGGTCAATAAAGTTTTGAGAAGATATACACTCAATCCAATTCAATTTTATTTATACAGCATCAATAACAACACAATCGTCTCAAGATGCTTTACAAAATCCAGCCTGAAACCCCCAGAGCAAGCCTTAAGGCGACGGTGGCAAGGAAAAACTCCCTTTTACAGGAAGAAACCTTGAGCAGAACCTAGCTCAAACTTTTAGCTAACACTTAGCTAAGAATACATTTATAGATACAGATCAAGTTTCAATCATTCAGTCTTACATTTACAAAGTTGTTTCCCACTCACAGAAGAACACACACATTCTTACACCATTGCCTGCACTGAGAGCAAGTTAGGATTAAGAGTCTTGCTCAAGGACACTTCGGCATGTAGTCCATGCACCGGCCGGTGTTGTGCAGCGTTTCATGAACTGTGAACTGAACGCATCATTTTTCCAACTGTGAGCGTAGACATGAGTTTCTCTCAGTCTGGAGGGAAACAACGACATTCACCCCCAGTCAGGATAAAAAAAGAAAAAAAGTTTTATGACAGCTGTCAGCTGATTTACGGCATACAGCATGGCTGGTGCAGCTGAAAGTGAAGCCGCCTCCGGCACCACAGGGGCAACTGATCCACACAAACATCTGACTTATATGCTGGTATATCCAGTCAGTGGTTATTCAAATAAGCAGAACAGATCCTGGTGGAAAAAGTATGACAGGCTGGGGATGGATGGGGAGGTCAGTCAGACATTCTATTGAACAAAAATAACTCAGTGCTATTAAAAATAAAAAAACAAAAGAAGGGAAATATTAACATAAACTGAACGTTCAAAATTAAAAGAATGTGAGCTATGAACTTTAACTGAAGCTTCAACTAGTTCTTGTTTAGTGTGAGCTTGCAGAACAGTGGCACCGGCCAACGAACCGCTAACCCTCTGGTTCAAGGAAAGCCCATCCTAACTGCTGAGCCACAGCCGGCCGCCCACCTATTACTTGCAGATACACAAATTAGAGGAAACACAACGACTACAATTGTGAAACTATTTTCAATGATTTTACGTCCTGTAGAATCTTCCTTTTGGGCCACAATGTTTCCCTGCTACAGAGGACATTGTGTGCCAAGCCAGACGTTTCCTCTGTGTGCACTAACGTTAGCTCTGTGGTCTATAAATGATGCAGCCCCGCACCAGTGCTAGAGTTCATATTGGCCCCTGTCACCATTATCATTGTTCCAAATTTAATTGTATCCGCTGAGGCTGCAATTTGAGTTCTATTTCTTCTACTTCAATTATATATACTGTATATTGATATTTTCCTTTTTTCCTTCAGCTTGTGGTTTCCTTGTCTTCCATTCCAGCTCTTTAAAAGCAGATTCTCCTAGCTCGTAGCTTTGTTCTGTCACCAACGTAGACTTGCTTGGAAACTGTATGTCCTAATTGTCTTTGGCGTTTTTTTTTTGTTCTTTGACTGTTACCAGAGCTGACTGAGAATATGTTGTTGTTGTTTTTTGTGGATATGGGATATTTTGAAGTGAATTGTACATGCTATGCCTCTTTTTCCTTCTCTGTCTTTAGCTGGGTGCCTTTTGTTAACTGTTCTTGAAAAAAGAAAAAACAATCAGCTGGCTGTCTGAAGATATGTGACCAGCTGGTTTCCAGTTCCACAGTCCGTTAAGCTCTCAGCCGGTTCCCGTTTCAGCACTCTGCTGGTCAGTACAGCAGGACGCTAGAAATGTCTCATCTAAAGGCACTTAAGAAAAAGCAGGATCTTAGTGTCTTTCTCAAACATGAGCTGTTTTTCTTTAAAAGAATACAAAGTGACAGTGTTTTCCTGTCTCCATCCATCGCCCCTCTTCCTCTCTGCTGTCTTCCGTTCCTTTCCATCTTCTTCTGCCTCAACTTGAATGAAATGGAAATGACAGCATCACTTACAGATAAAGAGGAAGTGTAGTGTGACATAAGTGGGACGGATTGTCATATGAGTCTGCTTTTAGCTGCAGGACACGTCGAGTGATTCTCTTTCTCATAACTGTGACTTTTCCGTTTGGAGTTTTTGGCTGCGGCTTCTTTTCCCTTTTTTATGCTTCCTTGCGAAGATGTGTGTGCAAACAAGTTTGCATTAACACGGACCGTTTGTATTTGTGTCATTGAGCTGTTGCTGGAGCTTCTGTGCTTCAGCATTGTAGTGCTCTCTCTCTCTCTCCAAGGGCAACTAGAGAGTCATTGGGTTCAGATGGCTGTCTTTTGTTGTCTTTGCCTTTTGGTTCTTTTGTTGGATTACCAGCTTCTCTTATGTTCACTTAATGCATCCAAGCATTCAGTCAGGTAGAAGAGTTTCCTTTAGGAATGATAAAATTCAATCTTATGTTATCCTGTTTATACTCACACGTTTTCTTTTCTTTTTTCTTACCATGGAAATGAAAACATTTTATCATGTTGTGTTGCACAAGCGTAAGATTATGAGCATCTGCTTTATACAATATGACCCTGGTTCAGCCAGTAAACAGCATGCATAGGCAGAGAAGAGAGGGAGAAGAAGCAGCCAATCACAAAGTGGGAGGACTGTTTCAGATTGTAAGGGTAAAATGAGAAAAAGTTAGAAAAGTCCTTTTTCGGTTTGTTAGCAGCATTTTATTTTGACCTTCCCCTTCATTTAGAACAACGGCAACAAGAGACTGCCACTCTGTGCCCCAAATATCCAACAATGATAATTCAGTTTCAGTTTTATTTATGTAGCGTCAATAACAATACAAGCACAAAAATGACAGTGGCAAGGAAAAACCTTTAACACCTTGAGCAGAACCCAGCTCATAAGGCCAGCAGGCCAGCAGGGTACAGACAGAAGTGAAATCAGCCAAAAGAAATAATGAAATGATTCAGAATGAAACTTAATGGGCCACTATTAGTACTGTCACTGAAATAAAGCCCAACAGCGTAGCTATATGAATACAGACTGCTGTTTGTCTGCGGCAGTGTGTGGCTTGCAGCCTTCCTGAACATGTCAGGTGTCTGGCTGCATTCCATTTAGGTGGGTTGGCTCTACGTGCTTTCACTGACAGCAAGCAGCAAAAACAATGAGCTGAAACTTCAGGGTCAACTGGAGCTACAAATTTCAGTGATAATTCTCTGCAAGTTAATCATTATGAGTTATGGCGTTTAACATAGGTACAGTGACCCCCTTACCTCAGCCTGTGACTAATAGTCTGACTGTAATTGACTTAAAACCCCAAGCTGAATTAAAATGCGATATAAACATCTCAGTCAGATTAATAAGGCCCAAAGTGACTGCAGTGTCACTGGGTTGCAGATGGGTGGTTTCAACATTTTCACAAACCAGAAAAAGGGAAAAATGGTACGACGTGAACAATGTCACCTGACTAATCTCTGAATGCGTTCTCTCTCACTCATGCCCTCTGTTTTGATTTAAATCTGCGGGGATGCACATTTCCACTTCTAAAACATCTGGCTTTCTTAGAAACCGCAACACAATAGTGACAGATATCTTTCTCCAGGGACCGGATCAAACATGCGCGACTTAAGAGTTAAGCGCTAGAGGAAGAAGAATGCGTGATGCATTCAGCACTTTTGCGCATTTCAAACTGCTATTCACACAGAATTTGTGCACGTAAACACTTTGAAATCACTCCTATTGGAGATTTAGTTTAATCTGGATAAAAAGAAAACATCTGCATAATCAATGTAAGCTGTTGCCATTGTTATTATGAAATAACAATTCTAAGCATTTTAAAGTTAAGTCAAGTTTGTGGTTCTATCAGATATTCATAAACCGCTGCTAACCTTTTTTTTACGGACGGACATTTTGTTGTAAGGCTGCACATTCATGGATGTGTTTTTCTTGATTTTATCGATGTTCACCAGATATTTTAACTGAACACACACTCAGGTCAGCACGGCATGTCCTTCACAAAGTATTTCTCCGTTGCAGACTACTTACAGTTAATAAACACTAAGTGATAAGGCTGAATCTAAGTCACTCTGTGTTCTTTGTGCACTAAAAGCTTTCAAGATCTTCAACGTCAGACTCTCTCCCACTCGCTCTGAGGGTGTCACTGCTGCCCCCTGCGTTTGTGTGCTTTGTGAATGCATTCTTAAAATTCTGGGATTGTATTTTTTTTGACTTTGACTTTGACAAAAATCACTTTTACATTTCACCAACGCTTCTTACTCAAAGAACTGCTCAAGAGCATTTCCTTGCAATTTGTATGAAAACACTGATGGTGGCGTTGAAACCAGGCCGACGGAGGCTAACGGCATCACTGCTTCAAGGACACAGTGCCAAGCTAAAATGAAACGAGCCACTAAAAATATTCCTATGTTAAGCTTCGGATGCAGATCCTCATTAACTGTGTTAAGTCTTATTTTTCTTTTCAGTGCAGTTGATTTTACAGTTGTTGTTTTGTTGTTGTTGTTTTGGGGCTAATTATTATTATGACAATACTTTGCAGAACTAACCCTACCTTATGATAAGAAGTACAAAACATTTTCAGTGCAGTAATGGAAATGCCAATCCGTGTAATGAGAGTGGAATGAGGAAGATCATTTCATTAACATTTTCCAAAATCAGATCAGCGATGGTTGAGATAATGTACATAGTACACACTGGATAGACGAATGAGGACACTGACAGTCCAGATCAAACATATAATGGTGCAATTAGACCATAATTATAACTATATGTGCGGGGGATTGTATTTCATGTCACTGGAAATGGAGTAAGTCACTGTAACTCTGTCACATGTAAAACGCACTTGTCTCTTGTTTCTCATTGTACTCCTGTGACCTTACTAATGCTAATATCTGATTATCATTAAGGGAAATAAGCGCTGGCAGGCTTTTCTCTGCATTAACTTTCCATAGAGCACGAGCAAAATTGGCTGCTCTCATTAGGTTCTAATCAGGGGTAATGGATATGGGAATACATAGTTTGCCACATTTTCCTGGGCTAACCCTAATCCGTTAAATCTTTTAATCTCATCATTGCTCAAGTTACATCAGCTGCCTCAGACGAGCTGGAAACATCAGTGGATGTGGTCATGATTTCTACGCGTTTGGTTTGAGAATTCTTATGAATGTTTTGGAGGAGGCACAGTGGAGAGGTGGTTAGCACTGATGCCTCACAGCGGGAAGGTCCCGGGGTCGAATCCATGGGTGTGCCATTGGCGTGTTCTCCCTGTGTCTGTGTGGGTTCTCTCTGAGTACTCCAGCTTCCTCCCACTGTCTGTAGGTGTGTGTGTTGGCCCTGCGATAGACTGCAGACCTGTCTAGCGTCTACCCCGCCTCCGGCCGATGACAGTTGGGTTAGGCTGCAGCAGACCCCGCGAATAAGCAGGTACAGAGGATCAATGAATTAATTTTTGGAGGCTGATACATGCAGTATATCTAATTCTGACATGGGAGCCAGTTAGAGCCATCTGAACAGGTCAGAGCAAGGGTTGCGGCGTAGTGATCACAGTGAACAGTGGTGAGGAAGGAGACACGGTGATCTGGCCACGGGGTGTAATCTGCAAACAGTCATGCTGTAAATCACAGTTTACAGGAAATAACGGATCTGCTGCAGTGCACCATCATATGTCTTGGCATGCCCTGGCAAGCTGGAATAGCTCATTGTCTCAAGACACTTAACAGAAACCTCCAGAGCAAACACTAAGGCGACAGCCACCCAGCTCATGGAGTTGCCTAAGGCTGGCCAGGTAGAGGCAGAGAAGAAGAAAAGAAGAACAAGATAAACATCCATTCTCACGTATGAAGCATTCATGAATCTACTCATGATACAGTACATAGGCTGCATGTTACATGAGAGACTGATCATGAATATAACTACAGCTGTTAACAGTAGTTCTATCTGAGGTGAGTTGCTGCTACAATGATTGAAGATTATACCAGCAAGTTGGAGAATTATGCATTCAGGTCGGGAGTGGATAGCTCCAGGCATGCGGCTTGAACTCCAGACATGAAATAAATAACTAATTAAAGGCTTAACTCAACTTTAGTGCGATACTTCACTTGGATTGGCCTGACTGTTATTTATTCATTAGAATCAATAAGATATACAGTACTTTGGATCAATAAGGCAGCAGCCAGCCACAATGCAGAAGACAGAAGACATCTGGCAGTGAACTGTGCGATCAAATAAAAATGCACGGCAACACACAAAGCATAGTTTGAGCATGAATTACAAATAGTTAATTGTGTAGATGTAGTAAAAACAGCACGGCACTTCAAATCATTTTGTGTTTGAACATGAGATGTGAGTAAGGAACTCAGATCTTAAAGATGCTGCAAAGGAAAACCTTTATTATTACATGCTGTGTGAAGGCTGCATTATGTCTTGTTTAGGGTTTGATTTACCATGGAAAGCTTCGGTTTAAGTGCATGACCGGGCAAAAATGAGTTTCGGGATGAGTCTTCTCTGCGAAGTCTGAATGCTTCAAACTTTTGTCACAACATTGCCTGTTCCTTAAATCAAGCAAATGAACTGTTTTCTTTCCTTTAAAGGACAGATGCGTTCCAAATGAGCTCAGTGGAGTCGTGGGCCCATCGGCACTCTCCAGAGGGGCTCTCTCTCTGTAGTGTTGCAATATATGCAATATACTTCAATTTCTGCCGTGCAGCTGAAATGGTTAGCTGACAAACAAAAAAGTTTTGCAACAGTTCTAATATGAAGTCATTCATTACCCTCCTATTGAGGTTTTAACTAAAGAGTGCGGCCTTTTCTGCAGTGGTAACTAATCCAGGACCTGAAGCATGCGCTGATTTGAGTTAAAGATCAAAAGAGTTCAATCCCAACATGCTGAATGGATGATAGCATGTTGGTTGTCATCTTAAAAGTCAGTCTGATGGAGAAACTGAGTGAACAAAACACTTCAGCAGAGGTGTGGTTGTTTATCCATTTGAACTTTTATCATCACCTCAAACTCTGAAAGAGGAGAGAAGAGTGAAGTGCCTCATCTGGCTGAATGTGGAAGAATGTAGCACCGCAGGGAATAATCACAACTCAATTTTCATGTGTCTGAAATGACAAATAAGATCTGTCAAGCAGATCTCATGGAGGGTCAGGCAGGAACCCTGCCTAATTTTCACTTCTGCTTTGGTTGGACTTGAGGAAGATTGGTTGGTGATGAGACACTGAGCAGGGGGTGGAGGACGTGTGTGTGAGCGTGAGAGCTGGGCGGACGCTTGCTTGCTGCTTCTTCTGTGGTCCACAACATTAGATGCGGAGGGAGCTTAGGCCGGAGCAGCAGGGCAGAAGCAGGCCTGTGGCTCGGTGATGGAAACAGTCAGGAGGACACAGCCTGCGTGGAAGGAAACACTGGCATGTTGTTCACAGCCTGCGAATATGCGTCTGTGTGTGTGACCAGCATGACTCCCTCGAATCAAAATAACACAAATGTGGATCGCACATTGCCCTGCCACACATAAATACACACAAAGGCTGAGGTTTTGCTGTCTGATATGTTAACCTCACGCTTTCATAAAACAAGATAGATGGATGGATGGATGGATGGATGGATGGATAGATTATGCTGTTATGCCACATCCAATGGCGACTATAGTGACAAATAACTAACTAAAGCGTAACTTATCCAAAAAATTGACACTTGAACACGATATTTGGGAAAATATAAATAAATACATAATAATAATAAATTTGACGTGTATCTTAGTGTTTCAGTTTGGCCCAAGTCCCATCCACTAACACGATGGAGGGGGTGGGGCTTTTGACCTATACTGCAGCCAGGCACCAGGGGGAGCTCTACTTTGGCGCAGTTCTGCCCTCCATCTTCATACAGTCTATGGTTTTCGCTGAGAAATTAGCTATGATATATGGCCATGGTTTGGATGTCTAAACAGAACATATGAAAGAGAACATCAAGTTATTAAAATCATCAAAACTGAATTAGCCTCTTTCTCTGTGCACTGCTTTAATGTCATACAGCACAAAAAAAAAGACCCAAACCTCAACAACTGCCGTGCCTGATCATCTGCAGTGTGTGGTGTGCCAGTTCAGTTCTGTCAGACTTTAAATGTGTGGCAGAAATTAAGGCTATGTCAGGTATTACGGTGATGACATTTTGTGCTCTTGGGAACAACGTGTGATTAATTGGTTTTAAAAACGTGAAGTCACCAGCACCTTTGTGAATGAAAGTGTCCGCTAAGCAGCAGGTGAACACAAAAGAGAACCTTAAAAAGTAGAAGCTGGAAGTATACACTCACCGGCCACTTTATTAGGTACACCATGCTAGTAACGGGTTGGACCCCCTTTTGCCTTCAGAACTGCCTCAATTCTTCGTGGCATAGATTCAACAAGGTGCTGGAAGCATTCCTCAGAGAGTTTGGTCCATATTGACATGATGGCATCACACAGTTGGCGCAGATTTGTCGGCTGCACATCCATGATGCGAATCTCCAGTTCCACCACATCCCAAAGATGCTCTATTGGATTGAGATCTGGTGACTGTGGAGGCCATTTGAGTACAGTGAATTCATTGTCATGTTCAAGAAACCAGTCTGAGATGATTCCAGCTTTATGACATGGCGCATTATCCTGCTGAAAGTAGCCATCAGAAGTTGGGTACATTGTGGTCATAAAGGGATGGACATGGTCAGCAACAATACTCAGGTAGGCTGTGGCGTTGCAACGATGCTCAATTGGTACCAAGGGGCCCAAAGAGTGCCAAGAAAATATTCCCCACACCATTACACCACCACCACCAGCCTGAACCGTTGATACAAGGCAGGATGGATCCATGCTTTCATTTTGTTGACGCCAAATTCTGACCCTACCATCCGAATGTCGCAGCAGAAATCGAGACTCATCAGACCAGGCAACGTTTTTCCAATCTTCTATTGTCCAATTTCGATGAGCTTGTGCAAATTATAGCCTCAGTTTCCTGTTCTTAGCTGAAAGGAGTGGCACCCGGCGTGGTCTTCTGCTGCTGTAGCCCATCTGCCTCAAAGTTCGACGTACTGTGCGTTCAGAGATGCTCTTCTGCCTACCTTGGTTGTAACGGGTGGTTATTTGAGTCACTGTTGCCTTTCTATCAGCTCGAACCAGTCTGGCCATTCTCCTCTGACCTCTGGCATCAACAAGGCTTTTCCGCCCACAAAACTGCCGCTCACTGGATATTTTTTCTTTTTCAGACCATTCTCTGTAAACCCTAGAGATGGTTGTGCGTGAAAATCCCAGTAGATCAGCAGTTTCTGAAATACTCAGACCAGCCCTTCTGGCACCAACAAGCATGCCACGTTCAAAGTCACTCAAATCACCTTTCTTCCCCATACTGATGCTCGGTTTGAACTGCAGGAGATTGTCTTGACCATGTCTACATGCCTAAATGCACTGAGTTGCCGCCATGTGATTGGCTGATTAGATATTAAGTGTTAACGAGCAGTTGGACAGGTGTACCTAATAAAGTGGCCGGTGAGTGTAGATAGATGTGATGTCTCTATGCAAGCGAGATTTCCCCTTCACTTTTAATGTGAGCTGTTGTCATCAAAAAGAGGTCTGGCTGTTAAAAATGCAATGCAAAGCTAAATCTGTCAAAACAAAATGATTTTGAAAGACAGCTGGGGGGGGCAGTGTGTGGGTGTCTGCATGTGTGAGTCTGTGTGCTTTTCCATTTGGCCTCTATCCACTTTTAAAATCATACAATAACTGGCAGAGAAAAGGCTACACTCAAATGCCTTTCAGGAGTTCTGCAGCACCAAAAGTTCACGAGCAACTGCAAATTTAAAGGGATATGCCTCAGAGAAGCCGCTGAATATGAAAACCACCCTGCAGGCTTGAAAGGTGAGACGGCTCTCAAAAGTTTGCGGCTTTTATTCTTTGCAGAAGTCCGACGTAGATTGCCCAGCAGATGTTACCAGTGAAAATAGATTCCACTGGTGACCTTGAGCCCAAACACAAACTTCTCAGGAAACACTCAGTAACATGGTCAGTAATGTCAGTCTGGTCCAAACACTCTCACCCTATGAATATTGCTCTAACGACCCATCATCAGCCAGAGGCTCCAGTCTCAATGAATGGATGGAGTTGAAAGTTATTGGGGACAGAAGTTAGGAAGGTTTTGAACAGAAACTAGGAGTCATTGGAACCCTTCAGCCGGAGCACGGACTGTACTCACAAGTCTGGATGGTATGGAGAAGGAGCAGAATCAAACAAACACGCGGGACATGTAGATATCCCAACCTTTGTCAAAGGAGACCTTTACAATAGTCATGATGTTATGCCTGATGAATGTATCATGCATACCATCATATTATGAGTAAATGAAAGAGCTGTGGAAACTGCATTTCCTAGTTCTGATGATGCATTAATTCCCAGCAGACTCTAGTGAGAAACTTGCGTCCCTATGAGAACTGACATACAGTCACACAGCAATAGGCATTTGTGTTTGTGTGTGTGTGTGTGTGTGTGTGTGTGTGTGTGTGTGTGTGTGTGTGTGTGTGTGTGTGTGTGTGTGTGTGTGTGTGTGTGTGTGTGTGTGTGTGTGTGTGTGTGTGTGTGTGTGTGTGTGTGTGCCTGACAGAGACAGGATGTGTGGAGAAACAGACTCGGAGCAACACAGACAATAAAACTTCAAAAAGAGCTTTCCGTCAAAGATTACGTTAGATACTACACTGATGGGATGGAAATCCGGGCAACATTTTCCCCCGTTTTCATCATCAAAAGATTAGGTTTTCAGAATATAGCGTCCCTCCGACTCAGATAACCACAGCGGTACATGCTCCAGTTCTCTTCCCTAGCATGAAGAACAGGAGATCTGGCCTCGCCCAAGATAGAGTTTGATTAGCAAGTAGCTCAGATTGCCTCATCAATGTGATTTTATTTCCTCCGACTGGGACACATGAAAACATCTAGACATGTGTATAATACGTCTCTTTTTCAGTCTTTGCAGATGATTTATTTCTTTTTTTGAAGAGATTGGCTCTGACTGGTTATTGTTAATGTTTTCTATTGACACAAATTGAATTCCTGCAGAAAAAAAAATACTTTTGTTCGTTACTGTTTACAGTCCTCAGATGCCCTCGTGAAACACAGTGATAAGGACATCTCAGAAACTAGTTCCAGCAACCAAACAGCCTAACAATTTTACAAGACGATCTTCATTAGAAAATCTTTACCATTACAAAAAACTCATCTAAGCTAATGTAATTGAAACCAACAGTTTTTAGTCATCCTCAAGCTTGTATTGTCTTGCCTGCTAGATTTTTAAATTTGAATCTGTTTAGTCTATCTTAACATAAACACTGGAACAAGAAGGACAATGGACAAGTAGGAAATGACATCAAAGTGCCAATAAAGGATGTGTCATTTTTGATATGTAAATGGTGTTGCAGTTTTCTACCTATTGGTACTCAAAGTGCTTTACAGTTTGTGGATTATTCAATTCAATTCAGTTTTATTTATATAGCTTCAATAACAATACAGATCGCCTCAAGACGCTTTACAAAACCCAGCCTGAAACCCCCAGAGCAAGCCTGAAGGTGACGGTGGCAAGGAAAAACTCCCTTAAACTTCCCCACACCCACCACATTGTTTTGGTAGAAAGTTTTTCTGGAGTCACTCTTTTGTTGGAAGTGATTAATTGCCCGCTAAACAATATAGTGATATATGTCATTTGAGTACTGTGGAGTTGAATTTTTGGCATTTACTGTATCAGTGCCAAGTAGCAAGCCGATGTATTGTCACTGTGTTTTTTTAAATTCACAAATACTTATTAGCTTGGTTTGTTTCCCCGGTCATTTAAGAGGCAAAGCCGTTTCCTTCATGCATACGAATCCATGCCAAAATGATGTATTAATGCATCTATGGCGTTACTGTACCCATCAACAACTCCTCACTGAGGAGATATTGTTGGAGGACTTTAGAAGCTAAAGTGCTTAACAGTCTTGCCTTAGCATTTCAGAACTGAGACCCTAAAAACACAGAAATGTTTGTCTTTGGTCACAGTATTTTCTTGAGTGCACACAGTAGATAAAATGAGACGCTCATCAGTCAGTGAGGAGAGGATATTGGTTTTAAAATGCTTCCACATAAGGAAAATATACAGTGAAACATATGTTCACTAGATCCAAATGACACTCCTACACCTTTACACTACTGTACCATTTGATGTTCCTTTGCGTTCACAGTCAGGATTTCAATTAACTGAATAAAGACCAGTGTTCCTTTGGCATGTGAATAATGTTGACGTCCTATCCTAGACCATTCCCCCTAATGTTCAGTGCAGGGAAATGCATTTCTTCGTGGTTGGATGATGGAGAGACTAGCCCTGTGACTCTGGGTGTGGCTACCTGAAACAACTTTACAGAGCACCAAGGCCAAAACTTGAGAAATTTCTAATCATTCTGGTTCAATAAACTGAGTACTAGCATCTTGCTGGGCAAACTGCATCATTTTAGTTCAAATGATTTTGTGAAAATCTAACAAATGAGCTTAACAAACACATTGAAAACCATTGAGGTTCCTACTGATATTGGATTCTGGCTGGGTCTATACGTACGGAGCTGTTCGGCGATAGTAAGACTTAGTGTGCTCTCTGGTCAATCAGCTTCAGATCAGGACAAAAGCCCTGAATCTGTTCCAAGTTTGAAACCACGTTGAAAAGCAGGTGGTGGTGCTGAAATATTGGCAGCAGTGAAGCCGTGGTCAACAGAGGATAGCTGCAGCTAACTGGGTTAATAAAGAGCCTGCTGATTAGTGATTGGCACCATGCAGTGTGTGTAAGGGGTTGAAAGGTAGCCTGAACCAGAAGGGACTTCCCTCATGCATTTTTAAATAAGGGAAGAGAGAAAATATGTAAATGAAAAGAAGCCAAGAGCCAGAGCTGAGGTGGCGTAATGATTCTTCCTCTTGCTTGGTCCATCTTATTTAGAAATTTCAAACTTTTGCCAGTGGGCATAAAATATTTTTGACAGAATTGCCACATTTTCTCAGTAATTTATGGGATTAATATGTTTCCTGGCCCATACATAAAATTACTGACACACAGTGTAGTTTTAGGAAATGTCCTGGGACACAAATCTCTTGGCAGTGTTAATCCTGTGGGCGATTAAGATTTCGTGGTGCTCTGCTGAATCATTCCTATGAAGACATTTCGGACAATTACACCTATTTTACACAGACAGAGGCACACTTCCGCCCAAAGCTGTGTGCCGTAATATCCATCTGTGGGATTCATCATGTAGAGACTACAAAAACACACAGTAGACACAGCGTTCTTGGACAGAGATCAGGGAGGCAGTGTTCTGCAGTCAGGTGGAAACTCTAATGGTAGTCTTTTGGCTAAGCTTCAAGTTTGACTATTTGGAAACTGTTTCAATGCTTTTGCCTTTACACTCAGGTGGATGTGGTCGCATGATAAGAAGGTACGCAAGCTACCGGTGAAAAATACCAGCTCCAGGTCGATCAGAAACATACGATCAAAGAAACCCTGCTATGCAAAGTTATTTTCTTGCCATGCAAAAGTTGTTCTTTTACCTTCTTTCGTGCTGGTTCTGCTTCTCCCTGAACCCAGCTGCACAAGCCACAACCCAAAAGCAGGAACGTTTTCCCCTGTCAGTCAATAGCACAAGACAGGGCGCTGATGGAGGGAAACTACGGCAGTGTCTTCATTCCGTATCAGGAAAAATAAACATGGTAGCTATTTACACATCCAAAAAGCAGGTGTTTGTAAAGAAAACAGTCGATTGCAAGCATGAACCACTGAGCAGCAACTTCTTTGTACGGCAAACCAAGGAAGAAGGAGGAAGACGTCGGAGAAGATGTTATTTGAAATCGAACAACAGCAGATTTGTGGGCCAGCAGAACCATGCACAGTTTGTTATAGACAGAAAGTGCTCACTTAGAGTGATCTTGAGCGTCTGCATAGAAACAGACAGTGGTAAAAGGGAGCATACTGGGAACCTGCTTTTTGGAATATTTTCACTGCGGATGTTTCTCCACTCTAGGAGTGTCACTATTTTATTTAATATAGTTGTTTTATTTAACAAAATACCACCGTGAAAAGTGCTGCCTGTTTGTTCTCCTTTGTTGATACTGAATATTACAAATACCATTGAGTTTTAACAAAGGAAGCCATTTTTGAATCGAATTTTGGCTACTTTTTATGTAGACAAGAAAAAACAATAATTAAATAAAATCTACATTTTGTTTTTGCAGCAAAGTGAAAGGAAAACGCCTAAAGCTACATATAGTGCTGCTCAAAGGTATTTGTACCCCTTAGAGTTTTCTGCATTTAAGTGTAAAAATCCCTCAAAACACGAGCGGATTTTCACATGAATCTGAAGTAGACAAAGAGAATCAAACAAATGAAACATAAATATTAAGCTTCTGTGTTTGTTTGTTCAAGAAAATTGATATTTTATCTGTGAGGTGCCAAAGTAAATGAATCCTTGTTTTCAGTATCTGGTGTCAGCAATAACAGCAACTAAATGTTTCTGGTAACTGCTGATCAGTCGTCTAGAGCGGCTGGGAGAAGTTTTAACCTGTTCCTCTGTACAGAACAGCTGCAGTCTTGAGGTGTTTCCTCATGTGAAATGTTTCCTCCAGGTCTTGCCACAACATTTCTATTAGATCCAAGTATAATAGTTTAACACTCATTTATTTCTTCTTCAACCATTCTTTTGTAGGACAGCTTGTGTTCTTGCGCTTGTTGTCTTGATATTTTCTTCATTCAGAATTCATTGTTCCATCAATGATGGCAAACTGTCCAGGGCCAGATGCAGCAAAACAGGCCCAAGCAAAGACATTACCACCCCATGTTTCATGGATGGGATGAGGTTCATTGCAGTGTTGTTTAGTCTCTAGACATGATCCTCTCATTTGAACCATATAATTCTACTTTAGTCTCATTTGTCCACAAAACATTTTCCCAATAGTCGTCTGGTTTGTCCTCGTGATGTTAGGAAAACTCCAGACAGACAGATATGTTATTTTGTAGAGGAGTGGCGTTGTCCTACACTCTGCCATCCGCATGTTCAGTGACCTCTCAGACTCATATGCTTCTTTCTTTTGTAGAGATCTTTGTTGGTTGACCACTCCTGTCGTCTTAAATCTCTTCCATTTGTTCATAGCCTGTCTGATTATGGATTTGTGGATTTCAAATTCTTTAGAGATGGCTTCGTAATCTTTTCCAGCCTGATGAGCAACAGCAACTCTCTTTTGTGAGGTCCTCAGAAAGCTTCTTTATCCATGTCATCATACACTTCGACAAACATGTGTTGCAATGATTGGACTGTGACAAATCCCTGATTTTTTTAAACACAACTTGGCACTAAACACCACCTGAGTCTCAATACATTTATTGGAAACACTTCTGAACTGATGGACTCTAATTTGGCCTTGACATTAACTTCTAATCCCAGGTGCACTTACTTTTGCCCGTCCCTTATATATTATATTGTCTTACTTTCCCAACAAAATACAGAACCACAGTATTTCTGTTTTATCTGTTAATTGGGTTCCCTTTGTCTTCTGTCAGGACTTATTTGATAATCCACTAATTTTGAGTAATTTTTATGCAGAAATGTAGACAAGTCTGTGGGGTGCAAACACTTTTGTGTTTGCTTTGACTCAATGGGGTAAAATGTGACACAGTCAGGTGGAAAAATGGTGATATATTGTATGAACCAGGATTGTATTTTATGTGTGTTCCATTATCATGCAACACGGTATCCCCCTGCAGAGACTGCAGCATTATTAAACTGTTTTACAGCTCTGTTTTGTCACTTGCAGCACTTGGATGAGGTTTTTGCAGAGGCCAGGGTCTGGTCTACATAGAATACAATCCCATTACATGATTATCAACATTTGACCAAAACCTTTAGCCACAGTGCTTTTGATGCCAGAGTCAGGATGCAGTCTCCAGTCCCTGGGGCCTGTGCTGTTTAAGCCCACCAGCCAACCATAAATGGTAAATAAATGTGGCACTCAGTTCACTCAAGTAATCCTTGCCTGTGGATATAATCCAGTAAGTGGTTGTGTCTGCTACAACATACCTCTGCAACCTATTTAATGATACAAAAACCTCATTTCTAGCAGACTGTAGTCTTGATCAGATGAAATGCTACATCCCTGCAGATCCCCATCCCTATCTTATAGAGCTGTCAGAAAGCCCAGAGTGATCTATGGTCAGGGACGACTATCTGTCCTTTGTGCTGTTTCTTATTTGTAGTTGGAGGATCATTACATGTCGAGCCTGGACACATCATTACCGCTAAAGCTATCTTTTCAGATGGTCAGTCGCCAGTTGGAATTTGGCTGCCTCTCATCAAACTCCCTTTTTGTCTGTGTTCTGGCAACATTTTTCTCACTTTCTCCGCTCACGCACTTTTGAAAAAATCCACTGCGCATGTTTCAGTGTAATTAGTCTGCAGTGCCCTCAGTGCTGCACTGTAGGGCTGAGCACAATTAAAAGGATCTCTTTCTACTTCCCCTCCTTAGAAAAAGAAGTATAATGTTGCCGTTGTTAGTGACATGGCCTTGAGATCAATGTAACCATTGGCAACCAACTCCAGACAAACCCCAGTTGGGTTTTTCACTTTGCTGGCATGTTCGCTGGCATCTGATGCTATTTTAGATCTGTTACACAACAGGTTGACCGCTTTTAACTCCACGTTGAATCTTGAAGCTGGATGACTCATGATTTGGCAAACCGCAAAATATATAGACATGATTTCAGTTTTACGAAGTTTTGGCAAGTTTAACAACGGAAGTTTAATGATAATATTTTTTGTTTGTTTGTTTATTGTTTTTGTCAGGAATGCGCCACAACTTTGGGGCACACACTGCTCTTTAACACAGTATTTTCTTCCCTGAAAACAAACAGCATACTCGCCTTCACTATCCAGAAAAACAGACATATTTCCCTTGCAGTCTTAAGTTTTTGCTGAAATCATGATGTTGCTGCATATTGTTTGCTTTGTTCTGGCTTATCCTTCGCTGCCATGATCCACAGACAAATCTCTGGGTGGCATGAACTCTCCAGCAGAGATAGCAGAAGCCAAACGGCTTACTTAGCAACTGATTGTGAAAGGCAGACAAAAGAGTTTCCGAACAGGAAGCCCCAAGGCAACTGAAGGGCTGGATATGTGTGTGCAGATGTTACCTGGGAAGGCTAGAGAGAGATGGGGAGCCAAACAGAGAAGCAAGGTGAAGAGAGATGGACGGGGGGAGGGAATTGAGAAAAGAAGAATAAAAAGAAATGCTGGTGAGGATGGGGAGACAGGGAAGTGGCAAAGGATGAGGAAGACGGGCTTTGCTGTTCCTGGGAAAGGGTAGAAAAGTGTGCATGTGTGTGTCCGTGTGTACATGTTTGTTTTCACTTCACTGTGAGGGCGGAAGACAAATTGACCATATGGATAAGAGCAGACGGTGGCCAGGTTGTGCTAAGAACCAGTTAGTTCTTCCACATTGTGTTGTTTGGCAGGATGCCTAATGTTTAGCACACTGGGAACTGGCAATAATGGACTCACAAAAACTGCCATCACGCAGACTTTTTAAGGCTTCTAGGACACTGCAAGGTGTGTTTTCTGGCACAGTGTAGCTCACACAAAAACAGAGCGATGGCCGTATGTAAATGGGCTATGCCAACGCATTTACAAGAAAACCCCATGCAGAGACGCCGGTACAACCATGATTTAAATGTACCTCCCCCCAAAATGCAAAGAAAGTCATCATTTTCCTTTATTACTGAAAGACTCTTAATTGATTTACCACATTCATTTTATTGTCGGTGATTTCACATGGCCTCTGGTTCATAAAACGCTTTGTGTAGGATGTAACAATGTCACAGATGAATTTCAGGCTCCTACAGTTTAAAGCATTGTCCCTGGGCTTTAGAGCGTTTGTATTTTCATATTTCTTTCTTTGTATTCTTCCTCATTTTTCATTACTGCTTTCCTCATAAATGTACTGCATGGCCAATACAGGATGATGCAGGATGAACATAACTAATGGCTTTAGCTTCTGAACAATTTGGGTTGTGCTGCTATGTTAGGTCAACAGCCAATGCCACCACTGTGAAATAATCATGTCATATATCTCTCACTAGTCACAGACAAATCAGCTCATTTTGTAACATGGTACATGAAAAAAAACATGGTACATGAAAAAAAAACAAAAAAAATCAAACACATAATTAACTGAACCTTGTTGTAAGCCAACATATTTGTTTGCTGACATGATTGCCAACAACTTTATATTAATGGCTTGTTTCACTGCCCCCAAGTGGCCAAAAATAAATATTTTCAGCTTTAAAACCGACAGTCTAAGTTTTAGGTCACTTGATGGATGTAAGTCAATTATCTGGTCTGCTTTTGTTGCTTCCAAGTACTTGCTTTCTTTGCTGATAAATGTTCATCAGTATATAATGCAATCATTTCATTAGATTCTAGTCAAACGTATGCTGAGCTTATTCTAAACCTTATTGGTTGCTTTAAAAATTACACTGCAGTGAGACCTGCGTCCAATTGCATTGCATATAAGTGCCTTCTATTAGTGGCATGTTTTAGCTGCCAGTGTCAGATTTTAATAACTGTCATATTGCCATGAGTCCTTGGTGTTTCCTGGTAGCCGACAACCCCAACCCCCCATACTAGTGCAACAGAATAAGATAGTAATTGGTCCCCTTGCCCACATGCGCGCACATGCCGGCATGTCGTATGTGAATGTGCTGGCAAAATGGCATGTGACCAGGGCATGGCCAAATGCAAACTGTGATAATAAGTGCCACCAGATCTTTGAACGCGCACTGATTCAATTATTTCATCCCAGCTGGAAAATAAAAAAGCCACAAACAAAGTCATTCTTCTATATCTGCTGATTTTCTTTGGGAAAAACCTTCGGGGCAAGACAGTACCAAGCGGAATAACCTGCATTTGTATGCTTGACACTTCCACGCTCTCCCTTTCAATTTAGCAAGAGTCAATTTGAATTATAATTCTGAGATTCGGTCTCTATTCAGTAAGTGCAGGGTGGGAGTGGGTGGTGACGGAGGCGGATTGGGTGGGGGGCATTGTTGCAGTCTCCAACAATGTCTGATCTCATTTCACTGAAATTGTCCCTGTAACAAAATAAGAAAAGCTGACATCTCTCTACTTTGCTTTTTACTGCGGACTGAATTATTTTATCTTCTAATAAAGCAATTTAGGTTTTCTGACAGGATTTATTTAAGTGGCAAAGCAGAAGACAAAAAACGAAGATGAAACAGGCACATATGCAGTGGATAGACCCAAAACACAATTATAGACAATATACCATGAGTGTACAGGTGTTGTTATTGCAGCATGAACAAATATCCCACCAGTTCTTCTTGGAGTAATTTCAATTACACACATAGCTTGTTGTAGCATTGATTGGCCAATCTTTGCCAGAGCATAATCAGTTCCAGACGGAGTGACTACAGACCAACTTTTCCCTACAAAGCATTTTGTGGACAGGGGATGTTGATCTGGCCAATGCACACCTTTAACCTTTAGAAACAACAGATTGTAGTCAGTACAGGCAAGATCCTCAATATGCATTGCTAATGGTTTAAAAAAAAAAATAAATCATCTTCTTTTCCAACTGCTTCTCATTGCATCAACATTAAGATGAGTCGTCATTAATGCAGATTTGCCCGACTGCAAGTACAGAAGTGTATATTGTTTTCTGGGGTTTCGGTGCAGGATAATTCTCGCCATCCACAGATGTTCGATACTGAAATCTGACATTGCCAAGAGACAGGAAACTGACAACATAAAGTTAGGAGCTGTCCCAGAACTACTTTATTTAATGCTAAAGTCACAGACACTTAAAATTAATGGCACATTCAAATAGGCCACGTCCCACAGAAACTTGAAGTCGTGTGTTCCACTAGCTCCTTCATCTTAGTGCAAGCTCCCATCCAGCATTCCTCATCGCAGGGTTTGCGTTCCATATTCTTAGATAAATGATCCTCCGCTACAGCACTTATTAGAAATGGAAACAGTCATGATTATAACGATATTATTCCACGGTTTGGGGGAATCTTGGGAGCCTGTGTTGTGTCATTCTCCTCTTTCTTCCTTTGTTTCCTGTTTACTGCTACACTGATATAATTAGGCTAAAATAATAAACCAATAAAAAAAACCAAAAAAAAAACAATGATGTTGTGAAGGTCCAGGATTCACAGGAAATCGGGTTCATTAAACAACAAATAGTGGGTTAATTAAAAAAGTGAAATATTAAATAAACAGGAATATTAAGCCACATAAAAATGAAAAAAGGCTCTGTTTCTAGGTCCAAGGCTCATTATCTTTGTCACAAATGTCAGAGGGGTCACCGTGTTATACACACAAGGAAAACCATTCATTCATTTCCTCCTATTTGTTTCCAGACAGATCTTTAATACTTACACAGCTCTTATTCAACATGGTTTGTTATTTTAATCAGTTTCTGATTTTTAATCAGTTGCAAACAAGCTGATTTCACTTCATCATTGCAGTGCCTTGTGTGTAAATTGGCCATATATCAATTTACAGTGAAGAGAAATAGGATAGTCCTGACTGTAGTTACATGATTACAATGTTATGCCTCTAAAATCACTACAGTAGAAAACATACTAATATAGACAATAAGGACCTTTTAATAACTAAGATATGTTTGAATATAGAGCAATTTATGCAATTAGCACGAACTGATGCTGATGCTTAATGTTACACACTTGTAGAGACGCAGAGACGCTGAGAGCTGCTTTTCAAATACATCCCACTATTTTACCAGTTCATTGTTAATTTCCATTATTCTATTCTAGTCATTATTCCTGCACAAATGGCAAAGGAAAGCACTGTTAATTGAACATCTTCAATGAAAAGATATGCCGGAACAACATGAGCACGTGCTTTCAACCTGCAGGTCTGCATTAATCGTATCACCAGACCTTAAAAAACTTTGTAAACTTTGAATTGAGGATACCTACGCACATCAATAAGTAATCTCCCGCATGCAGTGAGAGTTATGAATAATGCAAGTGGCCATATAGCTGTGCCTTTTCAGAAATGTATTACTGGAAAGTGGCAGGAGTACCACACAGAGACAGGCAGAGCGTATCTCGACAAATTAACACTGGCAGGGAACTCTTTTTATGTCAAAGACACCCGAGATATTTAATCTCAGTGTCTTTCAGAACAATTACTCAGCCTGAGAGACAATCAAATTGAAACCTTCTCATTTGAAATGAATTCATTTTAATGCGGGGGGGTGTTATCTGGTGCTCAAGCGATAGACCTCGTCTCTCTCTTTTGGGGGCTGGAGGGTTGGATACAAATATTAATAAACCCAAAACCTAGTTTAGATTTTTTTTTTAGTTTTGAAGGGAAATAGGACACATCAGCTTCCTGTCACACACACACACACACACACAGAGGTTGGCTACAGCACGGCTCTCAAAATAGAGGAGAGAAAATTTACAGGGAAAGTGAGGCGTTCAGCTCCTTGACTCCTCCAATATGATGCTAATACGTGAAGGCAGGTGTGTTGGCAAGCGCGTCACGAATCCTCTGGGTTAACTTGTTTTTCTGGGTTTTTTTGAAGTCCTCCTCAAAATGTTTTTCTTAAGGCAGCACTTAAAAAGCTTAGCATTAGTGAATCAACACCACGTCGAGCCGCTTTTGTTTCATTACAAATCTACGACTGAAGCCATTATAGGGGACCAAAATGTTAGGAGCTAGTCACACAGTTGTTTTCCTTTAGTCTAATTCCTTCATAGTGTAAGTAAAATTCAGTACCTGTGCATTCAGTTACTTGAGGGAAATGAATATAGTTCTACTAGTTTATAGATGAAACATTAATTCCTTTGTATGGATCTTTACAAGGAGAGTGAATGTAAACGAATCCCTGCTGTGCATAACACCACATACAATATGTATGAGTATACATATTGAATACCTCTGGAAGATGAGCCGTGCACGCTCTATTTTTAAGTCGCTACAAATCTGGACAAATCTGGATTGTTCCTTATATTATCTCCATGCTTTGAGAACAACTTAATGCCCCATTGTGAACATCTCTGCAATCTTACAAAACGTGTATTTGGACGAAGCAAAGCAAGCTTTCAGCAAAAGAAGTTGTGAAGACACTCCTGACATATCCCCTTTTTAAGTTGAAATGTTAAGCATAAGCAGGTTTGAAGCAGAACTCTCAGTGTTTGTCACTTAAAGCTAAATCTTTCAGCTGCTGGATTCTCTATGCACTAACTTGTTTGTTAGGAGAGGCTTTTTAAAATGCGCCCTGCTGAGAATAGCTGCCTGCTGCAGATGAGAGGTAGACTCACAGTCCTATGGGTTTGTAATCCCGTATATGGTTAGGATTCCTGGTTTTCACTCAGGTGGCCTGGGTTCAACTTTCCAGTATGGGAACAACAGCATTATTGATGTGGATTAATTAAGACATGTAAAGTCTCAGATTTTCATCCCACCTCCCATGGTTGAGGTGACTTGACCAAGATCGTAAAACAAACTGTTACATACAGGTGGCACCTCACTACATACAGGTGTGTGAACAAATGGATGGGCTGAACGCAAAAAAAAAGGGAGTGAATCAAAGAGCAAAGATAAACGCAGAGTTGAAACAGGGGCGATGCTGGAGTTTACTGGGGCCCTAAGCACAGCTTTCCACATGAGACTTTCTCATAGCTAAGTTAACCAATATTGAAGAATAATTAAAGGAAGTGGTGTGATTCTAGTGCAAGTGGAAGCAGCAATAAGTTAGTTGTTCAGTATTAATTGTCATTATCTTGCCCTCTTTCCTTTTCTTTCTATTTTCACTCCCAGACGGATAAGTTCTCTTCGTTTTGAATCGGGTACCCTTATCATTATCATGTCCTGTGGATGTCTCTTCAGAGTCAGAGCAGTGTCAGGTGGTGCTGTTTGTCAGCCCTCAGGGCTCCCCTACTGGTCTAGGGCGCCAAGCAGATACATGCCTTTCCTGTTGACAAGCTACACCTCTACACTGGGCTCTGCATTCTGAATACGACTTTGGACATTTACAGGGGTAAACACAGTATGCACAGTGCAGTGTTTTTATTAGAACATTTTGATTTAAGTACTTAGGTATTTTTTGCCTTTCGTAATTTAACATGTGGCTAGAATCACAGTTAATCATTGTACTAGGTTATATACCCTAAAGTATTTTAGCAGCTGGTCAAGATGGACCTTGTGGATTTGTAGATTGCCTTGTGTTCACGTTGATATAACAACACACTACATACTGTATGCTCAGTTGACTGACTACTTTGCACAAGTGGCCTTTTTACTTGCCAAGTTCCTTACAGTTACAGTCACAAAGCCTCATTTAGTTGCTGTATACGTACTCTGGCTCTGAACTAAAAATGGCTCCTCCATTTAGCTGCAATTGTGTCAAATCTCAGCAGTGGCATTGACATATATTGTATATATTGCAGTTTCTTAAGCCAACAAGATTCAGCTGAAGCGTGACAAATTTTTAAAATAGCTGACAGAGACACTCAACCTAGATGTGCCAGCCTTGTGAGCAGGTGATGCCTCGTACAGATTTGGGACACTGTGCAAATTTAACATTACCACATGTTAAATTGGTTTGACTTCCCCCTGCATGCGATAAATTCCAGATCTGGAGCGCTGCATGCTTGGAACTTGCTCGGCAAACTTTACCATGGCCCGCCTTAAAATGCTGCGAAATCTGTCATGAATTCATTGCAACGCAATAAAAATTTTGTCCAGATTTATCCGTCCCATCGTGTCACAGCTCCCATTAGCTGTCATAATAGGATAGCCATTTGGGGTCCCTGGCAGAGGGCTTCCAGTTTAATTCCTTTCTGGAGATGTATAATGACTCAAGTGGGAACAACTCAGGCATCATTAAAAAATCATGCAGTGGCTTTCACCCTCCAGCCTGGGTGGAGGGTCTATTTCTAGTGGGCTCCCAGAAGACACGAGGGACTTTTAATGAACTCAGATCCTAGGACGAGAGAACAGACTTCGACATTCAGCTCCCTGGCTGAGAAAGTAAAACAGCTCTTATTCTAGACCAGTGACGCTTCATTTATTTATACCATTAGGGAGTAATAACCTTTGGGTCAGTCATTTGCCAATATGGTTTGACAAATGTTATGTGGCAACTCAAAGGTTCAGGGGCCAAACGAAAGGCTCAGCTCCTAACTGATTCATGTATGAGAAAGTAATAGGTGTGTCAGTCATAATTTTAAACTTTCCAAACATTTTTATTTTAGGCCGAGGTATTTGAACTTAGCTCCAAAAGCAGCTACATTTGGTTTAATGTTCTGAGAGTAAATCACACTTGTGTATTTTGCTGTGTAATCGCATAAACTTCTCCTGGTTAGGAAACACATTGACACTGAAAACAAGTTTATTTTTTTGGAATGGTTGTGTGACTTAGTGTCCATGCTAGGTGACTCTCCATAGACGTGACCCTCTGAATAAGGAATGGCTGCATGATTTAATAGTTTTGCGTTTAAGTTCTTACCTTGTCTCATTTTTTTTTCCTGCATTCACATTGTGCAGCTAGCTATGTGCAACATGAAAATTAATAAATACAAAAAGTTACCATCATCATTATTGTGCACACCTTTAAATAACCATGAACTTAGAAAAAGAAAATGTAAAGATATAAATTAAAAAAGAAACAATAATAGTAATAACCCTATGAAAGCACATATTTTAGGGTGCCTTTACATATAGGTTGTTCCAAACCAAGAACATTTTCCAAAAGGTCCGTTCATTTGGATCGTTTCTGTGACTCTTGCAATCACAGAAATAAGTGGTATGGTGCACATTCTTCCAAAGATGCATCAGGAAGACAGGTAGACCACCCATCAGTGATGTCTGGCAGCAGCAGCGCTCATCATATACACATAGACATCATATTCTACATGTAGCCTTGTTGATGGTCGATCAAAGTCAACACTGGTTCATGAACCACAGAACAGAAATCAATGCCAGTGCCCACACTTGTTGCTGATGCTTCTTGTTTTTTTTTTTTCCTGAAATCCAATTTGTCCTGCAAAATTATGACCAATCATCCCATATACTGTATAAAGATGGATGGTGGAATAGCTCCTCATAAGTGAAGCCAAAGGAAGTCTGGCTGCAGTATAGGTCATAAGGTCCACCCCCTCCATGGTAGTGGATGGGACTTGGGCCAAACTAAAACACTAAAATACATGTCCAGTCATTTTTATTTTAGGTAATTAATAAAATAATGAACAATGCACTGAGTGGTCCATGGGACCATGAGAGTTTATCTGACTGAAAAGATACCTTTACTAATGTATTTTTTTTTAATTTTTTTTTAATGTAGAAGAATTCATAGATATGTTTTTGAGAACATATGTTCATTTTAAAAGTTTATTGAGAGTTATATTAGTTTATTGATTGTTAGGGTTAGTTTGAGCTTGCGATACACCTCTCGCACAGACACAGACACACACAAACAGTTTAAGAACAACTAAAAAATCATGAAGAACAACACAAGATGTTGACCTGGCCTCCAAATTCTCTAGATCCCAAACTGATCAAGTATCTGTGGGATGATCCACAGATGCCCCTCCCCTCAACCCATAGGACCCAAAGGCCCCCACTAACAACATTCTGTTACCAGACACCGCAGGACACCTTCAGAAGGCCCATGTCCATTCTCTGATTTTGGAAGCACAAGGGAGACCTACACATTAGAAATATTATGTAGAAATAATCATAATGTTATATGTGATCAATGTTAAAATACCTTTTACTGATATAAATGTGGGGGCTAGTTAGTCTAGC
The DNA here is from genome assembly GCA_005024645.1 of Planiliza haematocheilus. Lineage (NCBI taxonomy): Eukaryota > Metazoa > Chordata > Actinopteri > Mugiliformes > Mugilidae > Planiliza > Planiliza haematocheilus. Next base: position 13,778,029 of record SRSE01000465.1, read on the forward strand.
TGCTCATTTGACAGTAAATCAAATCATTGCACTGGTATAGTGTCTATGAAATATGCATTCTAATGTCTGAACTAAAACATGCACCAATCTGGTTTGCAGAATGAGTGACTTAGATGTGCTTTGACTTCTAGTAACTAAAATATGAAAAGTTATGCCCCTAATATTTGAAAGCTACATTCCAATGTCAGTGTTGCACTCAGCTGGGTTGTGAATAGAAAATGGAAAACTAAAAACTGAAAAGGGCAGTAAATCTAAGATAATTGTACTGTGGGCACAGCCATTTCTAAAAACAACTCTGTTCTGTCCTTGTCCCTACCTGCTTATTGTATTTTGTGCCCTCCACTGCAGTCATCAAAATCACATCACTTCCTGTGGATCAAGGTCTATTTCCACAGATGATTGGTTGTGAGCAGTGTGGTACAATTTTCATGGAAAAACCTGAAGGTTCAGCTCCTCACCAACCACCCACTCCGGAAATAGCCAGAAATCATATGTGGGTCACTTCTTATTAATGGGCGAGACTGTACCTGATTCAGGTGAAACTGCTCATTATAAAGTCTCAGGTCTGTTCACTCGCAACACCACAGACCCCTCATCATGAGTCAAAGCTTGGAACAAATAGGCTTGTGGTAAACACCGGAGTGGAGGTGCAGGCAGGCATACAGTGAGCTGAACTTGCAATTTTCTCTCCTACTTTTGTGTTACTCTCACCTTCTCTCCTCCTGTCTTTGCCTCTCGGAGTCGTTTGTGGAATTCTCTGCTTTCGTTTACTTTCCTCTGGAAAACACAGTAGTAGTAAATCATAGTTGAAGGATTTCATGTCTGTATGTATCTTTACTTTTTAAATAGTAATCGGATGTCAAAAAAAATGTCATCGTTTAGATGGCCTGGGAGCACAGGGGGAAGGGCTGCTATCTTGCCACCATGACGCTTACTAGAAGAAACTATCTGGATGTCAGGGATGAATAATTAAGCAGGAAGCAGGCCTAGAGAAACCTGCCCACAACCTGTCGACACTGGTGCACCTACATTATCTGGAAGCAGAAACAGAATCAGCAAAAACATCTGTACTACTACATATCATGCAGGGTCTTTATCTTCCATAATGTGACATATTTCTGAGAGAATCAGTAGGAGGTAGGACGGTGTTGTAGAAGAACTACTATGAAGCACAGCCATGCACCCTTAGTTATATTTTCCTCCATAGCAACTTTCTTGCACCCTCACATGTGTTACGCCGCATTAATAATCTTAATAATTAAGTAATTCTTACAAATTATCTGTGGTCACGGCTAAGTAGTATTACCACAGTTGACATTTTTTGTATTGGACATCTATCTTCCCTCGTCCACGGCATCCATTTAGCTTTTAGCCTAGACTGGGGATGCAAACAGACAAACTGCAGTCTACTATAAAACACAAGCATGAACGAAACCATTTGACAGGTGATGACCTACATACATGGCTATTTGGCCACAGCGGAAATACACAATGTGTATTCGCACAGAAATGAACCAAATACGATTTGAAGATGATCCTGAATGAACGCTGACCTGCCCACGATGCGTGCACGGCAACTCATAAACTATTTTTATGTGCGTTGTACAGTGCAGTGAATTTGTGTTCATGTTGAAGTAGCCATTCCTCTCTGTCTTCCAGACGTCACAGGCTATTTTGAGACCTATTGTTCACCGCAAGCCTTGATGAGAATGCGTACATATTCGGGTTTCTTGTAAACCTTGTACTCCTGATATTATTTAACCTTTAACTAACCTATTTAACCACAATTACAAAGTGACACATTTAAAACAGAGAAAGACAAATAAAAGAAAAGATGATAAAAATGTACAAGCAGATTATAAAAACAAGTGTATATTGCGGAGACGGCCTCAAGTTTGATTTTATAAGAGCTCAATGAAATTCACTCAGTTTCCAATCATTCTACATATTAGAATTCCATATAGAGGAGAAAAGCACATGCAAATGGAACAGAAAGGAGCCGCTGATCTTGTTACCTATCTATATATACGTTACAACTTTATGTATTTAAAGTTGTAATTTAAATGACATACATTATGTAGCACGTACGTTAAAACACCTTTGCCTGCACCTCTGTGGCCTCTCCTCTCACCGGGTTCCAGCCCTGCAAGCTGCACAAATGTCAAACTCCAGTAAATACAGGCTATGTTCACCCTGAGACCTGTCCAGTGCCCTTTCTCAGTCTAATCACTAATAACTTCCAGGTGCCAGGACGCTAACCACGAGAAACTTTCAATGGAAATATATGCATAGGTAGAGATTACTTTTCCTCTTTTTCTCCCCCCTGCTAAAAACAACAAAATTCCCTCCGCTTCGGTGAAACTGATTGCCAGAGCTGCAGGTGCAATCAGTGCTGTGCTAAAACCTTTTAATTAACACCATCTATCATCATTAGCCAAACGGTCAGCCGGCAGTCTCAATGTTAACTCTTAGAGAGCGAAGCGAGGAGAAAAGTAAATGATGCACTGCGCTTCTTTGCTTTTCGGGCCCCGTTGCAGTTGGCTCCCCTTCGCCGTGCTCAGTCACTGTAGAGCTGCTCTGAAAACACATCAGTCTACATCAGCCACAGTTAATCAGCGTGCACCTACTGGCTGGCATCCTGTGACTTGCTGGACTAAATACTAAGCTAAAACTAATGCCTGCTGATGCATGTGATAGCTGCACACTAATTGTAATGGTGTGCCACATTCAAATGAGACTGACCTTTGGTTTGGTATATTTGTCATGTAACTACTGCTGGAATTGGACCGGCGACATTTATCTGAAGCATTATGGATTGTAGTTGAAGTGACTTTGGCGGTTGTGTTTCTCCTTAGCTTGTAAAACCTTTGAAGAGCAGCTTTAGAAAGCATTTATTTGTCCTTTTTGCCTAGGTTTTCAGTAATTCGGGCAGTGCAACACACCTAATTTTAGGCTGCTAATTTTGGAACCTTCTGGAAGATAAGTGGGACAGTGCCTGAACAATAGACTGAGTAGGTTGTTGGTAAAATAAAATTCCCATGAGTTAGTTTCCAAGATTGTTAAAAATGGTGACTTACAGTCACTTTCATAATAGGTGTTAAGGATGAAGTCACTCACTCTAAAACAATGAGCCAAAAGTTTGGACACTTACTCATTCAGTGGTTATCTTTTTGCCAAATAATATTGCACACTGTAGAACTAAAATAACAGGTTTAAATAATTAATACAGGAAGTGCTAGTGTGAAAGAAACAAGATTTACTTTAATTACAGCTTTGAACACTCTTGATTCTCTCACCCAGCCTTCATGGGGTCTACACCTGGAGCTTTTCCAACAGTCTCCATGAACTTCTTCCGACATATGCAGAGTTTTGTTCACTCTGCAGTCCAACTCATCCAAAACCGTCTCATTTGGGTGATTGTGAAGGTTGTTCCATGCAGCATTCAAACCAAGAAGCAGTGATCAACAGCCCTTACATAGCCTGGAGGTGGTATCCATGCTGGTTAATTGCCTTGAATTCTGAATTAGATTAGATTCGATAGTCATGTGTCATGATAACCATGAACGCTGACAGTTTCTTGATCATCTTCTGATTACTGGTCTCCCTCAGTAGTGGTTCCTTCTTGAAATGTATCAGCTGCTGTAACTCTGGGAAGTATTGATGTGACTGTAATGTGAGGTTAATTACTGATTTGTGAGGCCGGTATCTAATGAACTTCTCCTCTGCAGCAGGGGGAAGGCTTGGTCTTTCTTTCCAGGTGTGGTGCTCTCAAGAGCCACAAATTCTTAAATCTGTTCGTGCAGCTGCATTTTAAGAAACTTTCAAAAGACATAACTCATATTTAATTAGCTTCATGCATTTCTTTTTTAAAAATGTAATTTTCACTACATTGTTTTGTTGTAGACTGAAATAGACATAGTGTTGATTTTCCTCTTATTGTCTCCAACCATAGACTGTATGTAAATATGGACAATGCGGGCCCACTTCCTTGCATTATCCAAACTGACGCTATTTCTTCTGAAATGTGTGTATCTAAAATGAAACTCATCAGAAAAAATGGACACTTGAGTATGCAAAACCATGTATTTTTGTGATTTAATTTGGCCCAAGTCCCATCCACATTGGTTGTCAACATGGAGGAGGTGGAGCTTATGACCCATACTGCAGCCAGTCACCAGGGGGAGCTCTACTTGCTTTGGCTTCATTTTGAGGAGCAGTTCTACTGTTCATCTTTATACTGTATATCTGTACAAATGTTCGGTGTGGGGTTCAGAAAGCAGATATTGTTTCAAGGTACAGAGCTGCACTGTGGTGCTACGGTCAAAAGTTATCTGTCCTGATCAAGTTAGATGTCTTGGACTGGCTTTAAGAAGACAGTACACTGAACATGGCGGTAAAAATAATAAATACTGTGCTGTTTATGGATGGATGAAAGATTTCCATTACAAATACAGCTGGGCCAAAATAAATGTTTGTTGGACATTACAGTTTGAGTGTAAGATAATACAAATAACACAGCATAATTACATTTTAGCTGGTAATTTAATCCTGTTAAATGCTTGTTCTCCAAGTGTCTGTGTTTTCCGTTTTATCGGTAGACATGCTCGCTCTTAAAATGAGCGGGAGGTTTCACCGCGTTGCCTCAGGTGTCGGTGAGAAAAATGAAATATGATCCAGGGAGTTCAGTCTGCCGTACGGATCCAGTGCCTTTTAAAGTTTATCAGACTCTTAAATGCTACACAGAGATTATGATCCGATACAACAGGGTTTCACAACACTGGAAAGTTATCAGTGTCAGTCACCTTATCGCATGTGACAAAGGCTGCCAGGTAAACGGCAGAATTAAGCTGTTACAAAGCTGTCAACCCAGAATATGGCACGCACAGTATTTTATTTATTTTTTTAAGATTTTTTATATGTGTTTATATTTGAATGCAAACTGGTCTGCCCGCTACAGTACTCACAGTGGGGTCCAAAGGTCTCAGAGTGTCAGTGGATTTCTATTTCCTATTACTTTTGAGCTTAATACAATATTTTCTGTGACAAATGATGAAATCAGAACAACAGTTACATTAATATGTAGACTCTCTTCAGTTCTAAAACCATGCCTGGACATTAAGAGTTTGGGTTTCACAGCATGACTGACAAACAGCTTCTCCATGTCAGGAAAGTTTGCCTTACAATTATAGAGGGGCAGAGATCAGGTGAGGGCAGAGGAAAGTTCCCGACAGTCATTCCTCTACAACATTGCCCACTTGTGACAATCATCATATAGTTAGCCAGTGACGAACACTTCACTCGTTTCTCAAATGGGCACTTTGAGAAAATCCTCATCCACACACGGAGGCAATTATCGCCTTCCCCACTTCATTGCAGCCGCTCGTTTTCGTTGTGTCTTTTTCACACGTACGGCATTTGTGTTGGGATATTTTCTGTTAATGCATCTGTGTTTTGCAGATTTGTGAATGCAGTTTGTTTGACACGTCTTGCGGTGTGATGTCGTGCCTGTGGAAAATTTCTACAAAGAATTAAACACAACCAGTGCCACTTATGTTCTTCAGTCTGATTGCTGACCGACAAATACCGAGGGTTCGAGAATAGCTCCATAACTGCTGGTGTAAATCCTCAGACTTTTGGATAATTCCCGAGTTTACAGAGACACATGACAGAGTTTGGACCCCATCTTTATAGTGATCCATTTCTAAATAAGCAAATGTACATTTACTGCACTTCTACTTAATGTCATAATAGTTAATAAAGATATTTATAATTAGTTGGAGATTAATAAAATGAAATACGATCCAATATCTCTACACTATAAATCTTGAAATAAATGAAGCATGTAGGACAGCACTGGATGGAACAGATCTGTATTAGTGCAATATGAGAGGAGCAAACAGGAATGCTGCTCCTTTTGATCTTTTAATTTTTTTACACAACAGCTCCAAACGGGGCCTTTAGACTCAAGTTTGCCCAAGCTGCCCTCCTTTCATGACACAGCAGAATGGCCGGAATTAATGATAGCTTGAACAAATTGCAGTGTGTGACTGCAGCCAGGCTACCGACGTTAATTGGCGCATTATGTGAGAGTGAACCTCCTAATGAAGCGCTAGTTTGACCATATGCTCCCTGGGCCATTCCTTCTGAGGAAAGCTTTGTCATGTTTTTGTGCTAAATGGTTACAAATCGAAGCTCTCCTTTGAAGACTAATATGCAATGCAGCAACTAAAAACTAATTACTGTCCTTTGCTGCCTTTACAGTGGTACTATCTGAATGGCCCCGGGCATATTTGCTGTGTGTTATTATGGGATTTGGCCTATTGTATGTATCATAGTGCAGTTGCAATGCTGTCAACATCATAATTATAGTATTGTGTTGTAGGTAATCGTAAACTTTTGACCGCAGAAGAGGAGTTTAAGAGCGACCAGTGGGAAATGGAGACAATGATACAGTATGTACCTCCCTCTGTGTGTGTGTGTATGAAGGAGGAGGCACACTCATGGGAAAACACTGTGTCACTGCTGGTATTTTGTTCAGTGCAAATGCATACATAATGTGCTAATATTCAACGGCAGTTTGTTTTCCCAGCAAATGTATGCAGATGAGGTGGATCTGTGCTTTTCTGCCGGCATTTGCATAATCTTCACATACCTCGGGGTTCCGCCGTGGCAGGAGTGAAGTGATAAAATTATTGTTGGCCACTTGAAATGGGTGAATTTTCTAGACTCATCTCTCTCTGTATGTCACTGTGTCCTGCTGACCTGTTGTAAGGTCAACGCCACTGCCTGGTTTGTGTGGTACTGCTGAAGAACTGCATAGGTCTGGTCATTAAAGTGTCACTCAGCCTTAAAGATCACAAGTTTACTGTGAACAGGAACATTTAGAAGAGTCGTTAGCTTGATCCTGGTGATATGCTATATTAATTATAATAAATGTGTCATAGTAAGCAGAGTGTGTGGTAAACTCTGTCTCCTCTAATGGATGTCACTGCTATATTGAGCCGTGTTGCAGTCTCAGTATTGACACTGGAAACATGTAGATTTATTGACCATTTAGGAGCAGCACGGCAAGCTGTAAACAGAACCCGAACACAGCATGTTCTCATTATTTTCGCCATTTGAAGCTGGTCTGGCGGATGCAGTGACACCGTTACGCAAATCAGCGCAATATCTCTCCTTTTTGCTCAGTTTTAGTCTCTACACACCAGGAAGACGGCTATTTTATCTGCCTGAGGCTGCTGGAGACAGTCGTAAGACCTCTGGGACTGAATCAGTGCAGTAAATTTCCAGGACGCAAAATGGAAACAGAGGGCTAGAAGAAACTGAAAAGCTTTGTTGAGCTAAGGGAGAACTTAAGAGTCGGATAATAATGGAGCTTTTTCAGCGCAGACATTTGGGAAATTTGGACAACATGATCACATCAATGACAGCTCAGTTCCGTTAACTGCAACAGAACCAGTAACAAAGAAACTTATTTTAAACCATATTTTAAACACGTGCATTTCAAAGCTATGAATGTGTCAAAATGGCTACTGAAGTTAATCTGTTCCTTGTGAATTTACTACACTACTAATAGCATAACATCATTCCTAATAATGTGTAGGTCTCCCTTTTGGTGTCAAAACAGTCGTGACTCATCAGAGAATAATGTTTTGTTCATCTAGTGGTGTTTTGTGTTGAAGTTCATGAAAAAAACACAATTTCAATTAATCGTCAATGAAAACACAGTTATAAATATTGTATTTAAAATGTCCTCTCTAAATCCCACTGGACCTTTAAAGAAATAATTAGAGCTGTTAAGAGGCATAATGCAAACGACTAATGAAGCATTTTGACATTTATATGGGCACTTTGAAGATTCTACCAATTATATCACTGGCATTCAACAGTAATCCTAAAGTATTGTTGCTGGTTTCAGAAAGCCCAGAGTGGTCAAGCCTAATTTGCCTAATGGAGGACAGGTCCCTCATGTATCGTTCTAACATCGTTTAATAATTACCGCATTAATCTAAGAGATTTCATTGAATTAAATGTGAGCAAACAAGGCCACAACTGAGAATACCGGCGGCCTCTGCTCTTCCAGATGTTGCATTTAAATGCAGTACCCAAGTGGGCTGCAGGTGCATTACCACTACACTCAGGACAGGAGTGCAGGTGAACCAGTGTTTCCAACAATTATCATATTTGTATGTGCAATTAGCAATTCTTAAAATGTCTAAATTTATAATAGTTGACTAAGAAACAATCAGATGTAATATTAGAGAACTTTTAGCTACCATCAATCATTCAGTCATAGCTCTGCTCAGCCCATGGCATGGCTACTGTCTCCAATCACTTTTAAAATCTAGTTTGTGATTGTTGTGATTTAGTTTACAAAGTCTTGATCTAGTGTGTAACATATTTAGCTTCATATACATTAAAATCAGACTGGGTTTGAATGTACTTCGATAAGCTTCAATAGGATCTATATACATATAGTTATAATAAATAATTAAATAAATAAAATGTTTGATATACTGTCTCCCATATCTGGATTTTAAGTACACACCTCAACATTACAAGATTAAAGGCCCATGTAATGAACAATATTAGCCCAATAATGAGATGATGCAAGATGCAAGGACTCAAAGTAGGCACTGACAGGACAAGTTTTTTTTTTTTTTTTACAGTACAGTACAGTACGCACCGGTCACAATGTCTAATTTTTATGACTTCAACATTGTGGACTGTGACACTGACCAATAAAAAAAACAAGCAGAAAATGAACAGCTCTTATTATTTTCTGTAGCCCGCCCACAGGAGTCCTCAGTTGTTATTTCATTCTTGTTTTAAGCCTCCCACAACACAAGATTGCCAGTATCATAATGCTTCAATGCTTCCTTCCTTTCCCTTAGTAACACCACACCCACTGTGGATGTCTAGTCAGAGACCAATCACAGTTTGTACTCACACCATTATCATATGATCTATTATTATTTTTTTGAGAGTATATGACATTCTTTTTGTTAATATACCTCAGTCATTATGAAAGTGATTTCCTGGCTATGTAAGGTCTTTAATAACAGGTACCTATGGAACTGAGTGTATATTCACTTGCTAATGTATTTATAATTGCAGGGAGTTCAGCCACTGGAAGGTGAACAGCCTGGCCACAGAGAAGAGAGATTTCCTTAAAGCTCCGTTGCCCTTAGCGCCAGAGTTCCTACGCAACCTGCGGTTACTAGGGCGACGGCCAACCCTGCAGCAAATCAACGAAAACCTCATCAAGAAGTATGGGACCCACTTCCTAGTTTCTGCTACCCTGGGAGGTAAGGAACGACTGCAGGTGACACACTCGCCTTTTTTCTAGGGTTAGGAAGTGGCGGGACACACCAAAAATAGAGGAGCTATTCAATTTGGGTCTCGGAGGAGTCGCAGCGTGTAGCGCTGCAGAAGTGTGAGCTTTCTTTCTTTTATCAAAGAAGGTTATCAAGTGAAAAGCAACAATTGCAGCAGTTTCCGCACCTTGCACCTGCAGCATTCACCCGGGGTTGTTTTCCACAGTGCTAATTTTCCTCTCATCTTTCCCTCTGATGAACACTACCACTACCTGCAGCTGCAAGAGCCTTACAAAGCAGAAGAATTGGCCTGTTTCTTAGAATACGTCTCTTGTTATTGGATTTCTTTTCAGCATCGATCCCAGAGGAGAGAAGTAACTGCTAAAACGGGATCGGCAGCGGTACCGATTGTGTGCCCCCCATGTGACGACCTCTTGATATTAATATACCACTGATCCTTGTCATCACACAGCAGAGCCCTGATATATGAGCACTTTTTTTTTCCTCTTACATTTATTTTTTTATTTTTTTTTACATGACGTCTTAGAGTTAGTTATATTCAATATTAGTTTTTCTCTAAGCGTCTCTAAGCAGGATTTACAAGGCATGGGTAGTCAGATTAGTCAAGCTTGTAATAAACAGTGAATGTATAATACAGTATAGCATACTTTCTCATTTAAAAAGTGATATAATGGACTTTAAATTATGACAAAACACTATCATTTGATACTGAAATTAGCCATAAATCTTCGACTGGCAGCGCTCCTGCCACCATCCCTCTTGGATACACACTGTTCATAACGTACACAAATCCTGTCTCCTGACAGACGCCGTCTCCTAACAACCGCTCTGATATTTCCATCCACAGACACCTAACTTTACTGCCACTTATCATTGGATGAATGCCCCGGAACATCGGCGTGGGAGAGAGAGGAAAAAAAAAAGATGAATGCAGTGTCACGCTGATAGTTAGACTATATGTAATTAACAGCCTCAACTAAATGGGCAGAGCCAGTCTGCATACTGATGAGCGCACGGCCGAGTGAATGCACACATGCCAGATATCTATTTTTTGTTCCCTTTTGTTCTGCGTTTTTCACTCCAGTCTCGCCTGCTTTTAATGTCTGGCTCGCCAGCTGTGGTTACGTGCATCTGGGAAGTGCATTTTGCTAAATTACATGAAGTGAATAAATTGACTTAATGAATGTCAAAAGTTAGCTGCGGGGCCTCCAAGTGGTAATTTTTACATCTATAAAATGAGATGCATTATGTTCCGAGAACGACATTTTTCTTTAGAACAATGTGGAGGATAAAATTACATTTGAAATAAACAGTGATAATTAAATACAGCGGCTGATGTTAAATATAGTGTACTAACATGAATAGGAAGTTATAAAAAAAAAAACACCCTTAGTGTCACAACCCAACTAAAGACCCATAAATCTAAATGCAATGTTATCTTCTCTGTGATTATCTGAAAGGCTTTTAAGCATCTGGGCTCTCACTGCAAATATAACATGGCTGAAAAATACTGTGTGCTCCAGGAAAGTGTGATTTTCGTCTGATTCGGGCATTACGTACGCCCAGGAAGACACTTTGGGAGTGACAGTTTTGCTGAATATCACACTCGAGCCCCCCTGAATTCTTGGAGGTGGGTGATAACGTATTCTCTGTGGTGTGTGGTAATTAAACTCATCATTCTGAATGGGGTTTAAAACAAGTGACAGGAAGTGCTCTGTGATTTACTTACTCCAGTTTGTGAGTGTGGACAGGATTGGAGATGTTTTGAAAAGGCGCCGGCCAAATACTGAACTGAATTTGACACAACACACGTTGGAAAGCACAGTCTCCAAAAATCAAATAGTGTAGACTATTTAATATACTAACATCATTACCTTGTGATAACTAGAAAACCACAGTTTCTTACCTCTTATGTCTATAGGGGCCCATTCTTGTTGAATTACTTCTGGCTGCACATAAATTCCAGTGAAAAAATGAAGGAAACTGGGACACTTTCAGATTTTTAAACAACAAGCTAACCTATTGCTGACTGATATTCAGTTTAGAGATAAGACAATAACCCTCATTTCTACAAAGACTGATCAATGCAGAAGCTTGGGTTAGCAAACCCCATACCGTATGTAGTTCCTCTTTAAACTTAAGGGTAGAAGGACAGTGGACCGTGAGAGCATCACCAAACAAGTGGACATGTTGGAATGTTGGTTTGCTCCTGTTTATTTGTTTTAAATTAGCTACCTACTCAAAGACCTTTCAGTCTACACTTGCAAATGCTGCTTTGGAACTAAACCAAGTGAGGAGTGCATGTTGGATGATTCAGGAAGTAAGAGTTTGGAGCAGTTCCAGTAAATACAAAACCAGAGCCAGAATGCCAGCTCTGACTGAAAAAGTTTGATAGATCGGCAGACATTTATAGGTACCAGAGGAGTGGCTGGTAGTTTCAACTTTATCTTAACATATAACTTGATGTCTTGTTTTTGTGGGAATTTATTGGTATTAGTTTTATAATTGAGTGATGAAAGAGAGCAAGGCCAAGACAAATCATACATTATCTGCATTACAGCAGACGAACCGCAAAACCACAGCGAGACGGTGAAATCCTGCCAAGGAAAGCTCAGAACAGAAGATCACTCCAGCTCATCCATGAGTTGTTTCCTCCTCAGTGAATGTGCTTTGTTACAGTGCAGTGAGAAATAATAACGGACAGCATGTTGATTGGTTATTGATCCACAGGAGAAGAGTCGTTGACCATTTTCCTGGACAAGCAGAAGCTGAACAAGAAGTCAGAAGGCAACAGCAACAGCTCCGTGGTGTCTCTGGAGCTGCTCCATCAGCTGGCGGCTTCCTACTTCACGGACCGAGAGAGCACCCTAAGGCGACTCCACCACCTCCAGATTGCCACTTCTGCTATTAAGGTACTTCACATACACACACTGTAAATCTGTGTACACCGCATTTCCCGATGTGTAGTCTACGATTTCAAGCTTTGATGGAAAATATCTCTTTCTGTAAATGGCACACATATGCAAATGTGCAGTTTATTTGCCATACATACTGTGAACTTAGTTTACAGTTAACCGACCACCTAGAGACAGACGCACAAACATCCCCATAAAACCGTCCCTCTGGGATACATCGTTCCATTCTGCACCTATAAGATATAGCTCTAACAAACAATCTGTTATAAAGATTATTTTTCAAGGTGCGTCGTTGCTCAAATGCTGGCAAGAGACGAAAGAGAGTGCCCGAGAACAACATTTTTTAAAAGGGGCAAGCTGGATTAAAAGCACAGTGTGGCTCTGGAGTCACTGGGGGCACTAAGGCATGGCAAATGTCTATTTTGTCTAGTCTAATGGGAAAAGCAAATTTATAGACAGTGTACTCTACTTATACAGCCCTTTGATCGGGTACAGAATACTGTAGGTTCTCCTGTGGGCGTGTAGTGGTATCACATTGAACTGCTCTAATACCCTTTCAAAGCACACAAGATCATGCTTTCTGTTCTTTTAAATTACAATTACAAACATGACCCACGTTCGTCATATTTTGCCAAATTCCACCACCTGGGTTTTTCTAGCTCATTTCCTCACTAATTGCTAGGAGTCATGATTTTGTTAAAAATCCACTCAAAAACACTGAAAAATAGATCCTATTATCTCCTCCTGCCTGGCTTTACCTTGTAGGAATATTTTTCTTTTTTTTTTGTCCTGATTGGAGGCTAGGCATAACCAAGGAATACATTTTTTTTTTTTCCACATCAGAACAGATTTGTTGGCTTTTATGCGATGACAGCAGGTGTGTGGGTGGGTGGACCGCGCATTCATGCTCGAACTTAAATAGCAAATCTGATTGAAATGAGTAATTGCTAAATGTCAAGTTTGCGTGCACTTTGAATAGGGTGGCTCATTTCTGAGTGTGCTTGGTGAAAAGGTAGCATGCCGTGGAACACAGAAGGTTTTTTACTTGTGAAAAGTAAAAAAAAAAAAAATCTATTTAAAAAGAAAGAAAAAACTTTAAAGTATAAGTCCGTAAAATCACCCTTTTTGTGCTCCTGTCAGGAAATGGACATAAAAAAATCAAGTAATGCTCTAAAAGGCATGAGCAACACCAGCTGTCAGTGCCAAGGACGCGCCAATGACTCTTTGAAATTATTTTAAAGGGTCCAAAGTCCTCTCATCTGGCCAACTACAGACATTTAAGCTGTTTTGTGATGGGGAAAGCTTTAGCAAAGGCAACATTAAAATGGGGAAAGCTAGATGTAAGAGACTAACAAGGCAGGAAACCAGGGCTGTGCCCGAGGTATTGTGTCCCAGTGAAGAAAGAAACCAGATAAAAAGAACCAAGGTGAAGAGACTAAGATCAACCAAGTCATTCTAATTCAGTGTATGTACTCACTTCTAAATTCCATGTGACAGAAACACGTTATCCCGGATCTCAGTTTCAGCTAAAGCCAATGAGAGGCAAGTGGAGCTTCATGGACTAAAATCGTCCACCATCTCCTGAGAACAGCCAAGACAAACTATAGGAAGACCCAGGTTGTGCATTAGTATATTTAAAACGCTAATTTGGCAATTGGGTGCTGTGGATGTACACAGAATGTTACTTAACACTGTTCTCCAAAGGAATGAGTAATGACTCATGGCGCAGCACAGTCAGTGACAGACACGGCCTCAAATAGCACAGAAGATCTAACAATAAAAAACACATGACAAAGAAGGCTAACAGTTCCCTGACAAGAACAGATTTGTTCAGTTAAAGCTATCAACAATATGACTTAATCACATTTTTGCCAAGACTAAAAATCAAAAGGCCAAATGATCCAAGGGTAGATTAGCTAAATCCAACCATGTGTCATGTACATACAGATTTTGGGCAAGAGGCGGGGTACACCCTGGACAGGTCTCCAGTCTGTCTCAGGGCTAACACAGAGAGACAGACAACCATTCACATGCACAGAGAGGTGACAGATCGAACCCAGAACCTTATCACTGTCAGGCACTGTGCTGCCGATATATGGAACATAAGCCTTAATCTAACAGAATATAAAATTAAAATACACAACAAATGCACATACCTCCTGGTTTACCTGTCCACGAGCACCAAAACAGAGCAGCTTTATTCCTTGAAGCCTGACAGGCAGGTGAATAACCCTGTTCCTTAGCCATTACAAATACCTGCTTATTTTGTGCACATGTGCCTCAAACTCCCACTTAAAGAAGAGCGTCCTTTCCATGCTTCTCCTAAATGAGTATCTCTGGTATGCGAACCACCTGCTCCGCCACGTTCTGCCACATCAAGTCATCACCCGAGAGAAAGCGACACTGAGTGGGATGTACTTGACCTGTGTCCATGTACGCCTCTGGGCTCTGTGTCGATGCAGCACTGAGTAGGAGGTGGGAGTGAAATACACTATCTCTGTCTCTGGCAGTAAAATGGAAGAACCTCAGTCACACATCCAGTGTAGCCATAGTTATTGTGACAAAAAAAGAAAAAGAAAAAATCTTCCACGATGTCTGTGTGAAATCTGCTTGTCCGGAAATGAGAGAAGAACTGGCTCTGTGTGGCTCATTGGAAGGCAAGGTATTTTTACCACAGCGCTGTGTCTCTGAGAGCTAAAATCAGCAGGGAAACTGCACAGAGACACTCTACTTGTCTATAAAGCTTCATCATGTTGTAGTAAAAAGCTATTTGCACAAATCAACTCATTTTATGGACCAATATAGTAAATATTGCATAAAAAATTGGAAAGCTTTATAGTCCTATATTCCTATATTCAACATAGCCAGAACATTCTCCAGTGCTGTTTGTGCTGGAGGATTTCTTCACCTGATCTAGGAATATTCAAATTAAAACATAATGACTCCATGTTTGAACAAATACGCTCTTGGGAGTTTAAAATGACAGCAGAGGTAGGGACAACAACTCTCTGACGGATTATCATTGAAGCACAACGACTCTTAGCGTTACACAGTTAATGCACTTTTGGTTCCTCAAAACAAATAGAGTATGTACTAGGCCAAGATTAATCGCATTATTTCCTTATCTAATGCTCATTAATGCAGATTAATCACACTTTTCATTAATTTGTTTGAAACATACATGGAAGGTAACAACATCTGCAGAGGAAGCTCCTACTCAGTTCATATCTGAGTTGACATCAGCAGTAACTGCAAATAACTGCATCCCATCAAGAGATGACATATCACTGCATTCTTCACGGTAAAATTATTTGCTACGACTGCACTCTGCATTCTTTCTACAGTCGTAATAATAAAAAACTGTGTGCATTAAAAGGAGTTTGGGTAACATGCATTTGGGTTTACAGCCTAAAGTATATACATAAATCATAATAATTCAAAAGAATAAGAAAGAGACACATCTTTATATCTATTTAAAAATTTGCAGTAAAAACAAAAGAGCTGGAAAAGCTTTAATAAGTGTCAGCATGTCTCTTGCATCTGATTTATGTCATGCAGGGCGATCAGGTCTGACGATGAGTTTACCCTAAATGAATATTCCTAATGCACTTAGTAAAATTGCTATTGCAATCACATCAGTCTATTTGTTTTTCCTGATATACAGTACATTTTTTTAATCCCCTTTCCCGAAATCTCTACCACAATAGTAAGCATGAGCCATAAAGTCACAATACCTCATTAGTGGAAATACACCGGGATTCTGTCATTTTGACAATCTGCTGTTCAGTAGTAAGTTTAACGATTTCCTTGTTAGAGCTGTGATAGTCAGAGGCCAGTTTAACTACTGCTTAGAGAGACTTCAAAACCACTGATTCAAAAAATGAGCCACTTGGGTTACTATAGCATTGGTGCAGTAAGGGGTTCATTTTATTCCGTAGCTATGGGTAGAAAACCACCCAAGATACTGGACTGTTTGGACCCAGTGTCTTGTTGACTGTTGCATTTGCATGTTTATGATGACGATATAATTGTATACAACTTCACCATTTTAGGAGGTTGACTTCAGCTTCATCAAGATAATTTATATGATCATATATTGTATTTGCCTGGATAAATAATGAAAAAATAGCATTAAAAATGAATGGATAAGCATTTAACCCCATTCATTTTTAGCTAAAATTACTAATATTTAGGGATGTCCGATAATATCGGGCGATATTGAGTTAAAAATGTAATATCGAGAATTATCGGTATTGGGTTTTTATACCCGATGTTTGTTCTGTAGGCTTCAGCATTTCCGAGTCTGCATGAACGCAGCATGGGATGTTAACAGGCGCGTGCTTGATGACGTATAACAACAACACGCTAGTCTAGTAGGTTACTAACCGTGGCTAACAAGCTAGCTCGCCCGGTGTATGAGATGTCCGTGGTTCACCTACTAACAGTAAATGTGCGAGCAAAGGTGGTTATGAGGAGGAAACAAGGCGTCTTCTTTTAATACATCAAATTTGATCACCTACCTCAAGAAGAATCATGCGGAGTTATACGCTACATTTGTCGTCCTTGTTTTGATGTTGTCTGTGGTGTTGTTTGAGGCAAAAATGTCTCTCTAAACACTAAAAAAAATAAATGTCACTTTTTTCGGTAACTTGACAGTGTTTACATTTGAAAAGCCATGTTGCATTTATGTTTGCATCCAGTGGGAAATCGCATTAAAATTAGGCATAATGTGTTAATTCCATAATAGGTGATATGTTATGTTGTTACCTAACAATTTTGTTGTAAAAAGACTGCATATATCGGTATCGGGTGATATCAGTATTGGAAATTAAGAGTTGGACAATATCGGAATATTGGATATTGGCAGAAAAGCCAATATCGAGCCTCCCTACTATTATTATTTACAGATAGCATGCTATCCCATTTGTTGACGGTAGGACACGTCTATGGCAGAGAGCAGATATTTTTGTGCCGTTAAACAAAGAAATCCATGAAGCTGCCTTCCTTCCTTAAAACGGGGATTATCAGTCATTTTAAAACAACTCAAAACGGCCTCTTCCACCTTCACTAATCTTCCACTGCTGCTCGCCTTCATCTCTCATTAATCTTTAGCTCAATCGCAGCGATGCCTGGCTGTTGTTTTTTTTATTTATTTTTTTTCTTTTAAAGATGTTTGAGATGTCTATCTTTTATAGCGGCTTCAAAGGTAACTCCCTGTGTCTTTTGATAATAGATGCAATCTTAATGCAAAGGCAGAGTGTGAAGATGTGAGGGAGGATGGCAAATTTGCACAGCCTGCATCATTTGCCAAATATCCTGATTTAACTCAAGAATGGATTTGCCAGAGGCCATATTCATCTTTTAATGCTGTACCGTTTTGAACATTCACTTGGAATTTTTCCTTTTCTTTGCATCCTATTCATTTTTTATGATCTTTTTCTTAGTTTCTTTTTTGTGTCTTTCTTCCTCCTACTCCTCCCCTCTTGTCTCCTTTGCCCTTCATCTCTGGGTACTTTTCTCTGTATTCATTTGCACTCTCTATTCCTCTGTCTGCCTTTTTTTTTTCTTTTTTTTTTTGGTTTGTCCTCAATTAGCAGTCATACAGAAACAGCATCTTTCAAGTGGATATTGAAGATGCACATAATACTTTACATGACATCCATTTCAGAATCACCGATATCCAGGTCAGACGTTTGTGCTGCGATGAATATTTCATTGACCTTTATAATCCAACATTTCAGGGACGGTTGACTCAGAAAGTAACCAGCTTTCATTCATTCTCATAAGAGAATTTTTTAATTGCTACACAGACTCAGTTACAGATATAAGTGGTGTTTTCTTCCTTGTTGCCTTCACAGAGACTAAACAAGGTATTAGCCAGTACATGAAAATGTGATCAGAATAGAAGACTGTCAACAAAAATGTAGTGAAAAATGCAGATGTTAAAGAATATCAAGTAGCTGCTGAGTCCTTGCTATTCAGGCATTTTTACATTTTTCACTCTGTGTGCACATTTTAAGCAAGGCTATAATGAGTCAGTGGAAACAGAGATACAAATAGGAAATATTGTGGTGCATGCTCACATCAATTGCGGGCGGTGCATTTACCACCCAGGCCTACAATGCCTGATTCTTAGTATGATCGTTATGACGCCACTGCTATAGAAACCATCAACCAACATCATACGGATACGCAATAAAACGGGATGTTGCATCCTAGACGAGTGTCTCATACAGCGAGATGAATGCCATTACATCAGAACTTAAGAAACAATTTAGAGCTCTCCTCGTAGCACTCATAGTTGCTGATCTGGAAGTGGTGGACACACCCTTTACCCCAGCTGGGTCAGGCGTGCCTTTCCTCACAATATCCAGGTTTTCTTTTAAAGTCTGCTGTAACAAGAAGATCTGCAAATTAATTGATAGCCTCTCCTTCCACAAAATCAAAAGTTAGTGGGAACGATTTGGCTGTGCAGCTCAGAGATGAACATGAACCGCTAACATGACCCCTCTGATTAGAGGATGTGAAAACTCTGTTGCTACCGTAGGCAGAGAAGGCCTTAGAATACGAACCTGAAATGTGATTGGTTAAAGGAACAGCATCATTATGATGTATTCCACCTGTAGTTCAACACTCAGGAAGCTTTCTTTGACTCCGTTGGCACGGGATGGCTGAAATATGATTGGATAAAAGCTCCAATGCAAAGTTACACTGCCAGAAGCACTACAGCTGAGAGACAAGCACGCTATAACATGAAAAGCATAGGCTAATTGGGACTAATTTAATAAGCTGAAAGGGAAAATATAAAAACGTAAGTGATATTTGATAAAGTGAGCCTGGGATAAAGTGTATATCTAGCTAATTTCTCAGTTGCCAATCTAGTTCATTTCAGAACAGACACATGCCAAAACTATCATGCCTTTCTTAAGACATACAACTGCTGAAAAGCATTTGGCTCAATGCAACCTGTGTTTGATTATGCTGCTGCACTGTTCCTTCACAAACACCTGCACATGCACCTTCCTAACTTTTGTCATCTCTCTCCTTCACTTCCACTGTTCCCCTTGAGACAGGCTGCACATTGCAGCCAGCTGTGGTTGCAGGTGCGGGGAGGAGAAAAAAAAAGAAGAAGATGGCAGTAGTTTTCTCTGCTGTCAGATTGCTCCGCCACATCCGGTCTTCCACCTGCCTTCACACACACACACGCAGTCACACACTCCACTTGTCACAACCTTTGTACTTGATTGCCAGAAACATCTGCCTCATTCACTGCTAATGTGGCATTACAACATATAAATGTGCTTATAAGTGAAGAGATCTGTCCTTACCCCTGTTTCCTAGGTAACCGAAACAAGGACGGGTCCTCTCGGCTGCAGTAACTATGACAGCTTGGACTCGGTTAGCTCGGTGTTGGTGCACAGCCCGGAAAATAAGATCCACCTAAAGGGTAAGGCTGTATAACACACACGCACACACACACTTTCTCGCATATATTTATCTTAAATTTCAGCACACACACACATTCAGTCTTAGCCCCGGAGAAAAGATCCACTTATTTATTTTATTTTATTATATATTTTGTTTTGTTTTTTCCACACACACACACACACACACACACACACACACACACACACTGCCACCACTTCCATCCGCCACTCTGCCAAGCCTATCACCTCCCGTGTGTAGTGGCTGGCCGGGATGACCCTTTGCTTTACGCTGCAGTAGTTTATATGTCTGTTTCTGCCTGACTGGCTCACAGTCTCATGGGGAATCTGTTATCTTACCAGGGTGTAGATGGGCTGTGTCTGGCCACATTGACCTCGGCCTAACCCCTCCAACCACACCTGCAACAAAAGTGAAGCTGAAGTAGCATTGCATACACTGGACTTCTTGTTGGCTTCTGCACCTTTTCACCAAATGATTTGGGGGGTGGTACCAGTGGTACAGGGAACGTCTCTTTCACATCCAGTCATTTTTTAGCCTGGGTGTGCATTTGTAATGCAGTGTAATGCTTGTTACATGCTGGCAAACAAGCCACAAATACAGAAAGTAGCATCAATAAGTTAACCTCAATGCCAGGGGTGAAATTCTTAGTTAGACATGGGACATACTTAAGGATATTTTTTTAGTGCAAAGGTTTATAATGAGTTTGAGTGCTTTTACCTCGTTACTTTGGATACACTCTCCTTCATCCTGCTTTTTATTCGTTAATTATTGAATGCAATTACACAACACCCTTTCTGTTGAGACTCTCTCCTGATGCCAAGTTTCTTGTGTCTTTCTAACAGCCATGCCCTCTCCAGATTCTGTTCAGCTTACTGCACAGACTCCAAGTTAAAATACCCATGCCCTCGACTTTTCTGTTCATCCTACGTAATTTGGTGAACAAACATCACCACTATGTCAAGTGACAGGTGTGGACTCTTGTCTGAGGTGACACTGAGCTGACAGTCTGTTTAAAGCTGTTGACACTAATAACACTATAAACTAATAAAACAGTATGTTTTTGCTGCCCTCCGGTCAGTCATATCCACAAAATGTCAGTTTCAGTGACAGCAGTAGCTATGACATCAGCCCAGACCAGTTGCTATTGTGGAACGTGAAGCAGCAAGTAGAAACAAAAGTTAAGCCAGACTGACAAGTGATCAACTGATACTGATTTGATGCAGTGGACACTCATCTGAAAAGGCATCCACCAAGTTGTTCAACCCCTAGTACAGGACAAAAGCGGCCAATGTTGCTGCTGAGCAGGGAAATAACGCTGGGCACTGTACACACAACCTGGTGGCACCTGCAATGTCAGTGAGCCATATAACTGCCTTTACGTCCAAGCTCAACTTTAGAAGAAAAAAAAAAAATCAGACACTATTTCTAATGTACATTATATTCATCCTTAACTCAAATGACACACTTAGAAAATTATAGGAGGAAAACTAATGATTACTAACAGCACAATGCACAACTTCGTCTGCACTTTTAGACACTTTGATTTTTCATTGTCTGCATTGTGATTATAATAAATAATAATTGTCGCTTCACAGTGACACAGTTTAGATAAGTAATTTAATATAGGGCAGTCATGTTGAGGTGAAAGTAGAACAAATATTGGCAGGGTTGAAAAGCCCTCCCCTGTGCTCACAAACAAACTGGCACAGCTTGACACTGACAACATTTCCGAACATGAAGACAAAATGCTGACACACGAGGAGCCTGAGGAGCTGGTTGAATTAAATGCCTGGAAGCGGGGAATATGGTTAGATGCCAGTGTCAGTGTTGCTGTATGCCAAATTTATATGAGGGAATCTCTCAGTGAAAGGTCAAACACAGAACACAGGTACATCAAGGTATCCAGGGTAAGTGAACAGACAAGGGATGGGGCTATATATAATTAAAGTCTAGCGCAACCTCTGATATATATATATACATATACTATATACTATATACTTTTGATAAATATACAGACTGCAATGAGAGACAAGAGCCAATTAATAAGGTCACTCGCCGCTAAGTGGCCAGGGGTGTGAATTACAATCTGTCAAAATGACAGATGGCCTTCAGATTTTTCCGTCAGTCAATGACGGAAAATATTCAGTTAATGTGACCCCTGATAATCATTCACCTTCTGTAACTGCTTGTCCTGTTAAGGGTCGCGGGGTCTGCTGAAGCATCCCAGGTGTCACTGGGCGAGAGGCGATTTACAGCCTGTACAGATCGCTGGTCTATCACAGGGCCAATACAGAGAGACAGACAACCATTCACTCTCACATTCACACCTACGACCAATTTAGAATCCTAATGAGCATGTCTTTGGACGGTGGGAGGAAGGAATACCTGGAGAGAACCCACACAGACACAGGGAGAACATGCAAACTCCACACAGAAAGTTGGCACATGGATTCGAACCCGGAACCTTCTTGCTGTGAGGCATCAGTGCTAACCATCACATCACCGTGCCGCCCCAAAACATGATATTAATAAACATTTTTTTTCAGCATATTGTTTGATATTTTCTGCTGGAAACTTCTGAATCGCCTCTCCAGTGGGGATAACATCATTTAACTGAATAAGCCTCTGATGAGTCAATTAAATCCACCTGAGTGTCATCTGAACACCACTTCAATCAATGGATATGACAATTAATGCCTCTAATCGGAGGCGTTTCATTTTTGACGTAGAAATCGTCTAATTTAATTTAATTTTAATATTGTATACATGTCATTTTCCTATTTTTAAATGTTTCTTAAAGTACAATTAAAATATGAAACAATGTCTCTGTTGTCTAATAATTTACTGTGTAATAACTTGTAAGTAGACTGCATAATGGACAAAACAATCAAAAAAGCATAGAGAAAAAAAATGTGTATCGAAATACCATTATCCCCCCTGCCACTTAGCCTTGACATTTTGTTTTAAAGATCTATCAGAAAAGGAATAATCACTGGCGTTGATCTGTTTGATTCATCTTGCAAAAAGGAAACAAACAAGACCCAAACTTTCTAGTCGTCTAAGTTCGTCCTTTAGACTGTACCTAATCCCAAGTGTGAGGTATCACACATTTCACTGAGCCACCGCCTCACAGTGGGTACTTCAGATTTCTGTAAAGCTGAAGTATAATTTGCTTTTTCTATTGTAAGGCCAAAGGCGATTGTGTTGTTGGAATGCGGTCGGGGTACACTGTGCTACTGAAATGATGAGTATTATCAGCATGGGATCTGGCTGCAGTGAGGCATCTAACAAAGCAAAAAGAAATAGCTTGGTGTCAGAGTGGCAGTACTGTCTTACAGTACTCCTCACAGTGGATTAGGTCATGTGAGGCTGCCTGTTTAGCTGTTTTTACAGGCCATGATTTTAATGACATAACGTCCTAGCTGAGCATTTAGCACTCATTTGGAGTTGGAAAGGATCAAAATAGAAAATTGACAAGAATTACCAAATGCCCTTAAATGAGCCAATAAACCATCTAATACTGATTAAAAAAAAAAAAAAAAAAAAAAAAAAAACCCTCACCGGGACAATGTGAGCTTCATTGGATTTACAGAAAGAAACTGCTTAAGATAATTGGTTTTACGCAGCCACAGCGAGTCCTGATCAATAACGTCATTTTACTACTATAAATGAGTCTTCTAAGGAAGTTTTACTCCGGGGTACATTAAGACATTGGTTTTAGGTTAACCATATCTTTGCCATTACATATCTACTATGCGAGTCCTATACATTCCCCTTTGACATAAAGTGATGTTGCTTGTGAAAATCTCCATTCTATTTACTAATGGCGTAATGTATAATGTGTTTGTTTTGTGTTGATTTTTTAATGGAAATGGAGAAGAGACAAAACCATTACTCTAAGTCCAGTCAATTAACTTGATGGATTCCATATCTGGTATCACAGAACTTTTGTCCTGGGAGCACTGCTCACAAAAACTGGGTCGTGCAAGTTGTTTCTGGCTTGTGTAGTTAAGCCTGTATGTAGGTATCCAGTCTCATAAGGAGTAATTATGGGAGAAGTTCTGTATCAGGGTGAATATTTTTAAAGATGCCATCAGTCACCCTAGTAGCGCTATGGAAAGGCTTGTCCAGGATCCCACGTCGTCTTCCTTTCCAGTAGTTCCTGCATACCTCCAATTCCCACACACCTCCATTATAATAGGAAAAGAAAACTCAAATTGCATATTCTTTCTGTGTTTCAGGCTCTCCACCACTGGTAACTCCCAGAAGAAAATTACTATTAGAGTTATATCACAGGAAAGTGTTGCATTATGTTGTGGCGATTGGGTATAAATCTAAAGCTCTGTGTTGTACATTCTCCAGGCAAGTTGAGTTAAAAAAAAAAAAAAAAAACTCTCTTTGTATTTCCTCTTTCTCAAATCCTTCTGCATTCCACTGTTCCTATGCTTTCTGATCTCTGACTCTGATTTCATGCCTGTGGTGTGTGTATGTGTGGCTGTGCCTCTAAAGGCTTTGTCATGGTGTTTGTACATTGAAGAGCACTGCTTTGGATGCCAACAGGCTACCCTTTTCTCATCAGAATTGGTTGATGAAAACAGCCTGACATTAGCCTTGAGTCACAGCCATGCTTTGAAGTGGAGTTGCAAAATCATTATTTTCTTTATTGAATGTTTTTGCAAGGCTTTTTGCCTTCAAAATTAAACCTCCTAGTTTATTAGTCGTGCGTCTCCATTGTGTGAAGATGAACGTGTCGGTGTTTGTGTGCAAGCGTGGGTGGTATGCTCAGGGATGTGTCCATCAAAAACACATCAAGAGTCCAGCTAAAGAAAGTCTGGTAACAATACACGGGACTGTGCGGGGAGCGACAGGGATTCAAAAGACAGAGACCGGTGGATAAGTCGGCTTAGTCAACCTTTAGTTTACATAATCTCCTGAAGCCAAAGAAAGCAAGGCTGCCCTCAGCACAACTTGTTTGAAAAGAAAAACTGACAGGACTCAAATTCTACCTTGAGCAAAATTTAGCACCCAGTACAGACTCTATGCCATACATGTGATTCATCCCTGCTGCAAATTAGCACCTGGGCTACTACTGACAGAAGGTTAACAAAAACCTGCAGCGTTTGTGTTTGGAATAAAGTAAGCAGCTCCCCAAGTCCCCGAGACCATCCTTCAAAGGGTTTCAGTTACCCGTAGACGGAGAACACTGCAAAGATCCGTCACTGTCTGTCCTTTCTAAATTACTATAATTGACACATTGTCACCATTTCAAAACACGCTATTATACAGAAAGATGTGTAGTTAAAAACACTCACTTGGGTTCCATTTTCCTAGGTTGTGTCATATTTTTTTTCCTGTAATGACAAATTTGTCTGGAACTAATGAATCATTGAGGTCTGCAAACAGAGTGACACCACTAAAAGGAAGCTTAAGCACTACAAGAAAGACAAGCCGTCAAGTTCTAAAAAATAAATGTCCACATTAGCTTATCACATTTGAAAGGGAAAACAAAAGGCAGTGATAAAATTGTCACCCAAAATGCTCTTTGAAAACATCCATGACTCCCTGGCTCATCATACCACTATTATCTTACTCGTGCAGCTATGTATAAAATTGCTCACTTCTGTGTTTGAATGTTCTGGTCAAAAGTTTAGCTTGGCTAGGAAGAGACTGACCAAGTAACTGGCATTTATCCCAGCATAGGTGGAGTACACCTTGAATGGGTTGTCAGTCAGCCAAGAACGTCAAATAGAGAGACAACCGTTCAGTTTGTTGCGGAAGTAGAAGAAGGCCAGGGCAGGGAGAGGACATTAACCCCTTGTCGCTGAGTGTCTCAAATTCGCAATACACTGTTTCCGCTCAGACTAAAGCTGAAATAACGCATGTAATCCTCCGATGTTTGTGCGCATTCAAAAAATACCTAGGAACCTTTTGCAAGCACTAGTTTCTCCTAGGAGTGGTCAGAGTGGTGAGCAAAAACACAAATAATTTATTTCTTTATATAACTGAAAAATAAATTCAGCCATCAAGGGGTTAGCACACTGTCCTTGCAAGCTGTCGTCTGCAATGTTTTGGTCCTTTTTGACCTTTTGGTCACCTTAAAGTTCCTCCTCAAGTGATGTTTTCTTCATTCCTTAAAAGCACGTTATTGAGATTGAATTAATTTAAGCTGAAATTCTTACCCTCAAATACTTTAAATTGGTTTCAATCATAAAATCTACATGACACTACCAAGGACAGAGTAGGTTCGCTTAAACTCCTTCCCACTACGACTATGTATGGCTAGCCACCTGTGCCACTCAAAAATGTACCTCTGAATGTAGCAGCTTGACCTGCAAAATGTTCTGCTTCAGGTCTTTTTGTGGTCCTGCCGGGGTACTTACACTGAATGAATGGCATTTGAAGCAATCATCCTTAAAGGTGGAAAACCTGTGGAAAACACTTGTTATATTCAGCCAAACCTATTGAAGTTATTCGCAGTTTGACATAGTGTTTTTAGAAGACAGCAGAAATCGCTACCCGTCTTAAAAAGAAGGATCAGCATTTTTTCACACTGGATCCTCAATGGCAAGGTCTGTTAACATACATTTTTCAAGGTGAAGGAAAGATGGTGGAAAACAGACTAATAGTTTGCCACTTATACAGAATGGGTTTGGTAATAGGGATTATGTCTAATAAAAAGGAGACATAGTGGGTTCGTGACTGGATGCAATAGTCTGCATGCACAGTTGGCACTACTTGTTTTTTTTGTTTTTTTTGTTAACATTACATGCAAATCCAAAGGTTACTTGGATGAACAAAAGACCACCCCGAGACATCAATCTCAAAACACTGTTTTTGGTACATTCTGGGTTAGAAAGACCGATGCTCACCAGACCTTAACAGGTACTCAACTACTACCTGAGTCATCCTTTGACACCTTTACGAGGTCTTTTAGAGGGGGTTCTAACACAGAAGACTGATACCAGAGACTAAAGGTAGTTCATTTATTTGCAGCCAGGATTCCACCTTCAGTGGACCTATGCAACAACCATTACCATCTTATAGCTTGGCCATACCCTTGTTCCCCATCCCCTGACTATTCTGTTTCCACATTCTCCAGCAGAAAGCTACAGTGCATTTGGAGTTTAACACCTTTTGTAAGTTATCCTCATTTGGTTTCAACTTTATTGTATCGTGGATTCAGCTGTCAGTGTCACCTTTGTATGCTGCAAGTTTATCATTCGAAACTGTTTTTCACAGCAGGGCAAAATGGAGTCACTGAGAGGGTCATTTGGTCAGCTGTTTTGTGTAATGATCATCAATATAGATGATTAATGGTTCGTGTGATAAATGAAAAAGACAAGTTGGGAAGCAAAACCAAACTAAATGTTGGGAATACAGTAATGGCGATGTTCTTCTGTGTCAGGAAGTGGGAATAGGATAGAGAGATCCTGAAAGATAGATGAGAAAAATATGGGGTGATCCTGTCTGAAAAACCTTTGCAAGGTAATCAAGATCTCAGACTGGGGTGGATGTTAACACAAGACAGTGATCCAAAAGTACACTATACTGCCATTAATCACAGGTTTTGGAAAACCTCAGCCAGAGTGTGGACCTGAACCCAATAGTGCATCTCGATATTCTTCAAGAACCTGTCATTGTCGAATTCTTCTTCCACAACGTGCAAACCTTCCTTTTCAATTTATTAAAGTCTGTTCAGGATGATGGAAATAACAGTTCCTAACAGATGTCCCTGGAGCACAATATTAGCTTGTCCCCTGTGTATCACACCATTAAAGTGGTTTCAGGAGTAGTTCAGCTTGAAAAGGTCATATAATGCAGGCGCCATGATGAGTCTGCAGGCCTCAATTTTAGCCTGAAATGATACTATTGCTTGCTGACAACTGGTGGGTGGCCTTCTCAGAGGGGCTCCATGAAAACCTCTTACAGATCCTCCCCCATAGCATCACAAACGGGCCTTCAGAACTCTGTTGGAATCCCATCAATAGAGGGAGCAGG
Source organism: Planiliza haematocheilus (assembly GCA_005024645.1). Lineage (NCBI taxonomy): Eukaryota > Metazoa > Chordata > Actinopteri > Mugiliformes > Mugilidae > Planiliza > Planiliza haematocheilus. The sequence goes on from SRSE01000465.1 coordinate 13,805,726, forward strand.
GCCTGGGGACAGATGCTATACAACACTTGTGAGTTACTGCAGAGTGAGGGGTCTGTCAAGTGTGTCCCGTTGCTCAGGCCTAAGTCTGGGCAGTCACTGAAACAAATTCTCTGCACACCAGCTGTCGTTGAATAACACGGTATATAAATCATTTGCCAAATTTGTCACTGGTGCCTGCTCTGACATCACAGATCTAAATGGCGCTCTCAAAAGTAAAGCTTGTTTAAAGAGAGAGAGAGAGATGGAGAGGCAGAGGAAGAAAGCCAGATGAAACTTTTTTCTTTGAAAAAGTACCTGTGACTCTGGAGGCATTTTGCCCTTTTAACTGAAAGACCTGAAGGATCTAACTCTCTCAGCACCAGGAAGACCTTACCTGCTCCCAACATGGCTGCTCTTTTCATACATTCAAAATACAGTTGAATCTTTCTGAAAGAGCATGAAGCTATCTTGCAGGAGCACAAAACAACCCAGGAAGCAGAAAATGGGCATTTCATTCTTTGCGACAAGGCCGTAGAAAATTCAAGTGACAGTTACATGGAAACATCAGAAGTAAGAAAGGAATGGAAAGACACACAAAACATAAGCATGAAGAGAGACAGAAAGAGTGTGAGGTACAGCAGCATTTATGCCAGCCTATGTGCTTTACTGTATATTGAAGCTGGGCTGACGCCAAAGGCCCGGCGAGGAGGATCACAGGCCAAGGGTACCAACACCTCCTATATAGCCAAGAGGGCATTTCAGTGGAGTGGACCAAGCACTCACCAAAGCAAAAGCTTGGAAAGAACATACACACTCAAACACTCAGACACATGCTGATAACAGAGGGGTGGTGATCACGGGGGACGCTTAAGAGCTTCAAATTGCCCAAAATGGAAAGTGCGCTCCCTGCAGGAGATTGAGACAGAAAGAGAGGAAACTGTGGGCCTGCTATTTCTGGTCTACTAAGGTGATCTGAATCTACGACCGGATTGAAACCAAGCCTCAGGGGTAATAACCCTAAAAGCACCCGTCAGAAAAGACACCCACAGGGTTTTCCTGAAATTCATGGTATCCACTAAAAACAGGTGTGATGAAAGAGATGAAACTGAAGAACACCTGATGAGATTTTCCATCACTCTTACCAGTAAAAAATACACTATTTAGAGGTCAAGTGAGGGCGTATATGGTCTATAAAGTATGTAAGTTACCCTAACCCCTCTGAATGTCCTGCACTTCTGCATAAAAATAACATCAGAGAATTTTGATGGAAGTAATGAAAAGTAGACTAAAAGAACCCAATCAGGCCAATCAAACTGTCACATTATGCTTTTCTGTTTGTTTAAGAAAGTGAATTACATGATCTATGAGGTGCAAAAGAAAGTGAACGCCCCCTTGTGCAGCAATAACACCAACTAAACATTTCCTTTAACTGCTGTTCAGTCGTCTACAGTGGCTGGGAGGAAACCCGTTTCTCTGTACTGAACTGTTTCAGTTTGGAGATGTTGGTGGGTTTCCTCACATAAACTGCTTGCTTCATGTCCTACCATTTCTGTTGGACTAAGGTCTGCACTTCAACCTGTTCACCCAAAACAAGGTCATCCAACACACAAGTCATTATTTTGTAGAATGACTGTAAGAGTGGTTGGACTTGTTGTCTTCTTGCATGACCCAGATTCTCTTAAGAATTTGCTCGCAGACAGATGTCCTGGCATTTATTAAACAAAATAGGGCACCTGAGTCTCATTACATTTTCTGGAAACACTAATGGACTGTAATTTGACCTTGAAATAAACATGTCGTCTTAGATGTGCACTTACTTTTGTTCCTCACAGATATGCAATATTGGCTTAATTGCCTGAATATACACATACACGAGTAGAATAGTTCAGTTTCATTTGTTTGATTGAGTTCTCTTTGTCTACTGTCAGGACTTGAGTGAAAATACGCTGATGTTTTGAGTCATTTTTATGCATGAATGTGGAAAATTTTGAGGCGTGCAAATGTTCATACAGTTTATACACCTATGACCACTATGATTCGCATGCCTATGCCACTATGTCCTAAAGTGTCTAGTGACTAATCTTCACCAATCTTTTCCCGTTGCTGTGAAATCGATATATGTCTTGGACATAGATGTATAGACAGTCGCTTCTGTCCACCCTTGCCTCTGTAGTTTGGTGTGTTTGGAGAACCAGTATCCACTTTAGCACTTTCCATTAGAAACTGAAACCTTCTTCATATTAACAAATTAAAATCTTATTGTTTATATGTATCCCCATCACAGAAGCAACAAAAGTATGATAATGAAGAGATTACACACTACTTTGTGTGGTGCTCGACCATTGCCTGACTACCACCTGCGTCCAATTTAATGGAAATCTCTACTGGCAGAGACACAACTGTGTGATCAGGTCACCAGTGTCACCTATAGTGGCCAGTCTACTGTATATATGGCAGAGGTAGAGAGCAGAGCCTTCAAATCTTTCACAAGAACCACCCCCAGCTGCTGCTACAGTTTGTGGACGACATCTGAGATGAAATTAACACACATGAGGTGGAGGCTTTCAGGCAACACATCAATACAGAGGATGGAAACAACAAGTTCTCTCAAGAGGATATCAGTAGAGATACCCTGGCCTTTTTATACTGTACACAGTATTGCTTAACAAGGACTGAAGAATTGACTCTGAAATGTAAAGAAAACCCTGAACACACAGACAAGCATCTACTATTTGATCACCAAATAACTCAAGCTAGGGGTCATCAGAACCCTACAGCACCGAGCACAGACTGTACCCACAGGACAGAGGGTAAGGAGAAGGAAGGAAAACACATCAAACAAACACTCAGGACATGTGCACATCCAAACTGGCCTTTTGTCAAAAGCACATAAAGATATCCCAGAGAGGACAAATAGGAAGAGAACAACAAGAGGAGGAACATTGCCATCCCATACATGGCTGAACTATCAGAGAAACTCAGGAGGATTTTCAGAAAACACTGCATTCCCATTCACTTCAAGCCCAGTAACACACTGAGGCAGAGACTTGTTCACCCAAAGACAAAACACCCAGACGAAAATAGAGCAGTGTAGTTCATGTAGTTCAGTGCAGTGAGGAATGTACAGACTAGCACATGGGGGAAACAAAACAACTCTGTCACAACCACATGGCTCAACACAGGAGAGCCAGCTCCTCATGTCAGGACTCAGCTGTCTACCTGAAGGACAAAGGACACTCCTCTGAGGACAACAACAGACGCATTTTAGCAGGAGAGGACAGGTGGTTTGAAAGAGGATTAAAGGAAGCCATCTATGTCAAACTGGATAACCCCGCTCAGGGGAAAAGGGAACGTGGACTAAGACATAATCTGTCACTCGTTTACAGCACAGTCTTACTACCTGTCCCAAAAAGTTTCATCCCACCCATACCTTGAGTCTGGAGTCTCTGGTCTTTAATGGACAGCTCCTACTAACCACTAGCCATTTAGAAACCATGATCTGGATGACAGAGAACCTTCACAGATGAGTGGATAATGCTTTATCCATCAAGCATCCTGGTTTTTGAAACCAGGATAAGATCTTTACTGTATATGAGCAATACATAACGGGGATGCTATGTAAACATGCTCAGTGAGGATTTTAAGTCTTTCTCATTCTGATAAGTTACTTTGTCAGTTCAACTATCCAAAAAAAAAAAAAAACCTCTTTCCTCTTGGCACCCGAATGTTCTTTTGCAATTTTGAGCCTGTATATGCATGCACAGTAGCATCCTTTTCAGTCAGGCTGACTTCTCTGAGGCTCCCTGCACACATGAAGGGTCTGCCAACTGTTATAGTGCACCGCAGACAAAATTTGTGCAAAACTGTCCCAAATTAACCGTTAAATACACTGGAGCCACACGACTGTTTCCCAAGGTTTTGTAAAGTTGATATGTACTGTGGAAGACTTTCACCCAAGGATACGCTCACTTGATTGACTGGCTGGTGAAAAGGCTTTCATTTCAGCTTCCATTCAAATGGTGGAGGATGTGACTCCTTTCAGTTAATCCCCCTTTCTGAGTTTATGTGTATCTGACAATTCCCAAAGAGTTGCGCTAAAGGCCCCTTTTAACCAAAATAAGTCTGCCATATCATTCTCCCCTCTGCGACATTCACAGATGCTTAATTGCATCGTTATGTGAGTTGTGTGGCTTTAAATGATAGAAAATGCCAAATAGGGGCTAACATTCAGCCTAGACACATTATGTGACATATTCAAGCGTGCGTTTTATTCATTTCGGATCAGTTAATGTGAGCTGCATGATGAACAAGGCAAGCCTTTGGCTGAATACTAATGGGCCGCCGCTATAATGACATGTCAAAGGTAAAAAGCAGCAAGGTGAGAGGAGGAGGAGTCACCGACATGTGCCTGCCTAACCACCGTTCTGAATAAAGTGTGTTCATTTTCGCTCTGCATTTTCAGAATGTTCTGTATGTATCAGTGAAGGTATGATGGACACACAGACCAGATTTAGACAGACAGGTGCTTTATTTATTGTAAACACCTTTGCGCTGACCAGTAATCGAAACTGGGTCCACTGCTGTGCTCACCACTAAACCAGCTTCATCGCCAACATGTCTGAAAGCAAAGCTGGAGCTTCTGTGTGCATTTGTGTGAAATGCAGCAAACCTAAATACATTTAATTTTTTTAAAAGTAACAGAAAAAGAAAGAAGGGCTCACAACCGCAACTCGGTTCCCATAGTTCCCTTTTGAAGACTCAATATATTCAGTTTGTTTACGATTGTCGCGTCTGCAACGGATTCACTCTTCTTTCTCTAGATTTTATTTGAACATTCAAATGTCTCAAACTATTTCCATCATGGATATCAGTTTTAAAAAACAACTGTTCTTCAATAACTGAAGGATAATTCAGGTCACTGAGCATTCTTCATTTATGATCACTAATCCTGGAGATTTATGGCTTGTACAACTGTCCACCTAAATACTGTATGTGATATCTAGAATGCATAGCATTTTAGAAGAAACAAAAATTAAAAGATTGATTAATTTTCAATAACCAACCAAATGGTCATCTAGACTGTACTAGGCAGCCTATAGTGTAACTCCAAGATGCTGAGCGTGACCACTGACAGGAGAAGTTAATGTCACCGCCATACAATCTTGTGACAATCCATTGTCCTCCTGGGAAACCATTGGACCTGGCATTCATGTGGATGTTACTTGGACATGTAGCACCCTCCTAGACCAGACCAGACATCCTCACCCTATAGGACTCCTTGATGGCAGCAGCCATCCCCAGCAGGATGCAGCCTGACACAGACACACACAACTCAAAAAATCATGAAGAAGAGCACAAGGTGTTGACCTGTCCTCCAAATTCACTAGATCCCAAACTGATCAAGTATCTGTGGGATGATCCACAGAGGCTCCTCCCCTCAACCCATAGGACCCAAAGGCCTACACAATTGTTGGTCATAATGTTATGCCTGATCGGTGTGTATTATTAGTCCATATTGCACATCTGGTCCAAACAGAATTTTTGAATAAATTAAGAGCAACGTGTATGAACTGCATCAGGAAGTATTCGGCTGAGCTGCATGGGTACAAAATGCACACATGCTAGTCATCAGGAGATCTCTTTATGCTTGGGTCTAAACAACAAAAAAACGTTGTTGGGAGCTAGGGTAAGGCTGTGGATTTGGCAACATTTAATATGAACAAATTCTTGAATCTCAAGAAATTGGCAATTATTTTGTGCAATAAAGCAGTCCCTAACTCCTAAACCTCACCATAAAAACATAAATAATCACTTTTATTATCATCTATGCCAAAAGAAATGAGATCTCGGTGCTAATGATCTCACTCAGAGCAGCAATGCTTATTTGGAAAATACTTCTACTACCACTGGTACTACCACTTTTCAACACTGTGACAGTGTCGGGAATAATGACAGACGGGAAACAAAAAGAAGAGCACTAGGGACACAAATAAACAAAAAGCGAGGTGGAGGAGAGACAGAGAAACTGGAATAGTGACTGGTGAGGGGAAGAGTGTTATTTAGCTGTCTCCCAAACCGAAGAAACCCCTGCCAGATTTGGAAAGTCACAAGCACACACATACACACACACACACACAACCATGCAAAAACCTCAAAGCACCTGCCAAAGCATGGAAGGGGAAAAATGTGACTAATTACATCTCTTTCCAAGCCATTGAGAGAGTAAATACCAAAGAAGAGACATGCATATTCATCGCGGGGCACAGCGGGATTGACTCGGCTGTTGAAAACCATCCAGAATGCGAAGCAAAGAGAGGGGGAGCTTTTGACACAACAAATTAATGATCATTAGACAGACAGACAGGGAGACAGACATGGACCAACAGACGGATTCAGAGAAGCAGCGGGGGGAAACGCGCAGCAAGTGCTATGAAAGCTTCCTGCTGGTTTTGTAAGAGATGACGATGCACTTTTGAAATAGCACATCAGCTTTGGATTTGGTGTAACAGACTGGGGCATGGAACATAATTAACATGCCCGCTCTATTTTTAATATGGTTTCAATAATTGAAGCGGGGAAATTAAAAAGTGATGCTGCCCTACTGAATGGAGACGGACAGTATTTCCCACGGATGCGTTTATCTGACTCTGTGGGAAGAGTTCTCAATTAGTCCATCGGCAGTTTAACATTAACAAAAATCTGACTCCCAGTAATGATCAAAAGTTTGCCAGCTGATGAGTTGTGGAACAATCATTTATCCTTATGATCATCTGTAAAATGCAGCATACATGCCCTG